>OY757024.1:86032862-87232862 GCA_963580285.1 Lucinisca nassula
TATCGCTCTCAGGCGGCTAAGGGATCCCATGTTCCCAGGCAACGTTAGGCAAGGGCAAATATTACTCTCAGGCGAGGTGTTTCCATGTTTCCCGTCATAAATCAAAACTAGAATACTGCCGATGGCGCGCAAACGCAAATCCCCACGTTTTCTACAGAGGGGCCAAGTACCGAAAACCCCTCACCCTGGGCCCTAATTTGACTCCATGGTCAAAATATTACCTGTATTATATTCTACTAATCATGCCCTTCAATTTCATATGCCACATGACTATATTCCAAAAAACTTAAATTTTGACCCTTTGACCCCTCTCCCAGGGCCCCAATCTGACCCCAGGGTCAAAATTTTACTTGTAGTTTATTCTACCCATTATCCCCTTCGCATAGATATGCAACATGACTATGTTCTGAAAAACTTTAATTTTGACCCCCGACCCCCCCCCCCCCCAAGTCCGACCCCCAGGGTCACCTAGGGGTCACAGCCAAAATCCCGTTCAATATGTTTTACTTTTTTCATAACTAAGTACATGTGCAAAGTTTGGCATCAAAATCTTCAAAATTGATTTTGTAATTGAATTTTATTGATATTTGACCTTTTGACCCCTCCCCAGGGCCCCTGGGGGCGGGGACAAAAAAAATGTGCTCTTGCGCAAGCCATTCATGTAAGCAACTCGCATACCAAATTTGGTTGAATTCCGGCTAACGGTTTAGGAGGAGATAGCCGGACAGACAGACAGACGGACAGACGGACGGAGGCGATAACAATATCCCCACTTTTTTTTAAAAAACGTGGGGATAATAACATAATATCACTCGATTTCAGCATGCTAAGTTGATATTGCACGCTTGCTATTATGCCTTCGAATTTTACCGTTAGGCAATATGGCATTTAATGACGGCTTACGGCACGCACAAAAATGTTACGCATGCGCATATATGCTGATAAAATGCATATTATCATGCACTTGCGTATTGTACGCGACGTCCGTTTGGAAAGAATATTCTACGACATACTGTGGAACACCCGACGTCATCACATAACACCTCTTTTCATTGGCTCGATTTTGGTTTTATACGTAACTCACTGCCCTAGACGTTTTGGGTAAAAAAGAAAAGGAAAAACATATTTGAACAAAACAATTATTTGTGTGGTTTGAGGTTTTCCTTTGCTCCAGCATTTCAGTGGTTTCTTGCTGTCGAGTCCTCACCGCTGTTTCATCTCTGTGGTTGTTTGATTATTTGTGTTCACGGAGATGTTGCAATGATTAGTTAGGAGGCCTTCATGAGGACTGAAAAAAATTATTTGTCTAAATCGCGATGGAAATAAGGGCGAGGATTGTGGCCACGTAAAATCGATTAAAGCCCCGCCACCCCCCCCCCCCCCGCCCCCCACCTCCAGTGGAATTCGTTTATGCTGACCGTTCCAAGGCGGTTCTTCTGTCGCGATTTATTTTTGTTATGGTTTGTCTTTAGATGTTTGTGTCGCTTGTTATTTTATTTTGGATAGCCTTTTGACCATTTTGTGGGAAAGTAACTGTCCTTTTGGCTTTTCGCTGTTGGCGTTTCCATTAGGTCTGTTGTTGCATATTTGTTTCTTTCCCTTTGGTGTCTGGGTTGATTGTATCGATTCCTGATCATTGCCTTTACTTATATTTTTAATGTCCTCGTCAACACTGTATAGGTCATTTTGGAGGCATTGCTTCCAATTTTGTGGGACTTTTACCCGACATTTAGATGAAATGACACCTCAAGACCTGCCGTACAATGAAACCAATAGGGTTTGTAAGCATGGACGGGCCCGACTCGCACTACTTTGCCTGGGCAGGCTTAGATCCTCTAAGCGGTTTACAACTACTCGTGTGCGGTCGGTTTCAGCTCTTCGTGGAAGCATTATACAGGCCATCTATTTCTTCAAGCCCCGATGGGCGGGGACCGGAACAAAACAAGTGTATAAGTGCATTGGAATGGGACTAACTGTATTGAAAATTGTCATCAGCGGGTATTCGGTCGCAAATTCCGTTTTATAGCTCCGCAGACGCTTTGGACAAAAAGAATAATATTTGAACAAAACAAGCGTATACGTGCATTAGAAAGGGGCTAACTGTATTGAAAATTCTCATATGGGTCCGCAGACGCGTCGCCATTAAAACGACATTTCCGACCGTAAAACCGCCGATTAAGCGCTCCAGCTGACAATTTTCGATATAGTTATCCCATCCCCTATTTTCATACAAAAACTACTGGTTATGACGCAACTTATTTACAGCTACATTTATATCATAAAGGTGTTATTGCACTGATATTATAATGTTATTAGGCCAATTAATTTCGTATTGGCCCAGTTACAGGTCCGAGGTCTGCTGTATTGGCACGAGGCCTTCGGCCTCGTGCCAATACAGCAGACCTCGGACCTGTAACTGGGCCAATACGAAATTACTTGAATAATAACAATTTTATTAATTGATGCAATTAAAAAACATGATTGATGATTTTTGAATATTGGTTGACCTTGTGTAATATAGGATAATCAATTAATAAAGAGCACTATTGTAACTCGTTTGCATATGGAACTTCACTCACGATATCATATTCCTGAATATTTCTCGGTATCAGCGCAATAATCGTATGATATATACTATAATGTTATTAATCAAATAATTTCGTATTGGCCCAGTTACAGGTCCGATTTCTGCTGTATTGGCACGAGGCCGAAGGCCGAGGCCAATACAGCTGACCGAGGACCTGTAACTGGGCCAATACGAAATTACTTGATAAATGACAATTTTATTAATTGACGCAATTAAAAACAATATTTATGATTTTTGAATATTGGTTGACCTTGTGTAATATAGGATAATCAATTAATAAACGTTAATACTACAGTAATTTGATCAGCCACATTGTATCACGTCGAGTGTACGTTTGCAGATTAACGTATTACACGAGACGCATGGCATCGATTGAAATGCGAAAGATCTAGAAACAGCCAATAGACGTGATACTGTGCGGCAGATCAAGCTACTATGGTGACAATATGTTTATTATATATCTTAAAGCTTCACATGAAGTCATTTTTTTTTCAAAAGTAATTCTAAGCTCTGTGTGTTAGTGACATAAACATTTCGGGTTCCAAATGCTGGGGCTCAGAGCTAGCAATGATGATGATGCGGAATAGGAAAACGCGAGTAGGGTCATACAGCATTCATCATGCGGACTGAATAAACTATTTGTCAAAATCGCGACGGAATAAATGGATTTAAGCCCCCCCCCCCCCCGCCCCCTAGTAAAAGTAAAATTCTTTCACTGACTGTTCCAAGGTGGTACTTCTGTCCTGGTTTATTTTTGTTATAGTTTGTCAGCTTTGTCTTTGAGTGTGTTTATCGCTTATATCTATTTGTTTTGGATAGCCAATTGACCATTCTTTGGGAAAATGACTGTCCTTTTGGCTTTCCGCTAATCATGTTTCCATTAGTCTAGTTATTTAATGTTTGGGTTTCTTTCCCTTTGGTGTCTCTGATGGGAGATGTGGGTTAATTCTATCGACTTCCTTTCTATTGTGACGGTAAACTGGTAGTAGTAGAAGCCTCCATGGTGTAGTAGTTATGCTACTCGCCTTGTAAACCAGGGATCGCAGGATCGATCCCGGGCTTCTCCAGACTTTCGGATGAGTCTTTAAACCGAGATCCCGTCTCCGTATGACCTTAACTGTTGGTGAGATGTAACACTCAACTCAACTCAAACTGGTAGTAGACAGCAGTAGTTTTTGTAGGTACATGTATATAATAAAAGATGTTGTATACCAAGTAGCACATTAGGCCTCTTATAAGCTCTTCCCAGTAGGCACATAACGTAATTGTGACGTCACATCAAGGTCGGTACAACGTCATGACGTTTATGCAACGTCAAATCTACGTCGGAGCAATGTCATAAGGTTGCATCGACGTTGATTTGACTTTGCCCCAGCGACATGTGCCTGCTAGGCTGAGTATGCATATTTCTTTTTTGTCTCTAGAAAAGATCTTTCAGATGAGATCTTGGTAATTTGTTTATATAAGGCATTTTATATAAGCAACAAATCCCATTGGTAACATTGTTTATCATATGACGTCGCGTCTGAGAGTGTAATAACGTCATGTAATATTTTCGATAATCCACTAGTGGATTAAATATGCAAATTAGCTAGATACGTGCCGTAACGTTACATGTACAACGTCCTTATTGACGTCGTGTTTACTAATGACGGAATATTGACATTTTTGTAAAGAAACGTGAATAAAAAGCGTTATAAATGTCATATGATAAATAGAATCTTGAATTCGTGCTCGTGTATTATTATCCCCACGTTTTTCGAAGAAAAGTGGGGATATTGTTATCGCCTCCGTCTGTCCGTCCGTGCGTCTGTCCGCACTAACGAAACGACATTTAGGGGGCAAAAAATTAGGACAGTTTGACACTTAAGTATATATTCGTGAGTCCAAATGGGGTTTATTCCGTTATTTGGGTACTTAAGTGGCAAAAATTCGCTCTTAGGTGGCTTGCCGCTTAAGAGAATTTGCCGCTTAAGTAGTCAATATGCCGACGCCTAGCCACTTAAGTATCCGACATTTAGGGGGCAAAAAATTTGGACAGTTTGACACTTAAGTATATATTCGTGAGTCCAAATGGAGTTTATTCCATTATTTGGGTACTTAAGTGGCAAAAATTCGCTCTTAGGTGGCTTGCCGCTTAAGAGAATTTGCCGCTTAAGTAGTCAATATGCCGACGCCTAGCCACTTAAGTATCCGTTCGTGAGAACGTCCGTCCGTCTGTCCGGCGATCTCCTCCTAAACCGTTGTCCGGAATCCAACCAAATTCGGTATGTGAGTTGCTTACATTAATGACTTGCGCGAGATCACGTTCATTTTTGACCCCGCCCCCTGGGGCCCTGGGGAGGGGTCAAAAGGTCAAATATCAATAAAGTTCAATTACAAAGTCAATTTTGAATGTTTTGATGCCAAACTTTGCACATGCACTTAGTTATGAAAAAAGTAAAACAAAATGAACGGGATTTTGGCTGTGACCCCTAGGTCATGTCCCGGGGTCGGACTGGGGGGGGGGGGGGTTGGGGGGTAAAATTAAAGTTTTTCAGAACATAGTCATGTTGCATATCTATGCGAAGGGGATAATGAGTAGAATAAACTACAAGTAAAATTTTGACCCTGGGGTCAGATTGGGGCACTGGGGGAGGGGTCAAAGGATCAAAATTTAAGTTTTTTTGGAACATAGTCATGTGGCATATCAAATTGAAGGGCATGATTAGTAGAATATAATACAGGTAATATTTTGACCATGGGGTCAAATTAAGGCCCAGGGTGAGGGGTTTTCGGTACTTGGCCCCTCTGTAGAAAGCGTGGGGATTTGCGATGGCGCGCCATCGACAGTATTCTAGTTGAATTTATTAAACTCGTTGTGGAAAAGGGATTTAATGCTCGGCAAAGCCTCGCATTTTATCCATTTTCCTCAACTCGTTTAATAAATTCAATAATACATTAGCACTCATGTAAAATCCTCTTTTTAATTTTACATCATGCTTTAGATCGTCATTTTAGGCTTTCCGCTTGTGATGTTTTCATTGGAGTGAATTTATTTCAAATTCGTGTATCTTTCACTTTTGTGTCTTGGGTGGGTGGTGTGAGGTAATTGTATCGATTTTGGATAAATACCTTCACTTCTATTTTATAAAGTTGTCGCGATCATTTTAACTTCTGGAATTTACATGTAATATGAACTGTCACATTTAGTAACCTTTGAAAGAATGCAAATCACTGTTTTCAAGATTACTACAGTAGCGTCTTCTGCTTTAAACCCAGGCTGCTCCGAGTCAGTTTATTGTAACATTTTCTCCACAGATGACATTCAGGAGGTGCCATATCAACCAGATATAACAGGAGAAATAGTAGAAAATGACGCTCTCGAAGCTGTTAAGTGTGAAGACCCTGAACCGCAGCCAGACACAAATGTGGTGTCACAGTTTCAGAGCAAAATGACAAGAAAAAAGCGAAAACATGAAGTTGATATTGACAGGTCAGAGGGCTGTTCTTCTCTTACGAAACGGAAACATATATCATACGGGGAAAGCCAATATTTCAGTGATACAGAGACAGATGAAAATTTAGAACTTACGAACCATACACGAGTAAAGTCACTACATAATAACCTAAATAAAGAACGTAATAGCAGCACCCACATTCAGCACACTCGACCAACTGTTATTTCTTCAGAACCACTACTGAATACTGACATAAAGGTACCAAACAGTGGTGTTCCAGGCAGTAACACTTTTCAGGTTGACAAGAGAAGCCATTTACATGAGTTTTCGATGGGTAAAACCAAAAATACAGAGGCGTCGAAAACGCGAAAGATTGACAAACTTATTAGTGATGAAACTCAGTCTGTATCGTTTCTGCAGAGTACATCTCCAAGCCTAGACGTACATACAAATGCAATGCAAAGTTTCGAATTAGGAAATGAGTTTGTACTTGACAACACGCATAGTTTAGACTTGAACAGTGAGTTTACACTACAGTCTCAAAGAGAGAAATATGACGCTCTGGAGAATGCTTACATGCGCGAGGCTGCTGAAGATACTGTGATGAATATTTTTGACATTCTATCTTGTTCGCCAGTAAGTATACGTGACTCAGAGACTTCAGGAGGTACATCTGATTCACCGAACCACCGATTGTTTTATTGAGTTTAAAATGTATTAAATTTATATGACTTAAATATGGAAAAGCTCAGGGATTAAAGACGTTCTTGTTGGCAACATTAACACGTCTCTGCATATGACAATGGACCAAACACGAGGGGGCATTACATGTGATTGCAAACAGAGGACCAAACACGAGTGGGCATTGTATGTGATATTAATGAAAAGAGCCCCTGGCGAGTTTCATAAATGCCATTTTAAATGACCACGAGTATAAGATTATGTGCATCAGATAATGGTTTTAAATCGGATTTCATTGCAGAAAGTAAAAAGATTTTCAACTGAATAAGTGGGGTTGACAAGAACGGCGTCATGATATTAGGCGCCAGAAAGCATGTGTAAACAGTTGTTAAACGTGAGGTCATATCATTTCATGGCATGACGTTATCGACTAAATAACGGCGACGTCATAGGGTGAGATGGTATATGCGACCAGCTGAGACTCCGATCAGCCTGCACATCCATAAAATCTATTCAGTCGTCACCGGTCGGTTGGGGTAATCTGTTGATCCTGACTTTTTCATAGCACGAACGTGAAGACAGACGTAATCTTACACCTATCTCCGACCGGCCCCGATAGCTCAGTTGGTAGAGTGTCCGCTCCGGGGAACGGGAGGTCTCGGGTTCGATCCCGGGCCGCGACATACCAAAGTCGTTGAAAATGGTACTAGCTGCTCTTCGTTTGGCACTCAGATTTACGGGGTAGAGCTAGGACTGGTCGATCCAGTGTCAGGATAATGTGACTGGGTGTGGTATCATGTAATGTGTCTGGGACATGATACTTCAGTGAGGCAGCACTATAAACGTGAGCATTGAGCTCCCTGTCGCAACCAGACACCGTCGTGATATGACTGAAAAATTGTTGAAAGCGACGTTAAACCCGAATTCACACACACACACACACACACACCTATCTCCGATGCAGGGAAAAGAAATCCAAACCCTAGTGTTGACGGATACCGGTTGCCCGACTTTGTCCCTTAATCCGAGGATTTTGATCTCTCAGTTTGCATTGGAGATGGATATGTGGCAACTTTTCTTTTTTCTTACCCACAGTCCTTTGATTAATTTTCAGCACCTTTAGTATCCTTTTTAGCTCGCCTGTACGAAGTACATGGAGAGCTATTGTTGTCACCCGTCACACTGCGTTAAAGTTTTTCCATTGCTTATGTATCAACAGTTACTCATCACAGATCACTCATATTTGGAACTTAAGTGCCCGGGAGGGTCTTCTGATGTTCAAAGACAACATACCTCTGGGTTCTTGCCCCGGGGTGGGGCTAGGGGTCAAAATCTAGAACACCTTTGTAAAACTGTGTCAAAGTTTTTGAAAGGCTTATATCTCAACAGACGCTCATCACAAAGCATTCATATTTTACATCTTGGATACCTGGGTGTGTCTTCTGAGATTCCAAGACAACACACTCCTGGGTTCATGCCTGGGAGGGTGAATGGGGTGGGGCTAGAGGTCAAAATCTAGGGCATCTTTGTTATTTGTTATATGTTTCCATTATGCTAACAAGTTATAGACGCAATTGGTTATATATCAGCCAACCATGTGGCATTGGTTCAAGTGTAAAAGGGTGAAGGTCATGGTGACCTACATTTCACGGTCCAGTTATTTTGCCTTATATCTTGAAGACTATTTGTTGGAGAAATGTCATAACTGGGATATTAGTACCATGTGACCCCATGGTTGGCCTCAAAATATATCTACGTCACTGTGACCTATAATTCATGATTCGGTGATTTTGCCTATTATCTTGAATACTATTTAATGGAGAAATGTCATACCTGGATTATTAGTTCCATATGACCATACGGTTTACCTCAAAGTATATCTAGGTCGGTGTGACCTATATTTCATGGTTCAGTGATTTTGCCTGTTATCTTGAATACTATTTTGATAATGAAGTTATACCTGAGATATTACTTCAATGCAACCAGATGTTTGACCTCAAAATATATGTAGGTCAATGTGACCTATATTTCATGGTTCAGTGACTTTGACTTATATCTTGAATACTATTTGATGGAGAAACTTAATATCTGAATAATCAATTTCATGTGACCAGATGATTGCCATAGCAATATTTCTAGGTCAGCGTGACCTATTTTCATGGTTCATTGATTTTGCCTTATAATTCTTACACTATTTGATTAAATTCTGAAATGTAATATCTGGAATATGTGTTCCTTGTGACCTGATGATTGACCTCAGAATATCTGTATGTAGGTGAGTGTGACCAACATCTCATGGTTCAATAGTTTAACCTTATATCTTGAAGGCGTGAAACAGGCGAGCTATGCCGTCACGCGACAGCTCTTGTTATGTAACATTGTTACTAAGAATAACTAGTATGAGTGTAGCAACTAGAGGTATTAAACTTTAATAAGGTGCTGGTCAGAATGAGTGAAAGTACAAACTGATGTTTTTGTTTGTTTGTTTCATTTGGGGATTAACGTCCTCCTCAACACTACTTAGATCATTTTTGAGACGTTGCTGCCCATTTTGTGGGAATTTTACCCGACATTGAGAGCTGTACCTGCTTAACCCATTGTATACTGGTGGACTCTTCCATTGCTGTATGTCGGACAAGTTCATTTGTGATATAAGGGGTGGTGGGCCTATTTTTTGGTTCTTTCCATTTTTGATGGCATTCTGTTAGCAAATAGTGCAGACCCTGATCAGACGCCGGGTTCTGCGGCGTCTGATCTGGACCTGCACTGTTTACCAAGGTACCCCTTTAGGTATTTCCCGATTGCAATGGGTTACTGTTCGCAAATGGCAAATTAAGGTTTTCTCGTAACTCGTGATATATACAGGTATTGGCAAAAATGGCTAAAAAACCATTGGGACCACTAGCTCTGTCGGCTGATCATATGTCACGGTATCGATACCTTTCGGGGTAGCAACATCCTTTCGTGGAGATTGATCATATATTCCAATATGCAGTCATACTCTCCCTTCCACTGATTCAAAATGGGCATTTGTCAGTTTCTGGCGAGAGAATAAGCAATCTAATGGGCAACTTCCTATGCATTAGCCTACCTAGAAAATGAATGAATAGGTAAACTGACCGGCTCATTATAACATAATGTGTTGACTTGGCCATTTGAAGGCATTCTTGATTATTGAGGACTATCATTTCATTACATAATATTATGTTGCCCTCAGTGCTGACTGAAGAGAAGTTCTCTGTCTTCAACAGGTAAAGGGCCTTCTTTGGGAAAATTTATAGATGACTAACTGTTGACTAAAGTGTACATTATTGATTTTCCCCTTAAAGTGCCTCGTCAGGGGATTCAACAAGAGAAACTAATCACCCTATTAAGGGCCACCTTTGATCTGCTATAGACAGTATATCACAAAGGGCAATAAACAATTATGAACACACAGTGTATGCTACTGCTATAAGAATAAATACCTTTAACTCCAAACAAATAAACATACAAACAAACACTTTTGTGAATATGAATATCTGACGACATGGAATGTAAAGGAATTGAAATGAAATACGCAAGATAAATAATTTATTTAATACAGATAACAAAACTAAAATATAACCAAAACGTATATGCGATTCTATGTGCATCAATTTGCCAATCAAACATTGTCATAATAATATATGCTGTGATGTTAGTACAAGTCAATCCAGCAAACTATAGACGATATACTTGTCATTAGGTTAACCAGTCCGTGTAATCAACACCCCTGTAAACTCAGAGAAAAGTGATATTCATTTGAGCCCCGCCAAGCGAATTTGTGTCTTCGAGCATTCCGTCATGACAAATTTTAACTGCGCATGCCCAGCCATTCAGAGGGGCCAGGGATATGGCCTTCTGTCTGAAGGTTCCTCTTGATTCACTGCTTGTATGAGCGAGCAGCGAAGGTTCTGGCGAGACTGCGCGGATGCGCAGGCTCGCCTGAACCTTCGCTGCTCACATAGGCGGTAAGTACAAAAATCGCTTGACGGGGCCCATTTGATCTTTTTCGACACTAAAATCCGATTCAAAATCGTTCAACTTCAGTGCTGGCAATAAAGATCTCAATTAATCCGAGACCTCCTCTTTGGGTTGATTGTTTATCAAACGACCTCATTTGGACCACACATACTATACCCAGGAACCTTCCCGCATGATTTTGCGCACGTGACTATCGCTGACATTCCTCTTAATCCAGGTAACGATCATTTATAGGCGCCCTATTCTCTTATCGCTGTAAAATCAGGGTGATGTGTAAAATGTGGTTATCTGCAGACATTGACTGATCTTCTGTGCAAACTTGTTTGACATTCGCAAACAGTGTAGCACCAAATCGGACGCCGAAGATCGGGGTCCACATTGTTTGCTAAAAGTACAGAAATTTAAGAGTTGACCAAAATAGCCTAAAGTCCCCGTCCAAAAATATTTTCAAGCCCTCATTCAGGGACAATCGACCCATCAGTGCTGTTAGGTCAGTGCTTTTTATTCTTTTTCTTTTCATAATGTTTGCTTTGTGCCCCCAAAAGACCCTTCATAGCTTTGCCGAATCATGCGATCATATAGATAGGGTACTAATCACACAGGCGACTGCCGGGGTCGGCAACATTCTTTTGTGGAGATTGATCATGAAATTTTTTCTACGGTCATTCTCTTCCTTCCGCTGATTCAAGAAGGGCAGTTGTCAGTTTCTGGCGTAAGAATGTGCACTGTACTGGTTAACCACTTACGTATAATATGTTCTATAAAAGGGTTATCCTTTGGAAGTAAGGAATACACCACAGAAGTGAAAAATATGGAGTGTACATGTTTTCTGGGCCAGACTAGCTAGTTTCGGCCAAATAAGCCTCATCAGTGACCCTCAGATATTTTCAAAATTCCACAATGGAATCAATGGTCCCAAAGGACAAGAAAATATAATCTACACTATGATGTAGGGCAGGGAGACGTTTTACCGCCGCCACACATTCCCACACACCAGCTGTCGTGAAGTTAAATATGTTCTATAAAAGGGTTATCCTTTGGAAGCAAGGAATACACCACAGAAGTGAAAAATATGGAGTGTACATGTTTTCTGGGCCAGACTAGCTAGTTTCGGCCAATTTGGCCTCATCAGTGACCCTCAGATATTTTCAAAATTCCACAATGGAATCAATGATCCCAAAGGACAAGAAAATATAATATACACTATGATGTAGGGCAGGAAAAGCCTGTCCAGGAAAAGTGTGGATAGGTAAACTGACCGGCTCAAAAATGACCTGAATAGTGTTGAATGGGCCGTTAAACTACAAAATAAACAAACACACAAACAAACACACAGGCGAAGAGTAGAAGCTCATGCGTATCTGTACATAAGCAAATTCTCGCCACAGCCTTTGCTGTCCCTAGATATGTAGAAGAGGCCTTGACGTATCATAGGGATCCTAAATATTGGGACAGATAGGCCGAAAAAACAAACAGTGCAGACCAGGTCAGACTGCTTCTGATCAGAGTCTACCCTGTTTCACGTCTTGTACTCCTTAGAAGATCTAGGAACAAATTTATTATAATTTTAGGAGAACTACAACAAGGTCTCAGGGTGTCCGAAGTTTAAGGATTTTTGCGATACATTCATGCATTAAGTCTTGCGTGTAGCGCTATTTTTAGAGTGCGCATGCCAATTTAAAGAACGATCTCTTTTTAGGGTCGGCTCAAAGCTATCTGAATTCGGTTTTGCGGTCGGTTCAAAGCTATCCCGTACACTGTCTGTGGTTTTCTTCCCTGTTAAGAATTGTATGCTAATGCTTATATGGTCAACAACACGAAAACAGACAACATTATTAAGTACAAAGGTGAAAATACAAAAACTTATACAGTAAAATATGAAAACATAACAATATCTTTTCACTAGATACATTCTATATTTAACAATTACATACCTTTGATTAGGCTAATTGAAGTGCATGTATATACAGACTATAGAATTTTATCTTACCGCCAGATAACCGCGAAGAACAGTGATAGCAATACAATGAACTTGCGTATGCAACGAGAAGACGTCTGATTGGATCACGTCAAAAATTTGCGACAGTATGTTCTGCGGTAGACTATTGGACGTCTTTCAGTAACGTCGCTTTTCATTTGCTGGCATTTGGTTTTATGCAGATCACGACTGCAAAATAGTGCAATTTTGTCACACACACACACAAACAACAGAATAAGTGCATTAGAATTTGGATAATTGTATTAAAATTGTCAATTGGTGACATAAATCTCCGGTTTTACGATAGGAAATTTCGTATGACGGTGCCGTAAAACGAACACCACCGATTTACCTCCCCAATTAACAATTCTCAATACCGTTATCCCTTTATTTTTTTGTAGAATCATATATTACCGTACAAGCCAGAAGGGCATTGCCAATGTGGTTCTACAATACATGCTTTACCCCTATCAACACAGGTACATAATATGCAAAACGTGTAGATCAGATGAGGCGGCAGGTAACTAGCAGCATCACGAGCCGCCTCATCAGAATCTGCACTTTTTGCCATTCTGTTATTGATGTCGACTAAAACCGTAGCTGACCATCATAGTGTTAGCCAAAGTCACGGATGGAAGATTCGGTTTCATAAACGATGATTGGGAATTACAGCTGATTTACCGTAGATAAATAAAATATTTTGTTATTTTGAAGTTGTTCTCTGAACCTATATTTTTTACTGTTGATTTAAAAAGATACATGCCAAAGATTATTTACCATAATTGTATCATTGTGACTTCTCGTCACCCAGACCTACAATACGATGGTCAACTATGTCTGTGGAATGTTGACGTTTCTCAGCAAGATCTCATAGCTCCGGATAAATGAAGAGGTTCGTCATTGCTTGTTAGAAATACGTCGTGGTTACTTGTTACAATCGCCTTCTTTAGGGGATTCTTAAACATGATTTAAAGGAGATATAAGAAAACTTGTCCACAGATCAGCCTCCTCACCTGGAGCTATGGGAATCTATGATTTCTTGTAATTCCTTGGAAGATGTAATGATGGACATGGAATCTGATTAAAGAAAACAAAACGCTTTATTTACTTTTCATGATTTGTGTGCGCCCCCGCCAATCGGGGCGTAGAGAAATAGATTGGGCTGCATGGTGCTTCGCAGAGAGCTGAAACCAACCGAACTAGAGTACTGGCGCACCACCTATAAGGCTATAAGCATGTCCTTGAATGGTGGTGCTAGTCGGATCGCTGCTTAAATCCTAACGGTTGCTTTGGGTTGTTGGGGATGAGATATCATTTCATCTCAAAGTCCCGCAAGACCGGAAGTAATGTGCTCAAAATGATCTAATTAATGTTGATATGGACGTAAAACCTCAATACAAACAAACAAACAAACAAAGTCTGTTTTTCAACTGACATGCTAATCACAATCTTTAATCTTAACGCTCTGCATGCTGGGTTTTATTTTGCTGCAGACGACATTTTGAGATATTTTTTTTCTAAATTTTCGAAGAAAACAGGACTTGACATCTCATGCAAATTGTCTCCTATATTTTCCCTAAGTCCTGTTTTCTTGAAAAAAAAAAGAAAGAAATATATCAACAACTTAAAATGTGGTTAAAATTAAGACTTATAATATGGCTCACATGTACCGACCATGAAAACTGTTGACACGATAAACTGTAGCTTACAAGAAAAACTGTTAACTGATTTGTTGCAGATAAACACAACCAATTGAAACAGATGACTATATATACTTTAACAATATTTACACCGCATTTATTTATATATTTGCAGCTCAGCCCTTGAAGAGAGACCTGTGCAAATGTAGTGATTGGCAGATTACGGGTTAAGATAAAATAACACATCAAATTTCGTCAGTTTTCTTCCTAGTTCAAAGCACATAAACAACTTCTGATATACTTGTCAGTAAGAGCATGTTGGTTGGTTTGCTTTCTGTTGTGCCTATTCTCATGACTTATTTTTGTTTGTTCTTCCTCTTAATGCCATTGGTAGCAAGTTCTGTTGTGCCTGTTCTCATGACTTATTTTTGGTTGTTCTTCCCCTTAATGTCATTGGTAGCAAGTTCTGTTGTGCTTATTCCCATGACTTATTTTGTTTGTTCTTCCTCTTAATGCCATTGGTAGCAAGTTCTGTTGTGCCTGTTCTCATGACTTATTTTGGTTGTTCTTCCCCTAAATGCCATTGGTAGCAACTTCTGTTATGCCTATTCTCATGACTTGTTTTTGGTTGTTCTTCCTCTTAATGCCATTGGTAGCAAGTTCTGTTGTGCCTATTATCATGACTTATTTTTGTTTGGTCTTCCCAATAATGCCATTGGTAGCAAGTTCTGTTGTGCCTATTCTCATGACTTATTTTTGTTTGATCTTCCTCTTAATGCCATCGGTAGCAAGTTCTGTTGTGCCTGTTCTCATGAAATATTTTTTGTTGTTCTTCCTCTTAATGCCATTGGTAGCAAGTTCTGAAATGCCTGTTCTCATGACTTATTTTTGTTTGGTCTTCCTCGTGATTCCATTGGTAGCAAGTTCTGTTGTGCCTGTTCTCATTACTTTTCTTAACTATTCGTCTTGGTGTCATCAGTAGCAAGTTCTGTTGTGCCTGTTATTATTACTTATTTTCGTTTGCCCTGTCTCTTGGTGTCATTGGTAGCTTGTGTTCTGTGATTTAGGCGCTTCCTGGTCATCCTTAATTTAATTTTGTGTGCATTCCATACATTGAGTATATGGTATGTTCCTTGTTTCCAAAGGGTAGCCCTTTTATATAACATATTTAACGTCCCTAGTGTAAAAGCTGGTGTTAAGGGAATGTTTGGCGGCCGTAAAACGTCTCCCTGTCCTTCATCGTAATCTTGTCCTTTGGGATCATTAATTCCATTGTGGAATTTTGAAAATATTTGAGGGTCTCCGATAAGGCCAAAGTGGCCGAAACTAGCCAGTCTGGTCCAGAAAACATGTACACTCCATACTTTCAATCCTGTAGTGTGTTTCTTGCTTCCAAAGGATTGCATTTTATCGAACATATTTGAGGTCCCATTGAATAACCTTACAAATATGTAGGACTCAGATCGTGGGTTGGTCCCTGATCGTGGGCCGATTTCCAAATCGTGGGCTTATTTCATAACGGGGCCGATAATGACAATGTAATTCCACAACGAGGGCCGATTCACATGCTGAGCTGTTTATCGTATCACAGCAGTGTTGACAACTCGCCGTTTGTTTTTTTCTCTCTACAGGTCGTTAGAATCGGTACTTTGAGAAATAAGTTGGGCTGCATGATGGCTCCGTATAGAGTCAAGGAGATTCGAAACCGATCGCACATGACTTTGGTTTTACGGCCTTTTCAAGACTAACTCAAGGCTTTCAAGACTAATTCACTCCAGTTCTACTCAAGACTAGTTCTACTCAATGCTTCTACGACAGACTGCATGCACGGTAGTTAACCCAATCACAATGACGGTCCAAACGTAAAGGCTTACTGAGAATTAGAGGGAAACTAATTTCATGTAATGTTGGTTGGTGCCTGATGCTCTGTGTCTTGTTGGGCCCATCGGAGTCGACCTGTTGGTTTTCTTTTGCTCCAGCATTTTAGTGGTTTCTTGCTGTTGAGTCATCACCGTATTTTCATCTCTGCGGTTGATTGATTTTTGTGTTCACGGAGATGTTGCACTGATGAGTTAGGAGAGCTTCATGCGGACTGAACAAATTATTTGTCTAAACCGCTACGGAAGTAAGGGCGAGAATTGTGGCCACGTAAAATCTATTTAAGCACCCCCACACCCCCTCCCCTCTACGAGTGGAATTCGTATCACTGACCGTTCCGAGGCGGTTCTTCAGTCGCGGTTTATTTTTGTTATGGCTTGTCTTTGAGTGTGTGCTTTGCTTTGGATAGCCAATTGGCCATTATGTGGGAAAGTAACTGTCCTTTTTGGTTTCCGCTAGTGATGGTTCAACTAGAGTCTTTTATTCATGTTTGTGTTTCTTTCCCGTGGTGTCTCTGATGGGAGCTGTGCGTTTATTGTATCCGGATTCCTGATCGTTGCTTTCACTTCTGTTTCGTAGATTGTGTCAGTTCTTCTGTGGTAGACTGAGCTTCGAAACCTCAACGTCCGATAAACAGTATTGGGATTAATTTTACTAAGCCTTCTAACTTTATTTTTCAGCTGAAACCCTGCGACGCCAGCCTCCATGTTGTTCATTTGTTTGAAATTAACGTTTTGTGACGTCATATTCAAGCGTAACTTTAGCGGGAAACGTAAGCCTAATACCAAGAAGATAGAAATCGGCCCACGATTTGGGGAAAACAATATCGGCCCTCGATGTGCTATACAATCGGCCCACGATTTGGAAATCAGCCCACGCTCTGGGACCGGGCCTCGATCTGAGTCCTACAAATATACGGTAGTATGTATGTTCAACGATATACTGTAGGATGATCGCCGTCATAGCAGAACATAGCTTTTCATGGGATGTCTGTTGGTTTTACGATGCTCTCCGACGCTTTCCGTTTTGATTTTCGCAAAATGGTGTTATTATGGTGATAACTATTGAAAACTGACTGCAAATTTCTTGTTCAGGTGCTGTCGCCAGAACACAAAATTAAAGACCATTACCTTGATGTTTCCAAATGACAATTTTTACGACTGTACATCTCCAAGATGATGGAAATCTAACTCAAACGGGAGGCTAGCTATCTAAACATTCTATTAAATGATACAATAACATATTATGAGGTTCCATAAGTTTAAACAAAACCACCTGCCGTCTCATGAATTAGTACAGATCAATACACTCCGTCTAAATAGAATTTCCGTCTTAAATCTAGCCAAAGTCCACTTCGAAATAAGGGCGTGTCAGGTTTGGCTAGATTTTTCATTTATTTATTCCACTTAAACTACCGTAGCATAACAAGAGTATGTATTATCACTGTTTTTCTCGTTCAAAGTATAACATATGAAAGAGCTGTTTGCAGCATATTAACGTACAGGAATGTTAGTGATATCGACAAGTAACAATGTTAAAAAGATCCAAACACAATGGGGATATATTTACAGATATGCTTTTCAGAGCCCCTTTTGCTTTGCTATATATATATATATACAGGTAACGCAGGTAACTAGTGATTTGCCAGTTTGATTTCTGGTCTAACACAAATGCGTACACAACTGATCATGATTTCCGTGATCAATTAGGGGATAACTATATTGAAAATAGTCATTTAGGTGAATCGGCGATTTAACGGTCGGAAATTTCGTGTTACAGCGCGTCTCCATATAACGAATTTCGCGACCTTAAAACCGACATTTACCTCCCCAAACGCCAATTCTGAATACAGTTATCCCCATTCTAATGCACTTACCCGAATGTTTTGTTAAAAATTGCACTAACTGGCGCTGTTAACCGCCTAAAACTATATGCCAGCCAATGTTAAGCGATGACATCGAGTATCCGATAGTAAATCACAGACTATACGGTCGCATTTTTTGACGTTATCAAATCAGACATCGCGTTATATACGCATATGCATTAGAATTACTTTTCATAAAAAGCTCTTGTATACTACAGTTAAGGTCAAAAGAAAACGTGTGCTCACCACACAACATTCTAAACATAGAGGTAAAACAGGAAGAAAGGCCATATATATGATGACTTTTCTAAATAATAGATACATTTTGTAAACGAAAACAGCTTCCATGTTTTAGATTTAAAACCATGTAATATACAAACATTTAAAGAACATTATATAGAGGATCTTACATGAGCGTCCATTTATTATTGTATTATAAAACGAGTTTGTAAAAATGATAGAGATGCGAAGCTCAGTTTTTCAAACAAACGAGTTAAATAAATTCAACGATGAAGTAACACGTTTATCACATAACTCGCATGCAGGAAGTTTATAATCGTGAAAACCTAGTTGTCTCTCTTAGTGCCATTTCAAAGCCTGATTAATTATTCGGTTGCAACAAAAAATAGTTTAAATTTTATATCATCTTTTCCAATAGTGAAATTAAAAATAAGATTTTATTCACAAAATCTTCAAGTGTTTGAAGAAAGCTTGGAGCTTTCAGCGCAATCGAACTAAAACAAATTAATATAAACTAAAAAATAATACATGGCTGCGTCGGATTTAGTAATTTCATTGATCGATTTTAACCGATCACTGGTCACTTAAATAAGCTAATGATCGCCAACAAAAGTAGAGGCTACAAAAATTGCTGTTATTAACCTATTATATTGTGTTAAAATATCTTAAGACAGAACTCTACATAACGATAATACATTCGTGCAACACAGTACATTCTTTTATTTCTCCAAAACGGTCAGTTTTCGTTGCAAAAATGATATTATTCTTATCTATACACAAAACATAGGCAGTGTGTGCTCGATAAATCCGCCTCATGTAGCACCAGCCCTCTATGTCGTGGAGCAGAAATCAGAAACTAATGTATACCCCTGTAAACCCCAGTTTTCCCTATATAATGTGGGGTTTAAGGTGTTCATTACACGGGCTTGTTAACGTGAGTTTTGTTTGATTGATTTGAGGTTTAATGTCCCCGTCTACACTGTAAAGGTCATTTTGCTTCCAATTTTGTGGGACTTTGACCTGACGTTGAGATGAAATGACATCTCAAGCCCTGTTGCCCAATGAAACCAATAGGTTTTATATGCATGGACGGTCCGATTCGTACCGCTTTGCCTGGGCAGGCTAAGATCCTCTAAGCGGTTTACAAGTACTCGTGTGCGGGTAGGATTTAGCTCTGAGTGGAAGCATCGTGCAGCCCATATATATCTTCAAGCCCCGATGAGCGGGGGCCGCTTGTTAATGTGATGAATTAAAGTTTTATCACGTTAACGAGTTTGTGTAATGAACACCCCTATAAACCCTAATTTGCACGAAAAAATCTGGAGGTTTCATGGTTTGCCGTTTTAGTCTCCAAAACATAGCGTGGGTACTCATCTGAATAAGGCGGGTTTAACGAGGATCAACAACCTCTGATAGGCGAATAAATAAGTAAATACCACAAATTTTCACAAGAAAAATAACCACTTTGGAGATATGAAAGCCACTGTGTCACACTGATCGGTTATCGGCATGTATCCCATGTAACCATTCGGCGCACATCAGGGTTGGCACAATGCCGGCAAATATGAGTTTTTCAATGTCGGTGGCATTTACCGGAAAATTCCGGCAAATACTGGAAAATACCGGCAAATACTGAAAAATGGAATTTTCCACCCTGTAATTAAAACAAAACCATATACTCAGCTGGTATACATTTGCAATTTCAATGGTATAGGTTAATTCTATTAAAATAGTTTAGCTCTGGTATTTGTTACTATCTAATTTAATTATATAAAAAGTAATTTAAGAAAAAAGGCCTATTTTGAACCTGCCAGTAGCCACATACTTTCACTTTTACTAATTGTTTAAAGTAATATGAAGCATGACATCCTTTAGTCCATCCTTGCCCCTAGGTATCCTGTGCTCACTTGAATAAACACGTCTTGAAAGTTGTTGTTTTAGTAATATAGTCCATATGCTCTACAGGCTGTGACAGCTATTTACTGTGAAACTCAAGTTTTTGACAACAGTAAAATGCTTTAACTATCCCAAAATTTGAAAACATGGTTATTCCCTACAAAAGTGTGTTTAAAAGATTCAGATTTGCTCAGTCCGATCTTCATCTGGCAAGGTTAGTCAATACAAAAACTTACAATAATTGTTGCAAATGACTATATTAAACCAAGTGCACAGGGGAATTTCTACATATATTTTTTACTGTTGATTTAAAAAGATACATGTACAATTTTTTTTTTTTGGTTTTAAAAATTTCAAACTTTTAGTCTTAGATTCACTTTTTGGCTGGTTCAACATGTTTAAATTGAGAAATATTTTATTCTGTAGGTTGGTAACCTTATATAGATATTAACTTTTAACATTCTTTTACTCATTTAGTTCCATTATACTATTTTAATTCAAATTTGTAAAGATTTCTGCAGTATTTTAAAGCTAAAATATTCAATTTGCCAGTATATGCCGGTATTTGCCACTTGATGAGTATTTTCCAGACCGGTAAATACCGGGGGTGGAATTTGCCGCCCAAACTTGGCGCACATGTAATTGAGTGGAACCATATTCTGCGCTACTAAATAATTATTAGTGGTTGGACACAAGACCAGTTTTAGTGACCGATTATCGATTAAACACTGACCAAAATAAAACTACTTGGAATATCTCTCGGTTAAACATCGACAAATAAACCTACTGGGGATATTTTAGAGTGATATTATTACTCGATTTAACATCGGCCAATAGCACTACTGAAAGTATTTATAGAATTATTTTATTACCCGATTAAACATCGATAAGTAAAATAGAAGTGAATGCAGTGATCAGGAATCGATACAATTAACCCGCAGTTCCCATCAGTGACACGAAGGGTAAGAAACACAAACATGAAATAACTAGTCCTAACGGAAACACCAACAGCGGAAAGCCAAAAGGACAGTTACTTTCCCACAAAATGGCCAATTGCTGGCTATCCAAAACAAAATAATATAAGCGATACACACACTCTCCAAAGACAAACCACAACAAAAACAAAACGCGACAGAATAACCTTATTGGAACGGTCAGTGAAACGAATTCCACTGTGTGTGTGGTTGGTGGTGGGACTTAAATCGGTTTTATGCAGATGCAGTCCTAACCCTTACTTCCGTCGCGATGAAGACAAATAATTTGTTCAGTCCACACGAAGGCATCCTAACTCAACAGTGAAACATCTCCGAGAACACAAAAATCAAACAACCACAGAGATGAAACAACGGTGAGGACCCGACAGCAAGAAACCACAGAAATGCTGGAGCAAATGAAAACCAACCGATGGGCCCGACCAGAGCATCAGGCACCAGCCAATATTACATAAAATTTCATTCTCAATAAGCTTTACGCTGGAACCGTCATAGAATCTTGAGGCCTGACCCACCGGCGTGCAACTAAAGAGGGAAGCAATGTTGTCAACCGTGTTTGGGTTAACTACCAATCATGCAGTCTGTCGTATAACATTTATGTTTTACCCATTTTTTATATCGCAGAATGATTTTGCGAAACTGTGTGCTGAAGTCATTGCAATTATATATTTTTCTGAATTTATATAGGACTACGACGTCACTATAAAAAACCTTGTTGCAGAAGAGATTTATGTCCAAAATTGAATTTTGAACTGATTAAATTGGAATGACGTCTATAAAATTTTGAAAAGTCTTTGCGTAGTTTATGATACCGGTAACCCTGATTAAGAAGTTTAGCAGTTAGCAATTTATTACGAGTGTTGAAGTCAGACACTCTGGCAAATCGAATTGCGAAATATAAATGCCATAGGATGCAGCACGAGGCATATCACCATCCAATAAAAAAACTACTGGGAATATTTATAGATTTATTTTTTTACTCGATTATCCATCAACCAACAAAACTAAAGGGAATATTTATTTTATTACTGTTACTCGATTAATATTTTTTAACTTAAACAAGAAATCGTCGAATAAATCGATTAATCGATGGTTAATCACAAGTAATTATAGCAAGAAATGCAGAATTTCTTCCGCAGATACACGCGCCTGCGTTATATAATAACATCATACGTTAAACTATTTTCCTGGTTATACTACTGGTCATATTTTTCACTGACCTCTTGCCAATTGGGGCAATATGCAGACTTTATACAAAAGCTACCTAGTACTCTAGTAATAAAACAATAATACTTGATAAAATTATCTAACTCACAACCATATTGTTAGTTTTTCTTATTTACTCCATCTGGCTGGCTTGTAATGTCAACTGTTCACTGTCGCTGCTATTTTCTTATGAATAATTGTCCGTCTTTTTCTGTTGGCGATATCCTTGTACTCGGCTATCTCAATTCATCAACAGTTTTCCTTCGCCTAGAAATTGTGTTCTAAAACATCCGTAAACCACTTGGTCGCAAGCTTATCTCGCATTATATATTTACACTGCAGACACAATACTGTATTCTATAGTGAAACAGTAACATCAACTTTTATCCTGCTGTTCACGACAACCCTTATCTTTGGAAACAGTGTAGATCCAGATCAGATGCCATCTGATCAGGATTTACACTATTTGACATTCAGTTAATGGATTTGTAAGAATAAATTACATCAAGTAATCTGATTGGTTCAAAGTCAGATATGGGTGTGGCTAAACTGAATATTCAGCAGGATAAGGGTCAAGTTTCGTCACTCAGATATGAAACGAAATATATCTTTGGCATGTAAAAGAACCCACACTTCAGACTGGTCATAACGTCGACTTATGCCCTGTAAAGGGTGTATGTACAAACTCTATCACTAAGCCTGACAATTTTAACAACTAGGGCATGACAAAAACAAATTGATAACGGCAGCACCCCTTTATAATTTTGACCCCACAGTTTATAGTAAAACTGGAGTGTCAGGGGTATATACTATTTCTCTTGTTTCTGCTCAAAACATTAATTGTGGGTATTTGGCAGAGTTTTTGAGCAGAAATAAGAAAAATATAAGATGTTTTTTTGTTGTTGTTTTTTCTGAAAATTTTCTTCTGTTTTGTGGTTATTTTTAATATATTTTAATAGGCGTGTTTTTGTAATGTAAAGCATGTGCAACCAACGAAGACTCATAACATTCTCTGGAATGGCGCAGTCCGATTACATTCTTCGTCGTTGTCATCATTATTTTATTACACAAACGCTTTCAGAAGTTAAACGAAAGAAGGGCCATGGAGAGACTGACCCAGCAGGCACACGCATTCTGGTCAGAGCCTTCGCTGATTGCACTGATTCTCTTGAACCTACGCGCTATTCAACGTGAGATAAATGTAAACTCTTGTCATAGCGGGTTGATGTGCAGGCCTATCTGGCTGAGTTTTTCTAGTCGCACAGGTTCTAGCGTAAAAAGGTTTGCCGTGCGCTTGCTCATTTCATTTGCTAGCACTGTCCGCCAAAAAGCATCTGAGCGTCCCAACAATGTTTTGCATCGCTTACTTTGTCATTAAAACTAAGCTTCTATAGAAAACCCTTCTTCTCGAATTCCGTGTAGACGCAACAGTCTCTATCCCGTTCACCCACGAACATAACTGCAGTCCACTGTGAGTGGGATGGACCTAATTGTTATCACATCCTATAGCGTGAAAAACGCAATAGCACACATCGCCAATAATTGGAAGTGAAGAACGCCATAATAGTTTCCATATCCACTTGTCTGTTGTGAGGGACGAGTAGAAGGCCATGTGCACTGATCTGTTAAAGAGAAAAAAAAAGACATTTGGATAACAAACACATGTGAGATGATGACAACCCGCTTTATACCGATCTTCGATATAACGACATTTATAACGACTTGTTATAACGACATTTTCAATAGAACGAATCTTTAGCGCAGAATGCGACTTCAAAGATATAGTAATTATTTGACACGTCGTGGATATTTGTTAGAATCGCCTCGGTTCTAACATATATCTACGATATTTGTTTCTTGGAGAAATTCATGGAACCAATTCCTTTATTACCTATTGTACTTTTCCTTATTGTGACTCTTTATAGCGGCAAATTCGATGTTGCTGCATACCCGTCGCCCCCGCCCATAGGGGCTTGAAGAAATATATGGGCTGCACGATGCTTCCACGCAGAGCTGAATCCGGCCCACACACTAGTACTGGTAATCCGCTTAGAGGATCTAAGCCTGTCCAGGAACCGCGGTGCGAGGCGGACCGTCCATGCTAATAAACCCTATTGGTTTCATTGGGCGACAGGGCTTGAGAAGTCATTTCATCTCAATGTCGGGTAAAAGTCCAACAAAATTGGAAGCAACGTCTCCAAAATGACCTTTACAGTGTTGACGGGGACGTTAAACCTCGAATCAAATATCAAAAGTTGCTGCATACCCCATAAAATGAACATTTTCTGGCAAACAAAATTGGAAGCAACGTCTCCAAAATGACCTTTACAGTGTTGACGGGGACGTTAAACCTCGAATCAAATATCAAAAGTTGCTGCATACCCCATAAAATGAACATTTTCTGGCAAAAACGACACATTTGGTCTCATCAACCCTCTCTTGAACAAAAAAGATTGACCTGCATAATGTTTCCACGGAGAGATGAAACCGGACACACGAGTACTGGTAAACTGCTTAGGAGTCTTAGCCTGCCCAGGCAAAGTGTTGCGAGTCAGACTGTCCCTACATATTAATCCTTTTGGTTTGTGTGGGCGGTAGGGATTTAGATGTCATTTCATGTCAATGTCGGGTAAAAGACCCACAAAATTGGAAGCAAAGTCTCCAAATGACCTTAATTGTGTTGACGGGGCGTAAAACCCAAAATAATAAAAAAAAAAAAACGATAAAAAGTGAGTACAAAGATAGGTGTGTTTTTTTTTTTTTTTGGCAAATGCTGATCGCGACTGTACCGTTAGAGGTGGGGTGTCCACAAGGGGGTATTCCGGCCTCCTATCAAACTTTTTTATTTTTTGCAGGTGAACAGCATAACATGTGTGCTATATCATGTCATACATCTCGTCGCGCAGAAGCAGTGGTTGTTTTCGAGCTAGAGTAATTCACCCCGGTACCGATGGGTAATTTGTAAACTTTTTTTGTCCGTTTCATGGTTGTCAAAGATTTTAATTTGCAATAACATCAATAGAAGTATGCTTGGACTGACGTTTAGGAACAATATTTTGTACAAAATGTCAAGTTAAGAAGACTTAATGCATTTCTCAAACATTAAGATAGTTTTTTGTTATTTTTGTCCAATATCTTTGCAAAATTTAAGGCTGCTTGAAATATATGTTAGCAACAGTAATGAAACTTGGTCCATAGTTACATCCTTATTAGGCGAACTCATAACGATGTGCGTATGGTAGCTTTGACCTGTTTTTCCAGGTACAGTGTACACATAGATATATGTGGGTTTGGTATTCAAGCACAATATATATTTCGTATGCTAGGTCACTTCACATTATACTGTCCACCCAGATCTTTCAAGCTTGTGATGTTTTATTCATCTGCATTTCATATGGTGCGTCAAGGCCGTTAGTTTGTCGGTCAGACGATTTTGCTACCTTCTGTCGATCCATCAATAATTTACTTTTGCATTTGTATTCTTAGAATTTATATGCTTATTCTAAAGATATAATTCCTCCAATCCTTATATATCCCCCCATGGGTAGCTGTTTATTCTCTTAATAACACCACCCTACTCTTCCTTTCAAAATAGAGGTGGAGGTAATAATCAGGAATCGATACAGTTAACCCACAGCTCCCATCAGAGACACCAAAGGGAAAGAACCACAAACATGAAACAACAGACCCTAATGAGAGCATCAATAGCGGAAAGCAAAAAGGACAGTTACTTTCCCACAAAATGGCCAATAGGCTATCCAAAGTCCAGGGTAAATGTTTATTCTCTGGATATAACATCACCCCATACCTTAATTCCAAATCTACACGTCTCTCCCTAAGGGTAACTGTTTATTCTTTCGACAAAACACATTTACCTCTCATTTCCAATTTAGATGTACCCTCGTCAGGGTAAATGTTCATCATCTAGACATCACCTTTACCTCTCATTTCCAATCTATATGTACCCCGTCCAGTGTAAATGTTTATTCCCCAGACATAACATCACTCTGCTCCTCCTTTCCAACATATATATACCCATCCAGTGTAAATGTTACTTCTCAAGACATAACATCACCTCTACCCTCGTGGGTTAATGTTTTATTCTCTAGACATTATTTAAATACCACTGCACTCCAATATGTATGTACCCTGTCCAGGGTAAATGTTTATTCTCCAGACATAACATCACTCTGCTCCTCCTTTCCAACAAATATGAACCCCTCCTGGGTAAATGTTTATTCTCAATACATAACATCACCTCTACCCTCCTGGGTAAATGTTTATTCTCCAGACATAGCATCACCTATACCCTTCCATTCCAATATATATGTACCCCTCCTGGGTTAATAATTTATTCTTCAGACATCACCTTTACCACTGCAATCCAATATTTATGTACATGTGCCCCTCCTGGGTAAATATTTATTATCCAGACATAGCATCACCTTTACCCCTTAATTCCAATTTATATGTACCCCCTTCTGGGAATAAGTTTATTCTACAGACATAACATCACTTTTATCCCTCATTTCAAATGTGTATATACCCTTCATGGATTATTCTCCTGACATTACCTCACATCTAACACTCCATTCCAATGTACCTGTGCCCCCATTGGTAACTGTTTATTCTTTAAATGGTGCATGATATCTGCCACTCCATTCCAATTTCACCTGTTATTAACCCCTTCATATCAATATATATGTACCCCTTCTTGGTAACTACAGTCACAACATCCCCTCTCCCACTCCATTCAAAGGTTTATGTACCCCCTACTGGGTAAAGGTTTACCTTACAGAAATTACCTCACGTTTGCATTTACAAAACAAGGCCCTGATTACCTGTTACCGATGAGGGGTACATATACATTGGTATTGAGAGGTAGATAAGAGGTAACATCATGAGAAAACACATTTATCGATAAGATAGTTCATAGAGATTGGAATGGAGGGGCAGATATCATGTACCATTTAAAGATTAAATAGTTACCTATGAGGGGTACAGTTGCATTGGAATGGAGTGTTAGAGGTGATGTAATGTCTGGAGAATAATCCATGAGGGGTACATAAAGATTTGAAATGAGGGATAAAAGTGATTTTATGTCTGCATAATAAACTTATTCCCGGAAGGGGGTACATATAAATTGGAATATTATATATTGGAGCGGATGGGTAAGATGATGTCTGGAGAATAAAACATTATCCCAGGAGGGGTACATATGTATTGGAATGGAAGGATAGAGGTAATGCTATGTCTGGAGAATAAACATCTACCCAGGAGGTGTAACTATATATTGAAGTGGAGGAGTAAAGGTGATGTCTGGAGCAAAAAAAAAAAACAAAAAAAAAAAAACAAAAAAAAAAAAACACGGGTAGATGTGATGTTATGTCAAGATAATTTGGATAACAAACACATGTGAGATGATGACAACCCGCTTTATACCGATCTTCGATATAACGACATTTATAACGACTTGTTATAACGACATTTTCAATAGAACGAATCTTTAGCGCAGAATGCGACTTCAAAGATATAGTAATTATTTGACACGTCGTGGATATTTGTTAGAATCACCTCGGTTCTAACATATATCTACGATATTTGTTTCTTGGAGAAATTCATGGAACCAATTCCTTTATTACCTATTGTACTTTTCCTTATTGTGACTCTTTATAGCGGCAAATTGCGGCCTTGATGTGCCATATGAAGATGAATAAAACATCACGAGCTTGAAAGATTCGGATGGACACTCGTATCTACGTGTTCACTGAACCTTGAAACACAGGTCATGACTACCATACGCACATAGTTATGAGCTTGCCCAACACGGATGTTACTTTGGACCAAGTTTTATTGATGTTGCTAACATATATTTCCAGCAGCCTTACATTTTGCAAAGATTATGGACAAAAATAACCATAATTATCTAAATGTTTGAGAAATGCATTAAGTCTTCTCGACTTGACATTTTGTACAAAATATTGTTCCTGAACGTCTGTCCATTCATACTACTATTGATGTTATTGCAAATTAAAATCCTTTGACTACCATGAAATGGACAAAAATAGTTTATAAATTATCCATCGGTACCGTGGTGAATAACTCCACCCACATTTAAGGACTTCTAGCTTTAAAACAACTCTGCCTCTGCGCGACCAGAGGTATGCCATGATTAAGTACACATGTTAGGCTGTTCACCTGCAAAAATAAAAGCGATTTGGCAGGGGGCCAGAATATCCCATTATGGACACTCCCCTTTCTTCTCACTGCATACATTTTGCTGCCATTGAGTGCCTCAACACCTGGATTAATTTTGTTACAGAACCCATATGGTACAGTCTACGGATTTGAATGCAAATACCTCTATAAAATGTACGAGCTACATGGTTACTAATCACACAGTAGCATCATGTTAACAAGTCCATGGAGCCGAGCCAGCAGGGTGGAAAATCAGTCACGTACTCTGGACACACAGATGTGTTAAATATTAAAAAAATATTTAAAAAAAACAACACTGAACAGCACCCAGCATGAAACAATTGAAACCGCAACAGGAATAAAGAAAGCAGTGTTATCATTACAATCAAAATAAAGAGTACATTCTTTTTGAAAAGTAGTCTCAGTTAAACATCGAAAAAGTTCTGGTTAGTTTATCTTCGCTTTCGCGTCATACAGAATTTATCTATGGCTCCGACCCTAATCGTGAGCCATAATGACAGATCAATTGGTGTCAATTTGCAGGACTGGCTTTGTATCGTCATTTTTACGAAAAAAAAGACGAGTATTAGGAGAGTTCATTTAATATTGTCACTCGGTTCTACAGGGCACGTTATTAATCCCATTCACATTTCGTTTACTTCAACACTGAAGTATTCTTCCTTGACGGAATCTACACTTTTCAAGTCTAGAAATCCACTTTGTAAAGGTAGAGATGTACACCTTTAAGGTATACACTTGGCCCTGAATCCAATTTATACAACCCACTGTTCATGTGTATACCAGGTTTCAACTGTGTAACACTTTCAGTTATTTCAAAAAGTGTGACAAAATGTTTCATTAATGGCAAATTGTAGAACCTTTCAAGGGATATAACTCCACGAGTTATAGGTCCTTTGCCCTGAGTCTGCTAAAACGGTACCCTATCAGCTCACTGTCCAAGTGTGTACCAAGTTTTAACTTATAGCTTTCACAGTTCCTTTGAAATCTGCAACGAAAACTTTTCACATATGGTAAATTGTAAAGCCTATCAAGGGATGTAACTCTAAGAGTTATTGGCCCTTGACCCTGAATCCGGAAATACGACACATCAACCCACTGCCCACTTGAGTACCAACTTTCAATTTTGAGTCCTCACCTTGTGTCATCTCCGTAACTGTTTGATTTTATGTTCTCGGAGATATTCCACTTATGAGTTAGGAAGCCTTCATGCGGATTGAACAAATTATTTGTGTAAACCACGACGGAAGGACGAAGTTTGCGGCCGCTAAAATCGATTTAAGCCCCCACCCCTCACACACACTCCAGTGAAAAAAAAAAAGTTTTCATTGACCGTTCCAAGGCGGCTCTTCTATTGTGGGTTATAAGCTCACCTGGAGCAAAGCTCCGGGTCAGCTTATGCCTTGGCCGGTTGTCCGTCGTTGATCGCCGTCCGTCGTTTACTTTTACATTTTCCACAGCTTCTCCCGAACCGGAAGTCAGATTAAGCTGATACCTGGTGGGTGGCATCCTGACAACATGGAGATTCAGATGTTCTAAAATGGTTCCGTGCGGATTCCCAAGATGGCGGCCATCATGAAACAAAGGTCGAAAAGTGCTGAAACTCGATGGACGTCATCGGGGTAACATGGAGATTCAGATTTGCTAAATGGTTCCGTTCGGATATCCATGATGGGCGCCATGGTACACAAGTGAGTGAGTGAGTGTTTGAGCTTTTACGTCCCACCAACAGCTAAGGTCATGCGGAGACGGGACCTCGGTTTAAAGACTCATCCAAACGTCTGGAGAAGCCAGGGATCGATTCTGCGATCCCTGGTTTACAAGACGAGTAGCGTAACCACTACACCACGGAGGCTTCTATGGTCCACAAGTAGATTCGGTATTGTGGCATTTTTGCAATCATACCTAAGCTGTACAGAAACTTAATCAGAAGCATCAAGATAACATGCAGATTCAGAATTGCTAAATGCAATGTGATCTGACAGACAAAATGACCACCAAGGCACAGTGTAATAAATGATCAGCCTCATTCAGGTGAGCGATTCTGGCCCACTTGGGCCACTGGTTGTTCTTATAGTCCGTCTGCATGTGTATGTTGCTGGTTTCTTTTTGTTTTGGATAGCCGATTGGCCTTGACCGGAGTCCGTCTGTTGGTTCGTGCTGTATTTGTCTAACCGCGACAGAAGTAAGGGCGAGGATTGAGGCCGCGCCGTAAAATCGATTTAAGCCCCACAGAGAAATAATTTTCACTGACCGATCCAGGGAGGTTCTTCAGTCGCGGTTTTTGTTATAGTTCGTCTTTCAATGTGTGTATCGCTTAAAGTGGCGCGAAACCATTTTAGCAATTTTGGTAGAGGATCACCCAAGGAATATTTCTGTGAAATTGTTTCAAAATTGGTACTTTGGTTTCGGAGGAGTTGTCATTTGAAGAAATTGTTGACGGACGGACGAAGTGCTCAAGGTGAGCAAAAAATACAAATTTTCATAAGAAAATTAACCATTTTGGAGAGATGAAAGAATGCACTGTTTCACACGAATATTTTATCGTTATGGGTTGTTATCTTCTCAGATGTTTGCCAAGTCCTACAGTATCGCATGACTGTCATAATTTTTACATAAATACCAAACGCAGCGATGAATCACTATTGAGTGTGGGTCAATTTATTATTGTAATTTTATAGGAACCTGCATTGAGGAAGGTGAATTTGGTGTGATTTTCGTTTTTCGTTTTTCGATATTCATTTTCAGGTGAAGTTGGTGTGATTTTCGTTTTTCGTTTTTCGATATTCATTTTCAGGTGAAGTTGGTTTGATTTTCGTTTTTCGTTTTTCGATATTCATTTTCAGGTGAAGTTGGTTTGATTTTCGTTTTTCGTTTTTCGATATTCGAATTGAGGCCGAATATCGTATTTTGACATTCAAAATCCTAGTTTGACATTCGATTTGGCGATGAATATCGTATTTTGACATTCAAAATCCTAGTTTGACATTCGATTTGGCGAAGAAAATCGAATTTTGACATTCAAAATCCTAGTTTGACATTCGATTTGGCGCTGAATATCGTAGTTTGACATTCAAAATCCTAGTTTGACATTCGATTTGGCGAAGAAAATCGTAGTTTGACATTCAAAATCCTAGTTTGACATTCGATTTGGCGCTGAATATCGTATTTTGACATTCAAAATCCTAGTTTGACATTCGATTTGGCGAAGAAAATCGTAGTTTGACATTCAAAATCCTACTTTGACATTCGATTTGGCGAAGAAAATCGTAGTTTGACATTCAAAATCCTAGTTTGACATTCGATTTGGCGAAGAAAATCGTAGTTTGACATTCAAAATCCTAGTTTGACATTCGATTTGGCGAAGAAAATCGTATTTTGACATTCAAATCCTAGTTTGACATTCGATTTGGCGAAGAAAATCGTAGTTTGACATTCAAAATCCTAGTTTGACATTCGATTTGGCGAAGAAAATCGTAGTTTGACATTCAAAATCCTAGTTTGACATTCGATTTGGCGACGAAAATCGTAGTTTGACATTCAAAATCCTAGTTTGACATTCGATTTGGCGAAGAAAATCGTATTTTGACATTCAAAATCCTAGTTTGACATTCGATTTGGCGAAGAAAATCGTATTTTGACATTCAAAATCCTAGTTTGACATTCGATTTGGCGAAGAAAATCGTAGTTTGACATTCAAAATCCTAGTTTGACATTCGATTTGGCGAAGAAAATCGTAGTTTGACATTCAAAATCCTAGTTTGACATTCGATTTGGCGAAGAAAATCGTAGTTTGACATTCAAAATCCTAGTTTGACATTCGATTTGGCGCAGAAAATCGTAGTTTGACATTCAAAATCCTAGTTTGACATTCGATTTGGCGAAGAAAATCGTAGTTTGACATTCAAAATCCTAGTTTGACATTCGATTTGGCGAAGAAAATCGTAGTTTGACATTCAAAATCCTAGTTTGACATTCGATTTGGCGAAGAAAATCGTAGTTTGACATTCAAAATCCTAGTTTGACATTCGATTTGGCGAAGAAAATCGTAGTTTGACATTCAAAATCCTAGTTTGACATTCGATTTGGCGCAGAAAATCGTAGTTTGACATTCAAAATCCTAGTTTGTCATTCGCTTTGGCGCTGAATATCGCATTTTGACATTCAAAATCCTAGTTTGACATTCGATTTGGCGAAGAAAATCGTATTTTGACATTCAAAATCCTAGTTTGACATTCGATTTGGCGAAGAAAATCGTAGTTTGACATTCAAAATCCTAGTTTGACATTCGATTTGGCGAAGAAAATCGTAGTTTGACATTCAAAATCCTAGTTTGACATTCGATTTGGCGAAGAAAATCGTAGTTTGACATTCAAAATCCTAGTTTGACATTCGATTTGGCGCTGAATATCGTATTTTGACATTCAAAATCCTAGTTTGACATTCGATTTGGCGCTGAATATCGTATTTTGACATTCAAAATCCTAGTTTGACATTCGATTTGGCGCTGATTATCGCATTTTGACATTCAAAATCCTAGTTTGACATTCGATTTGGCGAAGAAAATCGTAGTTTGACATTCAAAATCCTAGTTTGACATTCGATTTGGCGAAGAAAATCGTAGTTTGACATTCAAAATCCTAGTTTGACATTCGATTTGGCGAAGAAAATCGTAGTTTGACATTCAAAATCCTAGTTTGACATTCGATTTGGCGAAGAAAATCGTAGTTTGACATTCAAAATCCTAGTTTGACATTCGATTTGGCGAAGAAAATCGTAGTTTGACATTCAAAATCCTAGTTTGACATTCGATTTGGCGAAGAAAATCGTATTTTGACATTCAAAATCCTAGTTTGACATTCGATTTGGCGATGAATATCGTAGTTTGACATTCAAAATCCTAGTTTGACATTCGATTTGGCGCTGAATATCGTATTTTGACATTCAAAATCCTAGTTTGACATTCGATTTGGCGAAGAAAATCGTATTTTGACATTCAAAATCCTAGTTTGACATTCGATTTGGCGAAGAAAATCGTAGTTTGACATTCAAAATCCTAGTTTGACATTCGATTTGGCGAAGAAAATCGTAGTTTGACATTCAAAATCCTAGTTTGACATTCGATTTGGCGACGAAAATCGTAGTTTGACATTCAAAATCCTAGTTTGACATTCGATTTGGCGAAGAAAATCGTATTTAGACATTCAAAATCCTAGTTTGACATTCGATTTGGCGAAGAAAATCGTAGTTTGACATTCAAAATCCTAGTTTGACATTCGATTTGGCGAAGAAAATCGTAGTTTGACATTCAAAATCCTAGTTTGACATTCGATTTGGCGAAGAAAATCGTAGTTTGACATTCAAAATCCTAGTTTGACATTCGATTTGGCGAAGAAAATCGTAGTTTGACATTCAAAATCCTAGTTTGACATTCGATTTGGCGCAGAAAATCGTAGTTTGACATTCAAAATCCTAGTTTGACATTCGATTTGGCGCTGAATATCGTATTTTGACATTCAAAATCCTAGTTTGACATTCGATTTGGCGAAGAAAATCGTATTTTGACATTCAAAATCCTAGTTTGACATTCGATTTGGCGCTGAATATCGTATTTTGACATTCAAAATCCTAGTTTGACATTCGATTTGGCGAAGAAAATCGTAGTTTGACATTCAAAATCCTAGTTTGACATTCGATTTGGCGCTGAATATCGTATTTTGACATTCAAAATCCTAGTTTGACATTCGATTTGGCGAAGAAAATCGTAGTTTGACATTCAAAATCCTAGTTTGACATTCGATTTGGCGAAGAAAATCGTAGTTTGACATTCAAAATCCTAGTTTGACATTCGATTTGGCGAAGAAAATCGTAGTTTGACATTCAAAATCCTAGTTTGACATTCGATTTGGCGAAGAAAATCGTAGTTTGACATTCAAAATCCTAGTTTGACATTCGATTTGGCGCTGAATATCGTATTTTGACATTCAAAATCCTAGTTTGACATTCGATTTGGCGCTGACTATCGTATTTTGACATTCAAAATCCTAGTTTGACATTCGATTTGGCGAAGAAAATGGTAGTTTGACATTCAAAATCCTAGTTTGACATTCGATTTGGCGAAGAAAATCGTAGTTTGACATTCAAAATCCTAGTTTGACATTCGATTTGGCGAAGAAAATCGTAGTTTGACATTCAAAATCCTAGTTTGACATTCGATTTGGCGAAGAAAATCGTAGTTTGACATTCAAAATCCTAGTTTGACATTCGATTTGGCGAAGAAAATCGTAGTTTGACATTCAAAATCCTAGTTTGACATTCGATTTGGCGAAGAAAATCGTAGTTTGACATTCAAAATCCTAGTTTGACATTCGATTTGGCGCTGAATATCGTATTTTGACATTCAAAATCCTAGTTTGACATTCGATTTGGCGCAGAAAATCGTAGTTTGACATTCAAAATCCTAGTTTGACATTCGATTTGGCGAAGAAAATGGTAGTTTGACATTCAAAATCCTAGTTTGACATTCGATTTGGCGCAGAAAATCGTAGTTTGACATTCAAAATCCTAGTTTGACATTCGATTTGGCGAAGAAAATCGTAGTTTGACATTCAAAATCCTAGTTTGACATTCGATTTGGCGCAGAAAATCGTAGTTTGACATTCAAAATCCTAGTTTGACATTCGATTTGGCGAAGAAAATCGTAGTTTGACATTCAAAATCCTAGTTTGACATTCGATTTGGCGAAGAAAATCGTAGTTTGACATTCAAAATCCTAGTTTGACATTCGATTTGGCGAAGAAAATCGTAGTTTGACATTCAAAATCCTAGTTTGACATTCGATTTGGCGAAGAAAATCGTATTTTGACATTCAAAATCCTAGTTTGACATTCGATTTGGCGATGAATATCGTAGTTTGACATTCAAAATCCTAGTTTGACATTCGATTTGGCGCTGAATATCGTATTTTGACATTCAAAATCCTAGTTTGACATTCGATTTGGCGAAGAAAATCGTATTTTGACATTCAAAATCCTAGTTTGACATTCGATTTGGCGAAGAAAATCGTAGTTTGACATTCAAAATCCTAGTTTGACATTCGATTTGGCGACGAAAATCGTAGTTTGACATTCAAAATCCTAGTTTGACATTCGATTTGGCGAAGAAAATCGTATTTAGACATTCAAAATCCTAGTTTGACATTCGATTTGGCGAAGAAAATCGTAGTTTGACATTCAAAATCCTAGTTTGACATTCGATTTGGCGAAGAAAATCGTAGTTTGACATTCAAAATCCTAGTTTGACATTCGATTTGGCGAAGAAAATCGTAGTTTGACATTCAAAATCCTAGTTTGACATTCGATTTGGCGAAGAAAATCGTAGTTTGACATTCAAAATCCTAGTTTGACATTCGATTTGGCGCAGAAAATCGTAGTTTGACATTCAAAATCCTAGTTTGACATTCGATTTGGCGCTGAATATCGTATTTTGACATTCAAAATCCTAGTTTGACATTCGATTTGGCGAAGAAAATCGTATTTTGACATTCAAAATCCCAGTTTGACATTCGATTTGGCGCTGAATATCGTATTTTGACATTCAAAATCCTAGTTTGACATTCGATTTGGCGAAGAAAATCGTAGTTTGACATTCAAAATCCTAGTTTGACATTCGATTTGGCGCTGAATATCGTATTTTGACATTCAAAATCCTAGTTTGACATTCGATTTGGCGAAGAAAATCGTAGTTTGACATTCAAAATCCTAGTTTGACATTCGATTTGGCGAAGAAAATCGTAGTTTGACATTCAAAATCCTAGTTTGACATTCGATTTGGCGAAGAAAATCGTAGTTTGACATTCAAAATCCTAGTTTGACATTCGATTTGGCGAAGAAAATCGTAGTTTGACATTCAAAATCCTAGTTTGACATTCGATTTGGCGCTGAATATCGTATTTTGACATTCAAAATCCAAGTTTGACATTCGATTTGGCGCTGACTATCGTATTTTGACATTCAAAATCCTAGTTTGACATTCGATTTGGCGAAGAAAATGGTAGTTTGACATTCAAAATCCTAGTTTGACATTCGATTTGGCGAAGAAAATCGTAGTTTGACATTCAAAATCCTAGTTTGACATTCGATTTGGCGAAGAAAATCGTAGTTTGACATTCAAAATCCTAGTTTGACATTCGATTTGGCGAAGAAAATCGTAGTTTGACATTCAAAATCCTAGTTTGACATTCGATTTGGCGAAGAAAATCGTAGTTTGACATTCAAAATCCTAGTTTGACATTCGATTTGGCGAAGAAAATCGTAGTTTGACATTCAAAATCCTAGTTTGACATTCGATTTGGCGCTGAATATCGTATTTTGACATTCAAAATCCTAGTTTGACATTCGATTTGGCGCAGAAAATCGTAGTTTGACATTCAAAATCCTAGTTTGACATTCGATTTGGCGAAGAAAATGGTAGTTTGACATTCAAAATCCTAGTTTGACATTCGATTTGGCGCAGAAAATCGTAGTTTGACATTCAAAATCCTAGTTTGACATTCGATTTGGCGAAGAAAATCGTAGTTTGACATTCAAAATCCTAGTTTGACATTCGATTTGGCGAAGAAAATCGTAGTTTGACATTCAAAATCCTAGTTTGACATTCGATTTGGCGAAGAAAATCGTAGTTTGACATTCAAAATCCTAGTTTGACATTCGATTTGGCGAAGAAAATCGTAGTTTGACATTCAAAATCCTAGTTTGACATTCGATTTGGCGCTGAATATCGTATTTTGACATTCAAAATCCTAGTTTGACATTCGATTTGGCGAAGAAAATCGTATTTTGACATTCAAAATCCTAGTTTGACATTCGATTTGGCGAAGAAAATCGTAGTTTGACATTCAAAATCCTAGTTTGACATTCGATTTGGCGAAGAAAATCGTAGTGTGACATTCAAAATCCTAGTTTGACATTCGATTTGGCGAAGAAAATCGTAGTTTGACATTCAAAATCCTAGTTTGACATTCGATTTGGCGAAGAAAATCGTAGTTTGACATTCAAAATCCTAGTTTGACATTCGATTTGGCGCTGAATATCGTATTTTGACATTCAAAATCCTAGTTTGACATTCGATTTGGCGCTGAATATCGTATTTTGACATTCAAAATCCTAGTTTGACATTCGATTTGGCGCTGAATATCGCATTTTGACATTCAAAATCCTAGTTTGACATTCGATTTGGCGAAGAAAATCGTAGTTTGACATTCAAAATCCTAGTTTGACATTCGATTTGGCGAAGAAAATCGTAGTTTGACATTCAAAATCCTAGTATCGATTTGGCGAAGAAAATCGTAGTTTGACATTCAAAATCCTAGTTTGACATTCGATTTGGCGAAGAAAATCGTAGTTTGACATTCAAAATCCTAGTTTGACATTCGATTTGGCGCTGAATATCGTATTTTGACATTCAAAATCCTAGTTTGACATTCGATTTGGCGAAGAAAATCGTAGTTTGACATTCAAAATCCTAGTTTGACATTCGATTTGGCGAAGAAAATCGTAATTTGACATTCAAAATCCTAGTTTGACATTCGATTTGGCGAAGAAAATCGTAGTTTGACATTCAAAATCCTAGTTTGACATTCGATTTGGCGAAGAAAATCGTAGTTTGACATTCAAAATCCTAGTTTGACATTCGATTTGGCGCTGAATATCGTAGTTTGACATTCAAAATCCTAGTTTGACATTCGATTTGGCGAAGAAAATCGTAGTTTGACATTCAAAATCCTAGTTTGACATTCGATTTGGCGCTGAATATCGTATTTTGACATTCAAAATCCTAGTTTGACATTCGATTTGGCGCTGAATATCGCATTTTGACATTCAAAATCCTAGTTTGACATTCGATTTGGCGAAGAAAATCGTAGTTTGACATTCAAAATCCTAGTTTGACATTCGATTTGGCGAAGAAAATCGTAGTTTGACATTCAAAATCCTAGTTTGACATTCGATTTGGCGAAGAAAATCGTAGTTTGACATTCAAAATCCTAGTTTGACATTCGATTTGGCGAAGAAAATCGTAGTTTGACATTCAAAATCCTAGTTTGACATTCGATTTGGCGAAGAAAATCGTAGTTTGACATTCAAAATCCTAGTTTGACATTCGATTTGGCGAAGAAAATCGTAGTTTGACATTCAAAATCCTAGTTTGACATTCGATTTGGCGAAGAAAATCGTAGTTTGACATTCAAAATCCTAGTTTGACATTCGATTTGGCGAAGAAAATCGTAGTTTGACATTCAAAATCCTAGTTTGACATTCGATTTGGCGAAGAAAATCGTATTTTGACATTCAAAATCCTAGTTTGACATTCGTTTTGGCGAAGAAAATCGTATTTTGACATTCAAAATCCTAGTTTGACATTCGATTTGGCGAAGAAAATCGTATTTTGACATTCAAAATCCTAGTTTGACTTTCGATTTTGCGAAGAAAATCGTATTTTGACATTCAAAATCCTATTTTGACATTCGATTTTGGGCTGAATATCGTATTTTTTAGAACCGCCTTATCGCGGCTTTTGTAATAGTACCCACGCAATTTATTTTAAGTAGAAATGAGAAAAATAAGCTTAACCCCCTTTAAATATGTTCTTTAAAAGGGTTATCCTTCAGAAAAGAGAAACATAACGCGCCTATTCAAAAAATGCGCAGGCTGATTTGAGTCTTCACTGGTCGCTCAAGCCTTACGCCTTACTGTAGATTTTGTCGTGTGCTGGGTCAGGTATTAAAAAATCTAAGCACTAAAAATGAAAAGTTTTGGTAAAAAAAAAATGTTCTGATAATTTCCATACTTATTCCTGATAAAAGACTGAGTGTAGGGCGATTCTAATGAATACCCACAAGCCAAAATCAGATTAAATACATTACGAAAACACGCCTATACAAATGTATTGAGAATCGTACCACCAAAATACATGTAATGATTTTTTTCTTTTAAAAAATCTAATACCTTTCTTATTGCTGCTCAAAAGGCTCGATAGAACCGCTGAGGCGGTTCTGTCGAGTACCCACAATCTATTGTTTTTTAGCAGAAATAAAAAAAAAAACAATGAATACCCCTTTAACCTACTATATAAAATTGGGATTTAAGGGGGTCGAAATTATATAGACGTGTTTTCGTTGTAAAAGTGCAATGACTACCCACAAGCCCACCACATTGAGTGAGGGTAATCGTTAACAGCACCTCTAGAGGGCTGATCTGACGAATACCCACAATCTATGTTTTAGATCAGGAATATGAAAAATAATGTATACCCCTGTTGGCCTCAATTTTACTGTTTTCGTAATATTTAAATTACTCTTGAAAGGGGTTTAGAACGCTAATATGAAAATGTAGCAGAATTATCCATGTATGTACAGATAAAATTTGTCAGTATGACTGAATATGTGTGTTTTCGTAGTGAAAAACCCTTCACGACGTGAGTATTTGACCATATTTTAGAAGCCCCGGTGGTGCAGTGGTTATGCTACTCGCCTTGTAAACCAGGGATCGCAGGATCGATCCCTGGCTTCTCCAGACTTTCGGATGAGTCTTTACACCGAGGCCCCGTCTCCGTATGACCTTAGCTGTTAGTGGGACGGAAAACTAAAACTCGATCAACCAATTGACCACATTTGAGCCGATCCAGGGAAAGGCTTTTATTACCATGTTCATTTTTGCGAAAACGCAAATAAGTCTGCGCATACGTGCAGTCTAATCACATTTTTCGACAAACCACTATATGGTAGACTTTCACCATGAATGTTGTATTCAATCTGAATTCAGAATCTTTGCGTATTATACAGTCTTGTTTTAAACAAGCACGCGTCCATGTTTGTTTGATTGATTGAGGTTAAATGTCCCCGTCAACACAAGTTAGGTCATTTTGGAGACGTTGCTTCCAATTTTGTGGAACTTTTACCCGACATTGAGATGAAATGACATCTCAATCCCTGCCGCCCAATTAAACCAACAAGGTTTATATGCATGGACGGGTCAACTCGCAGCAGTTTTCCTGGGCAGGCTTAGTCCTCCTAATCAGATTACCAGTACTCATGTGCGGTCGGTATCAACTCTGCGTGAAAGCAGCGTGCAACCCATCAATTTCTCCAAGCCCCGATAGAAGCCTCCGTGGTGCAGTGGTTACGCTACTCGCCTTGTAAACCAGGGATCGCAGGATCGATCCCGGGCTTCTCCAGACTTTCGGATGAGTCTTTAAACCGAGGTCCCGTCTCCGTATGACCTTAGCTGTTGGTGGGACGTAAAACTAAAACTCACTCACTCACTCCAAGCCCCGATGGGCGGGGTCGGGGCGGGCACGTTTGATCATAAGCCTTATGCATCGGATCAGTGTGCTCGTTCGCAATTGAGATATCTACATCAGCGCCATTTGATCAGAATGTTCGCTGCGCTCTATTTTAGATGCCTGCCTCTGCACAGTTTGATCAGACTGTTCGCTGTGCACTATTTAGATGTCTACATCCGCGCAGTCTGATCAGACCGTTCGATGTTCGCCATTTATATGCCTGCTGCCGCACATTCTGATCAGATTGTTCGCTAATAGTTTTTTCGCGCAGTTTGATCAGAGTACGCGCTGTGCAATATTTAGATACCTGCATCCGCACAGTTTAATCGGAGCATTCGCAGTGCGTGATTTAGATATTTACTTCCGAACAGTTTGCTTTTTTCGGTCCTTTCACACTCCCTCTTTATTTGAGGTAATCACGTCATTATATTCACTGGTAATGTCTTAACGTGCAGTAGATATTGCAAACATTACTATCATGATGAGATCAATCGGATGCGTTCGTGAATTACTCGAGAAGTACCGAAGATAAATTGCCGCGGTAAAAACCCATACCCAATAGAGTGGTGCTTTTGTTGCAGTTGCATTATACAGATAAAGTTGTCTATTTGAAATGCTAATTGCACTGTAAGTAGGATTGAGTTATTTTATTTTAAAAATGCCCATTCAACGTTATTTCGGTCATACCATACCATACATTCAAGAAATATGATTATCGATTTTGATTTTTCGTAATCGATTATTTTCTTAGTAGAATTTACCAGCCAAAGATGTTTATTAAATAGCTGGATGAGTGGCAAACAGTGCAGACCCGGATGAGACGCCGCGTTCTGCGGCGTCTCATCTTGGTCTACACTTTTTGCTCCGGCCTGTCTGGGCAAAACCCTAGAGTGAAGTTCAAGATATGGTAAGAGTCATGTTGAAGACAGAAAGCCACACAGGTAAAAATCTGGGTCTACACTTTTTGCTCCTGCCTGTCTGGGCAAAATCCTAGAGTGAAGTTCAAGATATGGTAAGAGTCATGTTGAAGACAGAAAGCCACACAGGTAAAAATCTGGGTCTACACTGTTTGCTCCGGCCTGTCTGGGCAAAACCCTAGAGTGAAGTTCAAGATATGGTAAGAGTCATGTTGAAGACAGAAAGCCACACAGGTAAAATTATGACAAAATCTTCAGTGATTACTAATCGATTATTGATCGGAATGGCAAGACTGATAATCGATTTTCATTTCAGCACCCATTAGCCAGCTCTAACCCTACCACCCAAAAGAAAGGGAGCGTCCGGCTCACACAACTTTTCCTGGGCTATGCTTATACCTCGCTCCAATACTCAAATATGCTGTCGATATTCAGCTTGTCCGGAAGCACCATGCAGCCCAAACAATTTCTCCGAGCCCTGATGGGCGGTTGAAAAGGGGATTTAGATGACAAATCTTCATCTTCCTAATTAGTACTGAACATATAAATTGAGGAATCTGCGTTTGCTTGTGTTAGAGATTAACTGCACAGTTAACACTATTGTGGCCATATCGAGCCATTCAGCCTCTCATCAATGAACATGTCTGTATATGATACAACGCATAATGAAGTAATGTAGTAATTTCTACATTTTGATTTTTTTTATTTCATTATGCGTTGACATAGTCGATGCGAAATGAAGTAAAAAAAAATTTCATTTTGCGTTAATATGCTTCATATCGACGCAAAATGAAGTAATGCTATAAGAACAGAGCTTTCTTCGAAAGGGAACCAAATGCTTAGGAAGTAATACATTAAAATTCCTACACGTATATAAAGACCACATTTGGGACTATTCAAAAGTAGTCTTTAAGACCACTTTTGAAAGTCCCCAAGATGGTCGTCCACAAGAGTATACTTAATGTCGAAAGCACAAAGAAAATGTAACTTTAATCTTCATGATATGCTTAAAAACAAATTTTTATTAATTTTAGAATTGTAGGTAGTCTAATAGCGGAATTTCACTGTATTTGATTATGTCAGTAGAATTAAAACTGAACGTCTTTAAGGTATTGTTGTCTCATGCTTGATGTTTTTTCCCTCGTTTGTGTATTAAGGCTTCTCCAATGATCGTGTACACAAACATTTGTGCGGGGAGCGGGGTCATATTGGCTTGGACCTGTCCATAGCACAGCTGTCTGTCCATCTATGCGAGTGCGAGTGTGTTTCAGTTTCCTTCCTACCAACAGCTATTGTCATACGGAGTAGGGAACTTGGTTTATAGAACTATCCATACGGAGACGGGGTCTCGGCTTAAAGTCTCAGGAAGCGAGAGATCGATCCTGCTACCCAGGTTTATCAGGCCTTGTGGTGCCTCTTTAATGGAGAGTACACGAAAGCAAACTACATGTGCATTTTTCTTATTAGAACATACCTCATTCAGAATGCACGCCTATAGAAATACATTGTCATTTTTTGGCCAAAAGATGGAAATTTCAAGATGATATTTTCTTTCCTTTTTCTACTCAAAATATAGATTGCGGGGACTCGATAGTTCTATCGTGTACCCACTATCTATGTTTTGAGCCATATAAGAAAAATAATATTTTCCTTATCAAACCCCAGTTTTACAATATAAAAGTGGGATTGATTAGGGTCAATTTATAAAGGCGTGTTTTCGAGATGCCATACTGAAAATGCAAAGTATGCCATCTATCATCGCAAAATGAACTAATTCTTTCATTAAGATCAAACCTCTAAGTATTGACACATGATGAACTAAAACCAAATTTTATTTCATTTCGCAGCGACAAAGCCAACGCATTATAATGAAGTAAAAAATAAATCAGAAGGAAGAAATTACTTCATTACGCGCTGTATCGAGGCTCTCTAGCTCAACAGTGTGCCATACTAAAAAAATATGTAGTATAATGGTTATGTATAAAGTCATACTATCATATATCAGAGTTGAGGGCGAAACAACAATCCGTCATCAGAAGAAACCACTACAATAGTTAGATCACGGGGGCTCGAACCAAGGAAATATCAAGCTCCACAACTTCCTGAATTCAAAAGATTTGGATTGGACCATCATCAAAGAGTTCGAAAACAGGCTCGCCGCTGTGCAACCAAAGAGCGATGTAAAAAAGGATCGACAACCAAGCACGCGGCTGGTCGTATAATACATGTATCCAAGCTATGCCCACTATTCTTGTATAAGCCTAATGATTTCTCTGGGCGGCAAGGCCATCTTAATATTGGGTTACAGTCGCATAAAACACGGACCTAAATTGTATTGGCGGGGATGTTAAACCTCGATTCACAGAAATAAAAATTATTTCCACCGCAGTAGGCCTACGTCATAACGACCACATGTTTTCGACCTTCATCGTTCCTTTTCTGTTGATTATGCACCGTCATTCGACTTATAAAAGTCTCCACATGCATGTTTTTGGCCTAAATATTTGGGTTACTTTTGTTTCCGTGAGGGTTGAAAAGGCGTGCCATCTTTCAAAGCAAAATACATGTGTTTTTTTTTTTTTTTTTTTTTTTTTTTTTTTCATTTTGAACAGACCTCATACTGCCCGTCCATCGGGGCTTCGAGAAATGGATTTGGCTGCACGATGCTTCCACGCAGAGCTGATACCGACCTCACATTAGTTCTGGTAATCCGCTTAGAAGGTCTAAGCCTGCCCAGGAATGCTGCTGCGAGTCCATGCTTATAAACCCTCTTGGTTTCATTGGGCTGCAGGGATTGAGATGTCATTTCATCTCAGTTACGGGTAAAAGTCCCACAAAATTGGACGCAACGTCACCAAAATGACCTAAATAGTGTTGACGGGGACGTTAAACCTCAAATCAAACAAACAAACTGTCGACGCAAAATGAAGTAAAGTTTATTATGCCAGCTATCAACGCAAAATGAAATAATTCTTTCATTTTGCACAAATCTCTTAGTATCGACGCATAATGAAGTAAAAACTACATTTTATTTCATTTTGCATCGACTATGCCAACGCATAATGTAGTAAAAATTTGAAAATGAAGAAATTACTACATTACTTCATTATGCGTTGTATCATGTATAATTTTAACCCCCTCAAACCCCACTTTTACATAGTAAAACTGGGGTTTACACGGGTAAACATTATTTTTCTCGTATTTTCTATCGAGTCCCCACAATCTATGGTTTGAGCAGAAATAAGAAAACTATCACAATTTTTTTTATCTTAATTTTCATTTTTTGACATTGTATACGTATAGGCGTGTTTTAGTAATGAGGAAGAGGACGTCTGTAGGATATAAGAATCTTATATGGGTGTGAGGAATGGATGGAAAAATCCGTCCCGAGGGTCACTCTGCAAGCCTCGTGATGCCGGACAGTGATCCCGAGGGACGGATTTTTCTATCCACCCCTCACAATCATATAGGATTCTTTTTCTTGCATACCTGCATTTCTGATCGCTGATTTCCAATACTACAGTCACTTTGGATGCGGGCGTCCGCCATATTTTAATGACGTTGTCGCGATGTTTAGTGACGTCACGTACGTGCAGTGACGCCAACCTTAACTACGGCGCATGCGAGGTCGTATTCAACCAATGCATAATTCGTGAGAATATTCGGCCTCTGGGTCAGAACACAAGGCAAAGAACAGAAGTGCTATCCCAGGGTTAAAACACGGATTTCCTTGTCTGGTGTGCAAGAAAAGATTTTATTACATCACGAAAACAGGCCTATATAATTATCACCCCCTTAAACCCCACTTTTGTATAGTAAAATTGGAGTTTTCAGGGGTAAACATTATTGTTTTTTCCTATTTCTGCTCAAAAATCTAGATTGTGAGTACTCGATAGAACCGCGTCGTCGCGGAAGTTCTATCGCGTTCCCGCAATCTATGTTTTAAGCCGAAATAGAAAATTATCAAAAACATTTATCTGGTAAAATTTCCTCTTTTGGCGGTAAAATCTTATAGATTTGAATAGGCGTGTATTCGTAATGATTACCAATCTAAACACAAGATTGTTGCCGACAACAGCAGGTATCTATAGCCCGTGACCTTCTGCTCATCATTTCGGCGGACATCTGACTGACCTACCGAGGCCGGTTATTGTGGGTACTCATCACGAAATCACGCCCACACTAAATTTCGCTTTTATTTAGTAAAACTGGTGTTTACAGGGGTAGACATTATCTCTCTTATTTCATGCTCAAAACATAGATTGCGAGGAATCAATAGAACCACCTCAGCGAGGCGGTTCTATCGAGTACCCACAATCTATGTTTGGAGCAGAAATAAGAAAAAAATATTGCAACTTTTCAGCAGTAAATTTTCATTGTTTGGAGGTTAAATATTCAATATGTTTAGATAGGCGTGATTTCGTTATGTACTCGATAAATTTGTTTGTTTGTTTTGGAGTATAACGGCATAGTCAACACCATTTTTGGCCATTTTTGAACCGGTCAGTTAACTTATCCAACCTTTTTCTAATACGTTAGCTATTTACATGTACAGTGCATACCCTTTCGCCACAAACAGTGAGTGAGTTTGGGTTTAACGTCCCACTAACAGCCACGGTCATACGGAGACGGGACCTCGGTTTAAAGACTCATCCGAAATTCTGAAGAAGCCCGGGATCGACCCTGTGATCCCTGGTTTACAAGGCGAGTAGCATAACCACTGCACCACAGGGGCTTCTTTTAAATCGTCGGAAGGTTGAATGATAATAACAATAATAATGGTCTTTATTTTCATAGGCTAACGCAGAAATACGAGCTTTTTTTTTTTTTTTTTTTTTTTTGGTTTGGGGTTTACGGCCCTTTCAAGATTATTTCACTCATATCGAGCCGATCGTTAATCATAGGTGGGCGAAAACCGGAGTACCCGGAGAAAAACCACCTGACCTTCCGTTGCAGAATCGCCAAATCGAATGTCAAACTAGGATTTTGAATGTCAAAATACGATTTTATTCGCCAAATCAAATGTCAAACTAGGATTTTGAATGTCAAAATACGATATTCAGCGCCAAATCGAATGTCAAACTAGGATTTTGAATGTCAAACTACGATTTTCTTCGCCAAATCGAATGTCAAACTAGGATTTTGAATGTCAAACTACGATTTTCTTCGCCAAATCGAATGTCAAACTAGGATTTTGAATGTCAAACTACGATTTTCTTCGCCAAATCGAATGTCAAACTAGGATTTTGAATGTCAAAATACGATTTTCTTCGCCACATCGAATGTCAAACTAGGATTTTGAATGTCAAAATACGATTTTCAGCGCCAAATCGAATGTCAAACTAGGATTTTGAATGTCAAACTACGATTTTCTTCGCCAAATCGAATGTCAAACTAGGATTTTGAATGTCAAACTACGATTTTCTTCGCCAAATCGAATGTCAAACTAGGATTTTGAATGTCAAACTACGATTTTCTTCGCCAAATCGAATGTCAAACTCGGATTTTGAATGTCAAAATACGATTTTCTTCGCCAAATCGAATGTCAAACTAGGATTTTGAATGTGAAAATACGATTTTCTTCGCCAAATCGAATGTCAAACTAGGATTTTGAATGTCAAAATACGATATTCGGCGCCAAATCGAATGTCAAACTAGGATTTTGAATGTCAAACTACGATTTTCTTCGCCAAATCGAATGTCAAACTAGGATTTTGAATGTCAAACTACGATATTCAGCGCCAAATCGAATGTCAAACTAGGATTTTGAATGTCAAACTACGATTTTCTTCGCCAAATCGAATGTCAAACTAGGATTTTGAATGTCAAACTACGATTTTCTTCGCCAAATCGAATGTCAAACTAGGATTTTGAATGTCAAACTACGATTTTCTTCGCCAAATCGAATGTCAAACTAGGATTTTGAATGTCAAACTACGATTTTCTTCGCCAAATCGAATGCCAAACTAGGATTTTGAATGTCAAACTACGATTTTCTTCGCCAAATCGAATGTCAAACTAGGATTTTGAATGTCAAACTACGATTTTCTTCGCCAAATCGAATGTCAAACTAGGATTTTGAATGTCAAACTACGATTTTCTTCGCCAAATCGAATGTCAAACTAGGATTTTGAATGTCAAACTACGATTTTCTTCGCCAAATCGAATGTCAAACTAGGATTTTGAATGTCAAAATACGATTTTCTTCGCCAAATCGAATGTCAAACTAGGATTTTGAATGTCAAAATACGATATTCAGCGCCAAATCGAATGTCAAACTAGGATTTTGAATGTCAAACTACGATTTTCTTCGCCAAATCGAATGTCAAACTAGGATTTTGAATGTCAAACTACGATTTTCTTCGCCAAATCGAATGTCAAACTAGGAATTTGAATGTCAAACTACGATTTTCTTCGCCAAATCGAATGTCAAACTAGGATTTTGAATGTCAAAATACGATTTTCTTCGCCAAATCGAATGTCAAACTAGGATTTTGAATGTCAAACTACGATTTTCTTCGCCAAATCGAATGTCAAACTAGGATTTTGAATGTCAAAATACGATTTTCTTCGCCAAATCGAATGTCAAACTAGGATTTTGAATGTCAAAATACGATATTCAGCGCCAAATCGAATGTCAAACTAGGATTTTGAATGTCAAACTACGATTTTCTTCGCCAAATCGAATGTCAAACTAGGATTTTGAATGTCAAACTACGATTTTCTTCGCCAAATCGAATGTCAAACTAGGATTTTGAATGTCAAACTACGATTTTCTTCGCCAAATCGAATGTCAAACTAGGATTTTGAATGTCAAACTACGATTTTATTCGCCAAATCGAATGTCAAACTAGGATTTTGAATGTCAAAATACGATATTCAGCGCCAAATCGAATGTCAAACTAGGATTTTGAATGTCAAACTACCATTTTCTTCGCCAAATCGAATGTCAAACTAGGATTTTGAATGTCAAACTACCATTTTCTTCGCCAAATCGAATGTCAAACTAGGATTTTGAATGTCAAACTACGATTTTCTTCGCCAAATCGAATGTCAAACTAGGATTTTGAATGTCAAACTACGATTTTCTTCGCCAAATCGAATGTCAAACTAGGATTTTGAATGTCAAACTACGATTTTCTTCGCCAAATCGAATGTCAAACTAGGATTTTGAATGTCAAACTACGATTTTATTCGCCAAATCGAATGTCAAACTAGGATTTTGAATGTCAAAATACGATATTCAGCGCTCAATCGAATGTCAAACTAGGATTTTGAATGTCAAACTACGATTTTCTTCGCCAAATCGAATGTCAAACTAGGATTTTGAATGTCAAACTACGATTTTCTTCGCCAAATCGAATGTCAAACTAGGATTTTGAATGTCAAACTACGATTTTCTTCGCCAAATCGAATGTCAAACTACGATTTTGAATGTCAAAATACGATATTCAGCGCCAAATCGAATGTCAAACTAGGATTTTGAATGTCAAACTACGATTTTCTTCGCCAAATCGAATGTCAAACTAGGATTTTGAATGTCAAACTACGATTTTCTTCGCCAAATTGAATGTCAAACTAGGATTTTGAATGTCAAACTACGATTTTCTTCGCAAAATCGAATGTTTAACTAGGATTTTCAATGTCAAAATACGATTTTCTTCGCCAAATCGAATGTCAAACTAGGATTTTGAATGTCAAAATACGATTTTCTTCGCCAAATCGAATGTCAAACTAGGATTTTGAATGTCAAAATACGATATTCAGCGCCAAATCGAATGTCAAACTAGGATTTTGAATGTCAAACTACGATTTTCTTCGCCAAATCGAATGTCAAACTAGGATTTTGAATGTCAAACTACGATTTTCTTCGCCAAATCGAATGTCAAACTAGGAATTTGAATGTCAAACTACGATTTTCTTCGCCAAATCGAATGTCAAACTAGGATTTTGAATGTCAAAATACGATTTTCTTCGCCAAATCGAATGTCAAACTAGGATTTTGAATGTCAAACTACGATTTTCTTCGCCAAATCGAATGTCAAACTAGGATTTTGAATGTCAAAATACGATTTTCTTCGCCAAATCGAATGTCAAACTAGGATTTTGAATGTCAAAATACGATATTCAGCGCCAAATCGAATGTCAAACTAGGATTTTGAATGTCAAACTACGATTTTCTTCGCCAAATCGAATGTCAAACTAGGATTTTGAATGTCAAACTACGATTTTCTTCGCCAAATCGAATGTCAAACTAGGATTTTGAATGTCAAACTACGATTTTCTTCGCCAAATCGAATGTCAAACTAGGATTTTGAATGTCAAACTACGATTTTATTCGCCAAATCGAATGTCAAACTAGGATTTTGAATGTCAAAATACGATATTCAGCGCCAAATCGAATGTCAAACTAGGATTTTGAATGTCAAACTACCATTTTCTTCGCCAAATCGAATGTCAAACTAGGATTTTGAATGTCAAACTACCATTTTCTTCGCCAAATCGAATGTCAAACTAGGATTTTGAATGTCAAACTACGATTTTCTTCGCCAAATCGAATGTCAAACTAGGATTTTGAATGTCAAAATACGATATTCAGCGCCAAATCGAATGTCAAACTAGGATTTTGAATGTCAAACTACGATTTTCTTCGCCAAATCGAATGTCAAACTAGGATTTTGAATGTCAAAATACGATATTCAGCGCCAAATCGAATGTCAAACTAGGATTTTGAATGTCAAACTACGATTTTCTTCGCCAAATCGAATGTCAAACTAGGATTTTGAATGTCAAAATACGATTTTCTTCGCCAAATCGAATGTCAAACTAGGAATTTGAATGTCAAACTACGATTTTCTTCGCCAAATCGAATGTCAAACTAGGATTTTGAATGTCAAACTACGATTTTCTTCGCCAAATCGAATGTCAAACTAGGATTTTGAATGTCAAACTACGATTTTCTTCGCCAAATCGAATGTCAAACTAGGATTTTGAATGTCAAACTACGATTTTCTTCGCCAAATCGAATGTCAAACTAGGATTTTGAATGTCAAACTACCATTTTCTTCGCCAAATCGAATGTCAAACTAGGATTTTGAATGTCAAACTACCATTTTCTTCGCCAAATCGAATGTCAAACTAGGATTTTGAATGTCAAACTACGATTTTCTTCGCCAAATCGAATGTCAAACTAGGATTTTGAATGTCAAACTACGATTTTCTTCGCCAAATCGAATGTCAAACTAGGATTTTGAATGTCAAACTACGATTTTATTCGCCAAATCGAATGTCAAACTAGGATTTTGAATGTCAAAATACGATATTCAGCGCCAAATCGAATGTCAAACTAGGATTTTGAATGTCAAACTACGATTTTCTTCGCCAAATCGAATGTCAAACTAGGATTTTGAATGTCAAACTACGATTTTCTTCGCCAAATCGAATGTCAAACTAGGATTTTGAATGTCAAACTACGATTTTCTTCGCCAAATCGAATGTCAAACTAGGATTTTGAATGTCAAACTACGATTTTCTTCGCCAAATCGAATGTCAAACTAGGATTTTGAATGTCAAACTACGATATTCAGCGCCAAATCGAATGTCAAACTAGGATTTAGAATGTCAAACTACGATTTTCTTCGCCAAATCGAATGTCAAACTAGGATTTTGAATGTCAAACTACGATTTTCTTCGCCAAATCGAATGTCAAACTAGGATTTTGAATGTCAAACTACGATTTTCTTCGCCAAATCGAATGTCAAACTAGGATTTTGAATGTCAAAATACGATCTTCAGCGCCAAATCGAATGTCAAACTAGGATTTTGAATGTCAAAATACGATTTTATTCGCCAAATCGAATGTCAAACTAGGATTTTGAATGTCAAACTACGATTTTCTTCGCCAAATCGAATGTCAAACTAGGAATTTGAATGTCAAACTACGATTTTCTTCGCCAAATCGAATGTCAAACTAGGATTTTGAATGTCAAACTACGATTTTCTTCGCCAAATCGAATGTCAAACTAGGATTTTGAATGTCAAACTACGATTTTCTTCGCCAAATCGAATGTCAAACTAGGATTTTGAATGTCAAAATACGATTTTCTTCGCCAAATCGAATGTCAAACTAGGATTTTGAATGTCAAAATACGATATTCAGCGCCAAATCGAATGTCAAACTAGGATTTTGAATGTCAAACTACGATTTTCTTCGCCAAATCGAATGTCAAACTAGGATTTTGAATGTCAAACTACGATTTTCTTCGCCAAATCGAATGTCAAACTAGGATTTTGAATGTCAAACTACGATTTTCTTCGCCAAATCGAATGTCAAACTAGGATTTTGAATGTCAAACTACGATTTTCTTCGCCAAATCGAATGTCAAACTAGGATTTTGAATGTCAAAATACGATATTCAGCGCCAAATCGAATGTCAAACTAGGATTTTGAATGTCAAACTACGATTTTCTTCGCCAAATCGAATGTCAAACTAGGATTTTGAATGTCAAACTACGATTTTCTTCGCCAAATCGAATGTCAAACTAGGAATTTGAATGTCAAACTACGATTTTCTTCGCCAAATCGAATGTCAAACTAGGATTTTGAATGTCAAAATACGATTTTCTTCGCCAAATCGAATGTCAAACTAGGATTTTGAATGTCAAACTACGATTTTCTTCGCCAAATCGAATGTCAAACTAGGATTTTGAATGTCAAAATACGATTTTCTTCGCCAAATCGAATGTCAAACTAGGATTTTGAATGTCAAAATACGATATTCAGCGCCAAATCGAATGTCAAACTGGGATTTTGAATGTCAAACTACGATTTTCTTCGCCAAATCGAATGTCAAACTAGGATTTTGAATGTCAAACTACGATTTTCTTCGCCAAATCGAATGTCAAACTAGGATTTTGAATGTCAAACTACGATTTTCTTCGCCAAATCGAATGTCAAACTAGGATTTTGAATGTCAAACTACGATTTTATTCGCCAAATCGAATGTCAAACTAGGATTTTGAATGTCAAAATACGATATTCAGCGCCAAATCGAATGTCAAACTAGGATTTTGAATGTCAAACTACCATTTTCTTCGCCAAATCGAATGTCAAACTAGGATTTTGAATGTCAAACTACCATTTTCTTCGCCAAATCGAATGTCAAACTAGGATTTTGAATGTCAAACTACGATTTTCTTCGCCAAATCGAATGTCAAACTAGGATTTTGAATGTCAAAATACGATATTCAGCGCCAAATCGAATGTCAAACTAGGATTTTGAATGTCAAACTACGATTTTCGTCGCCAAATCGAATGTCAAACTAGGATTTTGAATGTCAAAATACGATATTCAGCGCCAAATCGAATGTCAAACTAGGATTTTGAATGTCAAACTACGATTTTCTTCGCCAAATCGAATGTCAAACTAGGATTTTGAATGTCAAAATACGATTTTCTTCGCCAAATCGAATGTCAAACTAGGAATTTGAATGTCAAACTACGATTTTCTTCGCCAAATCGAATGTCAAACTAGGATTTTGAATGTCAAAATACGATTTTCTTCGCCAAATCGAATGTCAAACTAGGATTTTGAATGTCAAACTACGATTTTCTTCGCCAAATCGAATGTCAAACTAGGATTTTGAATGTCAAAATACGATTTTCTTCGCCAAATCGAATGTCAAACTAGGATTTTGAATGTCAAACTACGATTTTCTTCGCCAAATCGAATGTCAAACTAGGATTTTGAATGTCAAAATGCGATATTCAGCGCCAAATCGAATGTCAAACTAGGATTTTGAATGTCAAACTACGATATTCAGCGCCAAATCGAATGTCAAACTAGGATTTTGAATGTCAAAATACGATATTCAGCGCCAAATCGAATGTCAAACTAGGATTTTGAATGTCAAACTACGATTTTATTCGCCAAATCGAATGTCAAACTAGGATTTTGAATGTCAAAATACGATATTCAGCGCCAAATCGAATGTCAAACTAGGATTTTGAATGTCAAACTACGATTTTCTTCGCCAAATCGAATGTCAAACTAGGATTTTGAATGTCAACTACGATTTTCTTCGCCAAATCGAATGTCAAACTAGGATTTTGAATGTCAAACTACGATTTTCTTCGCCAAATCGAATGTCAAACTAGGATTTTGAATGTCAAACTACGATTTTCTTCGCCAAATCGAATGTCAAACTAGGATTTTGAATGTCAAACTACGATATTCAGCGCCAAATCGAATGTCAAACTAGGATTTAGAATGTCAAACTACGATTTTCTTCGCCAAATCGAATGTCAAACTAGGATTTTGAATGTCAAACTACGATTTTCTTCGCCAAATCGAATGTCAAACTAGGATTTTGAATGTCAAACTACGATTTTCTTCGCCAAATCGAATGTCAAACTAGGATTTTGAATGTCAAAATACGATATTCAGCGCCAAATCGAATGTCAAACTAGGATTTTGAATGTCAAAATACGATTTTATTCGCCAAATCGAATGTCAAACTAGGATTTTGAATGTCAAACTACGATTTTCTTCGCCAAATCGAATGTCAAACTAGGAATTTGAATGTCAAACTACGATTTTCTTCGCCAAATCGAATGTCAAACTAGGATTTTGAATGTCAAAATACGATTTTCTTCGCCAAATCGAATGTCAAACTAGGATTTTGAATGTCAAACTACGATTTTCTTCGCCAAATCGAATGTCAAACTAGGATTTTGAATGTCAAAATACGATTTTCTTCGCCAAATCGAATGTCAAACTAGGATTTTGAATGTCAAAATACGATATTCAGCGCCAAATCGAATGTCAAACTAGGATTTTGAATGTCAAACTACGATTTTCTTCGCCAAATCGAATGTCAAACTAGGATTTTGAATGTCAAACTACGATTTTCTTCGCCAAATCGAATGTCAAACTAGGATTTTGAATGTCAAACTACGATTTTCTGCGCCAAATCGAATGTCAAACTAGGATTTTGAATGTCAAACTACGATTTTCTTCGCCAAATCGAATGTCAAACTAGGATTTTGAATGTAAAACTACGATTTTCTTCGCCAAATCGAATGTCAAACTAGGATTTTGAATGTCAAACTACGATTTTCTTCGCCAAATCGAATGTCAAACTAGGATTTTGAATGTCAAAATACGATTTTCTTCGCCAAATCGAATGTCAAACTAGGAATTTGAATGTCAAAATACGATTTTCTTCGCCAAATCGAATGTCAAACTAGGATTTTGAATGTCAAACTACGATTTTCGTCGCCAAATCGAATGTCAAACTAGGATTTTGAATGTCAAACTACGATTTTCTTCGCCAAATCGAATGTCAAACTAGGATTTTGAATGTCAAACTACGATTTTCTTCGCCAAATCGAATGTCAAACTAGGATTTGAATGTCAAAATACGATTTTCTTCGCCAAATCGAATGTCAAACTAGGATTTTGAATGTCAAACTACGATTTTCTTCGCCAAATCGAATGTCAAACTAGGATTTTGAATGTCAAACTACGATTTTCTTCGCCAAATCGAATGTCAAAGTAGGATTTTGAATGTCAAACTACGATTTTCTTCGCCAAATCGAATGTCAAACTAGGATTTTGAATGTCAAAATACGATATTCAGCGCCAAATCGAATGTCAAACTAGGATTTTGAATGTCAAACTACGATTTTCTTCGCCAAATCGAATGTCAAACTAGGATTTTGAATGTCAAACTACGATATTCAGCGCCAAATCGAATGTCAAACTAGGATTTTGAATGTCAAAATTCGATTTTCTTCGCCAAATCGAATGTCAAACTAGGATTTTGAATGTCAAAATACGATATTCATCGCCAAATCGAATGTCAAACTAGGATTTTGAATGTCAAAATACGATATTCGGCCTCAATTCGAATATCGAAAAACGAAAATCAAACCAACTTCACCTGAAAATGAATATCGAAAAACGAAAAACGAAAATCAAACCAACTTCACCTGAAAATGAATATCGAAAAACGAAAAACGAAAATCACACCAACTTCACCTGAAAATGAATATCGAAAAACGAAAAACGAAAATCACACCAAATTCACCTTCCTCCTGCATTGGAAGTCAGGCGAGGGCCGAGTGATCGTACACTCCTGACATCACGTTAACAAAGCCGGCCTCTCATTACGAAAACACGCCTATACAAATACATTGTAACCTTTATCACCGAAAAAATGAAAATTTTAAGATGAAAAATTGTGATATTTTTCTTATTTCTGCTCAAAATATAGATTGTGGGTCCTCGATAGAACCATCTCGTCGAGCCGGTTCTAACGAATACCCACAATCTATATTTTAGAGCAGAAATAAGAAAATAAGGTTTACCCCTGTAAACCCCATTTTTACTACATAAAAGTGGGGTTGGAGGGGGTCATTATTTTATAGGCGTGTTTTCGTGATGGTAGCTCAGTCGGATGCACGTCTGACTGGTGATCAGGAGGACTCGGGGTTCGATACCTACCGGGGTCGGCAACATTCTTTCGTGGAGATTGATCAGATTCTTCTACGGTCATTCTCTCCCTACCGCTGATTCAAGAAAGGCAGTTGTCAGTTTCTGGTGAAAGAGGTTAACCGCTTAAGTATAAGCCTGCCAGGAAAAGTGTGGTAGGTAAACTGACCGACTCAAAAATGACCTAAATAGTGTTGACTGGGCCGTTAAACTCCAAAACAAACAAATCAGGTTAACAAGTCCGTGAAATGTACACCCCGCTAAACCCCATTTTATATAGAGAAAAATTGAGTTTACAGGGGGTTAACATTAGTTTTCAAAAGCTCCAACACACAGGCTGTAGATTCTCGTTAGAACCACTAACGAGCACCCACAATGTATGTTTGGAGTACAAATAAGAAAAATATCTAAATAGTTAGTACATGTATGTGACAGTCATGTCTCACCAGTCCTGGGACTAAGTGTCTGGCTAGCCTCTGAAATCAAGTTTGGCCCCATGGTGTGATGATTAGTGATAATGAGTTTCAAGGCACTTAATAAATGCAGCCTTTATCAGATTAATGATTGATTTAACGGTTGTTATTTTACAGAAGAAACCAGGTTCTGTGTAATCACCAACAACAGGTAGCAAGCTCATCACACAGCAGTTGAGTATTTCAGTGGGTCATGAATGAATGTATAACTTGTTCCATTTTTTTTTTGTTAAAATGGGCTACCCTTATTCTCACCAAATCACCCTCAACTCTTATCCTGCTGAACATGACAGCCTTTATCTTTGCAAACATTGTAGCTCCAGATCGGATGGCTTGGTTGCCATCTGATCAGGATCCACACTGTCAGGCAATTTGTAAATTGAACAAATTCATTATATCAAGTAATTTGATTGGCTGGTAGACAGTCAGTGATGGGGCTAAATTAATTTATTCCTCAGGATAATGGTTAAACTTTGATCGCTCAATTAAGAGCATAAAGCACAGCAATGAGCATCCTCACAGTCTGGTCAGTATTTCCGCTGTGTACTTTTCATCCCAAGTACTTTTCTGCAGACAGGTAATCATTATTCAGTCTTTGAGCTAACTCTGTATGGGTATAATAAACCCTATTGGTTTCATTGGGCGACAGGGCCTGAGAAGTCATTTCATCTCAACGTCGGGTAAAAGCCCACAAAATTGGAAGCTCCAAAATGACCTTTACAGTGTTGACGGGGACGTTAAACCTCAAATCAAACAAACAAATCTGCATGGGTCTTTTGTTTGTCGTCCTGACATTATATTTTGTATATTCAACAGAATGATTGAATATTGCTGTCCCGTTTACCCCTTTTGTACCGGTCCCCAACGGGATACTGACAATCAATGCAGGTCAAATTCATATGCCACAGAACAGGACCGTCACTGTTTGCAAAAAGTTCACCCATTTCCGTTCCAAATAAAATTTAAAGATAATAAGAATTCCGCCGAAGGCTATGTCGCGCCTGTGGGGGCGCAGTCACCGAACCATGACATCTTGGTCAAGATCAAACATAGATGCTTTCATAAAAGGCTTGTACTAAGTATCATTAATGAAGTTCAAATAATTCTTGAGAAATGAACTTAACCATAATGGTGAACGCTAGGGTGGTGGCAATATTTTACGAAGTCAGTGAACCATGAAATGTAGGTCAAGGTCAAATATGGATGCTTGCATTTAAGTTGCCATCCCAAGATAAAAGTTTGTACCAAGTATCATTAATGAAGCTCTTATGGTTCTTGAGAAATTAACTTGACCAGTAGGGTGAACGCTAGGGTAGTCGCAATATTTTACAAAGTCAGTGAACCATGAAATATAGGTCTAGGTGAAATATGGATGCTTGCATGTAAGTTGCCATCCCCAGACACAGGTTTGTATGAAGTATCATTTATGAGGCTCTAATAGTTCTTGAGAAATAAACTTGACCATAAGGGTGAACGCTAGGGTGGTCGCAATATTTTACATAGTCAGTGAACCATGAAATGTAGGTCAAGGTGAAATATGGATGCTTGCATGTAAGTTGCCATCCCAAGATAAAAGTTTGTACCAAGTATCATTAATGAAGCTCTTATGGTTCTTGAGAAATTAACTTGACCAGTAGGGTGAACGCTAGGGTAGTCGCAATATTTTACAAAGTCAGTGAACCATGAAATTTAGGTCAAGGTCAAATATGGATGCTTGCATTGAAGTTGCCATCCACAGATTCAAGTTTGTACCAAATATCATTGAAGAAGCTCTTATAGTTCTTGAGAAATAAACTTGACCATTAGGGTGAACGCTAGGGTAGTCGCAATATTTTACAAAGTCAGTGAACCATGAAATATAGGTCTAGGTGAAATATGGATGCTTGCATGTAAGTTGCCATCCCCAGACACAGGTTTGTATGAAGTATCATTTATGAGGCTCAAATAGTTCTTGAGAAATAAACTTGACCATTAGGGTGAACGCTAGGGTGGTCGCAATATTTTACAAGTCAGTGAACCATGAAATGTAGGTCAAGGTCAAATATGGATGCTTGCATGTAAGTTGTCATTCCCAGACACAAGTTTGTACCAGGTATCATTAATGAAGCTCTTTTAGTTCTTGAGAAATAAACTTGACCATTAGGGTGAACGCTAGGGTGGTCGCAAATGTTTACACCTTGACGAACGGACGGACGAACAAACGAACGGACGGACGAACAAACGAACGGACGGAAAGCCGGGCGCCTATATCGCACCATGCTAATAGCAGGCGCGACAATAAAAAGTGTCATCCCCAAATTTTGAAATGGACTCTTGCTATATATAGAAAAGAAGATTCCATTTGGTACAAAATGAGTTTCATTAGTGTGTTGGGGGTGGGGGTCGGGGTGTAGAACAGTCACAGAAAAATATCGATATTGATCATGAGGTTTTAATGGTCATCAGCAAGTATGCCTATATAATTTTGACCCCTTGAGCCCAACTTTTGTGTAGTAAAGCTGATATTTGTTTGTCTGTTTGATTTGATGATTAACGTCCCCGTCAACACTGTAAAGGTCACTATGGAGACGTTGCTTCCAATTTAGTGGGACGTTTACCCGACATTGAGATGAAATGACATCTCAAGCCCTGTCACCCAATGAAACCAATAGGGTTTATTAGCATGGACGGTCCGCCTCGCACCGCGGTTCCTGGACAGGCTTAGATCCTCTGCCACTGTTTAGTTAGAGTTTCTCTATGTGGGCCAATTTATCATTGACATTTCATATATAGGAACCTGAATTTGAATTGAGCGAGGGCTGGATATTCGTACACTCCTGACATCAGGTTAAAAGTCCGTGAAATGAGACCCCCTCAAAACCCCATTCTGTATAGAACAAGAGGGCCATGATGGCCCTGGATCGCTCACCTGAACCATCGTGTAACATGTGGGCCCTTAAGAGAGTCATTATTGGCCCCAGGGAAAAAATGGAATAATCTTGGTAGTGGTATAAAATGTGAAGCTTCATACTAAATATCTGTCAAAGACTGGAGCCTTCTGGTTTCAGACAAAAAGATTTTTAAAGGTATATGTCTAAATAAAACCTGCGGACCCCGAGGCGGGGCCATTTTTGAACTCAGGGCTATAATTTAAACAATCTTAGTAGAAACCCACAAGACAAAGGTTCATACCAAATATCAAAGACCTAGGCCTTCTGGTTTCAAACAAGAAGATTTTCAAAGCTTTTCCAAATATAAGTCTATGTAAAACAAGTGGGCCCCGGGTGTGCTCAGTTTTGGTCCCAGGGCTATAATTTGAACAATTTTGGTAGAGGTCCACTACCAAATATCAAAGACCTTGACCTTCTGGTTTCAGACAAGAACATCTTCAAAGGTTTTCCCTATTATGTAAAACTAGTGGGCACCAAGGTGGGCCCATTTTTGGACCCAGGGCTATAATTTGAACAATCTTGGTAGAGGTCTACAGACAAAGCTTCATGCATAATATAAAAAATCTGAGCCTTCTTGTTTCAAACAAGAAGAGTTTTAAAGGTTTCCCTATATGTCTGTGTAAAATCTGTGGGTCCGGGGCGGAGCCATTTTTGGCCCCAGGGCTATACTTTGACCTATCTTGGTCAAGGTCCATTAGACAAAGCATCATACCAAATATCAAAGAACAGAGCCTTCTGGCTTCCAACAAGAAGATTTTATAAAGATTTTCCCTATATAAGTCAATGTAAAACCAGTGGCCCCCGGGAAGGGGGAATTTTTTGGCCCCAGCTCTATAATTTAAACAATCTTGGTAGAGGTCACTAGATGAACCTTCACACCTAGTATCAAAGACCTTGGCCTTGCGGTTTCAGAGAAGAAGATTTTATTTTTTTTAAATTTCCCTTTATAAGTCAATGTAAAACCAAAGGGTCACGGGGCGTGGACATTTTTGATCCATGGGCTATAATTTGAACAATCGTGGTAGAGGCCCACTAGATGAAGCTTCACACCAAATATGAATGACCTGGGCCTTGGGGTTTTAGAGAAGAAGATATTTAAAGAGTTTCCCTATACAAGTCTATGAAATCGAAAGGTCTCTGGGGCGGAAGCATTTTTTACCCTAGTTCTATAATTTATATAATCTTGACAGAGGTCCTTTAGACGAGGCTTCACACCAAATGTCAAAGACCTGGGCCTTGCGGTTTCAGTGAAGAAGATTTTTAAAGCTTTTCCCATTATAAGTGTCTGTAAAACCAAAGGGCCTCGGGGCGGGTGCATTTTGGCCCTAGGGCTATAACATGAACACTCTTGATAGAGGTCACCAGATGAAGCTTCACACCCAATATCAAAGACCTGGGCCTTGCGATTTCAGAGAAGAAGATTTTTTTTAATTGTCCCTATATAAGTCGATGTAAAACCAAAGGGCCCAGGGGCAGGGGCATTTTTGCCCAAGGGCTATAATTTGAACAATCTTGGTTGAGGTCCACCAGATGAAGTTACACACCAAATATCAAAGACCCGCGCATTGCGGTTTTAGAGAAGAAGATTTTTGAAGATTTTTCCTATATAAGTCAATGTAAAACCAATGGGCCTAGGGACAGGGGCATTTTTGGCCCTATTCCTATAATTTAAACAATCCTGATTGAGGTCCACTAGATGAAGCTTCACACCAAATTTCAAAGATCTGGGCCATGCGGTTTCAGAGAAGAAGATTTGTAAAGATGTTCCCTACTTAAGTCTATGTAAAATCAAAGGGCCCCGGGGCAGGGGCATTTTTGACCCCGGGCTATAATTTGAACAGTCTTGGTAGACGTCACTACATGACGCTTCACACCTAATATAAAAGACCTGGGCCTTGCGGTTTCAGAGAAGAAGATTTTTTTTTTTATAAAATTTCCCTATATAAGTCTATGTAAAACCAAAGGGCCCCGGGGCGGGGGCATTTTTGGCCCAAGGGCTATAATTTTGAACAATCTTGGTAGAGGTCCACTAGATGTTGCTTCACACCAAATATCAAAGACCTGGGCCTTGGGCTTTTAGAGAAGAAGAGTTTTAAAGATTTTTCCTATATAAGTCAATGTGAGGGCCCCGGGGCGGGGGAATTTTTGGGCCTCGGGAGCTCAGTCGGATGCGCGTCTGACGCTGATTCAAGGAGGGCAGTTGTCAGTTTCTGGCGAAAGAATGTGCACTGTACTGGTTAATCGCACATGTATAAGCCTGCCCAGGAAAAGTGTGGATAGGTTAACTGACCGGCTCAAAAATGACCTAAAATAGTGTTGGCAGGGCCGTTAAAAACTCCAATACATTACAATACAATATAAGTTCTATAATTTGAACATTTTTGATAGAGGTCTACTAGATGAAGCTTCACACCAAATATCAAAGACAATGGCCTTGCGGTTTCATAGAAAAAAATTTTGTTTTAAAGATTTTCCCTAAATAAGTTTATGTCAAACCAAAGGGCATTTTTTGCCCCAGGGCTATAATTTGAACAATCTTGGTAGAGGTCCACTAGATGAAGCTTCGTACCATATATCAAAGACCTGGGCCTTACGGTTTCAGAGAATAATATTTTTAAATATTTTCCCTATATAAGCCTTTGCAAAACCAAAGGGCCCTGGGGCTGGGGCATTTAAGCCCTAGGGCTATAATTTGAACAATCTTGATAGAGGTCTACTGGATGAAGTTTCACACCAAATATCGAAGACCTGAACCTTGCGGTTTCAGAGAAGATTTTTTTTTAAGATTTTCCCTATATAAGTCTATGTAAAACGAAAGGGTCCCGGGGCAGGGGCAATTTTGGCCCTAGGGCTATAATTTGAACAATCTTGGTAGAGGTCTACTAGATGAAGCTTCATACCAAATATCAAAGACCTGAGCCTTGCGGTTTCAGATAAGAAATCTTTTAATCATTTTCCCTATATTAGTCGATGTAAACCGGAAGTGCCCCGGGGCAGGGACAGTTTTGGCCCTATGGCTATAATTTGAACAATCTTGGTAGAGGTTCACTAGATGAAGCTTCATACCAAATATCAAAGACCTGGGCCTTGCGGTTTCAGAGAAGAAGATATTTAAAAAAAAATCCCTATATTAGCCAATGTAAAACCAAAGGCCCCAGGGGCGGGGGCCATTTTTGGACCTAGGACTATACTTTGAACAATCTTGATAAAGGTCCACTAGATGAAGCTTCACACAAAATATCAAAGACCTGGGCCTTGCGGTTTCAGACAAGATTTTAAAAAAAAAAAATCCTTATATAAGTCTATGTAAAACCAAAAGGACCCGGGGCGGGGGAACTTTTGGTTCCAGGGCTATAATTTGAACAATCTTGGTAGAGGTCCACTATATGAAGCTTCATACCAAATATCAAAGACCTGGGCCACGCAGTTTCAGAGAAGATTTTTTTAGTTTTCAGTAAACAAAAAATCTATTTTAGCTCCTGTTACCTGGATGTGAAACAGACCGGAACCGTTTAAACAACTTTGAAAGGGGACCACGAAAGGATCATTGCTGTGAAGTTTGGTCAAAATCCGATCAGTGGTTTAGGAGTAGATGTCGTTTGAAGAAAAGTTTACGCACGCACGTATGGCGGACGACGGACAAAAAGTGATCTTAAAAGATCACCTCGTCACTACGTGACAGGTGAGCTAAAAATGGGGTTTACAGGGGTTTACATTTTTTTCTTATTTCTGTTTCAACACATACAAGGGCTGATTGAAATGTTGTGAGCCTCATAATGAAGGATTTGAATTTGACAAGCATGTTGTATTATTTTCCACTATAACCCCTATCAGTATCTATAGGCTTTTGCCAGCGATGTTTAAGGGTCTCAATGCCACTTTTATAGAACTCCTTTTCTTGGCTGTTCAGAGAGTCATCAAATGCATATATGACGTCAGCATCGGACTGAATGTGGGCGCCTGAAATAGCCGTTTTCAGTTTTGGAAATAGATGAAATATGTTCTATAAAAGGGTTATCCTTTGGAAGCAAGGAATACACCACAGAAGTGGAAAATATGGAGTGTACATGTTTTCTCGGCCAGACTAGCTAGTTTCGGCCAATTAGACCTCATCAGTGACCCTCAGATATTTTCAAAATTCCACAATGAAATCAATGATCCCAAAGGACAAGAAAATATAATCTACACTATGATGTAGGGCAGGGAGACGTTTTACCGCCGCCACACACTGATGGTCTGAAAGTCTGATGGGGCGAGATCAGGTGAGATAAGGCAGATGTTCAATCAATTTGAAACGCCGCCATAGCAATGACAGACTTGTGAATAGAAGCATTGTCCTAATGGAACAAAACACCTTTAGTGAGCTGTCCGCGGCGCTTAAGTTTAATAGTTTCCCATAACTACGTCAAAAGTGAATCATAGTATCTGCTATTGGTTGTTTGTCCCTTTTTGGAGATAATCAATCAGCAGCATACCATCTGCATCCACGAAAACCGAGGCAATAACCTTCCCAGCTGATGGAATAGTCTTTGCCTTCATTAGCGGGCAGAGCCAGTGTGCTTCTATTGTTTCGATTCTTGTTTGGCCTCTGGGGTAAAATGATGGACATAAGTTTCATCCGCAGTGACAAATCTCTGAAGAGAGCGAAACAAAAGGTTTAGATTGGCACGGGATAATGTGCGCCTGGTGTGCTTCTGATCAACTGTTAGAGGTCTTGGTACTCATCGGGCCGACAGCTTTCTAATTGCAAGATCCTGTCAGAATGGAATGCACTGTTTCCTGTGAAATGCCAACTCTACTGGCTACATATCTTTCTATAACTCATCTGTCAGTCATAACAATACCATGTACCTTATAGACCATTTCTGGGGTTGCAACATTGACAGTAGAAGTAAAACAAAGCTCAGGAATCGATACAATTAACTTACTCCACCCATCAAAGACACCAAAGGGAAAGAAATACAAACATTAAGCGACCAGACCATAATGGAAACCTTAACAAAGGGAGGCCATGAGAACAGTTACTTTCCCACAAAATGGCCATATGGTCATCAAAAATTAAAAGACACAAGTGATACACACAGTAAGTAACACACAACAACATAAATAAATCGCCACAGAAGAACCGCCTTGGAACGGTCAGTGGAAAGATTTCCACTGGGGGGCTTAAATCGATTTTACGTGGCCACAATCCTCGCCCTTACTTCCGTCGCGATTTAGACAAATAATTTGTTCAGTCTGCATGAAGGCCTCCTAACTCATCAGTGCAACATCTCCGTGAACACAAAAAATCAAATAACCACAGAGGTGAGACAACGGTGAGGACTCGACAGCAAGAAACCACTGAAATGCTGGAGCAAAAGAAAACCAACAGTTAGGCTCCGATGGGCCCGACCAGAGACAGAGCATCAGGCACCAACCAACATTACCAAGAATTAGATCTCTCTAATTCTCAATAAGCCTTTACGTTGGAGCCGTCATAGAATCTGAGGCCTGACCCACCGGCGTGCAATTAAGGAGGGAAGCCGCAAAGTTGCCAACCGTGATTGGGTTAACTACCATGCATGCAGTCTGTCGTATAACATCCATGTTGAACCCAATCTTTTTATATCGAAGAATGATTTTACGAAATTGGGTGCTGAAGTCTTTGCGGTTATATATTTTTCTGAATTTATATACTAAGTCACCCTAAAATTCGGGTTCTGATAGACCTTGTTGCAGAAGAGATTTAAGTCCAATATTGAATTTTGAAATTAAATCAGAATGGCGTCTATAAAATTTTGAAAATGCTTTGCGTAGTTTATGGTACCGATAACCCTGATAAAGGAGTTTAGCCGTTAATAATTTATTACGAGTGTTGAAGTCAGTTACATGACTACACACTCTAGCAAATCGAATTAACTGCGAAATATAAACGCCATAGGATGGCGCACGAGGAACATCACCATCCAAAAAAGGAAAATTTACAATCTCAAAATCAAAGTCATCGCGTTTATCATAAATTTTGCACGAAACAAACCCATCTACAATAGAAAGATGTAAATCCAAAAACGGGGCCTCGGTATCAGAAGAATTTGCTTTATTTAATTGAAGTTCTGTGGGGTAAATCTGACGGATCAAACCATCGAAATAGGTATTATCAATATTTAATAAATCATCTAAATATCTAGAAGTGGAGCTAAAAGCTTCAATAATTTCAGATTGGTTATCAAGCGACAACATGAAGTCTCTTTCATAACAATACAAGAACAGATCAGCCACAAGAGGTGCGCAATTCGTACCCATCGGAATACCCACAATTTGTCTAAATAACTTAGTACCAAATCTAATATAAATATTGTCAAGTAGAAAGGTGAGGGCATCACACACTTTCTGACATGACCAAAGTGTATAATTCTTAAGCTCTTTAGAAGTGAAAAATGCATTTCTGACATTACATGCAAGATAGAGAGAATCTTCTCTGTGAATGCCCATTCAATTAAATCATTAAGCTTTTCTTTTATAAGATTATGAGGAAGTGTAGTGTAAAGAGTGGAAAAATCGTAAGTAGACAGACTTGAAGCACGAAAATGTCTGGATTTCAATATATTTAAAACCTCATTCGAATTTTTTATAGACCAAAACAGATTTCTTCCTGGTCTTTCAAAGACTTTATCACAGTATTTAATCACATGCGTTTTAATAGCAGTAAGACAGGAAGTTAATAATTTAGAAAGTTCAGTGGTAGTGCAAGAGCTAGAATTTGCAATAAACCGTGCTTTGTAAGGTCTTTTATGAAGTTTTGGTAACCAGTATAGCGTAGGAAGCTTGTCTTGGCCTTCGATAACACACACAGCAAACTTGGTGGCTGAATGGCAAATATGTTTATCTACTATAACTCTCTCTTCAGCTAAAGGCTGAAGTTCATATGCCTTAGTAGCCTTCCAGGACGGGGGTCATCCTCAAGGCTCTGTCTGCCGCGCTTAAATTCCGTCACTCATCTTTTCACTGTAGCATATGAAGTGTTGCTACCATATCATTATGGATATACTTAGGTGTTAAACCGTTTTTATGCAAATATTGGATCACTGCTCTTTCGCCGATTTTGTCCATTTTGCAAAAGCGGCTTGTCTTGTTTACTTAAGAGTGCTACCTCGTCGATATAAACTGACCAAATGAGACCAGTCCTTGGGCACACGACCCTATATAGTAAGAGAATTGTAGGTCTTAAAAAGAACGTCAATGCGTACCTCATTCAATACGAGGTTCACGCCATATCAATCAGCCCTTGTAGGTTGTGATAACTCGTTAGAACCGAGGCAGAACCGCCTTGGTTCTAACTAGATCACTGATCACGTCAGAAAGGGTCCCACATAAAGCTGTCAATGAGGAATGATATAAGTCTATACAATAGCTGACAAAACATTGCAGGCAATACGAATCCCCTCGCACAATACAACTTATAAATAGCCACAGTGATCTTGACCTCGCCTAGCCACTGTGAGAAGTTACATTGAAATCTATCAGTAAATGCTCTGTCTCTGGTAGGGCCCATCGGAGTATAACTGTTGGTTTTCTTTTGCTCCAGCATTTCAGTGGTTTCTTGCTGTCGAGTCCTCACCGTTGTCTCACCTCTGTGGTTCTTTGATTATTTGTGTTCACGGAGATGTTGCACTGATGAGTTAGGAGGACGGAAGTAAGGGCGAGGATTGTGGCCACGTAAAACCGATTTAAGCCCCCCAGTGGAAATCTTTCCACTGACCGTTCCAATGCGGTTCTTCTGTGGCGGTTTATTTATTTATGTTGTTTGTTACTTACTGTGTGTATCACTTGTGTCTTTTTATTTTGGATGGCCATATGGCCACTTTGTGGGAAAGTAACTGTCCTTATTGACTTCCTTTGTTGTGATCTGGTCGCTTCATGGTTGTGTTTCTTTCCCTTTGGTGTCTTTGATGGGTGGAGTAAGTTAATTGTATCGATTCCTGATCTTTGTTTTACCTCTACTTTGTGGAATTTTGAAAATGTTTGAGGGCGACTGATGAGGCCTAAATGGCCGAAACTAGCTAGTCTGGCCCAGAAAAGATGTACACTCCATATTTTCCCGTTCTGTGGTGTATTCCTTGCTTCCAAAGGATAACCCTTTCTAGAACATATTAAGAGTGATGACAAAGATTTTATCCAAAAAAAAATAAATAAAAGAGGCTAGGAACCTGAAATTATATCATCAAACGCAACATTTGTGTGACGCTATATTTAAATTCGGCGATAAATGTAGGCGTTTGAGTGATGACGAAGGTTTTTTTCTTTTTCTAAAAAAAAAAAAAAAAAAAAAAAGCCACAGTGACCTTCATCTTAAGGCCAGGACCCTGAAAGTCATACGCAACATTTGTGTGAAGTTCAAGTTATTTTAAATTTCATCAATAAATGCAGGCGCTAGAGCGATGACAATGTTGTTGGTTTGTGTTTTTTTTTTTTTTTTTTTTTTTTTTCTAAATAAAAATAGCCACAGTGACCTTCATCTTAAGGCCAGGACCCTTTAAGTCGGACTCGTTCGAGATATTATCATACGCAATATTTGTGTGAAATTAAATTAACGTTAAAGTTTTTATAAAAAATATCCACATTGGCAATAAATGATGGAAATAGAGCAATGACAATGTTTTTCAAAAAATAGCCGCAGTAACCTTGACCGTTAGCCCAGGACCCTTAATGTCGGATTCTCTCAAGATATTATCATACACGACATTTGTGCGAAATTATATTAAAATCCGTCATTAAATGTAGGCGCTAGATCGATGACAATGTTTTGCTAACAATAGCCACAGTGACCTTGACCTTGCGTCCAGGACCCTAAATGTTCGAGATATTATCATACGCAATATTTGTGTGAAATTAAATTAACGATAAAAGTTTTTATAAAAATATCCACAGTGACAATAAATGATGGAAATAGAGCGATGACAATGTTTTTTTTTTTTTTTTTTTTAACAAAAAATGGCCGCAGTAACCTTAGCCTTGAGCCCAGGACCCTTAAATTCGGACTCGCTCGAGATATTATCATACACAACATTTGTGTGAAGTATTATTAAAATCAATCAATAAATGTAGACGCTAGAGCGATGACAATGTTTTCTAAAAAGTAGCCACAGTGACCTTGACCTTGAGCCCAGGACCCTTAAAGTCGGACTCGCTCCAGATATTATCATAAGCAACATTTGTGGGAAATTAAATAAACAATTAAAGTTTTCTAAAAATATCCATAGTGACAATTAATGTAGGAGCTAGAGTGATGGCAATGTGTTGTTTTCCAAAAATAGCCACAGTGACCTTGACCTTGAGTCCATGACCGTTTAAGTCGTACTTGCACGAGATATTTGTGTGAAATTAAATTAAAATCCATTGATAAATTAAGGCGCTAGAGCAATGACCATGTTTTTCTAAAAATAGCCAGAGTGACCTTGACCTTCAGCCTCGGACCCTGAAAGTCCAACTCACTCGAGATATCATAATACCCAACATTTGTGTGAAGATGTATCAAATTCCGACAATACATGTAGGCGCTAGAGTGATGACAAAGTTTTTTCTAAAAATAGTCATAGCGACCTTGACCTTGAGCCCCGGACCCTGAGTCGAACTCGATCGAGATATCATCATACCCAATATTTGCGTAAAGTTATATCAAAATCCGAGGTTAAGTGTTTTGGTTAAAGTTGTGACAAACACGCGGCTGACTGACTAACGGACTGACATGGTGATTACTATAGGGCACCCACACTACTGTCTGGGGCCCTTACATATTTGTAGTATAAATAAGACAAATATCTGAAATTTTCATTGGAAAATTAAATAATAGGAGAGATGAAAGAAAGCATTAAGTAACACGGATGTGTTATAATAATGGGTTCTTGTCTTCTCCTCTGAAGTCAGACTGACTCATGACTGCCATAATTCTTACATAATTACTTTAGTATGTCTCATTACGAAAACACGGCTATACAAAATTTAATACATTGTAAACTTTACCGCCGAAAAAAAGAAAATTTTAAGATGATAAATTGAGATATTTTTCTTATTTCTGCTCAAAATATAGATTGTGGGTACACGATAGAACCGCCTCATCGAGGCGGTTCTAACGAGTACCTACAATCTATATTTTAGAACAGAAATAAAAAAATAAGGTTCACCCCTGTAAACCCCAGTTTTACTATATAAAAGTGGGGTTCAATGGGGTCAAAATTATAAAGTAGAAGTAAAACAAAGATCAGGAATTGATACAATTAACTTACTCCATCCATAAAAGACACCAAAGGGAAAGAAATACAAACATTAAGCGACCAGACCATAATGGAAACCTAAACAAAGGAAGGCCACATGGACAGTTACTTTCCCACAAAATGGCCATATGGCCATCCAAAATTAAAAGACACAAGTGATACACACAGTAAGTACCAAACAACAACATAAATAAATCGCCACAGAAGAGCCGCCTTGGAACGGTCAGTGGAAGATTTCCACTGGGGGGCTTAAATCGATTTTACGTGGCCACAATCCTCGCCCTTACTTCCGTCGCGATTTAGACAAATAATTTGTTCAGTCCGCATGAAGGCCTCCTAACTCATCAGTGCAACATCTCCGTGAACACAGAAATCAAAGAACCACAGAGGTGAGACAACGGTGAGGACTCGACAGCAAGAAACCACTGAAATGCTGGAGCAAAAGAAAACCAACAGTTAGACTCCGATGAGCCCGACCAGAGACAGAGCATCAGGCACCAACCAACATTATCTCTTTAATTTTCAATAAGCCTTTACGTTGGAGCCGTCATAGAATCTGAGGCCTGACCCACCGGCGTGCAATTAAAGAGGGAAGCAAAGTTGCCAACCGTGATTGGGTTAACTACCATGCATGCAGTCTGTCGTATAATATCCATGTTGTACCCAATCTTTTTATATCGAAGAATGATTTTACGAAATTGGGTGCTGAAGTCATTGCGGTTATATATTTTTCTGAATTTATATACTTAGTCACCATAAAATTCGGGTTCCGATAGACCTTGTTGCAGAAGAGATTTAAGTCCAATATTGAATTTAGAAATTAAATCAGAATGACGTCTATAAAATTTTGAAAAGGCTTTGCGTAGTTTATGGTACCGATAACCCTGATTAAGAAGTTTAGCCGTTAATAATTTATTACGAGTGTTGAAGTCAGTTACATGACTACACACTCTAGCAAATCGAATTAATTGCGAAATATAAACGCCATAGGATGGCGCACGAGGAACATCACCATCCAAAAAAGGAAAATTTACAATCTCAAAATCAAAGTCATCGCGTTTATCATAAATTTTGCACGAAACAAATCCATCTACAATAGATAGATGTAAATCCAAAAACGGGGCCTCGGTATCAGAAGAATTTGCTTTATTTAACTGAAGTTCTAGGGGATAAATCTGACTGATCAAACCATCAAAATAGGTATTATCAATATTTAATAAATCATCTAAATATCTAGAAGTAGAGCTAAAAGCTTCAATAATTTCAGATCGGTTATCAATGGAAAGCGACAAAATGAAAAGTAGAAGTAAAACAAAGATCAGGAATTGATACAATTAACTTACTCCATCCATAAAAGACACCAAAGGGAAAGAAATACAAACATTAAGCGACCAGACCATAATGGAAACCTAAACAAAGGACAGTAAGTAACAAACAACAACATAAATAAATCGCCCCAGAAGAGCCGCCTTGGAACGGTCAGTGGAAGATTTCCACTGGGGGGCTTAAATCGATTTTACGTGGCCACAATCCTCGCCCTTACTTCCGTCGCGATTTAGACAAATAATTTGTTCAGTCCGCATGAAGGCCTCCTAACTCATCAGTGCAACATCTCCGTGAACACAGAAATCAAAGAACCACAGAGGTGAGACAACGGTGAGGACTCGACAGCAAGAAACCACTGAAATGCTGGAGCAAAAGAAAACCAACAGTTAGACTCCGATGAGCCCGACCAGAGACAGAGCATCAGGCACCAACCAACATTATCTCTTTAATTTTCAATAAGCCTTTACGTTGGAGCCGTCATAGAATCTGAGGCCTGACCCACCGGCGTGCAATTAAAGAGGGAAGCAAAGTTGCCAACCGTGATTGGGTTAACTACCATGCATGCAGTCTGTCGTATAATATCCATGTTGTACCCAATCTTTTTATATCGAAGAATGATTTTACGAAATTGGGTGCTGAAGTCATTGCGGTTATATATTTTTCTGAATTTATATACTAAGTCACCATAAAATTCGGGTTCCGATAGACCTTGTTGCAGAAGAGATTTAAGTCCAATATTGAATTTTGAAATTAAATCAGAATGGCGTCTATAAAATTTTGAAAAGGCTTTGCGTAGTTTATGGTACCGATAACCCTGATTAAGAAGTTTAGCCGTTAATAATTTATTACGAGTGTTGAAGTCAGTTACATGACTACACACTCTAGCAAATCGAATTAATTGCGAAATATAAACGCCATAGGATGGCGCACGAGGAACATCACCATCCAAAAAAGGAAAATTTACAATCTCAAAATCAAAGTCATCGCGTTTATCATAAATTTTGCACGAAACAAATCCATCTAAAATAGATAGATGTAAATCCAAAAACGGGGCCTCGGTATCAGGCGTGTTTTCATGATGTGTTGCAGCCATGACTCACTGCTGAGTTAAGAGTTCCTCTATGTGGGTCAATTTATTATTCTTTCACAGGAACCCAAATTGGAATTAAGGCTAAGGCTGAGTATTCGTACACTGCTGAGTTCAAGACCCCCGTCCCTGTACGTTCCAAAGCGGTCGTTCGTTGGGTATTATTAAATTTTATAGAATTTGTATATTGGTGCACGATGTGGTAAGTCACTTACCCTTTCATTTTTCAGGAGCTTGAGACTACTTTTTCAGGGTTTTTTTCTTTCTTGTTTGAACATTCGTTTAATACGGAGTTTAAGGGCCCCAATAGTTATGAAGCACAGTATGTTTTTCAATGCTGAAGTCCACGTGACTATCACTGACATATAACAAAGCCTGGTACATGTAGCTGCCATTTTTATAGAAAATAGCTTCGCTATTCTTATCTATTGGTAAGAGGGCTATCTATAGAACCTGTACTGGAATCATGGGTTGGGCGTGGCAAACAGTGTAGTCCCAGATAAGACGCCGCAGAACGCGGCGTCTGATCACGGTCTACATATATTGACTAAGAGACTGAAATTCAATGGTTAAACGAAACAGCCTAAGTCTCAGTGCATGACTATTTTCCCAGCCTACATTCAGAGAGAATCTACTCATCAGTGCGGTCAGTGCTTTGATCCATTCTATGTACGGAGCTGATTTGTTTTGGGGGCAACAATTGCCACATAGTGATCAGAAGAGTGAATTTTGGCTTCATGCAAACTGCCAAATCACTGCCAAGAGACATCCGCGAGAAAACATTGCTCCATATTCAAAACAGCTTCAACAGTTCCTCATATATAACAATGGAACTGCAGATGGAACTAATTATTATAACTTATCAGTTTCTATCAATTTATTTCACGAATGCTTACTTTTTAATAATTATAAATTTCACACAGGGATTCTCTGTGTACAAGATTTATGATTCAAAACGTCGTAGATTAGTTCGGGTTTGCGTCTTTTTTAGCGAAGTACAGCCGCTGACATTTTTTGCCTGTGTCTTTGTGTCATTAATTCATTCCTATATTTTGGTAAATTAAACAAGAGGACCAAGCTGGTCCTGTATCGCTCACCTGAGCTAACCGATTCAAAGTTTCAGGAAGTGTTAACCTTTACTGAAGGATTTATTGGAGGACAAGGTGATGACATGGTAAGCATTTTCTGCAATCAAATAGAGTGTAACCTATGATAAATCAGCTGACCTCACCGGTTTTCAACCTCATTCAAGTTTTTATTCCTGACTTGCTTATATGTAACTTTCAGGAAGATCTGATATAAACTGAAGGGGCTATAGTGATGACAAGGTCAAAAATAAGCAATTAATTGCTGCAATCAAATGGATGTTACTCTATGATAAATAGCCAAACCTCAAGAGTTTTCAAACTCCTCCAAGTTTTTCTGCCTGACTTCCTTGTTTGTAAGTTTCATGAAGATCCATTCAAAACTGAAGGGGCAGCAGTGATGACAAGGTAAACAAATAGGCATTTTCAGCAATCAAAGGCACGTTACTCTATGATAAATGTGCCGACGGCCGTTATTCGAACTCGTCCGATGTTTTTTTCCCAGCCACCTTACATGTAAGTTTCAGAAAGATCCGATCAAAACTGAAGGGGCTACGGTGATTACAAAGTCATAATTTGTCATTTTCAGCAATCAAAGGGATGTTACTCTATGATAAATGGGCCAACTTGGCCGTTTTTCGAACTCATCCGAGGTCTACATCACAGTGTAGTTTATATTTTCTTGTCCTTTGGGATCATTGATTCCATTCTGAAATTTTGAAAATATTTGAGGACCACTGATGAGGCCTAATTGGCCGAAACTAGCTAGTCTGACCCAGAAAAATGTGTTTGAACTCATCCAATAGTTTATCCCCAGCCACCTTACATAATATGAAATAAAGGCACTGCCTTTTGAGCAAACACACTCATTTACACCCCTTAGATAGTTAATAGTTACCTGGACTGGAGGCCCCCTGTGCAGGGAGAACCATCTCCTGCGAGTAATGGTCAAATGTGACCTATCGGAGTATAAGTAGAAAGAAATAAAGATCCCTACCGTAATTACATGATTACTGTGTAGGACCTTGCGTGTATGAGATGTACACCTGCACGTAATCCTCGTGGGCGGGGGTGTTGCAGTATATATATAGAAAGAAAGAGAAGTGGTGTTGAACATCAAAAACACACCAACAGTGGTTGCTTACGGGTTAAACCACTTGCCTCTGATGCTGGAGACCCCCGGTTCGATTCCCGGCAGCGACAATACAGTTTAGTATCCGTAGAACATGTTCCACTGGCATCATTTGTAAGGATGAATGTCATAAAGTGCACCATCCTTTGGATCAGGACGATAACTGAAGCCCCACCACCCACGTGCAGAAAGAATAATCTCCTCTGCATGTTAAGATCCTTACCGCAATTTCATGATTACCGCGTAGGCGTTTGTCCTTCAAATCTCAAGTGAGCAATAACCAAATGTGACCTAACGCAGTAAGGATAGATAGATATATATATAGAGAGAGAGGGGGTGTTTGGCAAAGTTCCACAAGAATGGCTTGAGCACTATCAAGCTCAGACACGACAAAATATAAATCACTTACAGTAGATCCAGAGCTTCCTGACCAACAGGGGTTAACCATACCTGGTAAAAAAGGCCTGATTACTGCGATTGGCCCAGCTGTATCTGGTGTCCCTCAAGGTGCCATTCTCAGACCATTGTTGTTCTGCCCACGCATAAATGACCTGCCACAGATAGTCAGCTCTGGAGTTCACCTCTTTGCTAATAACAGCCTTTTATACCACAAGATCTCAGGCATTGCTGATACTGCAGCACTTCAGAGGGATCTTTACAGACTACAGCAATGTCTATAATGGAATACAGCCATGTACTGTCAATCTTAAAAACTTGAAAGTACCTTGACATCCTTTTTTGATGCAACTGTTAAAAGCCAAACTGCAGCCTGGTGTTTCTTTGGAAGGAAGATAACCAGCTGGTCTGAAGATGTTAAAGCATGATGTAATAACTATGATAAGACTTATCCTGGACTATGCCACATCAGTATGGGGTCAGCTCGAGACGGTGCAACGCCGAGCAACTCGGTTTGTCTCGAGGTGACTACCAGCATTTCCTCCCGAGTGATACAACACCTTGACCTGCAAACTCGATAGTATTGACATCAAGATGTCAATCCCGGGCATCATCTATCTCTGGGCATCCATGCTTGCAGGTTCTCCGACCTGAAAGCAGCGAACAGTACAGGATACTCCCTAGGGTATATGGACCGGCATCTGCTATCAGTCCACCTTCATCGGCACGGGCATCAGACTTAAGACCAACTTCCAAAGAATATTGTCAATTCAGGGATCTTTGAGTGCTTCAAGAGGGATCTTCCATAAACTACATGAAACTGTTTTTCAAAGTTGTTAATTTGTTCTGTTGTGAGGCAAAGGTGACCGGAGTACAACATATATTGACTTACAGTTGGGCGAGGCCTGCTGTCCTTGCGGCAGGTAGGGGTAGAAAAGGAGTGTTGTTGTCTCTTCTATTTGTACACTTTTATTCATTTTCCCTTTTCTTCCCTGTCCCTCCCTCTCTTCTCCTCTACTAACTTTTCTATCTCTTTAGTCTCTTTCTCTGGGAGATAACACAAACTGACCAACCAGGGTTGGCGTGTGGTTAAACCCAAAGCAATTGTTTGAGCTCCACTGCTGCTTTGCACATAGCCTTAGTTTGACGATGCTCCAGTGTTGGTCCTGTGTGCAATTCATGGGCAGGAAATTACATAGGGTGATTCAGTTAATTTGAAGCAACGGCACTTTAAAGTGTCCTGAAGCACTAACATTATGCTATGGATTTGGGGCTCATCATCACTTTATAAATCTTGGGAAGGTAGAAATCCACAGGTAGCCAGCTGGTAACAAGACGTTTCGCTCCCAAGACGTTCCTCGCCCCACCCACCCTAGTCGTTTCGCCTCCCTTTATGGCACCCAGTTGTTTCGCCCCCAAGCCCTAGTCGTTTCGCCCCCAAACCATAAATCAAACCAATTAATAATTTTTGTGTAAAAAGTTCTAGTCACAACTCCCCGAGTAGCCACTTTTAAGGCCCGGTGTCGGCAAGTAACTATGGATCAGCTATCCTTGGACTCACGTGAGAGGGCGATGATGCTACTTAAATATTTGCCTCTTCTCACCTCTGTTAAGTTAAAGATGAATAAAATTTCTGCAGTGGAAATTTGTTTTACCTTGGAAAGTGGGCGAAACGACTAAGGGGACGAAACGTCCAGGGGCGGGGGAGGGGCGACCAGGGAGGAAACCTCTTTTGGGCGAAACGACTAGGGGGGAAACGGTCTGGGGCGAAATGACGGGTTTAGCCAGATAGCTCTTTGTGTCCCCCAATTATTCACAGGGCTTTATTTTATGTCCCTGATCAATAGTTTGTGAAAGGACAATGGACGTTTATTCAACGCACCAAAGGACAAGGGGAACATTCTTAATAGGCAGTACCTGTCCACCTTTACTCAGGAGGATCCAAGTTCGATCCCAGAACCAGAAGGAGACCCTTACCCTTCCATGGAAAACTTCACGGTTGACGAACAAGGTGTTAAAAAGTTACTACAGAAGAGCAACCCAAGCAAGGCCACAGGTCCAGACATGATCCCTGCACGCTTGCTGAAAGAATGTGCTGAAGAACTCGCTCCAATATTAGCGACCATTTTCAACAAGACACTGCGATCCGGAACAGTTCCGACTGACTGGAAGAGGGCTAATGTCACAGAAGTCTTTAAGAAAGGGCAGCGATATGACCCTGCAAACTACCGACCTGTGTCCCTGACCTCTCTCTGTTGCAAGATCATGGAGTACATTGTCGTCAGTAACATGATGAAGCATCTAGATCATCACAATATCCTTACTGATTGCCAACATGGTTTTCGCGCAAAGAGGAGCTGTGAAACCCAACTTGTCACATTGGTCCACGACTTGGCCTCATCCAACGACAAGGGAAACCAGACAGACATGGTGGTCTTAGACTTCTCAAAAGCCTTTGACCGAGTACCCCATCAACGTCTCCTACGAAAACTACACCACTATGGCATAACAGGTAATACACACAGATGGATCACATCCTTTCTTGACAGCCGTTCACAGAGGGTGGTTGTTGAAGGCCAGGCTTCAGACAGTGTTCCAGTGGTCAGCGGTGTCCCTCAAGGTTCTGTCCTGGGGCGCCTGCTTTTTATGCCCCCGCCTGCCTTGACAGGAGTGGGGCATATAGCGTTTCGCCGTGATGTTATGTCCGTACGTGCGTACGTGCGTTCGTGCGTATGTCCCGTTCGTAACCACCTCGGGCTGAAATGTCGAGCTGAAACCTCGGACTTGCATATAATTTTTTTACCTGTTGTGCTACAAAGTTGAAATTTGGTATGACATCTACTCAGACCAAGACCTATCAGTTCATGTTCAAGTTGACCCAAAGTCGTGCCCCTGGGTGGGCCTAGGGGTCAGATTGCGTAACAGGTCAAAATTGTCATATAGGAATTTGCATGCAAAACTGTCAAAATGTCTAATTATCTTGAAAATTTAGCAGATTCGAACACCTAAACCATATATATTATTGTTCCTTATGATATGACACATTCCATGACACAGACTTTGGGTCGATATATTATTGTTCCTTATGATAAGATGCATTGACTGATACAGACATTGGGTCCATGCCGACCCCCCATCCCCCCCCCCCCGTTATATAGAAATTTGTATGCAAAACTGTCAAAATGTCTAAATGTCTTGAAAATTAATCGGATTCGTCGAACCCCTAAACCATATATATTGTTCCTTATGATTTGACACATTCCATGACACAGACTTTGGATCCCTACGGTCACCCCTGGGCCATGCCCCGCCCCCTTTGCTTCATTAAAGTCTTTATATCTCAGAAACTATCCATATCCCCACCCCTTAACCATATATATTATTGTTCTTTATGATAAGATGCATTGACTGATACAGACATTGGGTCCATCCCGACTCCTCCCCCCCCCCATTTATATAGAAATTTGTATGCAAAACTGTCAAAATGCCTAATTATCTTGAAAATTAATCAGATTCGAACACCTAAACCATATATATTATTGTTCCTTATGATATGACACATTCCATGATACAGACTTCGGGTCCCTACAGTCACCCCTGGGCCATGCCCCGCCCCCTTTGCTTCATTAAAGTCTTTATATCTCAGAAACTATCCATATCCCAACCCCTTAACCATATATATTATTGTTCCTTATGAAAAGATGCTTTGACTGATACAGACATTGGGTTCATCCCGACCCCCCCCCCCACCTAAACCATATATATATATTATTGTTGCTTATGATATGACACATTCCAAGACAAAGAATTGGGTCCCTCCGGTCACCCCCGGCCCATGCCCCGCCTAATTATCTTGAAAATTAATCAGATTCGAACACCTAAACCATATATATTATCGTTCCTTATGATATGACACATTCCAAGACGCAGACTTTGGGTCCCCCCTGGGCCATGCACCGCCCCCTTCGTTATATCTCAGAAACTATCCATGTCACCACCCCTTAACCATATATATTATTGTTCCTTATGATAAGATGCATTGACTGACACAGACTTAATCAGATTCGAACACCTAAACCATACATATTATTGTTCCTTATGATATGACTCATTCTAAGACACAGACTTTGTCTCCCTCTGGTCAACCCCGGACCATGCCCCGCCCCCTTCAATTCATAAAAGGCCTTATATCTCAGAAACAATTCATATCCCCACCACTTAACCATATATATTATTGTTCCTTATGATAAGATGCATTCACTGACACAGACCTTGGGTCCCTGTGGACAGCTCCGGGTCCCTCCGGACACCCCTGTGCCATTCTAGAGAATGGGTACAAGCCATATCGACAAAGATATATGGCGGGGGCATCTGTGTACTTTGGACACATGTCTAGTTCTCGTCTTCATCAATGATCTGCCTAACAACCTGACATCCCAAACTAGACTTTTCGCTGACGACTGTATTGTCTACAGAACAATAAAGAACATCGAGGACTGTACGACACTACAAGAAGATCTTAATACCTTGGCCGAATGGGAAAGGAAATGGGGCATGGAGTTCCATCCTCAAAAATGTAGCGTCCTGAGCATCACTAGATCGCGATCCGCTATAAAATACCAGTACCAGCTCAAAGGACACAACCTTGAAGTCCAAGACAGTACAAAATACCTCGGTGTTGATCTGCAGCCATCACTATCCTGGAAAGTCCATATAGACAGAGTCACCAAGAAGGCTAACAGTATGTTAGGGTTCTTGCGCCGGAATCGGAAAGGATGCAGAGAAGAAACCAAAGCCAACGCTTACTTCAGCCTCATCAGGTCGAACCTCGAATACTCCTGTACAGTATGGAGCCCACACCACAGAGAGCAGATACAGAAAGTAGAGATGGTACAACGAAGAGCTGCAAGGTTCACCACTCATCGATACCGGAACACCAGCAGTGTATCATCAATGCTTGACCATCTGCAGTGGGAGACCCTCCAGTCAAGGCGGATTAAGCTACAGTTGACACTCCTTTACAAAGTGATCAACGGTCTAGTGGACCTACCTGCCACCAGCTACTTATCCCCAGCTACAGGAAGGACTAGATCAGCAAATGCAAAGAAATATAGACAGATCTCCACTCGGACAGACACCTATAAATACAGCTTTTTCCCTCGCACAATACCCACATGGAATTCTTTACCAGCATCTATCGCTGAGGCTCCTTCATTGGTATCTTTCAAGAAGGAGCTAGCCACTCTCACATTCTAAGTAAGGTTAGGGGCCCGGCTGCCTATTAACTCACCAGGTGAGGAGCTATGCTGTCGGGGACATAAGGGCCCTGGTACCGCCACGGAAGGCAAATTGGTCTTTGTCTGGTGAGCCAAAAGCAGTCGGGAACACTATCTTCTTTCTCTCTTTTTATTATGTAAGTCTTATCTTATTCCCATTATTTTATTACTTATTATTTAATTTCATACTAGCTTGACTATATGTCTCATTTATTCTCATAAATACTTCTGCCTAACTTTATTCTCTTTGTTTTTCATCTTCCTAGCGATACCATTTTGAAGTCAGACACCGTTGTATAGTAGTCAGAAGTGACTGTTCAACGTACCATATAGATGTAGAAAGGTTTTAATTGCTTGGCCAGACGAGAAGCGCTTTCCACACTACCGAGAAGCTCCGGTAAATGCTTCGGTAAATGCTCCGGTAATTCGTTGGTCCAAGCGCGGTGCTGGATTTTACCGGCTAACCTTTTCGGCTGAGTGCGCGTGACGTAGTTTCGAAACTTTCCCGCGATCAAACTTCTGCGTCTGATGGAACGGTCTTCGAAAAGAGCCTTTCAAAATTATTTCGACGCTTTTTGTGTTTCTTTTGTAACGGGACTTGACTCCTTTTGCTTTTGAAGAGTAATTTTTGGATGTGAATACAATTCTCATGAACTCTGTAAAGATGGCGGATTATCGCGAGAAAAAGAACGAGATTCCAGGCGAGATTTGGGTGCATAAGTATGTTGTTCCAGCCTCTCTACAGTAAAGCAAACACTTCGTGTGTTTGCTATAAGTTTCAGAAAGATCCGATCAAAACTGAAGGGGCTACGTTGATGACAAGGTAAAGAATAAGCATTTTCAGCAATCAAAGGGAGGTAACTCTATGATAAATCGGCTGACTTGGCCGGAATTCGAACTCATTCGAGGTTTTATCCCCAGCCACCTTACATATAAGTTTCAGAAAGATCCGATCAAAACTGAAGGGGCTACGGTGATAACAAGGTCATAATTTGGCATTTTCAGCAATCAAAGGGATGTTACTCTATGATAAATGGGCCAACTTGGCCGGTTTTCGAACTCATCCGAGGTCTACATCACAGTGTAGTTTATATTTTCTTTCCTTTGGGATCATTGATTCTATTCTGGAATTTTGAAAATATTTGAGGGTCACTGATTTGGCCTAATTGGCCGAAACTAGCTAGTCTGGCCCAGAAAAAATGTACACGCCATACTTTCTAGTTCTGTGGTGTATTCCTTGCTTCCAAAGGATAACCCTTTTAGAACATATTTAATCCCCAGCAACCTTACACATACGTTTCAGAAAGATCCGATCAAAACTTAAGGGACTACGGTGATGACAAGGTCAAAAATTGACAATTTCAGCAATCAAAGGGACTTAACTCTATGAAAAATGGGCCGACTTGGTCGGTTTTTGAACTCATCCAATATTTTATCCCCAGCCGCCTTACATATAAGTTTCAGAAAGATCCGATCAAAACTGAAGGGGCTACGTTGATGACAAGGTAAATAATAAGCATTTTCAGCAATCAAAGGGAGGTAACTCCATGATAAATCGGCCGACTTGGCCGGTATTCGAACTCATCCGAGGTTTTATCTCCAGCCATCTAACATATAAGTTTCAGAAAGATCCGATCAAAACTGAAAGGGCTACGGTGATGACAAGGTCAAAAATCGGCATTTTCAGCAATCAAAGAGACGTTAATCTATGATCAATTGGCCGACTTGGCTGGTTTTCGAACTCATACGAGGTTTTAGCCTTAGCCACCTTACATATTAGTTTCAGAAAGATCCGATCAAACCTGAAGGGGCTACGGTGATGACAAGGTCAAAAATCGGCATTTTCAGCAATCAAAGGGATGTAACTCTATGACATATGGGCCAACTTGGCCGGTTTTCGAACTCATCCGAGATTTTATCCCCAGCCACCTTACATATAACATTCAAAAAGATCCGATTAAAACTGAAGGCGGTACGGTGGTGACAAGCATTTTCCCATTGTAAGTCTATGGGACCTTGTGCAACCAAAGTTTTTGTGCGATTTCGAAAAAAAGCTTATGTCATCAATGCCCCACCTGAGGCATGCTACAGATGAGAAATGATTGAGATCAGCCTGCCGGCGGCAGAGATATAGCTGCTCAAAAGTGTGGATGGACGGACGACGGACGGGCGGACGACGGACGACGGAGGACCCACTATACTATAAGCTCCCCTGGAGCCTTCGGCCCAGGTGAGCTAAAAAGCTGTTTTCAGTAATTAAGACTTTTTTCTGAATAACCTTTTTTCCATATTCATATGGCTGCGTTCTTTTATGTGACTTTACCAGAGTAACTTTCTTACTTTTTCATATAGTTATAAAGGTGGGTGGTGGAAAGTCCCTCTGGCATACTAAAAGACAAGGAAACACAAAGACGAACAATACTTTATTTCTGATTTATAATGACGTGCATGTCAACAACAACTGACTACATATACTATTTACTCAAACAAAGTGATAATTCATAAACAAATATATTTCATCATTACGATAACACGCCCATGTGGTTAAGTGACATATTTCCTGTCTCTAGAACTACAGTTTTGTTATTTTGCTTATTTCTTGTCCAAATATAGATCGTTGGCGCTTATTAGAACCGCATCAATGAGGCGGTTCTAACGAGTTCCAACAATCTACGTCTTTGAGCATAGATAAGGAATGCAATGACTATCCCCGTAATCCCAAACTCGTGTCTATAAAGTGGAGTTAAGACACGAACTTGTTAACAGAATGCTACAAAGCAAGTAATCTTATAATTCGTATCAATGATACAAGTAGTATGGAAATCATGATCCTATAAATGGTAAAAAGCTATAAGGTTGCCTTTGGAAACAAAGAACTCATAAAAGAACGAAAACCAAAGCCTCCGTTTTATTGAGTCTCTTCATACACAGCAATGTAGTTTACAAGGCTACATACGCCTCCTAGCACCGGCTAAAGCGATATTCGATTTTCAAAGTAACCAGAATCGGCTCAATGATCCCAAAGGAAAAGAAAATATAATCTACACCATGATGAAGTACGGGGAGACTATTTACGACCGCCACACGGCACTTACCACAAGCTACATTGAGATTTGTTTTTGTTTTATGTTTATGTTGTCATACAAAGGCGTAGATGTACTGTTGTCCGAGGATAAGTAGACAGTGACGTAAAAGATAATAGCACCACAGGTAGGTTTGGTAGGTTGCACCGTTATCATTATCATACCCACCATTCGCTCCCTCCGCTCATTGGGGCTTTAAGAAATAAATTGGCTGCATGATGCTTCCACGCAGAGTTGAATCCAACCTCACACGAGTACTGGTAAACAGCTTTGAGGATCGAAGCCTGTCCAGGCAAAGCGGTGCGAGTCGGACCCTCCATGCTTATAAACCCTTTTGGTCTCATTGGGCGGCAGGGCTTGGTATGTCATTTCATCTCAATGTCGGGTAAAAGTCCCACAAAATTGGAAGCAACGTCTCCAAAATGACCTATATAGTGTTGTCGGGGACATTCAGCATCAAATCTAACAAACAAACAAACAAACCTACCCACCATTGGCTATACCGTTATAATTATCATTTCCGAAGCGTCTTTACCTTTTGACAACAATGGGCAATGCTCAACAACAAAGACATTCGCTGACGTCACTTTCAACTTATCATGGTGGTAGCTCGAATATCAAGATTACATTGTTTATAAAGACCATGTAACTGAAATAAAATGGTTCCTTTAGGGACACTTTATATGGAGAAAAGTGGTAATGATACGGTTAAAGATGACATGAGTGAAACATTTATTGTGCGGAATCGTTGCCCCCGCCTGTAAAGTGCGGCTCTAAGTAACATTTGGGAAAAAGGCAAAACTGTCTGATCGACTGGAGGCTTTTCTTTGTGATCTGAATCACTCAGACAGCGTTGTTCACATTTGTTTGAAGCTGCCACGTTAATGTTCCCAGCTTCCATTGCGTTGGGCGCAATAAAGATGATAAATGGAAAAGCAACCACATTGTCCAATAGAGCAAAAATATTGGACAGTGAAACTGGCTTAAACTCATCCTATAGCCAAAAATAGAGCATAATACTCTAGATAAGGGACTGGGTAATATTAAAAAATATCATCCTCTGGCCTATGGGTGTTTTGTATGGGAAAGACAGGTGGGTTATAATAATACCCTGTATAGGTTGCCTTTGGAAACAAATATATTTCATCATTACGATAACACGGCCATGTGGTTAAGTGACATATTTCAAGTGGTAGTCACATTTTTATTGAGTCTCTTTTAACATTACAAAACTAACTATTCAAATATGTTGAAACTTTTACCAGCAAACACTGAAAATGTTCAGATGAAATATGCTGAAATTTTTCACATTTCTGCTCAAAACATTGATTGTAGGTACTCGTTAGAACCGCCTCGACGTGGCGGTTCTAGCGAGTACCCACAATCTATGCTTTTGAGCAGAAATGAGACAAACAATGAATACCCCATGTAAACCCGAGTTTCACAATATTTAAGCCCGGAGATTTGTCAATTTATATAGACGTGTTTTTTATGTAAATTAAAACAAAGTTAAGATATAGTTTTGAAGCCTGTATTGTTCAAAACTTCAGATGTATTTGTGATATTGCTTGAAAGTTTGCCCAGAACATAGCGAAGGCACATGTGATTTTGCTCAGAATGTACATAAGACACATGTCATCAAACTTTGAACTTTTCTCATAGTCAGACAAAAGAAAACTTTGGAACGTGTTTACGGTTTGAGCGATTGAATGTATTTAAAAAATAAAATGTACAGGTCGAAGAATGTTTACTGAACATTACGTCACACGGGCCGGTCCATCTGATACCGTTATCTAGGGATGACAATGTCATCAGTGAATGCAAACTTCTTAATATAAAAGCTGAAACTCATTCTCATGCGCAACAATAGAACACATTGTTTGAATTAAAAAAGATAGAAAACAAAAATGTGACAAAAAATGACGAGAAGAACTAAAAACTTAAAAACAAATACCTTACGTAATAATTTGATGGTAGGCATGGTTTTGACTGTAGGTTTACTGTGCGCAAAAATGCTCTTGAATAACAAACAGCCGAGTGGTTACAGTTACATGTCGGAATCATTGAAATTCTCGGTGTCATGAGGTCGAGGGATGGAAGAGACACTCGCACAGTGTAATTATTTATAAACTTTTTTTTCTGTATTATATATTACCTTTGTTTTTTGTTTTTTTTTTAATTATTAGTATGTAATTCATTATTTTCAAATCTCAGCGATTCACATTAACTTGAATTTCAGAATTTCATATTCCGAAATTGCATTACAAAAACCCTTTTGATTCTTTGGCAGTGTCGGTAGATTCATCACCCTCAGAAGCAGTCTCTGCACCTTCTCAGAGTCCATGTGTTTAATGGTTCACTCCATTTCAGCTTCAACAGCGATGTCAGTTTCACAATAGTCCTGTTCAGGCCCCGCCCATTTGGGCTTGAAGAAATAGATGGGCAGCACGATGCTTCCACGTCGAGCTGAAACCGACCGCATAGGAGTACTGGTAAACCCCTTAGAGGATCTAAGCCTGCCCAGGCAAAGCGGTGCGAGTCGGCCCGTTCATGCTTATAAACCCTAATAGTTTCATTGAGTGACAGGACTTGAGATGTCATTTCATCTCAATGTCGGGTAAAATCCCCACAAAATTGGAAGAAACACCTCCAAAGTGACCTATACAGTGTTGACGGGGACGTTAAACCTCAAATCAAACAAAACAATAGTCCTGTTCAGCCTTTTCGACATGTGTTAAGCAAGCAGGTCATTCTTTTTCAACAATGCTTCCAATGCCTTCTTCGATCAGAGCCCTTTTATATACATCTATTTATCTGTCATGCGAAGCTGAAAATTTCATTGGCCAATATAAAAATTTCCCCATAATATCTTTTTGGCATTCAGATCAGGATGGTATGGTGAAAGCCACAGAACTGTGTGCCCGTGTCTCTTCAAAATGTGGTCAATTCAATAAGGAGGAGCTGGTTTATTTCGTTTGCAAAGTTCCAAAAGCTCAGGCTTGAACATGTCGTGCAACAGGCTGCATAAAACTATATTAAAGTAAACAAAAAGAACGAAAAATAAAAATGTTAGTCAAAATTTGAGATTCGAACCTAAGATCTTTGGGCTACTAGGTCGTAAAAGTTTATGCATTTAACCAATACCGCCACATCATATTCCTGCAACATTGTCATATCAGAATAATATACAGCAAAGTTTTTGTGAATTAAGCGAGGGAAAAGTTGGTAACCCCCACATAAGGGTTTCCGATGGAATGGTCCGTATGACGTAGTGTTCAGTAAACAGTCATCGATCTATACACGGTCAACGTTTTCCCCAAACTTAAAACACTTCTTTATATACATTACTTTTTTCTAATCGAATTATTAGAAGCCTCCGTGGTGCAGTGGTTACGCTACTCGCCTTGTAAACCAGGGATCGCAGGATCGATCCCGGGCTTCTCCAGACTTTCGGATGAGTCTTTAAACCGAGGTCCCGTCTCCGTATGACCTTAGCTGTTGGTGGGACGTAAAACTAAAACTCACTCACTCTAATCGAATTACACAATAGAAATTCCATGTAAAGATATAAATGCTACTGTCATATCATCATATTAACAAGTATATGTATTGAACGACATAGATGCTCATGTATTATTGAATTTATCAAACGAGTTGAGGAAAAGGGATAAAATGCGAGGCTTTGACGAGCATTTTATCCCTTTTCTTCAACGAGTTTAATAAATTCAAGATTCTATTAATCATATGACATTTAAAACGCATTTTGTTCACGACTGTTTAACAAAAATGTCAATATTCCCGCCTTTAGTAAACGCGACGTTGTTAAGGACGTCGCACATGTAACGTTACGGGGCGTATCTAACTAATTTGCATATTTAATACACTAGTGGATTATCGAATTTATCAAATGGCATTATTACATTCTAAGACGCGACGTCATATGATAAAACTGGGTTTTTTTAGAACAAATTTACCGGAATTCACATTATTTCCTTATTTCTGCTCCACATATATAAATAGTAGGCGCTCTTAAGGGGAATTGGAACACCTTCAGGGGTGGCAACGCCTGCAAAAGTATTTTGTCTGCTATGACAATAGGGGTCAACTCTTAAAGAAAAGAATTTGCTCCTGAGGAGCACATTTTTTCCTTTAAGAGTAGACCCCTTTTTCAGTGGGACAGGGCTTACGGAAAAGCCAACAGAAAGTCCCGAAGATTGTCTCCATTTGAAAAATGGCGGAAAAAATTCGCCAGGTGTTCCCATTCCTCTAAAGAACCAAACTCAACTGGGCGAATCTAACGAGTTTGTTTGCTGGAGTTGAGGTTTTACGTCCCCGTCAACAATATTTAGGTCATTTTGGAGACGTTGCTTCTAATTTCGTGGGACTTTTACCCGACACTGAGATGAAATGACTTCTCAAGCCCTACCGCCTAAACACCCCGCTACGTTTTTTATGCATGGACGGCCCGACTCGAACCACTTTGCCTGGGCAGTCTCCTTCAGTACTACGTTCTCTGTGTGGAATCACCATGCAGCCCAATCTATTTCTTAAAGCCCCGGTTAGGCGGGGGCGCTACAAAGATCAGTGAGAGATATGAAAGAGAGCACTATTCCACACGGGTGTGGTACCGTAATGGCTGTAAACAATAGCATAACACATCTGTGTGGCGTATATCCAAAACGTTTTTCTTTCTGATTATTATTATTATTATTATTGATATTTGTTTGCTGTTTATATTCCGAACATACCTAGTTTGTGGATGCTCGTTGGAACCGCCTTATTCTTTCGAGTATCCACAACCTATGTCTTGGAGCAGACATGAGAAAACCAGTATTTCTCTGTAATGCCCAGTTTCTCTATATAAAGTGGGGTTAACAGTGGTGTTTATTTCACGGACTTGTTAACACAGTGAAATGTACGAACGGATGTGAATGATATGTGTGAACAAGCTCTGGTGATTGCAACATGATTTCTTGAGACTTCTATAGAAAGTTTATGTGGGTCTTTTAACAAAAACAAAAAAGTTAAACGAAACATATTGAAACATAAATCGACGCTTAACATAACTGCCTTCCCTTTGCATATTTTTCGGAGTCACTAGACAATTCTTGTGTTGCCGTATTGGACCTCGGCAACGTATTAAATTATGCGTAACTCTGATATAATTGAAAAAAGAAAAGAAAAGAAACAAGAGTCCGCAAGCGGGGCATTATGCGCCCGTGGCCAGGGTAATATTTGTTGGACTCCAATCTCCAAACAATATGCATTGCTCCATATCATATATAGTTTCAGATTGATCCGATCTAAATTGCAGGAGGAGTTAGCCGGAAACGAAAAGTTTACAGAAATTTTCAAATGGTCATATCTCTATAAATATTTGGTGGACCATAACCTCGAAACGCCACATCATAATCAAACTTAATATCAATTTTCACCTTGATCGAATGTTACCTGCAGGAGAAGTTAGTCACAAACAAAATGTTTACAGAAATTTTGAAAGGGGTATAACTCAATTAATATTTGGTGGACGGTAACCTCGAACCAATATTCACTTATCCACATATATCAACTTACAGCTTGATCTGCTCTAAATTGTACAGGAGTTGACAAAATAATTACAGAATTTGTAAATGTATAACGCTATTCGTATTGGTGAATCATAAGCTCAAAACAATATGTTCTGCTCAACATTATGGTCTAACTAAATATCAAGTTTCATTTTTACCGGGTCTTAATTGCAGGCAGAGCCAGCCGGAACAAAATGTTTACATAATTTTTCAAAGGGCAATAACTTTATTTTTATTTGTTGGACCGTAACCTCGAAACAAGAATCGCTCACCTGACACACAAGCTTCAAAAAGTCATGAGAATAACTGACAGTCGTCTTATTCCATAATGCATAACCGTTGCACTTAGATTGTCACCTGGGCAACATTCTTGCAAAGCTGAATTCAACTGTGGTGAAGTTTGAATAAAATTAGACCAAAGCAGAACCAGTTTACCTATTTCCCTAGAGGTTCAGCTAAGCAACATTCCTATGAAGTTTGAATAAAATTTGCTCAAGGGTACAGGAAGCGTTGTTGTCTAAAGGTGTGTTTTTAACTCTGGCAGCGATCTCGTTCATCAAAGCGGAACGATCTAAGCTCGTTTAGTAGGCAACCACCCAGGCAACATTACTGTGAAGTTTAAATCAACTTGGACCAAGGATTGAGGAGTTCGCATTTAAAGCAAATGTTTGAAGTTTTTCTATATTTTACCCCGGTGGCCATTTTGTTCATCAAAACGGAACGATTTATGCTATTTCCGTAGAGGGTCACCTAAGCAACATTCCTTTGAAGTTTGAATGGCCCAAGGGTACAAGAGGAGTTGTCGTTTAAAGCTTTTTTTTCTTTTTGTAGCTATTTTTAGCTCTGGTGGCCATCTTGTTTATCCAACTGAAAAGACTGGAAATTTGGTGAACGGTTAAACTCCAAACTTTACTACTACTCCACATCATAGTCTTACCATCACTGGAACAAGTCCGTGAAATGAAGACCCCCCTAAACCCCAGTTTATATAGAGAAACCTGGAGTTTATAGGGCTATACATTATTTTTCTTATTTCTGCTCCAAGACATAGGTTGTTGGTACTCGTTAGAACCGCCTCATTGAGGCGATTCTAACGAGCACCCACAACCTATGTTTGGAGTAAAAATAAGAAAATATCACAATTTTTCATGAGAAAATTCACCATTTTGGAGATATGAAAGAATGCACTATTTCCATGGATGTGTTATCGTATGCATGTGTTATTTACCAAGTTTCCGCTTGATCGCATGAAAACTGTTGGAGGAGTTATCTGGAAACGAAAATGTTACAGAAATTTTCAAAGGAACATAACTCTATTACTGTTTGGTGGACGGGTAACCTCGAAACTTTACACACTACTCCACACCATAGTCTTACTATCTACCAAGTCTCAGCTTGTTCCAATGAAAACTGTAGAAGAAGTTACCCGGAAACGAAATTGTTTACAGAAATTTTCAAAGGAATATATTTCTGTTTATATTTGGTGGACTGTTAACCTCGAAACTTGATGCGCTATTCCACATCATAGTCTTACTATATGTCAAGTTTCAGCTTGATCGGGTGAAAAGTGTAGGAGGAGATATTCGAAAACGAGAAGTTTACGGACGGACGCCGACCCCTTACAGAATACGACCGTTTTTTATCCAAAACGGGTGTATAAAAAGCAATTAATGAACCTCACAGATTGTAAACTGACAAAACCTGTCATTTTAAAAACGTGTACATGTAATTTGCGTCAACATGCCTAACAGTAGTTTTCGTCTAAGAAACACATTTCGTACGGACATAAAAGTAAAGCAAACGGAAAAATAGTTCGGAATCGGATATGAGTCAGTCCTAGGAAATCCCAGAAAACGGCATATGCGAACAGGAAAACACGGACTATTCAACATGTATGCTTAAAGTCTTTCTCGTTTGCCGTAGCTTTCTTTTGTTTTACCCTACCTGTGGCGGTATACTCTTTTACGTCACTGTCTACTTATCCTCCGACAACAGTAGGTAAGAAGGAAAAACGTTAAAAATTTGCGACAGAATATACTGCGATACATTACGAAAATACGCCTATACAAATACACTGTAAACTTTACTGCCGAAAAAACTAATATTTTAAGATGAAAAATTGTGATATTTTTCTTATTTCTGCTCAAAATATAGATTGTGGGTATTTGTTAGAACCGCCTCATCGAGGCGGTCCTAACGAGTACCCACAACCCATCTTTTGGAGCAGAAATAAGAAAAATAGGGTTTACCCCATGGAACCCCAGTTTTACTATATAAAAGTGGGGTTCAAGGGGGTCAAAATTATGCAGCGAGTTTTCGTGATGATATTGTCAGAAAAACGACGTCATCGCGTAACGTCGCTTTTCATTGGCTGGGATTTGGAATTACGCAGCTCTTGTGTGCTTGCCGCTTTGTGCAAACAATGGTATTTGTTACATATAACAAAATAGATGAATACATGTATTATATTGAAAAATATAATTTGGGGAGGTAAATCGTCGGTTTTTCAGTCGCAAATTACGTTTTACGGCTCCGCTGACGCGTCACCCTAAAGCGAAATTTCCGACCGTTAAACCGCCTATTTACCACCACAAATGACTATTTTGAATACAGTTATTACTCATGAACTCGCGTATACTGTTTTGCGAACTCTCAAATAACTTTGGGTTAGTAAAATCATTGCCTCTACTCCTATTTTACATGCGTTGACACATATTCTCGCATTATTTCGACACATTTAGGCATTACTGGCTCAGGTCTTTATGAGTAAAAACATGAACATGATAAATATTTGATTATGGTCGCTTGCAGGACCTCATCCTTTCATTGTTGTCCATCATAAAACTGTCAAACTGTTCTTTCCAGTCAACTATATACTTGGTACTCCATTCGTTGAACTGTACTTTCCATTCTACCTCCATCTCCGACATGTCAGCTGTAAAATAATTAAAAGAGAATAATCCATGTAAACAACAGTGAGATTCCGCTATCAAAACCATCTGAGCCCCGCCAAGCGAATTTGTGTCTTCGAGCATTCAGTCATGACAAACTTTAACTGCGCATGCCCAGTCATTCAGAGGGGCCAGGGATATGGCTTTCTGTCTGGAGGTTCCTCTTGATTCACTGCTTGTATGAGCGAGCAGCGAAGGTTCTGGCGAGACTGCGCGGATGCGCAGGCTCGCCTGAACCTTCGCTGCTCGCATAGGTGATAAGTATCAAAATCGCTTGACGGGGCCCATCTAAAGTTAAGACTAAATCTACTCTTAAAAGCTTAATTTGAAGGGTGCACTTAATATTTCTTTGTGTTTTCTGGCTAAATGTAGCCAGAAAACACAAAGAAATATATAGTGCACCCTTCAAAATAGTGTAGCCAGAAAATACAAAGAAATATGAAGTGCACCCTTCAAAATAAGCTTTTAAAAGCAGAATTAGTCTTAAAGACCACTTTTAGTCTTAAATACCACTTTTGAACAGTCACAAAGGTGGACTTAATAGAGTAATATAACTGTATAAGATGGATTTATTATTTTACAGATTATCATTTCTTGGCGATTGTTTATCTGTTACTAACTACAACAGCTTTCGACTGCTATTAGCCACGTGACTATCACTGACTTTGTATGAAATCCAGGAAATAGCTATTGATAGCAGCGCTATTCCTCTCACTGTGACGTCAGCGTGTTATGCAAATTGGTTATACGTACAATCTGGACTGGGTTTGTGTACTTTGACTTAGCAAACAGCGTAGACCCAGATCAGACGCAGGACTAGACTGTTTGCATACAATACAGGAAAGTATGGATTAAGTCCTCGTTTAGGGACATTTTCCCTGCTACACTCCATCAGTGCTTTGAAGGTAGAGAATATATCTGACACCCATAATCAGTGTATAAAAAACATCATATCATACGAGGGCTGATTGATAAGTTGTGGGCCTCATATTGAAGGATTTGAATTTTGTCGGACATATTGTATTATTTGTTAACATAATCCCCTTCAGTATCTATACACTTTTGCTAGCGGTGTTTAAGAGCCTCAATACCATTTTTATAGAGCTCTTTTCTTGGCTGTTCTGCTTATATGACGTCATCATCGGACTGAAAGTGAGTGCCTGAAATAGCCGTTTTCAATTTTGGAAATAGATGAAAGTCTGATGGAGCGAGATCAGGTGAATAAGGCGGATACTCAATCAATTTTAAGCCACAATCGTGAATGGCAGCCATAGCAATGACTGACTTGTGAACAGGAGCATTGTGATAATGTAACAACACACCTTAAGTGAGGTTTCCGAGGCGCTTAAGTTTACTATTTTCCCGTAACTGCATAATATGTGCCATTGATAGTGTGTCCCTGTTGGAGATAATCTATCAGCAGAATACTATCTGCACCCACGAAAACCGAGACCATAACCTTTCTAGCTGATGGAACAGTTTTTGCCTTCTTTGGCGAGGGGGAGCCAGGATGCTTCCATTGTTTCGATTGTTGTTTGGACTCTGGGGTAAAATGACGGACCGATGTTTCATTCATAATTATAACTCGCTGAAGAAAGTTTGCAGGATCTTCCTAAAAAAAGGTTAAGATTAGCACGCGATAATGAGCGCCTGATGTGCTTCTGATCAACTGTCAGAAGTCTTGCTACCCATCGGACCGAAAGCTTTCTCATTGCAAGATACTCTGTTAGAATGGAGTTTACTCTTTCCTGAGAAATTCCAACTCTACTGACTATACATATTTTGTGACTAGTCTGTCAGTCACAACAATATCATGGACTTTATTGACCATTTCTGGGGTTGCAACATAGACAACCTTCAAGGACCGGGGTCAACCTCAAGGCTCTGTATGTCGCGCTTAAATTCCGCCATCCACCTTTTCACTGTAGCATATGAAGGGGCACCTTTCCTTAGTGTTGCTACGATATCTTGTTAAACCTTTTCTATGCAAATATTGGATTACTGCTCTTTCATCGATTTTGTCCATTTTGCAAAAGCTGCTTGTCTTGTTTACTTTAGAGTGCTATCTTGTCGATATAAACTGACCATAGTAGACCAGTCTTTGGGTACACTGCCCTATATAGTCAGAGAACATTCCTGCGTACCTCCTTCAATACGAGGCTCACAACATATCAGTCAGCCCTCGTATGTCATTCTATGCTCAAAGTTTCCGATATAAAAAGAAATTATCGCAGTTGCCATTAGCAAAGGCTCAGTTGTGGCTCTGCATAAGCGCAGTCTCGCCAGACTGGGAACCTTTGCTGCTCTCAGCTATGTAGATGAGACTTCGAGGTAGGTCCATGCAAAAGATCATGCATTTAGTATGCGCGTGAATGGGAAGAACGAAGCTCATTTGAGAAAAAAATATTTTTCTCTATTATTCGATGAAAAGTTTCTAACACATTCGCTGAAAAAATACCCAGGATTTGACATTTCAAGTGCTGTTTCTGGAAAAATAACACAACAATTTGTCGCTTGCAGAATGCTAAAGGATGGCTAGGAGCAGATCGAAGACAATTTTTTTTTCATGAGATGAATGTAAAACACATTCTAGAATTGCACGCCGGTATTCGTGTGAAGGTATTAAAACGCCACAAATAAACTCTGAAGACGAGTGCATGCTGTGTTAATTGATGCTAACAACATTTCTGTTTCTAACGAAGCTTTGCTTATCTAATCAAATGCACAAAACAAGCGATTTTTTTTAAGACTGCTTCAATAATATTAGCATGCGTATGCTTATTTTTTATGGTTTTTTTAGATGAATACATTCACATATGAGATTTATCCGTCATGTTTGCAAGGAGGATAACTTCATGAGTATCTGCTTTCCAGCCCTTTCTGCCAAAAGGAGCAGATATCAGTATGTGGTTAAATGTTTCTATTACACGCATAACAGAGAAATACCATGATTTCTATAAGACATAAGCTTGATATATTTTCCTTTTTGCTAAGTAGAGTCTGGGAAATTAAACTCTCTAGCTGGAACTACTTTTGACACAAGATACAAGGTACTGCTTTGCAATGAAATCACTGTATTCAAACGCAGAAAAGTTTCAGACACGTCAACGTTATTCATGACGTCATCTCAATGGCGTCTGAGAAGATATCAAAAGAGGTTCAGAATGCATGACGTTCGAGTCGGATGCAACGTTGAAATAAAGATTATCTCGACAAAACTATTGAATAAGGAGTACATTTTGTTACCTTTCTCTCGCATTTGTAATTGTTTTATCACTAAAATAACTTTCTTTCTTCTATTTTCATTCATTACAATAGGAAGCGCTTTCAAGATGGCGTCTATACAGATTATGTTTCAGTCAGCTTATGTGTCACTGCGCACACCCTCTTTTGCATGGGCTGTATGCTAAGAGTGAACTGCACATAAAATTAGATGCAAAGTTATCCATCATCTCTATCAAACTGCATGTAATATACGGTTTATTGACTCAGCCCATTTAAAATATGAATCGGGAGGTTGAACATCCGATAAAGAACTTCGTGCGCAAACGCACTCGTTTATAAATCCCATTTTTAAAATGGGCTGAGTAATAAACTCTATATATTTCACCATGTCAACAACGCCGAATATTGGATTTCCCAGTAAACGCCACTTTATATATGGAAACTTGGGATTTACAAACACATACAATATTTTCTTTATTCAAGTTTGTTTTAAATCATGGATTGTGGGCACTCGTTAGAACCGCCTCAATCACAGAAGCTTGACGATTCAACAGAAAACCCAAGAGAGTCTTCAAAGTGGCCTAAATCCAATTTTGCTATAATAAACAAGCGTTCACAAGCTTCGCTTGCTTATTATAGCAAAAATGGATTTAGGGGATTTGAGGACTCTCTTAATATCACTGAAGAAAAATACTCGACTTAATAACAAAAAGGGGAATTATCAAATATAAGAAAAGATAACATAGATGGTGTAATGTTACGATCAAGGTGCAGATACTAAGACTTGGGAGAAAAGCCTGCACATTATTTCTTTAATCTTGAGAATAGAAACATTACCAGTAAAATAATTAACAAATTGATTGAGGAAGGAGTAATGATATTTTATATTGTCAGAAACAATTCTATTGTAATTTATATAATGAAAACGAACAGTTAAATGACGAAGATATTGAAAGCATTCTTGGAGAAAATGACAATAAACTTTCTGATCTTGATTCAGATCAACTTGAAGGCGAAATTACTTTAATGAACTAGGTGAAACTCTGAAAATTATGAAGAATGGGAACAGTTCCGGTCAAGATGGATTCACCGTTGAATTTTTCGAAACTCTTTGGATAGCTTTATGCTATTTTATTTTAAGATTTCTTAATTATGGTTATAGATATGGACATCTATCTGTTACTCAAAAACAAGGTGTCATAACCTGTATACCAAAACCAAACAAATGTAGACAGACCCTTAAAACTGGCGTCCTCTTACATTGCTTAATGTAATTTATAAAAAGGCATCTGCGGTTATAGCAAATAGAATAAGAAGTTTCTTTTTAAATAAACTTATTCATGAAGACCAAAAGGGATTTTTATCAGGTAGTTATATAGGCGAAAACATAAGAATGATTCATGATGCTTTATTTGAAACACAAAAACAAATGAAAAAAAAACAAAAAACATTCGACACAGGTTCTTGGAAATTTATTGATAAAAACTTTAAAGTATTATAATTATGGACCATCAATCAGAAGATGGGTACGATTTTTTTTAAAAAAGGTTCTGAATCCTGTATCATACAGAATGGCTTTATGTCTAAAAGTTTCAGTTTAAACAGAGGATGTAGACAATGATACTCAATATCCACATACCTATTTGTTTTGGCTGCTGAATGTTGGGTGGCTCAAAAAATACGAGGCATTAATATTGATAACAAGGTTTTTAAGCTAAACAAATACGCTAATGATACTCAGATTTTCTTGGACGGTCCAGAAAGGTGTTTAGTGGAGACGTTAAATGTTTAAATCAATTTTAATTTTTGTCCGGACTTAATATCAATGTTGAAAAATCACGTGCTATTTGGATTGGAGTATTGAGTAATTCTGTTACACGCGTATGTCGTGAATTTATTCATAACTGGCGTCAATTTTTTTAACTTATGTTAATGATGTTAGGGACTTGGGGAATCACTACGAGGTTCTGAATAAAGCTATAAATATTTGTAATCAATTGGCAAAAAGAAAGTTGACATTAATAGGTCGTATAACGATTATAAAATCTCTAGCCTGGGCTAAATTCACCAATTTATTTTTAGCACTTCCAAATCCTCCAGAATAAATTATCAAGCATATAAACCGAGTGTTTGTTTTTGTTTTTGTTTTTTAATTTGTATGGAATAATGAGCCAGACAGAATCAAACGTGATATAATAGTTAAGAACTATAGAGAAGGTGGACTTCGAATGATTAACATCTCTTTCTTTATAAAAGCATTGAAAATTTCATGGATAAGTAGAATAATCCAAAACTCAGAAAATATGGTTTATTTTCTTTTGCTCCAGCATTTCAGTGGTTTCTTGCTGTCGAGTCCTCACCGTTGTTTCATCTCTGTGGTTGTTTGATTTTTGTGTTCACGGAGTTGTTGCACTGATGAGTTAGGAGGCCTTCATTCGGACTGAACAAAGTATTTGTCTTAATCGCGACGGAAGTAAGGGCGAGAATTGTGGCCACGTAAAATCGATTTAACCTCCCCCAGTGGAATTGTTTCAACTGGCCGTTCCAATTTCTTTGTTTGATTTGAGGTTTAACGTCCCCGTCAATACTGTAAAGGTCATTTTGGAGACGTTGCTTCCAATTTTGTGGGACTTTTACCCGACATTAAGATGAAATGACATCTCAATCCCTGTCGCCCAATGAAACCAATAGGGTTTATAAGAATGGGCGGTCCAACTCTCGCACCGCTTTGCCTGGACAGGCTTAGATCCTCTAAGCGGTTTACCAGTACTCGTGTGCGGGTCGGTTTCAGCTTTGCGTGGAAGCATCATGCAGCCCATCTATTTCTTCAAGCCCCGATGGGCGGGGGGCGACTGACCTTTCCAAGGCGGTTTTTCTGTCGCGGTTTATTTTTGTTATGGTTTGTCTTTGTGTGTTTGTGCCGCTTATATTATTTTATTTTGGATAGCCTATTGGCCATTTTGTGGGAAAGTAACTGTCCTTTTGGCTTTCCGCAATTGATGTTTCCATTAGGGTCTGTTTTTTCATGTTTGTGTTTCTTTCCCCTTGGTGTCTCTGCTGGGAGCTGTGGGTTAATTGTATCGATTCCTGGTCATTGCCTCCACTTCTATTTGGTATACATTATCTAATATAAACTTTATGTTATTACTAAGTTATGGTCATGGATATGCTATCAAAACTTATAGGGATATTGATAACCCTTTCTGGAAAGCTCTACTTCTAAGTATGTGCACTTACTGTAATAAACTTAAAATAGAAAATATTAAAACGATTTTGGCTACTCCAATTTGGTATAACAGTAAATTGACACATGGTCTAAGATTTTGTATTAATGATTGATTCAACAAAGGTGTTCGACTAATGTCATATTTAGAAGACTACAATGGTGATATTTATTGTTTTTAAAGATTCAAAACAGAAGTGGAGGCAACGATCAGGAATCTATACAATTAACCCACAGCTCCCATCAGAGACACAAAAGGGAAAGAAACACAAACATGAAACAACAGACCCTAATGGAAACATCAATAGCGGAAAGCCAAAAGGACAGTTACTTTCCAACAAAATGACCAACAGGCTATCCAAAATAAAATAATATACACAAACACCCAAAGACAAACCATAACAAAAATGAACCGCGACAGAAGAACCGCCTTGGAGTGAGTGAGTGTTTGAGTTTTACGTCCCACCGACAACTAAGGTCATACGGAGACGGGAGAACCGCCTTGGAACGGTCAAAGATGTTTATGTGACAAGGGGTGGCTTTTTAGATTACCAACCATTAATAGCAAAAATTCCTAATCAATGGAAAAAATCCGATTAATGAAGATAAACAGTTTTGCATAATGAATGCCTATAACATAACATGCAGTATATACATGTATACTCGAAATTTGATAAAAGACAAGAAAGGGTGCAGGAGGTTTTATGACATAATGTTTTGGGCTACACAAATTATTTTTTCAAATAAATGGAACGTGAATTAGTAAATATTTAAATATTTAAATCGGATGATTTAATATGTTTTAACTTAGTGGTCAAAGATTTAAAAGAATCTGCTCTAAAATATAGATTGTGGAACCGTTAGATGAGGCGGTTCTAATGGGTACCGACAATCTATATTTTGAGCAGAAATAAGAAAACTGTCACAATTTTTTACCTGAAAATTTTCGTTTTTTGGTGGCAGAATTTACAATGTATTTGTAGAGGCGTGTTGTCGTAATGCAAAGTAAGAAGCATCACGAAAACACGCCTTTATTATTTTGACCCCCTCTAACCCCACGTTTATATAGAAAAACAGGGGTAAACATTATTTTTCTTATTTCTGCTCTCAAATATAGATTGTGGGTACTCGTTAGAACCGCCTGTACTCGTTAGAACCGCCTCAATGAGGCGGTTCTAACGAGTAACCTCAGTCTATATTTTGAACAGAAATAAGAAAAATATCACAATTTTCCATCTTATTTTTTTTTTTTTTTTTGGGGGGGGGGGGGGGGGGGTGGGGGGATGGGCAGTAATGTTTACAATGTACTTATATAGACGTGTTTTCGTAATGAACTTAGGAGTGAAAGGGTTAAAAACGGAAGTAAACGTTGTAACATACCTGAAACAAGCTGTTATCTGGAGTGCAGGCAGGCTCAAGGCTGGCGAGGTTAGTTGTTAGGGCTTGTTATAATCTAATTTCTAGTTCTTCCTGGAAATTTCGGTAGCTGGCTAATCTAACATGCAAAACAATCCGGCATGCCGCGAAATCAAACTCCGCGAATAAAAGTAGTCCGTCTGGCTTCAAGGATCAATGCTTCTCGGGCATGTTAGTGGTTCACAAAAGTTGTTATCAGCTGTCTAAACTAACGACTAAAATTTAAATCCATGCCGTGCTATCAAACTCCGCGAAATTCAATAAAAGATATGAAAACGTCATTAATTTTTAAACATTTCAAATCTGTCTGACAAACTGACAATCATTTAAAATGCTTAGAAATGATTGGGGAATTTTAAAAACGATCCACTTGAAATACTTATGGCACAGTATCCTCTCAAAATCTAATTTCAGAGCGTTACTATGGTTACAGATAACACTTCCATAAGCATCTGAGATGTCTTGTTTCCCAAAAAGGCAACCACTGAAGAACCAGATCAGCCGCCGCAGAACGAGGGTCACATCCGGGTCTACACGGTTTGCTTAAAATACGTGCATTTTGTTTTGCAAATCCTTCAATAAATGAATTTAACCAAACGCCCCTTAAGGTGATAAAGGACATGTCCCAAGCCATAACATGGAAAGGTCTATGTGTCGAGCATAACATAGCAACATAACATAACATAACGCAACACAACATAACATAACATTCTTGCTCCATTAACAGTAAAGACACAACCAGACATCCGATGTCTTTGTTTCACTCTTCCAACAGAACTCACCCAAATTACTTGAGTGTCTGAGTTTATATTACGAGAGGCTTTCCAAGTTCTTAGCATAACAATTGGCGCATGGTGCTTGATTCAACGTTGAATCAACATTGAATAAATGTTTCCAACGTTGTTTTCACATTGATTTAACATTGGGTGCTTGCTGGGTGTCACCCGAAATTGAGTCTTTGTTCTGAATGATCAATAAAGAGACATTTTGTACAGGAAACCCCACAACGGGTAACTGGCAAATAGCGCATGCCCAGATCAGACGCCACAGAATGCGGCGTCTGATCAGGTCCTACACTATTTATTCTGCGGCGTCTGATCAGAGCCTACACTGTTTGCAAAAGATTCAACCATTTTCCAAATCAGTTTTGAAGAAAACACAAACTGACATCCCCAAATTTTGAAATGGACTCCTGCTATATATAATGAGGAAGATTCCATTTGGTACAAAATGGGTTAAAATGGTTTTAGAATAAAACAAATACGTTCATTGATCTCAAGTGAGGCATTTTATGGCACCGAAGTTTTTTCCTTAGGTAAACGAATACAAATAGCATACGTAAACGTGTACGATTGTCATGAATTTGGGAACAGATCCGAAAAACAGGCAAATGAAATTTGTCACCCTAAAGATATCTTAAAGCGGTTCTCGAGATATTTTGTTGACACGGTTGCAATATTTAGCATACCAACTTAAGCATGTTGCAGTTTATATGTATTTTACAATTCTCTAACGTGAGATGGATCATACAATCTTTTCTACGGTCATTCTCTACCTTCCGCTGATTCAAGAAGGGCAGTTGTCAGTTCCTGGCGAAAGCATGGGCGCTGTACTGGTAAACTGCTTATGTATAATCCTGCCCAGGAAAAGTGTGGATAAGTAAACTGATCGGATCAAAAATGACCTTAATAGAGTTGACTGGGCTGTTAAACCACAATGCACACAAACAAAACAATTCTCCAACGATATAAGAAAACATAATGATATCTTACCTGTTACGACAGTCAGCCTAGGAAGATATTCATACCAGAACGCACACTGTCGTATTCTCGGCCCCTCACCAATCATGCGTGATTTGTCGAGACTATTGATGACGTCAGCCTTAAGAATAATGTGTTGTCTTGATGTATTCCTATAGCAGGGCCATTCGTCTAAAATTAAATCTCCCGGTGTCTTGTTTGGGTTCCTGCAAAATACATCAGGTTAATATGTCCCTCTAAAAATTACGAAAACACGCCTATACAAATACATTGTAATCTTTATCGCCGAAAAAAATGAAAATTTTAAGATGAAAAATTGTTATATTTTTCTTATTTCTGTATTTTAGAGCAGAAATAAGAAAAATAAGGTTCCGCAGGAGCAAATTCTTTACTTTAAGGGTTGAACCCTATTGACAAGGGAGACAAAAAGACATAAAAGAGGGTGATTTGTATTTGTTTGTTTGATTTGAGGTTTAACGTCCCCGTCAACACTATTTAGGTCATTTTTTGAGACGTTGCTTCCCATTTTGTGGGACTCTTACCCGACATTGAGATGAAATGACATCGCCCAATGAAACGAAAAGGCTTATATGCATTTGACGGTTTGACTCACGCCACATTGCCTGGACAGGCTTAGTCCTTCTAAGCGGTTTACCAGTACTCATGTGTGGTCAGTTTCAGCTCCGCGTGGAAGCATCATGCAGCCCAATCAATTTCTCCAAGCCCCGATGGGCGGGGCGAAAAGTCAAGTTCAGGGCTATTTTCCCAGCCTAACCCAAAACGAATGGACCCACCAGTGCACTCAGTGGTTTGAATTGTTTTTAGTGAACGGTATTTTCTGGTATCAGGGAAATAAATAATAATTATAAGCATTTTGCTCTTATGATGTTATTGTACAAACTGATTCCTACGGAACCCTATAAGGGACATGTAATTTTATTTTTAATATGTTGTGCGAACAAGATATCAAGTTGTGCGAACAAGATATTATCTTGTGCGCACAAGATATAATTTATCTTGTGGGGACAACATAATATCTTGTGCTTACTTATCTTGTATGCACACATTAATATCTTGTTCGCACAACAAGATATTATCTTGTTCGCATAAGATATTATCTTGTTCGCACAAGATATTATCTTGTTCGCACAAGATATTATCTTGTTCACACAACATAATATCTTGTTTGTAGAACATAGATCTTGTGCGGACCACATAATATCTTATGCGTCTGATTAAATTGTGCTAACAAGATAATATAATGTGCGAACAAGATATTAGGTTGTGCGAACAAGATAATACGTTATGCGAACACGATAAAACATTGTGCGAACAATATAATAACATGTGCACACAAAAGTTGTGCAGACAAGATACTACCTTGTGCGAACAAGATAATAAGTTGTGCGCACAAGATATTATGTTGTCCGCACACGATCTATGTTGTGCAAACCAGATATTACCTTGTTCGCACAAGATAATAACTTGTACGCACAAGATATAGTCTTGTTCGCACAAGATAATATTTTGTATGCATAAGATATTATCTTGTTCGCACAACATATAGTAAAACCTGTCTTAATGGCCACCTCTATTAAGCAAGCAACCTGTCTTAAGCAATCAGGTGTTTTGTTCCCGAAAAAGCCAAATGTGTTAAATTTCACCTGCATCAATCAAGCACCCGTCTTAAGCAAACACATTTCTGTTATACCTTAGTTGCTTGCTAAATACAGGTTGGACTGTATTAAAATAAATTGCATGTCCGTGGTACGTCCGCATTTAACTTGACATAAGAATGTTTCAGAATGTAAATATGTTTCAGCAAATCATCGTGAAAATTCTAACACATGCACAGAGCATGTTTTTTATGGTGAAACGGGGAAAACAATATCCAGAAATTCGAGTTACTCCTCTTTATCTGTAGCTAAGCAGATTGCATCTGAACTTGGTGACAATGCAAATAATCAAAGCACTGAGAGTATTGAGTGAGTGTTTGGGTTTTACGTCCCACCAACAGCTTAGGTCATACAGAGACGGGTTAAAAGACTCATCCGAAAGTCTGGGGAAGCCCGGGATCGATCCTGCGATCCCTGGTTTACAAGGCGAGTAGCGTATCCACTACACCACGGAGGCTTCTAGGTGAGAGTACTGATGGGTCGATTGTCTCTGACTGCAGGCTGGAAAAATTTGTCATCGGCTGAGATTTAAAATGTTTCGTTTAACCATTAAATTCCTGTTCTTTAATCAATTTTTACCAGAAACCCCAGAACGGGTACCCTGGTAAACAGTGCAAGCCCAGATCAGACGCCAGAGAACGCAGCGTCTGATCAAGGCCTACACTATTTGCATAAAGTTCAGCTATTTTCCAGAACACACCTAAATGCTGAAACGATCTTGTGCTATATACAAGATGGAAATTTCCATTTGGTACAAAAAGGATTAAGCAAAGAGTATAGACCCAGATCAGACGCCGCAGAACGCGGCGTCTGATCTGGGTCTGTACTTTTTGCCAAACGCAATACCTGATTCAAGCCAAGATAAATCTTCTTACCAACACCCTGACCTTACATCGATAACCTGAGACGGCCCCCGTCCAAAGGGGCTTGAAGAAATATATGGTCTGCATGATGCTTCCACGCAGAGCTGAATCCGGCCCGCACACTAGTACTGGTAAACCGCTTAGAGGATCTAAGCCTGTCCAGGAACCGCGGTGCAAGGCGGACCGTCCATGCTAATAAACCCTATTGGTTTCATTGGGCGACAGGGCTTGAGATGTCATTTCATCAGTGTCGGGTAAAAGTCCCACAAAATTGGAAGCAACGTCTTCAAAATGACCTTTACAGTGTTGACGGGACGTTAAACCTCGAATCAAACAAACAAAATCGATAACCTGAGAATGAAGCGGATAGTTTCTATTAATAAAAATAAAACTTACCCACTTTTTGCGAAATTCGTGAAGTATTTCATTACTTTTCTGGAAAATATTTTTTCCTCACGAGAATATCCTTTTGAATCATCTAATGGTTCACCAAACAAAAAATTTATTTCATCCCCATGCATAACACCCATCCACTTTGCCCAATGGTGCTTCGAAGATCTATGTGCAAACACGTAATAATACACATTCATTCCAGCCTTGGTGTACTTCAAGGCAAAGTCAACCGTTGGACATATGAAATTAAAATCGCCAATCGCCTTATCCAACTGGTCTCTATTCATGGCTTGGTTATCCGGGTCCTTCCACGGTGTATACTCAAACAAAATTGCTTCCTTCCCGACAGTATTTAGTGTTTTAGGATAATACGGATGATAATCGAAAATATCGTCTAAAAGAATGCCTAACTGGTGACTACTGATATAAGAGGCATAGTCTTCGGTTTTGGGATCTCTTGGAAATATATCCGCCTCGTAATAATGCATCCAGTACGTTGCCTCCTCAACTGTATTTCCCAACAAAATCGGACACTTTTTGAAGTGGCCATTACGTAAAGCTTTCCTTGGCGTCTCCGTGAGAAATGTTCCGTCTACTATAGGCACAAAAGGGAACCTAACAACGCCAAGTTTAAATATACTAGCATCATATTCCATGTCTGGAAACACATATGCAGGTACATTTCGTAAGCATTGAATTACATCAGCTGTTTCTATCTGATCGCATTCGAGCAGTCTTGCAAGTTTTATAGAACGGTTCTTTGCTTCCTGGTCGGGCAAAACAGCCCAATCTGCTTGCGGGCCCGCACTTTGTAATATTGCCCGCTGGAAAAGATTCCGGCTCATAGGGGAGAGAAGATGCATTCCGACACTTACGGCTCCCGCACTTTCCCCAAATATTGTCACATCGTAAGGGTTGCCTCCGAAATGATGGATATTGTCTCTGACCCAGTTCAGGGCCATTACCTGATCAAAAAGTCCGGCGTTGCCGGGTGATTCTCTGTGGAACATAGCTAAGAACCCAAGAGAACCCACTCTGTATTGCATAGATACGACAATTACATCATTTTCTATTGCTAAATACTTTCCATCATACACATCAAGGGTTGAAGTACCGGCCACAAAACCGCCCCCAAATATCCATACCATGACTGTTTTATCTTGAAATGGCGGCGTGGTCTTTGGGACCCACACGTTGAGATATAAACAGTCCTCACTGAGTGGAGTATTAGGATTCCATACTTTGGCGCCCTTAAAGTCTGACTTTTCGTATGATTGCCAACATGAGTTCGGTTTCTTTGTTGCATTGTAAACGCCTTCCCAGGGGTCGATCGGCTGGGGGTGTTTAAATCTTAGATTTCCAATAGGTGGCCGCGCAAAAGGAATTCCGTAAAATACATCAAGTTCTTTGCCAAGCTCAGTCATGCGAATGCCTTTCACCCTACCCTTTCTGGTTTGTACAACGGGGCCAAACACATCACCAAAAACGATGTTAGCTATTCCGATTAGAGCACCAACAAGTGTCACATACAACCTGAACAGATATAAACGCATTTCCATAGTCAAGTGATATCCTTGGATGCATAAGAACCAAGCCCCTTCCTGAAATGAATGAAAAAATCGCATTGTTATATGAGCCAGCGCACGACAAAACCTACAATAAGACATGTGCGCCCAACGAAGGCTCAGATCAGACTGCGCATCCGCGCAGTCTGATCCGAGTCTTCGCTGTGCGCTCTAAGGATAGCTAAGGGCCCAATGCTCACGTGGTATCCTTGGATGCATAAGAACCAAGCTCCTTTCTGAAATGAATGAAAAAATCGCATTGTTATATGAGCCAGCGCACTACAAAACCTACAATAAGACATGTGCGCCCAACGAAGGCTCAGATCAGACTGCGCATCCGCATCTGATCCGAGTCTTCGCTGTGCGCTCTAAGGATAGTTAATGGCCCAATGCTCCTTCGTGCAGCAACAGAAGTCTCTGGACAGACTACATGGATGCGTAGGCTGATCTGATTCTTCGCTGGGCGCACATGTAAGTTGTAGGCAATGCTGTGCCACGGCTCATATGAGTCACAACAACTGAAATGGCGTATTTGAGCATGTGCACTCCGAGAAGTCTCAGATAAGCCTGCGCGGGTGCTGTTTCGCTGCACTTTGACACAAGGTGGACTTCACACAGATCATGAAAAGTAGTATAGTCATTACGAAAACACGCCTATATAGAGGATCTTACATGAGTGTTCAAGTATTATTGAATTTATTAAACGAGTTGAGGAAAAGGGATAAAATGCGAGGCTTTGCCGAGCATTTTATCCCTTTTCTTCAACGAGTTTAATTAATTCAGTAATACATGAGCACGAATGCAAGATTCTATTTATCATATGACATGTAAAACGCATTTTATTCACGATTGTTTAACAAAAAATACAATATTCCGCCATTAGTATACGTGACGTCGTACATGTAACGTTACGGGACGTATCTAGCTAATTTGCATATTTAATCCACTAGTGGATTGTCGAATTTATTACATGGCGTTATTACACTCTCAGACACGACGTCATATGATAAACAGATATATTGTAAATTTTACGAAAACGAAACTTTTCAGATCTATGCTCCAAACATATGTTGCGGCTGCTCGAAAGAACAGCTTCATTGAGACGGTTATGACGGGAAACCACAATCTATGTCTTTAAAAAGAAATAAGAAAATAATGTATATCCCTGTAAACCCAAGTTTTCTGTAGAAGTGAGTTGAAGAGGGATGTTCATTACACGGATTTGTTAACGTGATGAGAACCACAGCCTCAGTGTTACTCAGATTATGGTTCGTGCGTATGTACGGGAAGATAACCCACGAGCGAAACCGAGTGAATTAACGTCAATACAGACGCATGGACCATGTCCTGAGCAGTTTATTGTACATGGTCGCCTCTGCACCGTTTGCACAGCGAGCTCTTCAATGTTCACCATTGGCCTTGTGCAACCTGGGTTGTGCAAAAAGAACTGATAGTAAAACAAACATATGCATGGCGTTTGGTGTTAAAAAAACTTTATAGGCACAACGAGATATTCGCAAAAACTTCAGATGTTTATTTTTACTAACAAATTCTTAACCAATTACAACATACAAATCGTTGTTCGAGTAAAGCACAGCCCCTCCACTTCTAGGGGAGAAATTCTGATCTGTCATAAATGTTAGCCTTCGAAATCTCTGATCTGTGTTAACTTTGTGGACAGCCTTATAAAAATCTGTTGTTAGAGAGAGCATTTTTGTTGACACCTGGTCTCTTTATGGGGGAGTAGTATGTTTATGTAGCCGAGTTATGTCGTCCAATTTGGCAGCTATGCTGTTGAATAATTGTAGTTTTAGTGTGAGCAAGCGAATATATATGTAACATATTTGATTCCGTAGACGGTTCCGGGTCATTTCGGCCCATAACAAGATCGGCCCATAACAAAATCGGCCCATAGCAATTTCGGCCCATAAATGATTCCAAGGCTGTTGTAGTGTTCAATTATCAGCCAAAATTAAAAAAAATGAATGATATAGTTAATTTATGATAAAATACATGTATTTACAATTTATTTTACCCCCTTTCACCGCTCGGGATCTGTATCATTATTTTCAATAATTACCTCCCTCAGATGTGAGTTTTCTTGCAATGCAAGCTTTTGTAATGGAAGATAAGAAATAAAAATAATACAAATGAGGGTATGTTTATTAAGAAAAAAAAAGTATGATTTATGAACTTGGAAATTGTACTTCTGGGGTCATTGTTTATTTGTTTATATTGTTTGCACATGTCGCTATGCAAAATGATCAATAATCACTTTACGTTGTTACCTTTATTGACACGTGGCTTAAAGTAACCAACAAAACGATTATCATATTACTCAAACCTCAGTTATTATTGGGGCACGTGCCAATCACCCATAAGTTTATGTCTCTAACACGTGTCTTTGTTTCATTTGATGAATGTTATTTTGTAGGGGCACATCGATAGCTATATGTGGGCCTAGCGCCGGCGCCCAACAAAGACTCTCATCAGCCTGTGCATCCGCGCATTCTGATTTGTGTGTAAATATGAATCATAAAGTAGCCAAAGCTTCCTCATGCCCCCAGCGATCATGGCCATACTGTTTGGGTGAGCAAGTCGAGCTGGGCTCGTGATGTAGCCAAAGCTTCATTACACCTACAGCGATCATGACCATACTGTGCGGCTGAGCAAGCTGATCTGTGTATGCTGGGCGAATTACAGAAATTGCTGGGCCCTTGCTTACTTTAATTTACCTTGTGCTTCAATCGGCAAAATGTTCAAGCGGCTTCCTCGGGACCCGGCAAATGTTAATGCTCGATAACCTATGGGTGATTCCTGGTTAAGGGCGGTATTATTTTCTCGGACTTGTTAACATGATGTGATTTTTTTATCATATGAGGAAAGAATATTAATTTCTCAAACTGAACATATATATGTTTCTTTTTATCCCATTTTCGACATACACGCTACTGATTTAATTGGCCGTGCAAGCAAATCAATTATATACAAACATAGTAATAATACCATCATTAAAATTGAGCATACGGTGGCGGTTTTAACGAGTACCCACAAAATATGTATTTAATCAGAAATAAGCATAATAACATATACCCATCCCCATTAAAAAAAAAAACAAATTTCCCTGTATAAAGAGGGGTTAAGGGCGGTATTATTTTCTCGGACTTGTTAACGTGATTTTTTTTTTAATCGTATGAGGAAAGAATATTAATTTCTCCAACTGAACATATATATGTTTCTTTTTATCCCATTTTCGACATACATGCTACTGATTTAATTGGCCGTGCAAGCAAATCAATTATATGCAAACATAGTAATTATACCATCATTAAAATTGTGGGTCGAAATTGCTTTGGGCCGATTTTGTTATGGGCTGATTTTATCATGGGCCGATTTTGTTATGGGCCGAAATGTCCAGGGTTCCCGTAGACGTACACTTGACGCCGAAATCAAATTTTATGCGATTTTCTTTAAAAATATTTTTGAACGAACTGGAAAAGCTTATCTGGTTTTGAAATATGGTCAGAATGTTGCTGCGGGATCTCCAAGTCTTCATTAGCAGCAAAAGTCAAAAGATTGCCTTCGCGATTAATACAAACCAAAAAACGTCACCGATCCTTTCTTCGTCACCTTTACTGTGATCTGTCTTTGAGGCAGTAATCTGTCTTCAAATCAGCCGGTTGTACTGTGTGATCTGACAGCAAGAAAAGGTATCGGAGAGACAATTCACTTGGACCGATTCCAGTCTAGGTTTACCAATGTAAACCCCAGTTTCACTATATAAAAGTGGGGCCCAAGGGGATCAGAATTGTATAGGCTTATTTTCGTGATATCGTGTCTTTTTAAGATGAAATCAGAAAAAAAAAAACTCCATATTATCCTAAATACTGTAAAATTCCTATACTAAGACCACATTGGGGACTGTTTCAAGGGTGATCTCGTACATTACATTAACAAAAACGTGCGCTACAATGGCGTCTTTGATATCTCTAGAACTAACCATTTTCATATTAAAAAAAATCGATATTTTTTTCTTATTTCTTGTCCAAAAGTATCCGGGTATTTGTTTGTTTGAATTGGGGTTTAACGTCCCCGTCAACACTATTTAGGTTATTTTGGAGACGTGGCTTCCAATTTTGTGGGACTTTTACCCGACATTGAGGTGGAATGACACCTCAAGCCCTGCCGGCCAATGAAACCAGAAGGCTTATATGCATCACACCGCTTTTCCTGGTACCCGGGTATTCATTTCACGGACTTGTTCACGTGATAATAATCTTCTAAGAAAGTTCGTACCTGACAAATACGATGTTCTTGGACTAGAATTGTTGTGGACTCCACTCACGTGACGTCTCTTAGCTACACGGGGGTATTCTTATCCTATCTCATGGCTGTCAGCTGCAGCCATTCTTGTCTGAAATAAATGAAAAATAACGGCATTAGGACCCTCGCCGTTGTGACATTGTGTATGCTTTCATTGCTTAAATAGGAGATCTTACAGAGGAGATTTCATGTATCATTGAATTTATTAAACGAGTTTTGGAAAAGGGATACAATGCGAGACTTCGCCGAGCATTTTATCTCTTTTCCTCTCCGAGTTTAATAAATTCAATAAGACACGAATCTTACATGTGTTCATGTATTATTGAATTTATTAACGAGTTGTGGAAAAGGGATAAAATGCGAGGCTTCGCCGAGCATTTTAGCCCTTATTCTCAACGAGTTTAGTAAATTCAATACCACGTGAACACGAATGCAAGATTCTATTTATCATATGGCATTTATAAAGCGTTTTATTCACAATATGTTTATAGAAATGTCAATATTCCTTCATTAGTAAACGCGAGTACGTGTAACGTTACAGGCCGTTTCTAACTAATTTGGATATTTAATATCGAATTTATAACATGGCGTTATTACATTTTCAGACGCGACGACATATGATAAACACGGTACATCGTGAACTTCTCTTATTTCTGATGCAAGCATAGATTGTGGGTGTTCTTTGAGCATAATCATATGCATATATTACGTTCCTACGGCAGCATAATTACAGTGCACAAATAATACCCGAAAGGGAGTCTAACTATATACTACATTTTTCTGTTGTCCTAAAAGCAGTATAACTAAATCGCATACATTTTCTTTCATCTGCTGTCCAAAAGACAGCAACATCATATTTCGTTAAACGCAGCATAATAATACATATACATGATGGATGTCCTTAAAACAACATGGATATATTTCACATATATGTCGTCCTAAAGGCCGCATAATTTAAATGCATACATATATGTTGTCTTAAGGCAGCATTATTATATTGTCCTATAGCTTGCCCTAAAGGCAGCGCTGGTCTACTGCGTATATGTTTTGTCTTAAAAGCAGTATAATTATATCACATACATTTTTTGTACATCTGCTGTCCAGAAGAGAGCAGCATCATATTTCGTTAAACGCAGCATAATAATATATAGTTATGATGTATGTCCTAAAACTGCATAGATATATTTCACATATATGTCGTCCTAAAGGCAGCATAATTTAAATGCATACATATATGTTGCCTTAAGACAGCATAATTATATTGTCCTATAGGTTGCCATAAAGGCAGCGTAGGTCTACTGCGTATATATTTTGTCGTAAATGTTGCATAATTATAGTTCGCACATATGTTTTATTGAAAGGCAGCATAAATATATTACATGTATGTGACGCCTTATAAGCAGCATAATTATACCGCGTGTCCTATAGGCATACGTGTACGTTGTCATAAAGGCAGCAAATTATAACACACCTATGATGTCCTTTAGGTATATCTTCCTCAAAACAACATAAGTTGTCCTAATATAGCAAAATTTTATCAAATCTATGATTTTGGTCTGTTGCATTACGAAAACATGCCTATATAATTTTGACCCCCTAAAACCCCACTTTTATATAGTAAAACTCGGATTTAAGGGGTATACATTGTTTTTCTTATTTCTGGTCAGAAACATAGGTTGTGGGTACTCGATAGAACCGCCTCATTGAGGCGGTTCTATCGAGTACCCACAACCTATGTTTCGAGTAAAAATAAGGAAAATATCACAGTTTTTCATCTTAAAATTTACTTTTTTCAGTGTTAAAATTTGCAATATATTTGGATAGGCGTGCTTTCGTAACGTCTTACAGGCAATATATTGAAATTGCCCAAAAGGCAGAAAAAATATACCGCATCGCATAACGTTATTTCATTATTATTATTATTATTATTATTATTATTATTATTATTATTATTTGGTATTTTTTGTGCAAAATGCTGTTTTTAAGCGAAGTAATTACGGACTTCTAACGTGATGAAATGCTATTTCCATTGTTTTCACTAGAAGATCTTTTACATAAATATCATATTCATTTTCTCATCTCTAGAGTCTATATATCACTTGCATAAAATGTGTATGCTGAACCATTCTTCAATAATGTTTTTTTTAATTACCTGTAATTCCATATGATACATCCAAAACAATGAATTATATATACTTTTCTCACATTTGCTAGTTCTTCAGTTTGGGTCTCTAGCCTATAAACTCATAAAAATGTTTATGCAATACCTGAATCCCCAGGGGGACAATGAAATGCTCATGCTGGCACTTACATAAAACTTTATTAGGAAAATAAGGTGAGCATCTTCATATTAAGGAGAATATATATATTTTCAAGGGATTCAACTCTTTCAAATATTTTTTTCTTTCAATATTAATATCAACTAGGGTCTACCCTTGAAGGAGCAAATTCTTTTCTTCAAGAGTAGACGCCATGACACATCTAAATATTTGCTCTAAATAGGAGTAGATCTTACGGGCCTCAGTCGTTTAGTGTGTGTCGAAGAGAACACTGTCTAATCATTAGGTTTCTCACCGCTGTGGTTGGAGCCTCGCTCGGGTCACATGTGAAACGCCGGTCAGGTGGTTTTATTCCAGTCCTCCGGATTCCGCCCGCCTCTGATTCACGATCGGCTCGAAATAAGTGAAATAATCTTGAATGGGCACTGAAACCAAAATCTAAGTTCAGTCCGGGAAAAAGTTCTTGGGACTGGAGATCGACTATTCGTTTAACCCTTAAATTCTTCGACTTTTAAGCAAATAGCGTTCTGCGGCGTCTGATATTTACGTACACTGATCGATCGCCCAAAATCTATGATTGGAGCAGAAATAAGGAAAATATAAAACATTTTCATCGGAAAAAAGCTATTTCTACAGATATGACAGACGTCATAATAGCGTAAGGATGTGTTCTGAGTATATTTGGGGTACATGTAAGCATATTGATTTCAGTTTTCGTTGATTGCACGTGCTCGAAAACACATCTTCCCTTGACGTGAAACATTTGCAAGGAAGGCATTTTGTATACACGTGTTTTTAGCATATGAAGGGGGTTCTTCCTCTTTCACACCTGGTTTTCTTAAGAAGACTCTTCCAGCGTTGAATTTAGACACTTTCTGGTTAAATAGGTGATGAATCAAAATCATCATCACGAAACACGCCTATATAATTTTGACCCCCTTGGACACCACTTTTATATGGTAAAACTGGGGTTTACAGTGGTAAACATTATTTTTCTTATTTCTGCTCTAAAATGTAGATAGTGGGTACTCGTTAGAACCGCCTCATCGAGGCGGTTCTAACGAGTATCCACAAACTTTATTTCGAGCAGAAATTAGGAAAATATCACAATTTTTCATCTAAATATTTCGTTATTTTTTCGGAGGTAAATTTACATTGTATTTGTATAGGAGTGTTTTAACCAATGAGTCCTGATTTCTTTAAGAAGACTCTTCCAGCGTTGAATTTTGACACTTCTGGTTAAATAGGTGACGAGTCAAAATCATAAACATGATTGCAAACAGTGTGATCCTGAGGAGTCCCATATGGATCTACACTGTTAGTAATAGGTATCTGTAGTGGGCTACAGGGTTTAAACGTCTCCCTGCCCTTCGCCATAGTGTAGTCCTTCGGGTTCAGTAATCCCATTATGGAGTTTTGAAAATATTTGAGGATCACTGATAAGGCCTAATTGGCCGAAACTAGCTAGACTGGCCCAGAAATACTTTACACTCAATACGTTTCAGTTCGGCCTGGCAATCAGGCCCTCCATTAAAGTCATTCTTATCAGCAAGGTACACAACTACAGTAAACCTACAGAAATATGTATTATTACTTGCCCCTTATCTAATCTAAAATACAGACATTACTTGAGGTTACTGATTTAAATAAGTATATTATATCTTTAATTTTGCAGTGTAAAATTCTATTTTTTTTTTCTAAAACTAAGAGGTGAGACATGTATCTTAGTGCATTTGGTTGCCACTTTTTGTTACATTTTAAATTTTGCAAGTCTCGCTACTTTGGACATCTTCCTGATGCCCGTGTGGGCCATGTTTGATGACGTTGGCTCGGTGGTGGACGCATATAAGTCTTCGGGTAGGCGTCTCTTGCTCGACCTGTCTCATGAGCTACGTCGGTCGGTGTGTGCTCGGAGGTGGGGTGGGGGTGCTGTGTTTGCCGGGTCTTGTCCATCATCCGTTTCGGTTTAAGAACTTTTGGGTTGAGGCCCACTGATGAAGATATATCAGAAATATCAGAAAGGCCTCTGTGTCACTTAATTTGGTATAGTAACGCCTTAATTGAGAACATTAGTATATGTTTTGCAGTGTTTTATGAAACTGCTTCATTTAACAGACTGATACCAATCTAGTTTCAGTTCTGCGGTGTATTCTTTTGCAATCCCTTTCATAGGACACGTTTGAAGCCCCAAGAAATGGTAATTCGTTGGAATTATGGTGGGGATGGGAAGTCTATATAACAACAACTTCATTTTCCACCAAATGTAAACGTGGATGTGGGATGGGATGGGGAGGATGTTAGGGGTTGAATGGTGGCATGGGTTTGAAACAATACTTTCACTTGACACGAAAAATATTTGAATCTGCGGAAATGCTCCCATTATCACGATAAAGAAGGCTGAGTATGCAGAAGTTTTAACGGTATTCAAGTTTTTTTTTTTTTTTGCAATTGAGCTGTATATTTTCGCACAAGTGCAACACTGTATATTTTCGTTGCATAACATGCATATTTTTATGACTGAGACATGTGCATTTAACGCCAATAATGGTTTAACCCATATATGACAATGGAATATTCCACCTAATGAGTTTGGAGTGGTTCCTTTCTAATTATAGGGATGTCAGGTTTGTTTTGTGTTCGGTAGGTAATACAAAAATGTACATACGTTAAGCAAACAGTGTATACTTAGATCAGACGCTGCGTTCTGCGGCGTATGATCTGAGTCTATCATGTTTGTCAGTGTCCCCAAAAAGGGCTGTTTGGCACAAATGGGTTAAAGTAAGATCACAAAATATGGAATAGATTCATATTACCCAATAAATTTTATAACTGACATTCATTTTCAAACTTTGTGTGGGCATGTACCGATAAATTCTTAAGGTGTCTAAATACACTTAGAGAAAATTTCCGCTATTGCATTTCGAAACACGACTATCCCAAGATATTGATTTTTTCCACACAAACAAAAAAAAAAAATGAAAATTTCCCGATAAAAATTGTTATTTTTTACTTTTCTGTTCAAAACATAGATTCTGTGTACTCGTTAGAACCGCCTCAGCGAGGCGGTTCTAACGAGTACTCAGAATCTACGTTTTCAGAAATAAGAAAAAATAATCTATACCCATGTAATTTAATATACAGTTTAAGGGGCTCAAAATTATATAGCAGTGTTTTTGTGATGGTAAGAAACGATACAACTTTTACTTCCTTGTCATCACGAAAACACGCCTATATAATTTGACCCCCTTGAACCCCACTTTTATATCGTAAAACTGGAGTCTCGATGAGGCGGTTCTAACGAGTACCCACTATCTACATTTTAGAGCAGAAATAAGAAAAATAATGTTTACCACTGTAAACCCCAGTTTTACCATATAAAAGTGGTGTCCAAGGGGGTCAAAATTATATAGGCGTGTTTCGTGATGATGATTTTGACTCATCACCTATTTAACCAGAAAGTGTCTAAATTCAACGCTGGAAGAGTCTTCTTAAGATATCACAATTTTTCATCTTAAAATTTTCATTTTTTTCGGCGATAAAGGTGGCAATGTATTTGTATAGGCGTGTTTGCGTAATTGTAAAACCCAGACTGCCTATCCCGCAGCCTATTTTTGCTTTCATTATTGTCCCCTTTTTAACATGGTAGAAAATTAAATTTGCAGATTTCCTTTCCTACGACAAGAAACGTTTTATTGTTATTATAATTATTAATTTTTTTTACATGTACGATATACATGTATAACACATCCGTGTTACCAAACGAAGCTTTCATATATCCAAAATCGGTTGGTTTCCGATATGTTTCTTATTTACACTCCAAACCGCCCATCGGGGCTTGGAAAATAGATTTTCCTGTATGATGCTTCTACGCAGATCTGAAACTGACTGCCCATGAGTACTTGTTTTGTTTGTTTGATTTGAGGCTTGACGTCCCCGTCAACACTGTAAAGGTCATTTTGGTGACGTTGCTTCAATTTCGTGGGACTTTTACCCGACAGTGAGATGAAATGACATCTCAAGCCCTGCCGCTTAATTAAACCAATAGGTTTATAAGCATGGACGGTCCAACACTCGCTCCGCTTTGCCTGGGCAGGCTTAGATCCTGTAAGCGGTTTACCAGGGGGGAAGTATCATGCAGTCGGGGAAGTATCACGCAGCCCATCTATTTCTTCAAGCCCCGTCGGGCGGGGGCCTATGGGTACTTGTAAACCTCCTAGAGAGTCTACGCCTGCCCAGGAAAACTGGTCGGACCGTCCCTGCATATAAACCAAAACATATCTGTTTGCAGAGCTTGAGATGTTATTCATCTCCGTGTCGGGTTAAAGTCCCACAACGTTGGAAGCAAAGTCTCCAAAATGACATAAACAGTATAGACAGGGACGTAAAACCTCAATTAAAACGAACAAACATATGTTTTGTGTGCTCGTTAGTACCAACAAATTATGAGAAATAAAGTAAATCCCACAAAACCCCAGTTTTCTCTATTGAGCCCCGCCAAGCGAATTTGTGTCTTCGAGCATTCCGTAATGACAAATTTTAACTGCGCATGCCCAGCTATTCAGAGGGGCCTGGGATATGCTTTTCTGTCTGAAGGTTCCTCTTGATTCACTGCTTGTATGAGCGAGCAGCGAAGGTTCTGGCGAGACTGCGCGGATGCGCAGGCTCGCCTGAACCTTCGCTGCTCGCATAGGCGATAAGTACCAAACTCGCTTGACGGGGCCCATATGAAGTTGGGTTTGGAGGGTTGTTAATTAAACAGACTTGTTAACACGACGTTGTTTTACATTGTTAAGTAATTGTCAGTCGACCCAAAGTTACTAATGAATTAAAACTTTATTGCTATTATCCACGTGACTATGTCTTATCAAAGCCTCACATTTGGAAAACATGTCCATGTGAAATAATGACGACAAACATGGTGTCAGAAGTGAGAAATATTAGACAAAAATTGAATCTTCTTTCTTATTTCTGCTTTCACCATAGATTGCGGGTACTCGTTAGAACCGCATCACTGAAGGGCGGGGTTTAGTGGAGTGACCATCGCACTGGATTGTTCACGCGATGCTTTCGGTTTTATGGATAAAATCATGTATAACCGCAAGGAATAAGTTCTTCTGGGTCGATTGTTTATCATTTAACCCAATGATGTTTGGCTTGTTCGTTTGAATTGAGCTTTAACATCCCCGTCAACACTGTATAAGTCATTTTGAGCCGTTGCTTCCAATTTTGTGGGACTTTTACCCGACATTGAGATGAAATGACATCTCAAGCCCTGCCGCCCAATGAAACCAATAGGGTTTATGTGCAAGGACGGTCCAACTCACATCACTTTTACTGGCCAGGCTTAGAGCCTCCAAGCAGTTTACATTACCAGTACTCATGTGCGGTCGGTTTCAGCTCAACATGGAAGCATCATGCAGCCCAATCTATTTCTTCAAGCCCCGATGGGCGGGGGCCGACCAATGATGTTTGGGGAAATACTTGTTACATTTCAATGTACATTAGAAGAAGAAGAAGAACAACAAAAACATTCGCTTATTGGCTTAGTTTGTGAATGAATATACATGTAACAAGATTGTTCTTTTGCTGAAAACCGGCCCCGATAGCTCAGTTAGTAGAGTGTCCGCTCCGGGGAACGGGAGGTCACGGGTTCGATCCCGGGCCACGACATACCAAAGTCGTTAACAATGGTACTAGCTGCTCCTCGCTTGGCACTCAGATTTACGGAGTAGAGCTAGGACTGGTCGACCCAGTGTCATGATAATGTGACTGGGTGTGGTATCATGTACTGTGTCTGGGACATGATACTTCAGTGAGACAGCACTATAAAAGTGAGCATTGAGCTCCCTGTCGCAACCAGACACCGTCGTGATATGACTGAAAAATTGTTGAAAGCGACGTTAAGCCCGAATTCACACACACACACTTTTGCTGAAAATATTTTCGCACGAGCCTGGACTGAAGCAAATAATGATAAAAACGGGATCGTACCTTCTTACCTCGCGTGTTCATCTTTAAATTTTCTATTTTAGCTTCATTCATTTCGATTCTTTATGAAAACAACCCTAGTTTTTGCGCTGCAATGGATGTTTGTATCCTCTAGGCACTGGTAAAAACATAGTTTAAAGTGGCGTATCTTCTAAACGGTGTATGATTGATGAACTACAGGGACATCAGACACATGGTAGGTACATTAAAGTAAACATTTCCCAAATATCTTTATACACCTATGGATAACGGTTTGAGATAATGCATTCTGCAGGAATTAGCAAATAAATAGCCCCAGATAAGAGGTGGGGGGGGGGGGGTTGCATATATTATTTTTCATACATGTATTTCTGCTCAAAAACATATGTTGTGGGTACTCATTAGAAGCGCCTCGATGAGGCGCTTCTAATGAGTACCCACAACATATGTTTTGTGCAGTAATAAGTAAACTATCAGTAGTTTTCGGATGAAAAAAGTCTGGAGGTATGAAATAAAACAATATCATCAATTTAGCATTACATTAACAAGTCAGTGTAACAAATGCCCTCGAAAACCCAACTCTACAATAGTGAAAAGTGGGGATTGCAATAGTTTGCTTCCTTTTCTTCGTACTCCAGGACATGCGTGACGATAAGATAACCGTTTGAAAGAGGGCATCCTTTCATATCCCCTAAAAGTATAATTATCTGATGAAAAATTGTGATATGTTTCTTATTTATACTCCAAACATAGGTTGTGGGTGCTCTTAAGAACCGCCCCATTTAGGCAGTTCTAAGGAGTACCAGCGACCTATGTCTTGGAGCAGAAAGGGGAAAATAATATATACCATGCAAACCCCAGTTTCTCTATGTAAAGTGGGGTTTAGAGGGATATTCATTAAACAGATTTATTAACATGATGAATTTTTGGAACTCATTAGAAGCACCTCATTGAGGCGGTTCTAATGAGCATATAAAATCTATATTTTTAAAATCAATAAAAACAATATCACCATTTCTCCTCATTCCCATCAAGAAAACACGCCTATATAATTTCGACCCCCTTAAACCCCACTTCTTTATAGTAAAACTGGGGTTTGCAGGGGTAGACATTATTTTTCTTACTTCTGCTCGAAAACATAGATGGTGGGTACTCGTAAGAACCGCCTTGCCGAGGCGGTTCTATCGAGTATCCACAATCTATGTTTTAAGCAGAAATAATATACATATCATAATTTTTCATCTTTAAATTTTCTTTTTTTTTTTTCGGCGGTAAAATTTACAATGTATTTGTATGGGCGTGTTTCGTAATGTCTACCGCCATTACAGTTTTGTTTGTTTGTTTGATTTGAGGTTTAACGTCCCCGTCAACACTGTAAAGGCCATTTTGGAGACGTTGCTTCCAATTTTGTGGGACTTTTACCCGACACTGAAATGAAATGACATCTCAAGCCCTGCCGCCCAATGAAACTAATGGTGTTTATAAGCATGGACGGGCCGACTCGCACCGCTTTGCCTGTGCAAGCTTAGATCCTCTAAGCGGTTTACCAGTACTCGTTCCTCTGCGTGGAAGCATCATGCAGCCCATCTATTTCTTCTAGCCCAAATGGGTGGGGGCGATGAAAAGTTTTAAACAGTTTATACTGAGGAAAGAGTTTAGTATGAAAAAAGTATTTGTTCTTATGAAGTCTTGCACAGATATGAATAAAGGTATTTCATCACATTATCAAGTCTCCGTGAACCCCACTTGATAAATGCACAACCTATGTCTTAGAACAGAAATGAGACAAATGATGTATACCCCCGTAAACCCCAGTTTACACTATACGAAGTGGGCTTTACGGGGGTCTCCATTCCACGGACTTGTTCACGTGATGTAAACAAGAAAAATATCACAACTGACCGTTTTGAAGAACTGAAAGGGTGCACTTTACGACACGGATGAGCGAGTGAATGTTTGAATTTTACGTCTCACCAACAGCTAAGGTTATAAGGAGACGGGACCTCGGTTTAAAGACTCTTCCAAAAGTTTTGAGAAGCCCGGGATCGATCCTGCGACCCCTGGTTTACAAGACGAGTAGCATAACCACCACACCACAGAGGCTTCTAAACGACACGGATGAGTAACCACAACAAAAAGTGGGAGATTCGAGTTGTCACATATGGGGGTGATCAGGTTATCGAGATAGCAAAGATTCGTTTCTCATGAGAACACCGCCTCGCCCATCGGGGCTAGAAGAAATAGATGGGCTGCATGATGCTTCCACGCAGAGCTGAAACCGACCCGCACATGAGTACTGGTAAACCGCTTAGAGGATCAAAACCTGTCCAGGCAAAGCGGTGCGAGTGTCGGCCGTCCATACTTATAAACCCTATTGGTTTCATTGGGCGGCAGGGCTTGAGTGTCATTTCATCTCAATGTCGGGTAAAAGTCCCATAAAATTGGAAGCAACGTCTCCAAAATGACCTTTACAATGTTGACGGGGACGTTAAACCTCAAATCAAACATCAAACAAACAAACACTTTTCAACTTTTAAGCGGGGATGGTTTGTTGGGGATCTTACATCACCAGGGCGTTCAAATGATTTTGGCTTACAGTTGGGCAAGACTTGCTGTCCCTGCAGCAGGTAAGGAGAGCCGTTATTTCTTCTGTTTCCTCTTTCTCCCGGCTCTTTCATATCCTCTACCATCTCTTTTCCCCCTCTCTGGGAGACGACACTAAATGACCCACAAGGGTTAGCATGTCGTTTAACCCAAACACAATGAATCGATCAATCAACTTCATGCGAATATTCGGTCCCCGCCCATCGGGGCTTGAGAATCAAATCCTGTCCAGGCAAAACGGTGCGAGTGTCGGACCGTCCATGCTTATAAACCCTATTGGTTTCATTGGGCGACAGGGCTTGAGAAGTCATTTCATCTCAATGTCGGGTAAAAATCCCACAAAATTGGAAGTAACGTCTCCAAAATGACCTATACAGTGTGGGCGGGGACGTTAAACCTCAAATCAAAACAAATCAAAATCATGCGCAAATAGGATTATAAAACACAGGTCAAAAGCAATACTTATTGACTACAGAGAATTCCTGGTTTGATGCAATTACCTCCCCCTCCCCAACCCCGCCTTATCTGGAATGGCAAATACACGTCTCCGGCATAGAAAACAAATATATTATTTGTTTGTTTGTTTGTTTGTTTGTTTAGGTTTAACGTCCCCGTCAACACTGTAAAGGTCATTTCGGGACGTTGCTTCCGAATTTGTGGGACTTTTACCCGACATTGAGATGAAATGGCATCTCAAGCCCTGCCGCCCGATGAAACCAAAAGGGTTTATTAGCATGGACGGTCCGCCTCGCACCGCGGTTCCTGGACAGGCTTAGATCCTCTAAGCGGTTTACCAGTACTGGTGTGCGGACCGGATTCAGCTATGCGTGGAAGCATCATGCAGCCCATATATTTCTTCAAACCCCTATGGGCGGGGGCCAAAATATATTATTTGTAAGTACCCGCAAGCATTTATGCTTTATAAGCTCATATATGACAATGGATTCTTTGAAGTTATAAGTTGCAGTGGTCCATTTTCAATGATAGGGGTGTCAAAATACAGATCCATGCATCACGTTTAAACGTCCATGTAAATGAACCACTGTAAATCCCACTTTAAATAGAGAAAATCGGGGTTCACAGGGGTATACATTATTTTTCATATTTCTGCTCTAAGACATACATGTAGGTTGTGAGTACTCGAAAGAACCGCCTCGGTGAGGTGGTACGGTTCTAACGAGCACCCACTACTTCTGTGCGACAAGAAATAATAAACAAATCTGACAAATGTGCCTGGAGAATTTCCTACAATATCATGTGCGCCCAGCGAAGACTCAGATCAGCCTGCGCATCCGCGCAGTCTGATCAGAGTCTTCGCTGTGCCGTCTAAGGATAGCTAAGGGCCCAATGCCGCTTATGTAGCAAGAGAAGTCACTGGTCAGACTATATGGATGCACAGGCTGATCTGATTCTTCGCTGGGCGCACATGTAAATGGTAGGAAATGCTGTGCTCCGGCTCAAATGCTATTTCAAGACGTAGGGACCCGGATCCGTCATCATAATACCCAAATTAAGCAAGCGTCCCGTATCATGAAGTTGTGTCCAAAAAAAAAAAAAAAAAACCTCAGAAACGTGTCATTACGAAAACAAGCCTATATAAATACATGGTAACCTTTATCACCGAAAAAAATGAAAATGTTAAGATGAAAAATTCTTATTTCTGCTCAAAATATAGATTGTGGGTACTCGTTAGAACCCCACAATCTATATTTTAGAGCAGAAATAAGAAAAATAAGGTTTACCCCTGTAAACCCCAGTCTTACGATATAAAAGTGGGGTTCAAGGGGGTCAAAATTATATAGCCGTGTTTTCGTGATGTTATATCGCGGTGACCGGGTTTTATTTTTTTCTCACTTTATAGAGAATAGAGTATGATCCACTGTTTAATTTGTACCTGCTTTAAATTTATTTCTAATCTGACATTTCATCTTAATAATCAAGTGTAATATTTTACCAGTATCTAGCATTTAAGGCAATTTAACGAGCTACGGTGACAACTTTAATGAGTTATTGTGGGTGGAAACACTGATGCGTGTAAAAACGTATATGAAACACATCAAACGAAAACACGCCTATACAAATACACTGTAAACTTAACCGCTAAAAATCGAAAATTTTAAGATGAAAAATTGTGATATTTTTCTTATTTCTGCTCAAAATATATATTGTGGGTACACGTTAGAACCACTCATCGAGGCAAAATATATATTGTGGGTACACGTTAGAACCGCCTCATCGAGGCGGTTCTAACGAGTACCCACAATCTATAGTTCAGAGCAGACATAAGAAAAATAAGGTTTACCCCTGTAAATACCAGTTTTACTATATAAATATGGGGTTCAAGGGGTTCAGAATTATATAGGCGTGTTTTCCTGATGACCTCAAACGAAAATGTGTCATCTTCAGTATAGTTACTTTAAATCGTTTTATCACTATAATAGTTTTGGTTCTTCAATTTTCATTCACTGCAACAGAAAACGCTTTCAAATTGGCGTCTATACTCGTACAGTTTTTGTTTCAGTCAACTTTTTGTGTCACTGCGCCCACTAATCACGAGAACACGCCTATATGATTTTGACCCCCTCATACCCCACTTTTATATAATAAAACTGAGGTTTAAGGGGGTATACATTATTTTTTCTTATTTCTGCTCAAAAACATAGATTGTGGGTACTCGATAGAACCGCCTCAACGAGGCGGTTCTATCGAGTCCCCGCAATCTATGTTTTGGGTAGAAATAAGAAAAATATCACAATTTTTCATCTTAAAATTTCTAATTTTTCGCCAAAAAATGGCAACGTGTTTCCGTTTACATTGGTTTAGTTAGCTCTACAGTACGATAGCACACCCGTGTGGCATAGTCCATTGTTCACATCTCCAAAATGGTTAATTTTCTGATGAAAATCCGTGATATTTTTCTTATAAATACTGCAAACATAGGTTGTGGGTGCTCAGTAGAACCGCCTCATCGAGGGGGTTATAACGAGTACCCACAACCTATGTCTTGGAGCAAAAATAAGAAAAATAGTGTATACCCCCGTAAACGTTTACTTTTCTGATGAAAATCCGTGATATTTTTCTTATGAATACTGCAAACATAGGTTGTGGGTACTCGTTAGAACCGCCTCATCTAGGCGGTTCTAACGAGTACCCACAATCTATGTCTTGGAGCAAATATAAGAAACATGTATAGCCCTGTAAACCCCAGTTTTCTCTATATGCAGTGGGGTACAGGAAGCGGAGATGGGGGGTCTTCATTTCACGGACTTGTTCACGTGATGTTCGGCATGGTTACTTTAAACGTTTTACCACTATTACAATTTTGATCCTTCTGTTTTCATTCACTGCAACAGTGAACGGTCTATACTCATATACAGTTTTTCTTTCAGTCAAATTTTTGTGTCACTGCGCCCACTACCGCTTACATGGACTGCGGTTTAGAACTTTATTAAGATTGAGATGCAAAATGATCCATCAGCTCTATTAAAATTCATGTAATATACAATCTATTGACGCAGCCCATTTCAAATATGGGATTTATTTTCAGCCTCCCCCATATTTAAAATGGGCTGGGTAATAAACGCTGTGTAGCAGAAATGAAACAAAAACATAATGACTTTTCATCAGATTTGTGTGTGTGCGTGGGGGTAGGGGGGAAGGGGGGGGGGGGGGGCATTATCGTACACGGTACAAAGTTTCATATGAAACAGCTTATCTTAGTGGCAGGTCGGGTGTGATTTGTATTATTTTCTTTTAATTAAGATATTGTAGCAAGTTCAGTCATTTAAAACGTGTTTTTAATAAAACTTAAAATTGGCAGGACTAAAAATTAACAACCGTAACCCGCACACTGTGTTGCCTTTTAAACCTGGTAAAATTTTCAGATTTTGTATTGTTTTTTTATTTTATTGCATTTTCTAAGATATTTTAGATATTTTATAGTTTGTTTTTTTTACACTTACTTACTTAAAACGTGCTTTTTATCACAAACTACGATAAACTAAAATTGTGTTTTCCCAAAGCATGGCACACAGTATAAATCTTTTAAGGTTAATGAAGGAATAAAACATTTTTAAAATATACAAGTTTTATACCCACGCCATTCGAAGAATGGTGGAAAGGGCATTTAGCGTTACACACGTCCGTCCGTCTGTCCGTCTCCGTCCGCATCCGAGATGGCGTTAGTAATTTGCGGTTCAGTGTCACAACTACCTGGCGGGGGCATCCGTGTCTTTTAGACTCATTCCTAGTTTGTTATTTAAAATCCAATCATTACCTTATCATGTAATTGTAAAGAATTATCTTTATGCTTTTAAATCACATTTTATACATTTTTTAGTTTGTTTGTTTGATTTGAGGTTTAACGTCCCAGTCAACACTATAAAGGTTATTTTGGAGACGTTGCTTTCAATTTTGTGGGACTTTTACCAGACATTGAGATTAAATGACATCCCAAGCCCTGTTAATACATAGCATTGTGGTGTCTCCAAAGATAAACATTTTCCTTATCTTGTCTGCAAAATATAGATCGTGTGTACTCGTTAAAACCGCCTCATTGAGGTGGTTCTAACGAGCACACGCTATCTATATTTGGAGCGGAAATAAGAAAAAAATAATATCACTTTTTCATATGAAAAATGTTAGTTCTAGAACAATGACAGACACCGTCGTATCACATGCGCGTGTTCAAGGGAGATCTTAAAAGCATCAAGACCCCCACCTACGCCCAAACCCCATCAAGAATTCTGAATAATGTTGGGCATAGATAGACCATTAGTGCCTAACGTTGCATATTAAAACAGACATTTTCAACAATAATTTACTTTACCCATTTTGTACCAGACACCACAAAACAGGTAATTGGCAAACAGTGTAGCCCAAGATCAGACGCCACTGAACGCGGCCTCTGATCAGGGCCTACACTGTTTGCAAAAGGTTCAGCCATTTTCCAAATAATTTTTGAAGAAAACACAACCTGACAACCCTAAATTTTGAAATGGTCGCCTGCTATATATAAGGAGAAAGATTCCATTTGGTACAAAAAGGATTAATAGTGCTTGATTCTGATGGAAATCGGGTGACAAAGTCATGAAATCAACCCAGCCCAGCCCTGCCCTACCCTGTTAACCCATACCTACATATCTACAATGCAGATGATTAATAAATTGGGTTGTCGTTAAACCGCTAATGTCGTTAAACCGCGATCGGGGCCTGAAGAAATAGATGGGCTGTTTGATGCTTCCACGCAGAGATGAAACCGGAGTACTGGTAAACCGCTTAGAGGACTCTAGTCTAAGCCTGCCTAGGCAAATGGTGCGAGTCGGACCGTCCGTGCTTATAAACTCTATTGGTTTCATTGGGCGACAGGGCTTGAGATGTCATTTCATCTCAATGTCGGATAAAAGTCCGACAAAATTGGAAGCAACGTCTCAAAATGACCTTTACAGTGTTGACGGGGACGTTAAACCTCAAATCGAACAAACAAAACACTCGTGTGCTTTAATGACAGAAATCTCATGTTTTTGCATATGAAAGTTTTTCATAACGAAAACACACCTATTTAAATATATGGAATTTTACCACCAAAAATGAAAAAGTTCAGATGAAAAAGTTCTGATATTTTTCATATTTCTGCTCAAAAGGTAGATTGTGGGTACTCGTTAGAACCGCCTCTGCGAGGCGGTTCTAACGAGTACCCACAATCTAAGTTTTAAAGCCGAAACAAGAAAAATAATATTTACCCTGTAAACCCCAGTTTTACTATATAAAAGTGGGGTTTAAGGTGGTTAAAATTATATGGGCCCCGTCAAGCGATTTCGGTACTTATCGCCTATGCGAGCAGGGAAGGTTCAGGCGAGACTGCGCATCCGCGCAGTCTCGCCAGAACCTTCGGTGCTCGCTCATACAAGAAGTGAATCGAGAGGAACCTTCAGACAGAAAGCCATATCCCTGGCCCCTCTGAATGGCTGGGCATGCGCAATTAAAATTTGTCATGACGGAATGCTCGAATACACAAATTCGCTTGGGGGGCTTATATATACATGATGCCATGTTTCTTCTATTTCTGTTGCAACAATAGATTAGAGTGTGCTCATTAGCCCCCATTGAGACGAATTTAACCTACAAAGTTTAACTAAGATTGTTGGAAAAAAAAATTAAGTTAAATATGATATACCCGTGCAAACCCTACTTTTCTCTTTACAAAGTGGGGTTTATAGACTATTCATTACACGGATGCGTTAACGTAATGATAACACAAGGCTGTAGTTAATGCACAATTTTGAAAGGTCAAACTTTGTGTGTATGTAATATATTTTTGAGAAAGCGCCAGAAAAAAGAAAAGTAAATACGTTTTTTTTTTCGTAGATAATCTTCTCAGTACGTAATATGTGAGCCAGCGCATGACAAAACCTACAATAAGACATGTGCGCCCATCGAAGACTCAGATCAGCCTGCGCATCCATATAGTCTAACCAGAAACTTCTCTTGCTGCTTGAAGGAGCATTGGGCCCTTGGCTATCCTTAGAGTGCACAACGAAGACTCTGATCAGACTGCGCGGATGCGCAGGCTGATCTGAGTCTTCGTTGGGCGCACATGGCTTATTGTAGGCTTTGTCATGCGCTGGCTCATGTGATAAGCTGCTCTTGTAAACAAACAGTTTCCTAAAAAAAATGTTTTCAGCAGTCCTCAGATGAAACAATTTAACCCTTGTCCCGCTGAATAATTAATTTAGCCACACCCGTTTCTGACTTTCAACCAATCAAATTACTTCGTGTAATTTATTTCTGCAAATTCACAAACCGAATGTCAAACAGTGTAGATCTAGAGTGAGTGAGTGTTTGAGTTGTACCTTCCACCAACAGCTAAGGTCATACGAAGACGGGACCTCGGTTTAAAGACTCATCCGAAAGTCTGGAGAAGCCCGGGATCGATCCTGCGACCCCTGGTTTACAAGGCGAGTAGGGTAACCACTACACCACTGAGGCTTCTAACAAACAGTGTAGATCGTGATCAGATGGCTTCTTCACTAGATCTACACTGTTTACAAAGGTAGAGCTTGTCGTGAACAGCAGAATAAGGGTTAGACGATCACCTTTCTGTCCATGGCCAGTCATTGTAACGCACATACTACCACTACTTTCTAAGGTGACCGGGCACTAAAACACTTCGGATTTGTAACGTATTGCTTGCAACTAGTTTTTTAGGTAACAGGGCGCTGAAAACGGCTACCCTTTGTAACATACTGTTTGGCTGCCGGATCCCGACGTCATCACATAACATCGCTAAATGTATTCTGACATTAATTGACCGGCCCCGATAGCTCAGTTGGTAGAGTGTCCGCTCCGGGGAACGGGAGGTCACGGGTTCGATCCCGGGCCACGACATACCAAAGTCGTTAAAAATGGTACTAGCTGCTCCTCGCTTGGCACTCAGACTTACGGGGAAGAGCTAGGACCGGTCGACCCAGTGTCAGGATAATGTGACTAGGTGTGGTGCCATGCAATGTGTCTGGGACATGATACTTCAGTGAGGCAGCACTATAAAAGTGAGCATTGAGCTCCCTGTCGCAACCAGACACCGTCGTGATATGACTGAAAAATTGTTAAAAGCGACGTTAAACCCGAATTCACACACACACACACTGACATTGATTGTATTTGCTTTTCTGTTTCTTTTTTGTGCAAACAGATCAATTACAAGAATGGGGATACCTGTCGCATGATTAAAGTTGATAACATCACGTGAACAAGTCCGTGAAATGAACACCTCTCGAAACCCCGCTTTATATAGAGAAAACTGGGATTTACGGGGGTAAACATTATTTTTCTTATTTCTGGTCCAAGACATAGGGCGTGGGTACTCGTTAGAACCGCCTCAATAAGGCGGTTCTAACGAGCACACACAACCTATGTTTGCAGTATAAATAAGAAAAAAAATCTCGAATTTTCTTCATTTTGGAGATGTCAAAAAAATGCAGTATGTTGCACGGATGTGCTATTGTAATGTTGGGTAGGTGGGCCTCCGTGGCCTAGTGGATAAGAGCGCTGACTCTTAATCATTAGGTCTCTCACCGCTGTGGGTTCGAGCCTCGCTCGGGCCACGTGTGAGACGCCAAGTTCTGCAACGGAAGGTCAGGTGGTTTTCTCCGGGTACTCCGGTTTTCGCCCACCTCTGATTAACGATCGGCTCGATATGAGTGAAATAATCTTGAAAGGGCCGTAAAACCCAAACTAAAAAAAAAACAAAAAAAACATCTGGTCCAAGACATAGGATGTGGGTACTCGTTAGAACCGCCTCAATGAGGCGGTTCTAACCAGCACAAACAACCTATGTTTGCAGTATAAATAAGAAAAATATCACGAATTTTCTTCATTTTGGAGATTTAAAAAAATGCAGTATGTCGCACAGGTGTGCTATTGTAATGTTGAGTAGGAACATGTATATGTACGGCCCCCGCCCATTGGGGCTTGAAGAAATATATGGGCTGCATGATACTTCCACGCAGAGCTGAATCCGGCCCGCACACTATTACTGGTAAACCGCTTAGAAGATCTAAGCCTGTCCAGGAACTGTGGTGCGAGGCGGACCGTCCATGCTAATAAACCCTATTGGTTTCATTGGGCGACAGGGCTTGAGATGTCATTTCATCTCAATGTTGGGTAAAAGTCCCACAAAATTGGAAGCAACGTCTCCAAAATGACCTTCACAGTGTTGACGGGAACGTTAAACCTCAAATCAAACAAAAACATGTATATGTAGATGTTATAGAAGACAGGAATATAAGAATCTTATATGAGTGTGAGGGGTGGATGGAAAAATCGGTCCCGAGGGTCACTGTCCGGCATCAAGAGGCTTGCCTCGTGATGCCAGACAGTGATCCCGAGGGACGGATTTTTCTATTCACCCTTCACACCCACATTGGATTCTTTTTCTTGCATACCTTCCATTTCTTAAAGCGGTTTTTAATGCTGCAGTCACTTCGGTTACCAACGTCCGCCATATTGTGTTGACACTACAGGAATGTTTAGTGACGTCGCTGTGACGTCAACCTTAACGACGGCAAATACGAGGTCGTAATCAACCAGTGCATTTATCAAACACGCCATTATATTCGATTTTGGGTCGGAACACCAGGGTCAGAACATAAATTTCTATCCCAGGGTAAAATCACGGATTTTCTTGTCTGGTGTGCAAGAAATAATTTTCTCATTATACCTCATGATTTGGCTCGAACTAGGCCTGACTCGAAGAATTTTCCATGTTCCCGAATATGTTCGGGGCATTGTATTTCAAAGTTCAACTGTAAATAAATAAATAAAAAAAAAAAACACCTATGAAAGATAGTTTATCTCTCATATGCGTTTCCGATTGCAAGGGAAGACAGGGTGACCCGAGTTCTTTTCATCTGGGAAATTTTCTAATTATATGATTTAATTAGATATGCTAGTGTTCGTGCTATTCTTAGAAACATCTTAAGACAACCTTACCGAACTTTGCTATGAAGTGTAGAACAAGAACAACTTCAGACAATACGGCACAATAAACTTCTGATATAACTGATATTCTAGGTTACCCATACCATCCTACAGACCCCTATGCAAACAGTATAGATCCTGATGAGATGGCTCTATGAGCCATCTCATCAGGATCTACACTGCTTGCCACCCTGCTAAAGACAATGGACAAAACCCCCAAATAACAAGAATGGACCTGTCGAAATTCCCGGATGGAGAAGTGTACTTCAGAAACTCAGGGGTGAAGGATGAACGGTTCCATTTACTGTTGTTTTCAATGCCAGACTTAATTAAGACAAGAAAGCATGCTAATTAATTCAGCGAGATGAGCTCTAACCTCCAAAAATAACTGATGTAATTTAAATTAACCGCTATTTCTGGTACTGAATCTTTGGGGATAAAGCCACCAGCACACCCCAGGTAAAGAAATCTGGTATATTTGGGTACTATAGTATAAATTATGGGTACTCCCGTTATCCGTCTATGTGACGTTCGAAGCTGTGTGCCTTTTGGCTACTGTGCATCCGTGTAAATTAGTTCTGTTTCTAGATATCAAGTCTGTATAACAATTTCCCCTGTAAACCCCGCTTTTATTTTACAGAAAAGTGACACATGTATTTACAATTCCATGGTTTTGCTCAGAAACATAGATTGTGGGTACTTGTTAGAACAACCTCAATGAGGCGGTTCTGGCGAGTATTCAGACTGTATGTTTGGAGCAGAAATAAGGAAAATAGCCAAAATTTTCACCTGAACAAATATTGAAATATTGATATACCATATCAAGTGACTCTATTGTGATTGCAATGTACCATTTCGGAAAGAAACAGGCAAGCATTACATGAACACTGAATTTGCAGTATCAAATTCCGTTTGTACATGCACATTTTTTGTTCTTTTTTGTCTAATTCCATAGATTGAATATCTAAATTGACGTGGAAACATGTGTTGAATTTAACAATACAGTCGAACTTCAATGGCTCGAACACCTTTGGGACCTCGAAAATCCGTTCGAGACAGGAGTAGTTCGAGCCACTGAGGTTAATGTCAAGAGGCATAACGAGATACTTTTTGACAGCTTTTCGGTGTTCTATAATGAATATGTTTGCTGTGTGTACTCATTAGAATCGCCTCATCGAGGCGATTCTAATGAGTACACGCAGCATACACTTGCAAGATAAAAGACTTAAATCTCCTTAATTATCCCCCACTATTTCTTATGTAGAGGATTTCGCTAGGGGCTCAAGAACGGTTTCGACTCATCCATGGTAAACGAGTCATCGGAGTTCGAGCCATCGAAGTTCTACTGTATATATTTCACAGAGTTGAATTCGACCACAACTGATCAGTGAGCACGGCCTTAGAGAAATTATAAACCGACAAGCACAATCAGCAAAAGACTTGTCTTCTTTATACTTAGCACCTTCCTTTCCAACATCAAGAACAACACGTTATTATTACTATTATTATCGTTTGTTATCATTATCATCATTATTATTGTTAAATGTTCTTTCCTACAAACAATATAATCTAATGTTTATCCACTTTATTTTCATCACGTTAATAATAATTACCATCACGAGAAACAAGTCCGTGAAATAAAGACCCCCCTAAACCCCACTTTATATCGAGCAAACTAGGGTTTACGGGGGGTAAACATTATTTTCCTTATTTCTGCTCTACGACATATGCTGTGGGTACTCGTTAGAACCGCCTCAATGAGGCGGTTCTATCGAGCAACCAAAACCTATATTTGGAGTAGAAAAATATCACAAATTTTCTTCAGAAAAGTAGCTATTTTGGAGATGTGAAAAATGCACTATGCCGCACGGGTGTGTTATCGTAATGAATAAAATAGTTGAAGTAGTGGTAGTAGTACCGTGATAGAAGCAGTAGTTGTTGTTGTAGTAGTAGTGGTAGTAGTAGTAGATGTGTTGTAGTAGCAAGATAAAATTATTATTGCCATCGTTTTGATGATGATTACTGTTATTATTATTATTATTATTATTATTATTATTATTATTATTATTATTATAGTTGTACTGAGTTGTAGTAGTGGGAGGAGTAGTAAGAGTATAATTATTATTGTCATCGTTTTTATTTAAGGAATAGATCAGCTCTATCTGTGATTTGTTGAGGAATAAATAATAGCTTGGAGGTCAGTTGTAAAGTAGATCAAATCACGAGCGTAGCGCGCGTGATTTGTCTACTTACAACTGACCGACAAACTGTGATTTATTGCTCAACAAATGACAAGCTAAAGCTGATCTATTTCGATTCTAACAGGCTGAAAATCGGAAATACTGATGTTGTTTCCTTCAAAATCTCACAACTTTTCGTCATTGTTAGAAGAAATCCCGCTAAAATTATCGACTGAAACACACGCATTTATATCCTTTTCTAACGTTTTCGATGCGAGAAGATGACGTTTCACCGTCTAACGTCATGGAAATCGAAAGTGACGTCATAAATTGGCCGTTTTTAATGACGTCACTCGTCACGCTCTTCCTTGCCGTGATTTGTTGTAGAATAAAACACAGTTATTTTCCATTGCCTATATAGGCGCGCTGTGTTAGAATTTAAAATTATTATTTTCGTTATTATAAGTAGTATCTATCAGCAGAAGTGGTTTGTTTGTTTGTATTGAGATTTTGTGTTCTCGACAGCATTATTAAGGTATTTTGGAGACGTTGCTTTCAATTTGCGAGACTTTTAGCCGACATTGAGATGAAATGGCATCTCAAGCCCTGCCGCCCAAACACACCAAAAGGTTTATATATAGGTACGGTCCACATACATCACTTTGCCTGCGCAGGCTAAGACCTCCTAAACGGTTTGCCTGTACTCATATGTGGTCAGTTTTAGCTCTCCGTGGAAGCATCATGCAGCCCAATCTATTACTTCAGCCCCGATCGGCGTGGGGCCCAATAATAGTAGCATTAGTGGAAAAAAGTAGTAACAGTATAATTATCATCATCTTCGTTTTATTATTAAATTATTATCAGTAGAGTAGTAGTAGCAGTAGTTATAGCATTATTATTATTATTATTATTATTATTTATGTACATTCCAACAAACAATATTGGCTAATTTTATCCAATTTTGTTTTCATTACATTAACATGCTCGTGTAATGCCCTTGTAAATCCAATTTTATGTCAAGAAAACTTAGGTTTACATTTCAACCCGCAATTTACCTGCAATTGTATCGTTAGAGAAATGTCATTTATACAGCATAATAATGTGTGAATAGCAAATTGTTTTCAGTCCCTTTCACATAACTGTTAAATAAAATAACTAAAATATTACAAAAAAAAATATGATAAAAAGATATCTTGTGGACAGCTATACATGCATATTTATCTTTGTGACTAAAGTGCTACATCTATTAAGTAAGCGTATTGTATTGCTTCTCTCCAAAGTCAGGGCACAGCACAATGTACATATTGGCAAGTTTGACAAACAACTTCTCATACAAAAATGCCAGTGGTACTGAGTCCCCTGTGTTCTTTACGCACCCTATTGTATCCAAAATACTCAGATCCATTTTGTTTTCACAAAGTGTCTATGGAAAAAATGCTGTAAATCAGACTGTCTGTTTCTCTTACTGAACTATTGGCATGCATTTCAAAAACTACTTGTGTAAAGAAAATGTGTAAGAATTGCCGCGTTGAAGTATTCAACAATAGTATTAGTGACGTATGAACAGTTTAGGTCAATCAAAAGTTCGTGTCACTAAAAAATGAAGATGAGGAATAATTTGTTGTTTTTTTTTTGTTGTTGTTTTTTTTTTCCAGAAAAATAAAATAAAAGGCTGATGTGTCCTTTCGGCATTATTGTTTTTTTTCTTCTGAAATTCATATTTGAAATTACTGGATTATCTTTCTTGATCTAAAATTATTGGACTATCTTTCATGATTGGTGTGGAATTTCAAAGTCCAATAGGAGCTTTTTTCGTGACGTACTTCCGGTTCTAAAAATAGAACGGGAAAAGCCCTGGCCGTCATCTGTCGTATTGCTTCAAAGGCAGTGGGACAGTTAAGTGTTAATTACAGCGTAAAACAGTGGAATTCTTTTAAACTTTTTGGGAATTGTAATGTAAGATAATAGGAGAAACACTGATATGCTGCCAGATGTGAAATTTCGCATTACGAAAATGATATATTGTACATACGACCCAACAGCCCCCCCCCCTCTCTCTCTCTCTCTCTCTCTCTCTCTCTCTCTCTCTCTCTCTCTCTCTCTCTCTCTCTCTCTCTCTCTCTCTCTCTCTCTCTTAGCGCACCAACAATTAGCGAGCGCAGACAAATGTAAATTACAGCTTGTCGTTAAATGACGCTACGTCAACCGACATGTAGCGTGTCAACAACGTCGTGTCTTCATCAAACCAACTTCAAAGCGATGCATTGAATTTGACATTGAAACGTCGATGAAACGTCACAACGTTTCGTTGGCGATAATACGGCGTTGCTTAATAAAATGTCATTTGCCCAGTGCTCAGACCCATCAAGACTCAGTGGGATTGGAACATTAAATTCACAACAAACGTAGAACACCCTTTCAGAGCATAAGAATGTTAAACACTTCTTCGCAAGTGCAAGATTTTACAGTAAAATCTAGTAGATTTGTAGATTGTTTCAACCTGCCAAGCCCTTAGTTCTACATTAACCCATTTGGTACCGGAAACCCCAAAAGGGGTAAGTGACAAACAGTGCAGGCCCAGATCAGACGCCGCAGAACGCGACCTCTGATCAGGGCCTACACTGTTTGCAAAAAGTTCGGCCATAAGATTCCATTTGGTACAAAAAGGGTTATGGGCTTCTTGGATACAGGGATCAGTCAAACCATCTCACCGGTCACGTGCCATTGAAGTGAGTTGGAGTGGTTGTCGACGGCATGACGTTGAGCCAACGCAGACTCGACGCCCGTCTGTAAGTCCACTCATTTTGTTTTTTCTTTGTTTTTTTTCCGACTGTCAGTATGTTTATTTGTCTGTCTAACGTTCGTCTGTTAGTCAGTCATTCAGTCAGTCGGTCTGTGTGTCGTCTGTCTGTCTACTGTCAGTTTGTCAGTCAAACCCCTCTCTCTCTGTCCCTCTATCTCTCATGCCAACGGTCATGTGACAATGAAGTAAGTTGGAGTTGGTGTCGACGGCATGACGTCGAACCAACATTGACTCAACGCCCCTCCGTCAGTCCACTCATTAGTTTATTTCGACTGTCAGTATGGACATTTAAATTGCACATGTAGACAGATCGTTGGACAGATTTCTCAAGATAGCTGATAGATAGATAGATGGAGAGATAAGCTAGCTAGCTAGCTAGCTAGCTAGCTAGATAGATAGATAGATAGATAGATAGATAGATAGATAGATAGATAGATAGATAGATAGATAGATAGATAGATAGATAGATAGATAGATAGATAGATAGATAGATAGCGAATAAAACGAAAGTTACGTAAAAACTTAGTTCGTGAATAACGGTATCTCAAGCCATTGACATGGGTCATTCACGAAATTAAAAACGGATTTAGGATAAATGAATTTCGGTAATCAAAGTAAAATATCATTCTTCCTTCTCGAGGCATTATTTCAATGAAAACGGGTATATTTACTCTCAAAATGTCTGAATATTGTTAGCATTTTAAGCTCCGCCAATACATTTGAATAGCGATGGCCGTTTCAATTGACGGCCAGTACTTTGCGCATGCGCAAGAATGACGTCATAAACGGAATTCCTAAAACCTCCTATACGCTCGTGCTAACGCACTGGGTTTTTACCCTACTGCCAACGAGTGCTCGTTTTTACCAGACTTGCAACGCCATAGGGAATTATTTTCCGTTTTTAAAGCCTCTGTTAATAACCACTCGGCGTTAAATAAACGGCCAAACAACGTTATTTCAACGTTGATTCAACGGTGTGTGCCCACATGGAGAACTTCTCGAGACACCGCGCATACAAAACCAGGTATCGCTAGGTCTCTGACCTATAGATCTCGTCACTCAAGATGTTACCGGAGTTTATTACGCCGTAACCTCTGACCGGAAGCTCTCAATGTGATTTGTTAGGCGACATTTTGTCAGTGAAAGACAGATGCTGTACTCTAGTTCAGGGCTAATGGTTCTTTATTGATTCCAAATACAAGAGCTGAACACCGATAAAATATGAATACCACCGATTTTCTATGGCTCCAACACCTTTCGGGGTCGGCAATATTCTTTTGTGGAGATTCATCATGAAATCTTTTTTTTGGTCATTCTCTCCCTTCCCCTAATTCAAGAAGGGCAGTTGTCAGTTTCTGGCGAAAGATAGGTACTGTAGCGATTACCTATTCGACTGCCCAGGAAAGGTGGGGATAGGTAAACTGACCAGCTCAAAAATGACTTAAATAGTGTTTACTAGGCATTAAACTCCAATACATTACGAAAACACGCCTATACCAAAACATTGGAACCTTTATCGCCGAAAAAATGAAAATTCTGAGATGAAAAATTGTGATATTTTTCTTATTTCAGCTCAAAATATAGATTGTTGGTACTCGTTAGAACCGCCTCGATGAGGCGGTTCTAACGAATACCCACAATCTAATCTTAGAGTAGAAATAAGAAAAATAAGGTTTACCCCTACAAACTCCAGTTTTACTATATAAAAGTGGGGTTCGAAGGGGTCAAAATTATATAGGCGTGTTTTCGTGATGCAAACAAGCAAAAACCAATGGCCACACAATTGGAAGTAAAGTCTCCAAAATGACCTATATAGTGTTGACGGGGACGTTAAACATCAAATCAAACAAAACAAATTAACACACAAACTCCTCAACGTAATGAAATGGCTAGATGAGGACAGTGGCAAAATAACCTACAAAGAAGCTTATTACAGTAGAACTTCAATGGCTCGAACACAGATGACTCGTTTACCCTGGATGAGTCGAACCCATTCTTGAGCCCCTAGCGAAATCCTCTTCATAAGAAATAGTGTGGGATTATTAAGGAGACTTTAGTCTTTTATCTTGCAAATGTATGCTGTGTGCACTCATTAGAATCGACTCGATGAGGCGATTCTAATGAGTACACCCAGCATACATTTTCATTATAGAACACCGAAAAGAGATCTAAAAGTATCTCGTTATGCCTCCTGGCAGTCTCCCTCAGTGGCTCGAAGTACCCCTGTCTCGAACAGATTTTCGAGGTCTCAAAGGTGTTCGAGCCATTGAAGTTCGACTGTATTTGCACGGGCTAACGAGCAGCCGCAACATATGCTATTGAGGCGGTTCTATCGAGCTTTGAGTATAAATAAGAAAACTATCAAAACGTTTCATCGGACAAGTATAGCCTTTTCGGAGATAGAAAAGAATGCACTATGTCAAACGTGTGTGTTATAGTAATGGGGACCATTGTTTTTTGGAGGTTGTTTGTATTACGCAAACACGCCTATACAAATACATTGCCAACTTTATCGCCGAAAAAATGAAAATTTTAAGATGAAAAATTGTGATATTTTTCTTATTTCTCCTCAAAATATAGATTGTGGGCACTCGTTAGAACCGCCTCATCGAGGCGGTTCTAAAGAGTACCCACAATCTATATTTTAGAGCAGATATAAGAAAAATAAGGAATACCCCGGAAACCCCAGTTTTACTATATAAAAGTGGGATTCTAGGGGGTCAAAATTATATAGGCGGGTTTTCGTGATGGTATTGGAGTTTAACGGCCTAGTAAACACTATTTAGGTCATTTTTGAGCTGGTCAGTTTTCCTATCTATGTTTTTGAGCAAAAATAAGAAAAATAATGTTTACTTCTGTAAACCCCAGTTTTACTACATAAAAGTGCGGTTTAAGGGGATCAAAATTATATAAATGTGTTTTCGTGATGAGAGCAAAAATATAAGAAAATAATGTATACCCTTAAAATACAGCCACATTTTTCAATGTGCATGCATAAAGCGAAGTTGGAGTTAGAAAGGTGCTTATAACACACAAACTAGGCCCCGCCCATCGAGGTTTAAAGAAATAAATGGGCTGCATGATGCTTCCACGCAGAGCTGAATCCGGCCGCACACGAGTAAGAGGATCTAAGCCTGCCCAGGCGAAGCGGTGCGGTTCGGACCGTCCATGCCTATAAAACCTATTGGTTTCATTGGGCGACAGGGCTTGTGATGGCATTTCATCTCAATGTCGGGTAAAAGTCCCACACAATTGAAAGCAACGTCTCCAAAATGACCTATATAATGTTGACGGGGACGTTAAACATCAAACCAAAACAAAACAAAACAAATTAACACAACTCCTCAACGTAATGAAATGGCTAGATGAGGACAATGAATGGCAAAATAACCTACCAAGAAGATTAGTATTTGCATCTTTCAGAACCTGGCAAATTGACAATGACTGTTTTATGTACACAAATTGTAACCTTTTCTACAAAAGCAAAAACTGTATGAGCCAGGGATGGTAGAACTTATGTAACGGCGTTTGCGACCCGCGAAGACTCTGATCAGAGCAGTCTGATCCGCGTCTTCGCGGGTCGTTTGTACACACTATAGTATATAGCGAAGTAAGACGCTGCACAGACTTCTACTAAGTAGTTAAAACTAATTTCTTAGTTTTCTTTGTTCCAGTAGGCCTTTCTTCTAGGCTTAGTCTATGTTCCGACTGATACTTATTTCACTGATAAGCGATCTACTGCTGAGAAAATGCTGCTGAAAATTGGTAAATATGTTCCGGGTTCTTAAAAACACGTTATTTGTGAAGATTTTATGATAGCGACAACGTGATGTTGACAAAAATATCATTTGGTTTTTGAAGAATCACGTTCTCAATCTTTGCCATTATTTTTTTCAGAATCTTTCTTTGATAACTTTTATACAGAAAGCTCAACAAAGAATGTGTCTGCATGGTTGTTGATATAGTACAGTCGTATGGGGCGCTCTTTTACTATTTATTCCCTATTTATAGATGTCCATAATTATTTATGGATATCCAAAATTCGTCTTGGCAAATAAATACAATATAAAATGAATGAGACAAAAGGCTTTTGCGGTGAATTATGGAAATCCATAATTCGGAATATGGATATCCATAATTCAGCCCAATTTACAGATATTCATAATTCGATTTATGGATATCCATAGTTCGAAATATGGATATTCATTATTCGGCTGATTTATGGATATCCAGATATCTATAAATATGGATTAAATAGTAAAACGGCACCCCATATAGTCGCACATGGTGGTGGAAACCAGAATACCCCTTTTAAAGCATAAATGATATGTCTACAGGTTATGATCCTGGAAAAGGAGGTTGTGGACCCAGCCTTTAGCCATGTATGAGACAATAGTCACATTTGATTGGCTATAATAATGAAATTGATGAGTAGCAATTAGCTGTTATTTTTTTCTTGCAGGGTATTATATGTGCAGTAAACACATAAAGGAAACAAAGTGATATGTCTCCTGAATGTTCTGCTGTGATAATAATTATACATGTGGTATCACTGAATTCGCAAGACTGAATTTTCATTTTGAGGCAGGGTTACCTCCTTGAACTGTTAAAATGCTTCAAATTGCCACATGACACCCTTGTTTTTTTTTAATAATTGTGTAGGTGGCAGTTTGTTTACCATGCTTTGGGGTAAGAAAATCAATTTGAAATGTAGAATTATCAGGTACAGGGTCAAATATAAACATGTAAGCTGATGCAAATGAAAATAGAAGACCTTAACCTAAACCGAAGGTAGAAAAATCAGCACCTCTGATCAGCACCTCTGTCCTGTTTCTATTCATTACATAATCTTTGCACAAATTTGTAGGTTCTACCCAATTCTATGTCATAAATTGGAGCTTCCTGTCTGTATTTAGCCATAAAATCTGTAAAATTTGTAATCTTGGTGCTAATTTAGGTCTAACTGGGCTGTTTGATCATTTTTCCTTCTGATCAATGTAATGGGGTGGGGAGGGGGGAGGGGGGGGGGCTTTGCTTAACTCTGAAGCCATGTAAATCAGTGTTGTCATCATTGGTCTGTTTGGAAAGCAGTGTTGTAGTTATTGTATGAACATAAACATAGGAAAAGACATCTACTCCATCTTGGATTTATCACTAGGGTTATTTGGCATAAGGCTTTGTCCAAAGCAAAACTTCAAAATTATCCCTCCGAAACAGCCCGCTGCAATATCGCGATAAGTTTTCTCATCCGTTATAAGTTCTAATTGGTTAGATTCATGTTACAGGATCTGAGCAGATATATTTAGCCTTTTCCAACGGCATTAAGGCATTTATAATCATTTTCATCAAAGTCTTGTCTTCAATATATCCTCAAAATGCCATTTTTCACTTAAAATAGGTGGTATAGGTGTAGGAAAAGCGATACCGTCTACATTTGGTTGCTATTTAGGCTTAATCTAGTGCATTTTAGGACTGTAGTGTTTCAAAAGCACATGAGAAGAACCACTGATGCAAAACGGTTTCTGGGTTTCAGTCCAGAAAGAGTTAAACTTTGCGCTTTTCCCCAAAATATGGTTTGTTCGGCTTTCATCGTAGAATCTGAAGGCGATAATATTTTTGCAAACTTGAAAGATTCTTTGTCACTAAACATTTATCATGTATTACTGCGTTATTAGATATGATCTAAATTTCTGTTTGGCCATTCTTTTGATGGATCATAAAGACAATAGGGTTTGGTTTAAAGTTATGATCCTGGAAAAGGAGGTTGTGGACCCAGCCTTTAGCCATGTATGAGACAATAGTCACATTTGATTGGCTATAATTATTAAATTGATGAGTAGCAATTAGCTGTTATATTTTTCTTGCAGGGTATTATATGTACAGTAAACACATAAAGGAAACAAAGTGTATGTCTCCTGAATTTTCTGCTGTAATAATAATTATACGTGTGGTATCACTGAATTTGCAAGACTTAATTTTCATTTTGAGGCAGGGCTACCTCCCTTGAACTGTTAAAATGCTTGAAATTGCCATATGAAACCCTTGTTTTTTTGTTTTTTTGTTTTTTGTGTGATAATTTTGCAGGTGGCAGTTTGTTTACCATGTCTTGGGGGTAAGAAAATCAATTTGAATTGCTGATTTAGCAGGTACAAGGTCAAATATTAACATGTAACCTTATGCAATTGAAAATAGAAGACCATATTAAACCTACAGCACCTTCAAGATGAGAATAAATATATGATGTGCCGTCTTCAAAGGGGCTGGAGCCGAGCGATGGTCTCCCTGTTCACCGGCAACGGGGAATAGGGGTACCACCGAACGGCTACGGTGTAGTGCCAGCATGGATTCGTTCCCTGGGACCCCACCAGCTGACGACCCGCGACACTCGGAAACTGGAAAACAACAACAACCGTCTTCAAATCCTTTGACATTTAATTGAGTGCGAGTATGTATATTTGTTGTTCCTATCATGAAATTTCGAATACATAAAAAACAGAATACCAGGAGAAAACCTTTGACCTAAGACGGGCGGCCACCACCCGGTAGCATTGCGCACGCGGCGCCTGAAATCGAACCCCAGACGCGGCGGTGATAATGCCCCTCCGAGTGTTATGAACATGTATACATGTATACATCAGTGATATCATAACAGACATCACGTGAACAAATCCGTGAAATAAACACCCCTTTAACCCCTCATTAGATTGAGAAAACTGGAGTTTACGGGGGCATGCTTAATTTTTCTTATCTCTACTCCTATAGTGGGGGCTTTCAAGAGTTTTCTTCACATCGACGTGAGTTAATCTACAAACATAACTTTTGGGAAACAACATTACCAAAACCTGCCTATAACAAATACGATGTAAATTTTACCGCCGAAAACAAAACAAAAAAATTAAGATGATAAATTGCGATATTTTTTCTTATTTCTGTTCAAAACAAAGATTGTGGGCACTCGTTAGAACCGCCTCATCGAGGCGGTTCTAACGAGTATCCACAATCTATGTTTTAGAGCAGAAATAAGAAAAATAAGGTTTACCCCTGTAAACCCCAGCTTTACTATATAAAAGTGGGGTTCAAGGGGGTCAAAATTATATAGGCATGTTTGCGTGATGAATAAATATAATTATAGCTAACACCCATACGATATAATGGTGTCTTTCATGGATCTGGAACTTCGTTCTACGTATGAACATTTGTGATATTTTTTCTTATTTCGGTTTAAAACAGAGGATTGGTTGTGCGTCTTTGTTACGTGCATTTTATAATAATAATAATAATAATAATAATAATAATAAGGAACGTATTAATATTAACATATTAGTAAATGAAATGCAGCAAACGTTGACTCAGTCTTACTTGTAAGGCCAAAGGAGATACTTCTAAACACGCAACACTATACAAAAACAAAAAGGAAAAAAAAAAAAAAAAAAACGATTTCTAAAGTAAACAGAAAAGTATTTCTTTAATTTCTATAGCTCTTAGAAATCCACTTTACGAATTATGAGGCTGGATTGCGCACAGGTGTTCCAAAATTTTATGAATGCAGCCACTTCACAAGCCTATGTTGTTATTTCATAGTATGAGCCGCGACACGCTAAAAGGGATATTAAAGCAAGTGAGCTCATGGAAGAATCAAATGGGTCTGCATTTTGTTAGTGTTGAGGTTTTACCTCCTCGTCCGACTCGCACCACTTTTCCTGCGCAGACTTAAACCTTCTATCAGTCACTTTCAGTAACATAATAACAGGCCAGAATGTGCATTTACAGTCACTCTCAACTACATAAAACGGACCTTAATACTTCAATTTCAATCACTCTCGGATCCGAATGTTCAATTTCTGTCACTATCAACATGCGTTGTAGAACTTAGCGTCTCACATGTGGCCCGAGCGAGCGGCGAACCACAGCGGTGAGAGACCTAATGATTGAGAATCAGCTCTCGTACGCATTAGGCCAAGGTTCCCTTATGACAATACTGATAATACTGAAGAGAAGTGAATGCAACGATCAGGGATCGATACAATTGCATCAAACCTTCCATCAAAGACATCACATGGTATGAAGCACAAGCATAAAACAACTTTACCACAAACGGAAAGCCACACGGGCAGTTACTTTCACACAGAATGGCCAAACGGCTATCCAGTCACTGCAAGAAATGCTACTTATGGCAGCTTTGACCAATTCTAGCTCAAAACTGTCTGTTGCAGATACAGTAATGCCTTAGTTCTGGCTTTGAGCTTTGCACGTTTCTGCTCGGCTTCGCTGATTCATTTTGCCTCATGTTCACTACCACCCCTTCCGATGAGGCCACGGCACCTTGCTCGGTCTTGTGCAGTTTGTTCCCACGACACTGTTGGCATGTTGAAGTCATTGAGGGAGACTTTGAGGGTGTCATTGTATCGCTTCTTCTGACCACCATGGGGGGTTTGCCAATTTCTTGTTCTCCATAGAGGATTTTCTTTGGCAAACGTTCCTCAGGCATCGTGGCCTGTCCATCCTACATGTGCCAGTTTCATAAGAGTATGTGCACTCTGCATCCCTGAACTCATCAGGACTTCTGTGTCTAAAATCCTGTCCTGTCGCATAATCTTTACAAGTTTTTTAAGACAGCTTGTACGAAAGAGGTTCAGTCGTTTGGTGTGCCGTTGGTAAACTCTCCACGTTTCGTATGCATATAATCACAGCTCTGTAGACTTTCAAGTCGGTGTCAAATTAAAAGTGAAGTCAATGATCAGGAATCGAAACAATTAACACACAGCTCCCATCAGAGACACCAAAGGGTAAGAAAAACAAACATGAAATAACTAGCCCTAATGGAAACATCAATAGCGGAATGCCAAAAGGCCAGTTCCAACCGAACCGACAACCCAAAACAAAAATATATATCGATACGAACCATAACAAAAATAAACCGCGACAGAAAAACCGCTTTGAAACGGTCAGGTGGGTGGGGGGGGGGGGGGGTGTTACATCGATTTTACGCGGCCGCAATCCTGACCCTTACTTCCGTCGCGATTTAGACAAATAATTTGTTCAGTCCGCATGAAGGTCTGCAACATCTTCGAGAACACATAATAATCAAACAACTACAGAGATGAAAAATGGTTATTATATATATATGAAATACAGGTAAATTGGTGCACATATATAAGATAGATTCTAAGTTACTTAAGTTTCATCTATAATATTAAAACAGTAATAATAATAGAAAATAGAAAGCCAGCAATAAATGGTTCTCATCTCTGGTTCCATCACACAATGACCTAAATCTCTAATTACCACCTCAATAGACTTCATCACATCGAACCTGAATGTTCAGTTATAACCATACACAACTACATAGCAACGGACATGAATGTTAGTGTGTTTATTCTAATTTATTTTAGTTCGATTGCGATGAAAGCTTCAAGCTCATAACGCTCACTCCGGTTTACACAACTGCTACCCATTTACACCTGGTTGGAGTGGGGCAGTGTCATTACGTGTCTTGCCCTAGGACACACCGCGATACCGGTGGACGGATTCGAACGCACAACCTCTCGATCATGAGTCCAACGCGATATCCACTGGGCTGTCGAGGCTGACATGAATGTTCAACTCCAAGTACTCTCAGCTACAAAACGGACGTGAATGTTTGTATGTTTTGGAGTTTAACGTCCCAACCAGCACTATTTCTGTCCAGTTGAGCCGGCCAATTTACCTAATCACACTATTTATAAGCGGTCCACAGTCAGAAGCTGTCATTTGCCTTTCTTGAATCGTACGAAGCGAGATAATGAACTAACCGTAAAAACTTTTCGTGAAGAATGTTCCCAAACCCGGCGGAAATCGAACCCTCGATCCCCCAATCACCATACAGACGCATATCTGACAGAACAGCCGATGCCGACTACCTGAATGTTCAACTGCTTTCTCACACAAATACATCACAACGGACAATTTCAAACACTCTCAGCTAACGGCAAATACAGCATGTCTGGTCAAACGCTTAAGCCACGGTGACCAATCACTATTCGAGCCCCGCCCGGCTACTTGGTGGCTGATTGCGGGTCAAATCGGGCTGGAGTACGGCAGGCGTCCCGCCGGATGTTGGGGCGTCGGTGGTGGTCGGTAGGGGCCCGGTGATGCTCAGCCGGCAAGTAACAATCGCCAGATATTCAGCCGGCGTACGGCCGGTAACCTGCAGTGCATCGCCCGATGTCCACCCGGCATATACGCCGATGCTTCCCTGCAAAAATTTGACAGACACTGCCCGATTCCCGGCGGATGTCCACCAGGCCCCGTATGGCATACTTTTTGCCAAAACCGAGCCAGACACCCGCTTTCGACCCCTTCTCGACTTGGACAGCTCGGTGGACCACCACGTCTAGTATAGCTCGACCGGGGTTCGCCATATTTGTGACAGAGGCATTAGTCAGAATCGGTTACAATCTAAACGTTGACCGCACTGACGATGAATGACACACGAATCATTAACCGAACAACTCATTGTTTCGATAATAATAATAAAAAAAAATAAAACAACAATCATAAAAGTCCACGTAGGAAGTTTAACAACTTCTGTCTAGTTATTAACTTCAGAACTTTAGCAATCACATATTACCTTTGTTACAGTATTTCTTTGCATGTATATATTGCCGATCTCTTTTTATTCTGGCTAGCCGTTTTGCCATGTAGTGGGAAAGTGACTGTGCTTTAGGTTATCCGCTAGTGATGTTTTCATTAGGGTTTTCCTAGTTCCTTCATGGTCGAGTTTCTTTCCCTTTGGTATCTCTGGGAGGTGTGGGGTAATTGTATCGAATCCTGATCATTGCCTTCACTTTTATTTTTACTTGCCTGTATACCTAAAGGAATATCAAAATTCGTGTGATTTCCAGCTGCGAGCGTAAGACAGACGTCAAAAGATGAGTTCATGGCTACGTTTCAATGCGGGAGATATCCAACTGTGAGCGCTGTCCGTTTTAATAAGGCATGGCAGATAGCGCCAATGTTTGATTTCAAGATGTCTAGATTATCATTTATCTAGATCCAGAAAACGTGATCCAGAAAAAAATAAAAAATTCAAAAAGATACTCCCAAGTAACCTCTACAAGGTCGTTTGAAGTACTTTTACGGGTGCATACTAAAAGATATAACAATGACATAACGTATACATTATTATTTTTTTGACATTGTTTGCAGCTGTAAAAACTCCTATTTAGACGTTTGTTTTCTCCATATTTTTATACATGTAGATGGAACTTTCGTTTGCTTTCACTTTTGTGGGACTTTTACCCGACATTGAGATGAAATGGTATCTCAAGCCCTGTCGCTCAATGGATTCAATAGGGTTTATTAGCATGGACGGTCCAACTCGGGAGGGCTTAGATCCTCTGAGCGGTTTACCAGCACTCGTGTGTGGTTGGTGTCAACTCTGGGTGGAAGCATCATGCAGCTCATTTACATAATTGATGCCCTACATCAGAATTAATAAACCAACAACCTATGTTTGGGGTAAAAAAAAAGAATAATATGACAAATTATCATCAGAAAATTAACAGTTTTGAAGATATGAAAGAAAGCACTATGCTGCACGGATGTGTTATCGTAATGCACATCATTATTGGTTCTTTTATATATACTAAGACCACCTTTAGGACTGTTCAAACGTGGTCTTTTAGACCACTTTTGAACAGTTCACAAGTTGATCTCTGACCAGAAGACACTGTATGCAAAAATAATAATAATAATAAAAAAAAAAAACGACCAAGCTAGCTTGGTCCTGTATCGCTCACCTGAGCTAACAGATTCAAAGTTTAAGGAAGTGCCAACCTTTACTGAAGGCTTTATGGGAGGACATGGTGATGACAGGGTAAGCATTTTCTGAAAATCAAGTAGAATGTAACTCTATGATAAACAGGCTGACCTCACCAGTTTTCAAACTCATTCAAGCTTTTATTCCTGACTTGCTAAGAAGATCCGATCTAAACTGAAGTGGCTATGGTGATGACAAGTTCAAAAACAAGAGTTTTCAAACTCCTCCAAGCTTTCTGCCTGGATTCCTTGTTTGTAAGTTTCATGAAGATCCGTTCAAAACTAAAGGGGCAGCAGTGATGACAATGTAGAAAATAGGCATTTTCAGCAATCCAAGGCACGTCACTCTATGATAAATGTGCCGACTTGGCCGGTATTCGAACTCACCTGAGGTTTTATTCCCAGCCACCTTACATGTAAGTTTCAGAAGGATCCGATCAGACTTGGCCAGTATTCAAACTCATCCAAGATTTTATTCCCAGCCACCTCACATATAAGTTTCAGAAAGATCCGATCAAAACTGAAGGGGCTACGGTGATGACAAGGTCAAAATTTGGCATTTTTAGCAATCAAAGGGATGTTACTCTATAATAAATGAGCCGACTTGGCCAGTTTTCGAACTCATCCGAGGTTTCATCCCTAGCCACCTTACATATAAGTTTCAGAAAAATCCGATCAAAACTGAAGGGGCTACGATAATGACAAGGTCAAAAATCAACATTTTCAGCCATCAATGGGACATAACTCTACGATAAATCAGCTGACTTGGCCTGTTTTCGAACTCATCCAAGATTTTATCCCTAAGTTTCAGAAAGATCCGATCAAAACTGAAGGGGCTATGGTGATGACAAGGTCAAAAAACGGCATTTTCAGCAATCAAAGGGACGTAAATCAATGATAAATGGGCCAACTTGGCCGGTATTCAAACTCATCCTAGGTTTTATCTCCAGTCACCTTACATATAGGTTTCAGAAAGATTCGATCAAAACTGAAGGAGCTACGGTGATGACAAGGTAAAAAATTGACATTTTCAGCCATCAAAGGGACATACCTATATAGTTAATGGGGCAACTTGGCCGGTTTTCAAACTCAACCGAGGTTTTATCCCCAGCCACCTTACATATAAGTTTCAGAAAGATCCGATCAAAACTGAAGGGGCTACAGTGTTGACAAGGTCAAAAATCAACATTTTCAGCAATCAAAGGGACCTAACTCTATGATAAATAGGCCACCTTTGCCGGTATGCGAACTCATCCGAGGCATTATCCCCAGCCACCTTGCATATAAGTTTCAGAAAGATCCGATCAAAACTGAAAGGGCTACGGTGATGACAAGGTCAAAAATCGGCTTTTCAGCAATCAAAGAGACGTTACTCTGTGATAAATGGACCCACTTGGCTGGTTTTCGAACTCATCCGAGATTTTATCCCAAGCCACTTTACATATAAGTTTCAGAAAGATTCGATCAAAACTGAAAGGGCTACAGTGATGACAAGGTCAAAAATCAGCATTTTCAGCAATCAAAGGGACGTTACTCTACGATAAAAGGGCCGACTTGGTCGGTTTTGGAACTCATCCGAGATTTTATCCACAGCCACCTTACATATAAGTTTCAGAAAGATCCGATCAAAACTGAAGGGGTTACGGTGATGACAAGGTCAAAAATCGGCATTTTCAGCAATCAAAGGGACGTAACTCTATGATAAATCGGCGGTCTTGGCCGGTTTTCGAACTCATCCGAGGTTTTATCCCCAGCCACATCACATATAAGTTTTAGAAAGATCCGATCAAAACTGAAGGGGCTACGGTGATGACAAGGTCGAAAATGGGCATTTTCAGCAATCAAAGGGACTTAACTCTAAGATAAATGGGCCGACTTGGCCGGTTTTCGAACTCATCCGAGTTTTTATCCCCAGTTACCTTACATATAAGTTTTAGAAAGATCCGATCAAAACTGAAGGCGCTACAGTGATGACAAGCATTTTCCCATAGTAAGTCTATGGGACCTTGTGGTTGCCATAGGAACCAAAGTTTTAGAGCGATTTCAAAAAAAAGTTTATGTCATCAATGCCCCACCAGAGGCATGCTACAGATGAGAAATGATTGAGATCAGCCTGCAGGATACAGAGATATAGCTGCTCAAAAGTGTGGACGGACGACGGACGGACGGACGGACGACGGACGACGGAGGACCCACTATACTATAAGCTCCCCTGGAGCCTTCGGCCCAGGTGAGCTAAAAAACGCAACCTACAAAACAAGCTTTTTAAAGCAGAATTAGTCATAATTTTAGGTGGTCTTAATAGCGGAATTTTAGACGGGCCACCGTGGCCTAGTGGATAAAAGCGCTGACTCTTAAACATTAGGACTCTCACCGCTGCGGGTTCGACCCTCGCTCGGGTCACATGTGAGACGCCAAGCAACGGAAGGTCATGTGGTTTTTCTCCGGGTACTCCGGTTTCCGCCCACCTCTGATTAACGATCGGCTCGATATGAGTGAAATAATCTTGAAAGGGCCGTAAAACCAAAGCCAAAAATCGCGGAATTTCACTGTTTATTGTAGTTATTTCATGGTTATTTGGGGCAAAGTCAAAACTATTGCCCCGAAGCACCGAGGACTACTCCGTACACAACTACCCTGAGGCGCCTAGGAAGACCAAATTCACTTTTGCCCGAGGCCGTAGGCATGGGGCCGTCAGAGGCGCCGAGGGGCAATGGTTTTGTCTACGCAGGAAATAACTGTTATATTATTTAGCTGCTGTACATCCATTAAAGACAAGAACCAACCAAATAACAACAATACGAAGATAGAGTTAAACAGTGTAGACAACTATGTTAAACAGAGGAGACCATGATCAGTCTGCCCCTGCAAAGCTGTCTGACCTTGGTTTGCAGAGCTGCGTCGCCAGACGGCATGCCGGACGCCATATTTTGTTGTTGTATTAAGGGCAGAAATACCGGTCCCCTTTTCATCTGGAAACTTCTGCGTGGAGGCAATATACATTCGAAGCAGGAAACCAAAATCCAGATATTATCACCGGTCATCCAGAACGGCAAACTCGTGCAGTAGCAAAATACAGTGAAATTCCGCTTTTATGACAATAATTCTGTTTAGTAGGTTGCAGATATCCTTTCTTTGTGTTTTCTGCATACAGTATCCTTTGGTAAGGTGATCTTAATATAGGAATTTTATTGTAGCTCATTACTTTGTTTATAAGGACAATCGGCGTGACGCCACTTCCGCTTATGTCAGCCATTTTCGGAGGTGTAAACAAAGGTATTCTACTATATAGCCTTTCCAAATGTGCACGAGAAATATTTTAAATCAGTCTCAAACCTCTGAAAAGACTTACTCTGTATTATTGTTCCGTATATTTCCTATTATTTCTGATGATTGTCGATACAAAAATTAGACACGTTTTGCTTTTAAAACTGTTTAAAAATGATCAAATTTTAGCAATAAAAACCGAAGCTTTCATCCCACCAAATGAGAAAAATGGCGGGAAAGATAACCGCTCTTTGTTTCTTTTTGCTGAAGAGTTCCCTGCCGACTGTCCTTATACATGTAATTTTGAGTTTTAGTTGAGGATTCACGTCCACGTCAACATTATTTAGGTCATTAGGGGAAATTGCTTCCAATTTGTAGGACTCCACCCGACAATGAGATGAAATGACATCTCATGACGGCAGGCCCCAATGAAACCAATAGGGTTTATATGCATGGGCGGTCCTACTGGAACCACTTTGCCTCGGCTGACTTGTCACCGGAATTTGGAAATACTTCACGTTAACAAGTCCGTGAATATAGAAGCACATATTTGAAGCGGTTCTAACGAGCACCCTCAACCTGTTTATTTATTTATTCAACCTATGTTTGGAGTTTAAATAAGAAAAATATCACGATGTCCGTTTTTGAGATATTATTAAATACACGATGCCTCGCGGCTGTTTAAACGTTATGTCCATCCTTGAAAATAGAGGTTGTATTAAACCATTCAGTACCAGAACCCCCTTATGCCCCCGCCCAATCGGGGCTTGAAGAAATAGATGGGATGCATGATGCTTCCACGCAGAGCTGAACCCGACCGTACTCGAGTACTGGGAAACCGCTAAGAGGATCTAAGCCTGCCCAGGCAACGTGGTGCGAGTCGGACCGTCCATGCTTATAAACCCTAATGGTTTCATTGAGCGACAGGGATTGAGATATCATTTCATCCCAATGTCGGGTAAAAGTCCCCCAAATTGGAAGCAACGTCTCGAAAATGACCTCTACAGTGTTGATGGGGACGTTAAACCTCCGATCAAACAAAACCAGAACCCCCTAACGGGATATCTTGGCAAACAGTGCAGGTCCAGATCAGACTGTATAAAGTAAACCCATGGAAACTTCACATTTTCCGACGTACACATAAAAGGGTGTTTACAAAATGATTCATTAAATGGGCAGGTTAACGGGCCTCCGTGGCCTAGTGGTTAAGAGTGCTGACACTTGATCATTAGGTCTCTCACCGCTGTGGTTCGAGCCTCGCTGGGGTCACATTTGAGACGCCAAGTTCTGCAACAGAAGGTCAGGTGGTTTTTCTCCAGGTACTCCGCTTTTCGCCCACCTCTGATTAACGATCGGCTCGATATGAGTGAAATAATCTTGAAAGGGCCGTAAAACCCAAACCAAAAAAAAAAAAAAAAAAAAAATGGGCAGGTTTACGTCTTGTTAATTGGCAATGTCAGAAATGATTAACGAATCACTAACGCTGTTGTCATTAGCGATCTATAATGGTTTAGTGCAAAACACGTTGTCATTACGTTAATTGTTAACGTGCGTTTGCAGAATGTTCAACATTACGAACATGTTTCATACGCGGTTTGAGATATGGGCTGGCTTAACCCATATTTGACAATGGAATATCCGACGAATGAGTTTCGAGTGGTCTCATCAATTATAGGTCTGTCAGGTTTGTTTTGTTTGTTGTAATTTTTATTAAAATGTATATACCATTAGCAAACAGTGAAGGCTCAGATCAGATGCCGCGTTCTGCGGCGTCTGATCTGGGTCTTCACTGTTTGCCAATGTCCCCCAAAACGGCCGTTTGGCATATATTGGTTTAGGACTTACCGAAGGTAAAGATGCTCGGATCAGCTGAGTATTTAGGCCCAGATTGGTATCTTGTAGAGATTTTTAAAAGGGAAATCGAAGTTTTAAGTTTGCATTTTACTTTAATTGGAATACTTCGGAATATTATAACAAATGTTTAGAAATTTCTAGAAAAAGTTTTAGAAAATTTCGTGCTCTTTATCATGGAAAGACGTTTTTTTTTTATGTTTTTCTTGTTTGTTTGTTTGAAACTTTGTTTAGAAATTCTAAACATGTTTTATGGTTTTCAGAAGAGTTCTAATTATTGTAAAATGCAAAGCGGCTGTCACAATCCATGCAATAGACCAGTTTTGGTGTCAGTGAATCTGAGGCTGACCTAGTTTTTGTTCAAGGGAAGAAGGTCAGTGCGATACTGAATACATGCGTGTACTTAAATGGCGCCGTCTGGCATTTGCAATTTGCTGAACTCTTTTAATGATATACGTAAGACATAATGAAAATAATGTACAATAAAATTTCTATATTAAACCCACCTTGGGGACGGTTCAAAAGTGATCATTAAGACCACTTTTGAACAGTCCCATAGGTGGTCTCTGACCGGACGCCAATGCGCTGTATACAGAAAACACAAAGAAAGAATAATAGCAACCTACTAAATTATCTTGTGAAAGCAGAATAAGTCTTAAGTTTAGGTTGTCTAAATAGCGGAATTTCACTGTATAGCCCTATAATCCCCATTTTTCTCTGTATAAAGTTGAGTTTAGATGGGTGTTAATTTCGCGGGCTAGTTAATCCGATGTTTTTGTTTTTTTTTTGTTCGTTTTTGTATGATAAATGTTTGGTTACTGCTTGGATTTATTTCTTGACTCTGTGTGGGTGGGTGGGTGTGTGCGTGCGTGCGTGCGTGCGTGCGCGTGCGTGCGTGCGTGTTAGACTTTTACGTCTCACCAACAGTAACGTCATACGGAGACGGGGCCTCGGTTTAAAGACTCATCCATCCAAAAGTCTGGAGAAGCCCGGGATCGAACCCACGACGGCTATGATGTGTTTTTTTGATTTGAGGTTTTACGTCCCCGAAAACACTGTATAGGTCATTTTGGAGACGTTGCTTCCAATTTTGTGGGACTTTTACCCGACATTGAGATGAAATGACATCTCAAGCCCTGTGTCGCCCAATGAAACCAATAGGGTTTATAAGCACAGGCGGTCTCACTCCCACCGCTTTGTCTGGGCAGGCTTAGATCCTGTAAGCGGTTTAACGGTACTCGCGTGGGGTCGGTGTCAGCTCTGCGTGGAAGCATCATTCAGCCCATCTATTTCTTCAAGCCCCGATTGGGCGGGGGTGACGTAAACATTTACTATCTTGAATTGTCGTAATTAGCACTGCATTGTACACGGCGGAAATGTCTTGCTTGTCAGAATAAAATGGCTTATGAAGTCAAGACTGATTGAAAATAAAGTGAGCCAGCGCACGACAAAATCTACAATAAGACATGTGCGCCCAGCGAAGACTCAGATCAGCCTGCGCATCCGCGCAGTCTTATCAGAGTCTTCGTTATGCGCTCTAAGGATAGCTAAGTGTACATTGCTCCTTCATGCAGCAAGAGAAGTCTCTGGTTAGATTATATGGATGCGCAGGCTGATCTGAGTCTTCGCTGGGCGCACATGGCTTATTGTAGGTTTTGTCGTGTGCTGGCTCAAGTAACATTGCTAATGAAGTCGAAGGTGATTTTAAACAAATCCATAAAGAAAAGTTCATAAATGGATTGAAAGACACACTGCTCGTCAAAGGCATGCACAAAATAAATAAAAACTTTTTCTTTCTTTCTTTCTTTCTTTCTTTCTTTCAGCCTCATTCAATCTTCTCAATCAACACTTTTAATGATATACGTAAGACATATTATATGAAACAGGTCATTGTCATTAATAATTCACAAGTTTTTATTACAATAATGTATACCTTGCTGTACAAGTAGTTTGTCAAAATATTAATAATTCACAAGTATTGTAATATTCGTAATGAAATATTTTCGTTATAAATATTACAATACTTGTGTACCGCTCTTTTGCTGGAAAAGCTAGGCTATTATTTCGATATCATACCCCTGTGCTAGCATTACGTTAACACGTCCGACAAAACGTAGACACGTCCAGCATTACGTTAACACAGCTGTGCTGTTAACTCGCCACTAAACCCCACTTTATATAGATAAAACTGTGCTTTACAGGGGTATACACTCTTTATATTGTTTCAGTTCATAGACATAGGTTGTGTGCACTCGTTAGAACCGCCTCAATGACATGTTTGGAGGAAAAACAAGGAGATAACACTATTTTGCTAAAAAAAAATTTTTTTTTGTTTTATTTGAAAAAAAAAATGCTTCAATTTACAGGCATGTGTTACATGTATCGTTATGAAATGGCTGCTTTCTTATATCTCAGTTACATGGACGCCCCAGTGATACCTTTTCGCAATAGAAACAACGCATTTGGGCACCGGCAATTAGAAATGATTGCCCATGCTGATCATTTGTCTCGAAAAGAAATTAGATTTGCTGGAACGAAAAGAATTAAGGGCACACACGTAGTACGGATCATGTGAAGTGAGTACGTGTTAGAAATCCCTCATCGTGGCGATTGTAACACGTACCCACATACTATGTTTCAAAGGACATAATTATAAAAAAAAATCCCTAAACAATCCTTATTACTCGTCTTTATCACGAAAACACGCCTCCATTGAACCCCACTTTTATAAAGTGAAACTGGGGTTTACAGGGGTAAAACCTTATTTTTCTTATTTTTGCTCTTAAATATAGATTGTGGGTACTCGTTAGAACCGCCTCAATGAGGCGGTTCTAACGAGTACCCACAATCTATATCTCAGAGCAGAAATAAGAAAAAAATGACAATTTTTCACATGAAAATTTTCATTTTTTCGGCGATAAATGTGTCAATGTATTTGTATAGGCGTGTTTTCGTAATCAATCTTTATTACTCGTCCTTATTAGAAACTTTGATGTAAGTTTTAAAATAGTTTTCTCAAGAAAATGAAAAAAATCACTTACCGAATTCGAACTAATATCCGTCACCTTTTCAGTACATATACCTGTACATAAACTGTGCAAAAGTAACTTAAGTCTTTATTGCGCTGTGGTTCAAAGGCGCGAAAAAATATTAATATATATTTGTTATCATTTAATCAACACAATCACTTGAAACAACAAAATAAAAATAATTCCCTCACAATGCTCCTTTAATCTACCTTCCTCCCGATAATGTCCAGTCGTCCATATGGTAAACGCGTCAAGTAAGTCTTAAATAAGTAGGTACATGTAGTGTTTTTGCTTCAAGTTTCCAGTATAGTTCGCAACTGATTGTTTTTCCTTGAGAAAATAGTTATTAATAAAACCCAGGCATTAACCTTTTCTTCAGCTTTTGCTCTTATATATATATCAAGTCTTGTCGTGAGAAAACCTGCGATCAGGTAAGGCATAAACCGGACTATTAATTAAGGCTCTTTGAAATTTTACATGTTGAAACAAGAGATATTATGCTATCCAATCAGCGAACAACAAAGGTGCTGATAAGTCTGCGCATGCGCGCAGACTGGTCAGCATCTTTGTTGTTCGCAAATCGCAAAAACTTTTCTAAAGACGTGGTCCATACATCAAATCTGGTCTTTAGAAAAAATGCTTAACTGCAAATGCTAAATGCAACTTGCACAAATTTATTTTAACAGTGAGGTTCTTACAGAGACTGCCGCTCGGCAGTTTGGGACTGCATCCTTTTTTATCAGAGGAGCAGTCTGATCCGATTTTCTTTACGTTGTTTACCCTCTGTTGTATCATAATATAAGTTCCATCTAAAAATAGATTAGCTACGTCATGCGATAAAGGTCCTTACAGCAGCACTCATACTAAGCTACTTTCGCGACAGTAGCTTCACCAAAGCTATTTTATTTCTTTTTTTGAATACCCCTTTAGGTCCATTTGTTATGTATGCGAACAGTAGAGACACTGGCGAGACCGCGCACATACACACGGTCCCATCAGAACCTCCGCTGTTTCACATACTTTTGTTTTTTTGTTGTTGTTTTTTTTACATCTCGCGGCTTCAAATCTGGTAGGTAAACCCCGGCTGCAGGCATTATACGTTGACTCAACGTTGAACTAACGTTTAAACAACGTATTAAACGTTGTTTCAACGTTAGTTCAACGTTGAGTGCCTGCTGGGAAAGTTTACATATATTCTTTCGTTAGAAAGGATACCAAAGATCGGTATCAGACTGTGCAGGTTATCTCTCCTGCGAAAACAGCGAACAATAATTATACCAGACGATGTTAACTTGATCGCTATGGCGTGTGACTCCAACATATTTTACCATGCACTTGCCAAGAGAAAAATCCAAGGAATCATAGTGTTTTGTGACGTAAAGCAGATATAATAAACTCCTGTATCAATTTAGAACCGTACAGAAAGGTAAGTGATATAATTATGTCAGCGGAAAAAAAACTGTAATACGTCAGTTTGATGAAACTGTTATACGTCAGTTTGATGAAACTGTAATACGTCAGTTTGATGCAATAAACCTTCTACTTGTCTTGTTGTCACCCATCACGAAAACAAGCCTATATAATTCTGATCCCCTTGAACCCCACTTGTACATGTATAAAGTAAAACTGGGGTTTATAGGGGCTAACCTTATTTTTCTTATTTCTGCTCTAAAATATAAATTGTGGGCCCTCGTTAGAACCGCCTCGATGAGGCGGTTCTAACGAGTACCCACAATCTATATTATGAACAGAATAAGAAAAATATCACAATTTTTCACCGTAAAATTTTCATTTTCGGCGATAAAGGTTACAATGTATTTCTATAGGCGTGTTTTCACCGTGTTAACGAAGAAAAGTTCGTGTTGTAACCTTGTACAATGAAACTTCGCTAACTAAAACGCAGATAGTTCGTTTACCATGGCTAATTCGAACTTTGTTTTGAGGTTCCTTGAAAATATTTTCCAAAGCTCCGGATATCCATTTAGGATAATATATTGATTTGTGTCCGATTTTATCTTGAAAAGGTAAGCTGTGTGTACTCATTAGAATCGCCTCAATGAGGCGATTCTAATGAGTACACAGAACATATCTTTATTTTAGAGAAGATCGAAAAGATGTCCTAAAGTGATCCCTATTATGCCTCATTTGCTGGAAGTATAAATAAACCTCAGTAATTCAAACTGCATCTATCTCGAACAAAAAATGTCATGGTCCCAGAGATGTTCGAGTTATTGAAGTTCGACTATATGGACAGCGTAACCGTTTCGACAACCAGAGGGACTAGTTCGATTCCCGGGCTTCTCTGAGATTCGGATGAGATTTAACTCTTAGCCTGCTGAACATACTACTTAAGCCACACCAATTCCCAGCTATCTGTCAATCAGATTACTTGATATATAACTAGAGCCGTCAGTGAAACTGACTAGGGCCCCGGCAGCGCTATCAGAGGAGGAAAAAAATTGTGGACGGACAGACGGACAGACAGACAGACAGAGTGATTACTATAGGGCACCCACACTTTCAGTGCGGGGCCCTAATAATCATTCAATTCAATAACTGCATGACAAACAGTGTAGATCCTGATCAAATGGCTTCTTCTAGATCTACACTGTTTACAAAGGTAGGGATTGTCATGAACAGCAGGACAAGGGCATAAAACTGGTATTAGATAAATGAATGAAAATAATAATATGGCACGAGAGTCTCATTACGATAACCCGACCGTGCGACATAGTGCATATTTGTCATCTCCAAAATGACTACTTTTCTGATGAAAATCCCTGATATTTTTCTTATAAATACTGCAAACATAGGTCATGGGTGCTCGTTAGAACCGCCTCATTGAGGCGGTTCTAACGAGTACCCACAACCTATGTCTTGGAGCAGAAATAAGGGAAATAATTATTACACCCGTAAACCCCAGTTTTCTTCATATAGAGTGGGGTTTAGGGGGGTCCTTATTTCACGGACTTGTTTACGTGATGCATTAGCTATGAACCCCCTGTAAACCACACTTTGTACAGAGAAAAGCGGGTTATCATAGAATACACTATTGCCCTTATTTTTGCTGAAATACATAGGTACGAGATATTTTCTACTAAGTTTGACTAAACCTAATCAATTCGTTTATGAGACAGAGTGCAGACAACCCACTTAGCCCAAAATTGACGGTTTTGTGACCTTGGTAAAAAGGTCAAGATCACCAAAATCTAATCAAGTCGGTGGTATGTTGTAATGATATATTGTACTAAGATTGACTGAAATTAATAAATTCGTTGAGATAGAGTGCAGACAAGCTATCTTGGCCTACACTTGACTTTTTGAGGGGGTGGTGGGGGAGGGGGGGGGGGTGGGGGCTGTGACCTTGAAAAAAGGTCAAGGTCACCAAAATCTAATCCAATTGCGGTATGTTGTAATGATATATTGTACCAAGTTTGACTAAAATTAATCAATCCGTTAATGAGATAGAGTATAGACAAGCCATTTGAGGCCCAAAATTGACTTTTTTGAGGGACTGTGACCTTGAAAAAAGGAAGGTTGACTCCGACATCTGACTCATTGTCTCAATAGACAAACGGGTTTGGAATCTGGGGAACACGTAATACCAGATATGACGGCGCGTAACGAGCATTTGAGATTACACGTAAAACTCTTTCAGCTTTAAGCCAATCTTCGCGAAACTTGCAGCATTCGGCAGTTGCAGCACATGCCTATAAATATCGGCACTATAAACAAGGTTTATATAATCCATTTATCATACCTCATTAATATCCATGGTCTATTCAAGAATTCTTATTGGTCGAGCACATTACACCCTGTAATATTTCCCTCTGACGTCACTGCACTGGTAGAATTCGTTATAATAAAACATTTGTTGCCCTTGTGTGAGAGGAATAGTGGCGATTTGCTCACCCGAGAAGGTAATAATATAACCCGCAATAATGACGGTTTGTTCACCAGAGCAGGCAATATTGCCCTTGCACAAGGGCAACGAATCCCTCGGGCAATATTTCCTGCTCGGTTGAACCAATCGTCACATTTCCCTCACACATGGGCAACGAAGCCATCGGGCAATATTCGAGGGCAATATAACCCGCTCGTGTGAACTAGTCATAATGACGGTTTGTACACCCGAGCAGGTAGTATTGCCCTGGACCTGTTGCCCTGGGGCAATATTACCTGTTTGAGTGAACAAATCGCCATATTTCCCTCACACAAGGGCAACAAAACCCTCGGGCAATATTATCTGTTCGGGTGAACAAATCGTCCTATTACCCTCACACAAGGGCAATAAAGCCCTCGGGCATTATTACCTGTTCGATTGAACAAATCGTCATATTACCCCCACACAAGGGCAACAAAACCCTCGGGCAATATTATAATGTTATTAATCAAGTAATTTCGTATTGGCCCAGTTACAGGTCCGAGGTTTGCTGTATTGGCACGAGGCCGAAGGCCGAGGCCAATACAGCTGACCGAGGACCTGTAACTTTGCCAATACGAAATTACTTGATTAATGACAATTTTATTAATTGACGCAATTAAAAACATAATTTATGATTTTTGAATATTGTTTTACTTGGTGTAATACAGGATATTCAATTAATAATACCTGTCCTAGTGGACAAATCGGCATATTACCCCCACACAAGGGCAACAAAGCCCTCGGGCAATATTATCTGTTCGGGTGAACAAATCGTCATATTACCCTCACACAAGGGCAACAAATCCATCGGGCAATAAAGCCATCGGTCATAATTACCTGTTCGAGTGAACAAATCGTCATATTACCCCCACACAAGGGCAACAAATCCCTCGGGCAGTATTACCTGTTCTAGTGGACAAATCGACATATTACCCCCACACAAGGGCAACAAATCCCTCGGGCAGTATTACCTGTTCTAGTGGACAAATCGACATATTACCCCCACACAAGGGCAACATATCCCTCGGGCAGTATTACCTGTTCGAGTCAACAAATCGTCATATTCCCCCCACACACAACGGCAACAAAAGCCTCGGGTATTATTACCCGCTCTGGTGATCAAATCGTCATATTCCCGTCACATAACGGCAACGAAGCTCTCGGCCAAGATTACGTATGTACCTTCTCATGTGAACAAATCTTCTTGTTCCCCTCACACAAGAGTAACAATTGAATAATATGCCCAACGTCTCAAAAAAGGACACTGACAAACCGAGAAGCCCCAAACTAAACGCCGCAAAACGCGGTGTGTGAACAAGGTCAACACTTAGAATTTTTGGACAACTTTACAGAGATAAAACAGATCGGACATCCTCAAAATTGGAAATGGACGCGCAAAACGCGGAATCTGATCAAAGCCTACACAGTTTGCGCAAAGTAAAGATTTTTGTGCAACTTACAACAAATACTCCGGTGAAATATCCCGAACATCCCTCATAGAGTAACTCATCACGAAAACACGCCTTTATAATTTTGACCCCCTTGAACCCCACTTTTATATAGTAAAACTGGGGTTTCCGGGGGTAAACCTTATTTTTCTTATTTCTGCTCTAAAATATAGATTATGGGTACTCGTTAGAACCGCCTCAATGAGGCGGTTCTAACGAGCGCCCACAATCTATATTTTGAGCAGAAATAAGAAAATTATCACAATTTTTCATCATAAAATTTTCATTTTTTCGGCGATAAAGGTGGCAATGTAACAATGCGTGTTTTCGTAATGTGGAACTTGATGATAAGTATTCTTTTTCCAGACATGGGTTCATTTGATGAAGGAGAAGGACTGGTGTGGAAATCTCGAGGAGGTTGTGCTAATGACTTCATGCTGTACGCAGTGGCTTTGTTTTTATGTCACTGAACCTACAGAATGCCCGCTAAATTAACCCAGGCTGCTACTAATTGCCTTTCATGAGAAAAACACACCGATGTGGGGATAGCAACTTAATATGGATGTGAATGACGTTTCTTTTATGCTAAGAAATGAAATCATGGCACTACATTAACAATTCCGTGTTATGTCACCCACCCCTTGTAAACACCACTTTGTATAGAGAAAAGTGGGATTTACATGGGGTAAAACTTGTTTTCTGTAATTTTGCTCAAATCAAAGATTGTGGGTACACGGATGCGCATGTCGAACTTTAACGGACATCCAGGTAACTGCGGTCGGTTAAAGTTCATACAAAGATTTACATAGGAACTTGATAATTATTGTCCCATAAAAAAAGAAATAGTAATAATAACAATATCTTTTCTGTACCAGCGGCTCATGATACTGCATTTTTATCACATTACGAAAACACGCCTATACTAATACATTATAAATTTTATCGCCAAAAAAGGGAAATTTTAAGATGAAATATTGTAATATTTTTCTTATTTCAGCTCGAAATATAGATTGTGGGTACTCGTAAGAACATCCTCATAGAGGCGGTTCTAACGAGTACCCACAATCTATAGTTTAGAGCAGAAATAAGAAAAATAATGTTAAACCCTGTTTTGTTTGTTTGTTTTGGAGTTGAACGGCCCAGTCAACTCTATTTAGGTAATTTTTGAGCCGGTCAGTTTACCTATCCACACTTTCCTGGGCAGGCTTATACGTAAGCGGTTAACCAGTACAGTGCACATTCTTTCGCCAGAAACTGACAACTGCCCTTCCTGAATCAGCGGAAGGGAGAGAATGACCGTAGAAAAGATTTCATGATAAATCTCCGCGAAAGAATGTTGCCGACCCCGGCTGGGATCGAACCAGCGTCCTCCTGATCACTAGTCAGACTGAGCTACCGAGGCCGGCGTTAACACCTGTAAACCCCAGTTTTACTATATAAAAGTGGGGTTCAAGGGGGTCAAAATTATATAGGCGTGTTAACGTGATGAATGCTCACATGTATTTAAATGAAGTTTTATCAACAACTTTTTGGTCCTTTTTTCTTATAACTTGAATCACCCTTTAAATGTGTAGAACATGTAGTAAAACTACTGAATGAAGCGACATCCGTTAGTAACTTTGGGTCGATTGACAACTAATCGAGCCAAAAATCGCATTTTCATTGCCTCAATTAGTGAAAGTACGATTTTATTTTCTTTGTTTGAATGACGGATACCCGGGATGGGACATAATTTTTTTTAATATGTTGTGCGAACAAGATATTAAGTTGTGCGAACAAGATATTACCTTGTGCGCACAAGATAATATGTTGTGCGGACAACATATTATCTTGTGCCGACAACTTAATTTATGTTGTGCGGACAACATATTATCTTGTGCGAACAAGATAATATCTTTTTTGCACAACTTAATATCTTGTGCCGACAAGATAATATCTTGTTCGCACAACATATTATCTTGTTTGCACAAAATAGATCTCGGGAAGTTGTGCGAACAAGATATTATCTTGTGCGGACAAGATATTATCTTGTTCGCACAACATATTATCTTGTGCGGACAAGATATTAAGCTGTGCGAACAAGATAATATCTTGTGCGAACAAGATAATATCTTGTGCGGACAAGATATTATCTTGTATGCACAAGATATTACCTTGTCCGCACAAGATCTATGTTGTGCGCACAATCTAGTATCTTGTGCAGACAAGATAATATCTTGTTCGCACAACTTAATATCTTGTGCGCACAAGATAATATGTTGTGCGAACAAGATATTATGTTGTCCGCACAAGATAATACCTTGTCCGCACAAGATTATATGTTGTCCGAACAAGATAATATCTTGTCCGCTCAAGATATTATCTTGTTCGCACAACATAATAAAAATATAAAAAAACATGTCCCTTCCCGGGTTCCGTAGATTTATCATCGAAAAAATACCGTGTTTCTTCTGTTTGTTGGAAGTCAATTAGCGAAATTGATTACTTTATTCATATTGACTAGGGCTGATATCTTTTCTGAACAACTTGGACAAGAGATCATTTTCAATGCATTACGAAAAACAAGCTATGCAAATGTATTGAAAATTTTACCACCAAAGAAAGAAAACTTTCTGATAAAAATTCTGGTATTTTTCGTATTTCTGCTCAAAACATAGATTGTGGGTACTGGTGAGAACCGCCTCTATGAGGATGTTTTAACGAGTACCCACAATCTATATTTCGAGCAGAAATAAGAAAAATATTACAATATTTCGTCTTAAAAGTTCCCTTTTGTGGCGATAAAAGTTATAATGTATTAGTATATCGTGTTTGAGCAGAAATAGAAAAAAAATGATGTATACCCCTGTAAACCCCAGTTATACTAGATGGAAGTGGGGTTTAAGGAGGTCAAAATTAACATCTGGTTGATACATGGAGTCAAAAATGGGTATGACGAGATTAATTTATTCACCAGCACAAGGGCTGATCTTTTCTGAATGTGATGCTTTGAAGATCATTCTCATTGACAAGAATGTTTACCCGAGGTTTGTTTATTTATTACCAAAGTCTGTTTTTCCAATCAAATTTCTGTAGAAATTCACATGTAGCAAGGTAAATGCTAAAGGTCACACACCTGTTAACTCTTTTTGTACCAAATGGAATCTTCCTTCTTCAAAATGGCAGAGGTCCATTTCGAAATTTAGGGGTGTAAGGTTGTTATTTCTGCAAAATTGATAAGGTAAATGGCTTAACTTTTTGCAAACAGTGTAGGTCCTGATCAGACGCCCCGTTCTGCGGCGTCTGATCTGGGCCTGCACTATTTGTCCAATAGCCGTTTTGGGGTTTCCGGTACAAAATGGGTTAAATATACAGGCGCCCAAAGTTTAAGAAGTTGTAAATTCCATTAACCATTTTCATAATTAAATGATCGCCACCCCCCCCCCCCCCCTACCCCCACCGCCCATCGGGGCTTGAAGAAAAAGATGGGCTGCAGGGTGCTTCCACGCAGAGCTGAAACTGACCGCACACGAGGGCTGGTAAACCGCTTAAAGGATCTAAGCCTGCCAGGCAAAGCGGTGCGAGTCAGACCGTCCATTCTTATAACCGACATTGGTTGACAGGGCTTGAGATGTCATTTCATCTCAATGTCGGGTAAAAGTCCCGAAAAATTGGGAGCAACGTCTCCAAAATGACCTATACAGTGTTGACGGGGACGTTAAACCATAAATCAAACAAACAATGATTGAATTTTGTAGAATTGTTTATAGTTGTCATTAGTGACAGACAGATATTCATGCAGACAGGAGGTATCCAGACAGAGAGGTTAGCAGACAAGCCGACAGACACAGGTTCTGAAATGTACTAATTGCAGCTTTAAATCATACTCAGATTCCGTGATTAAATCGTTAAATTTAGGTACAGTTAGCACTTACTTAGCGATGCTGCTGTATCTTACAAACACCCAGATCATAGATTACAAAGTAAAATTCCAGTCTAGTATAGTTGGTCTGTTGCTAGAGGACACGAGGTGAAGAAAACACAAATGATTTCTTAGTATGTGTTAAAATCATAATAAACCTTAATTTTAGCTGGTCTTAATAGCTACAAAGTGCCCACATTCTATGCTTTTGAGCAGATATTACGTTAGTACGCTTATAAACCCTGCACCCCCTAAAATATACACTGGAAAACAGCGTAGACCCGGACAGAACGTGACGTTTAATCAGGTTCTTCGTTGGTCGTTTAAAGTACGATATTCATTTCGAAAACACACCTATTCAAATTTATTCAAAATTTAACTACCAAAATAAATAAATAAAATTTTCAGACCAAATTTTCTAATATTTTTCACATTTCTGTTCAAAACATAGATTTTGGAAAATCGTAAGAACCTCCTCGGTGATCAGGAGGTCGCAGGGTCCACGCCTATTTAAATATATTCAATACTACCCCCCCCCCCCCCCCCCAAAAAAAAAAAATTTTTTTTCACACAAATAAAAATCGAAAATGAGTTCCTTTAAGAGCAATGAAAACATTCATAAGAAAGAAGATGAGTCATACTACGTAGTTTCGGCTAATAAAGCCTCACCAGTGACCCTGTAATGATCCGGCAAAGAAAGCCAGAGAAAACATACTGCAATTTTGCGAATTTCGAATTGGCAGTCGATTCAAAGACTGATATAAATCAAAATTGGGTCCAAATTATTAAAAACCTGTCTAGAATATGAGTCTAAACCAATAATTCATTTCTGATTTCTCAGAATATTCACGCTGATCTCAAAGGAGCAAAAGTAAAATATAAACTGCACTATGGTTGATGTACGGGGAGACGTTTCACGGCCGCCACACGGCACAACACCAGCTGCAGTGAAGGAAAATAAAAATCAAAAATGAGTTCCTTTAAGAGCAATGAAAACATTCATAAGAAAGAAGATGAGTCATACTACGTAGTTTCGGCTAATAAAGCCTCATCAGTGACCCTGTAATGATCCGGCAAAGAAAGCCAGAGGAAACATACTGCAATTTTGCGAATTTCGAATTGGCAGTCGATTCAAAGACTGATATAAATCAAAATTGGGTCCAAATTATTAAAAACCTGTCTAGAATATGAGTCTAAACCAATTATTTTTTTTGATTGCTCAGAATATTCACGCTGATCTCAAAGGAGCAAAAGTAAAATATAAACTGCACTATGGTTGATGTACGGGGAGACGTTTTACGGCCGCCACACGGCACAACACCAGCTAAGTTTTCTAATATTTTTCATATTTCTGGTCAAAACATAGATTCTGGGAACACGATAGAACCGCCCGGTGAGGCGGTTTTAACGAGTACCCACAATCTATGTTTTGAGCAGAAATAAGAAAGATAATGTATACCCCTGTAAACTCCCAGTTTTACCGTAAAAAATTGGGGTAAAGGGGGTCAAACTTATATAGGCGTGTTTTCGTGATGTTGTTTTTAATCTTATATAAAACACGAGTGTGTTATCGTAATGGTCAGCCTAATGAGACAATACATACACTTTCATATTTGTAGAACTAGTATTTTTTCCATCATGATTACTAGTCCGTGAAACGATGACCTCTCTAAACCCCACTTTATATAGAGAAAAGTGGGGTTTATGGGGGTATACATTATCTGCCTTATTTTTTCTCAATATATAAACTTACAATCACTAAAAAAACAATCAGACACCATGGGCCTTTCAGACGCTATAAGATAGATTCGTTTGTTTGTTTATATGTTTTTATTTGGAGTTTAATGGCCCAATCAACACTGTTTATGTTATATCACATACTTGGGTAGCTGATAAAAAAGCGATTAACCATTATAGTGCTTAATATTTCGCCAGAAAGAGACAACTGGGATCAGTTGTTCAAAACTAATGATGTCGTTAGTTAACATATTGTTAAAACATTATTCATTAAATATGGCATTTACTAACATTTACTAATATTTTTGCTGACAAAATGTGAGCAGCTTTTGCAAATACAAAAGCTGCTCACATTTTTGCAGCAAAAATACCAGAGTATTTGATAGTGTAGCTACTACAGCCGTTAACAATCTGACCACTAACGAGCTTGTTAAGCGAACAATGCTTTGAAAAACTGGCCCCTGACCCTTTATGAGAGAGAGAGAGATTTGATGATAAGTGATACCGACCAGACAGGTATCGAACCCGTGACCTCCTGATCACTTGCCAGACGCGCATGAGGTGAAACTGATTTTGTTTGGTATACGAGTCAAATGCATGGTTTAATTTTTTACGCCGAGTGTGTACTATACTTCGATACACGTTTTTTTTTTTTTTTTTTTTTGATTGTGGCTATTGTTCAAACAACCGTTTCTGTCAGTCAACATGGACATTTGGAACCTAAATAACAACAGAAATAAGGAGGAACAGACCAGTCACGCGAAAACCTATTCATTACGAAAACACGCCTATAAAAATATATAGTACATTTTATCGCCGAAAAAAAATGAAGTTTTAACGATGAAATTTGTGATATTTTTCTTATTTATGCTCAAAATATAGATTGTAGGTATTCGTTAGAACCGCTTCATCGAGGCGGTTCTAACGACTACCCAAAATCTATATTTTAGAGCAGAAATAAGAAAAATAAGGTTTACCCCCATAAACCCCAGGTTTACTATATAAAAGTGGGGTTCAAGGGGGTCAAAATTATATAGGCGTGTTTTCGTGATGTTCGATCACATCATAAGAATAAGTCCGTAAAATGAACACCCCTCTAAATCCCACTTTATATAGAGAGAATTGAGTTTCACAGGGGTGTACATTATTTTGTTTATTTCTGCCCCCAAGACATATGTTATGGGTACTCGATAGAACCGCCTCAATGAGACGGTTCTAACGAGCACCCATAACCTATGTTTGCAGTAAAAATAAGAAAAAAGTCACGGATTTTCACCAGAAAAGTATCCATTTTGGAGGTGTGAAAAAGCACTACTCGTATGTCACACGGATGTATTATCGTAATTAGGTACTCACAATTTTAGCTTGTTTGAATTGAGGTTTAACGTCCCCGTCAACACTATTTAGGTCATTCTTGATACTCTGCCGCTCAGTGCAACCAGTAGGGTTTTATACATAGACGGCCCGACTGGCACAGGATTAAATCTTCTAACCGGTTTTGTTGTATTGGAGTTTACTGGCCCAGTCAACATTACTTAGGTCATTTTTGAGCCGGTCAGTTTACCGATCCACATTTTCCTGGGTAAGCTTATACGTAAGCGGTTAACCAGTACAGTGCACATTCTTTCGCCAGAAGCGGTTTACCAGCAATCATGTGCGGTCGGGTTCAGCTCTGCGTGGAAGCACTATGCAGCCCAACTTCATGTATTTATATTAGCCCCGATTGACGGGGGCCCCATAGACTAACTGACAGTCTTGAAATTTTCGATATTAAAACAAGAGGTTTTTGCAGCTTCCAAGCAGCGAATGTACCGTCTGGTCTGTACCTTTGTTCTTTACAAATGGCTAAACAGGTTTTCTCATAGTTCAAGAAATTTATAAGACTGAAAAAGTCTTTCTGGGTCGATTCTTTTCAACCGACCCAAAGTTAAAATGACAAAACCTCTGTTAGTGCAAGAGTCCACACGACTACATTGTATCACTGATATGTAGGAAATAGATGTAACTTATTAATAGAATTTTATCGCAGTGTGGTCAGCGTCTTTGCGTGAAAAGGGTTGTCTGTAAAATCTGGGCTGGAATCATGGGTTGGGCTTTGCAAATCGTGTAGACCCAGATCAGACGCCGCGGAACGCGGCGTCTGATCAGGGTCTACACTTTTTGCTTACAGTAAAGGACGTTAAGTGTTAAACGAAATAGTCTAAGTCCACGTTTCGGCCCATTTGTCGAATCTACACACTGAGACAATCGACCAATCAGTACTCTAAGTGCTTTGATTTTGAAACAAAATCAAAGCACCGGAGATTGTCTTCGAGTGTATGCTGGGACGATGCAGTAGAACTTCAAATGGCTCGAGCCCCGATGGCTCGTCTACCTTGGATGAGTCGTACCCATTATTGAGTCCGCAGTGAATTCCTCGAAATACGGTAAAGGAATAATGTAGGGAGATATTATTTTCTTCTTTTCAGCTTTGTCTTGCAAATGTATGCTGTGTGTACACATTAGAATCGCCTCGATGAGCCGATTCCAATGAATACACACTACATTTAAAATAAAGAACACCGAAAAGATATCCCGCAATTTTGTCCATTACGTCTCCTGTATAACACTAAAAGTACCCCCCCCCCCCGCCCCCAAATATTGAGAAATGGTTTTAACTTTTTGCAAACAGTGAAGGCACCGATCAGACTGATCTGAACCTGCACTGTGTGATAGTGTCCCGTTTTAGGGTTTTCCGTATAAAATGGGTAAGCTGTAGTGAAAATTTTGCCTTTAGGTAACACAAAAATTCATTGTCCTTTTAACCAAACTATTGTTTCCTACCCACATAAAAGCACAGATAAACGGGCCTCCGTGGCCTAGTGGATAAGAGCCCAGACTCTTAATCATAAGGTCCCTCACCGCTATGGGTTCGAGCCTGGCTAGGGCCATTTGTGAGTCGCCAAGGTCAGGTTTTTTTTTCTCGGGGTACTCTGGCTTTCGCACCCCAACCCCCTCTGATAACGATGGGCTCGATATAACCGAAATAATCTTGAAAGTGCAGAAAAACCAAAACACAAAAAGCACAGATACAGTTTACAATGAATACCTCGAACACAGATGGTTCGTTCCAGCTATTGGGTCTTTTGGGATTTATTCTCACATTACGAAAACACTCCTATGCAAATACATTGTTGTAAACTTTACTGCCCAAAAATGAAAATTTTTAGATTAGAAATTGTGAGTTTTCTCTTACTTCCGCTCCAAATATAGATTGTGGGTACTCGTTAGAACCGCCTCATCGAGGCGGTTCTAACGAGTACCCACAATCTATATTTTAGAGCAGAAATACGAAATAAGAAAAATAAGATATACCACTGTAAACCCCCGTTTTAATATATAAAAGTGGTGTTGGATTTTCGTTTGATTTGATGTTTAACGTCCCCGTCAACACTAGGTCATTTCGGAGACGTTGCTTTCAATTTTGTGGGACTTTTACCCTGCATTGAGATGAAATGACATCTCAATCCCTGCCGCCCAAGTGGTGTTAGAGGGGGGGTCAAAATTATATAGGCGTGTTTTTCGTGATGGTTACTCCTGATACCTGTAATTAGGATAATTTAGAATATTATTTTATCATGTTTTTTATCCTGAAAAAGGTACGCTGTGTGTACTCATTAGAATCGCCTCGATGAGGCGATTCTAATGAGTACACACAACCTCCCTTTATTAAGTGGTGTGTATTCATTAGAATCACCTCGGTGAGGCGAATCTAATGAGTACACACAGCATTCTTTTCATTTATTATCATGAAAATATTTGAAACTGTCCCAACACTACCCCCATTTTGTCTCTTTCATTACAATAACACACGTGTGCGAGAAAGTGCATTTTTTCACATCTCCAAAATGGCTACTTTTCTGATGAAAATCCGTGATATTTTTCTTGTAAATACTGCAAGCATAGGTTGTGGGGTCCTCGTTGTGGCGGTCCTAACGAGTACCCAAAACCTATGTTCTGGAGCAAAAATCAGAAAAATAATGTAAACCCCAGTTTTCTCTTTATTAACTGGGGTATAGGGGGTCTTCATTTCACGGACTTGTTCTCGTGATGACCTTGCCTTACATTTTACCCTCAAATGCTCGAAATACCCCTGTCTCGAACCAATTTCCATGGTCCCAAAGGTGTTCGGGTCATTGAAGTTCGACAGTAGTTTGTCTGTGTTACTACATCAACATCAAGTATTCAGAGGTCAACAATGGAAGCCCTGGAGGAACTTCTAACTTCACCACTTCTGACTTCATTACTTCTAACTTCACGACTTCTTACTTCCGACTTCTAACTTCCGACTTCTTACTTCCGACTTCTAACTTCCGACTTCTTACTTCGACGTCAGAAGTTAGAAGTAGGACGTTAGAAGTCGGAAGTTAGAAGTCACGAAGTTAGAAGTAATGAAGTAAGAAGTCAGAAGGGGACACAGTATTCTAACTTCATGACTTCCTGCATGTAACTTCATGACTTCTTACTTCCGACTTCATTACTTCTAACTTCCGACTTCTAACTTCCGACTTCTTACTTCTGAAGTAAGAAGTCGGAAGTTAGAAGTCGGAAGTTAGAATTGGGAAGTTCAGAATCAGAATCAGAATTGTTACTGGTGACACGTCAAATGACATTTATATGCCAGGACCTGTGATATGGGAAGTTAGTCCCTAGCCCTAACCAAAGTGATAAACTTAGCTACACAATCCTCAGCACCTTCTGCCGTCGGAATAATCGAATCGGGAAGGGCATTCCAATCTCTAATGGTTCGGGGGAAGAACGATTCTTTATAAATGTCAGTTCTTTCAGTAACGTCATTGAATGGTGCTTTCTACTATGCCTAGCTGGGGGAACAATGTCATCTGTTGGACGCTGGCAGCACCCTTTAGACCTTTGTATAAGAGTATGAGCCTACTGTCTCTTCTCCTTTTCTGGAGAAATTCCCATCTTAATTTTCCAAGAATTCCAGTCATGCTCCCAGCTTCAAAGCAGTAATTTCCTATTACAAATCTAGCAGCTCTATTCTGAACATTTTCAATTTCTTCATTAAGGACAACTCAGCCTGGGTCCCAGATGCAACTAACATATTCCAAGATTGGGCGAACAAGTCCCATATACGCTGTCTCTTTCACGTCCTGAGGACACAGATGAAGATTTCGCCTCAGGAAACCAAGTGTTCTATTCGCCTTTGTACACATGTTGCTGTGTATTCCATCTCAAATCGTGAGTGATTGTCACACCAAGGTATTTAATGGAATTCATATTTTCGAGCACCGTTCCCTCTAAGGGGTAAAAAGCCTCAATTTTATTTATTCTCTTCCTAGTTATCAGCATAATATTGCATTTAACGGGTTGAAATCGCATGCCCCATTTTCGTACCCAACATCCTAATCTGTCTATATCCTTCTGAAGTTTCATTGAGTCCTCAGTATCTCTGATTTCCCGATAGCAAACACAGATGTCTGCAAACAGTCTTATTTCCGAGTCAATGTCAGTGGAAATATCACTGATGTACAGGGAGAATAGCAGCGAATCAAGACAGTCCCCTGGGGGACCCCAGATAAAAATGGCTTCCATACTGAAGATTCACCATTAACAACAACACGCTGTTTACTGTAGCAAAGGAAGGAATCTATCCATTTGAGAGTCTTCCCTCCAATTCTATAACCAAATAATTTGGATTTAAGTAGTTCATGAGGAGGGGTGTCAAAAGCCTTCTCGAAGACCTGAATAAATGTGTCCACCTGCTTAGCTTTGGCCAAGAATTTTGTCCAATCATTAATTACCGTGCTCAACTGAGTTTCGCAACAATGCCTTTTCCTAAATGCATGTTGTCTGTGTGACAAAATTTTGTGTTCATCCAAGTGGGCAATGATGTTTGAGCAGACTATGTGTTACATAGAACACAGGTCAGCGACATCGGGCGATAATTACGAGCAAGAGCCCTGTCTCCTTTTCTGAAAAGTGGGCAGATGTTCGCTAGGAGCCATTCTTTGGGAATTTCACCCGTATCGAGGGATTGTTGGAAATGATGAGCAAAGACTGGACCTAAATCGTTTGCTAGTTCCTTCAGGACCCTAGGATGAAGCTCATCAGGCCCTAAAGCTTTAGATGGGTTCAAGTCTTTAAGTAACTTATCACTCCCGCAGAGGATACAACAACATGAAAGGGGCCGATCTTCCAGTTAATGGAACCTCGTCGAACTCCGTTTTATTAAATGCATTATTATACTGACCAACCAATTCCTCTGCCCTTTCATAGTCCGATTCAGCGACCCCGTTCCCGCTTCTTTTATTAAGGGGTGGGATACCTTGCCTATCTTTCTTCTGGCCATTGATATATCTGTAGAAGTATCTGGGATTTGCCTTTACATCACCTACCAAGTTATTTGCATACAAATCATGCTGATTTTTGATGTCATTTTTAATTTCTCGTCTCATTTTTCAAATTTTGCTCTCAGATTGCCACTTCCCAACTGTTTTGCCTTAGCATGAATCTTATTTCTCCTCCAATTTTTTCTTCTTATTTCTGGTGTGATCCAAGGAATTGGACATACAGACCTGCTAGTTTTTGAGGAGATATGATTTTCGGACGAAGCTTGAATGAAAAACTTTATCAAATCAAAGTTCGCCTGGACAGACCGAGCGTCTGAATGACCATTAAAGTATTTCTCTCTTGCAAATGTTGGGGCATTCTTCCTCATAATTTCATAGTCACCCTTTTGATATAAGTACACCTTTCTACGAGGTTTCTTTATAGGTGGTATGAAGATTTTCAAAAATCCAGAGACAATATCATGATCACTTAGTTTGTCCGGGGATTGAATATCCCCAAACTGTCCTGGCAAAGTTGTAAGAATCAAATCCAAAGTGTTCCAAACTCGAGTAGGGAAGTCAACAACCTGTTCCAAGCCATTATCATTCATGATGTCAACCAACACATTTGTCCATCTGACGGACTCGGCATTGTGCCTTGCTTGCTGAGCCTATCTGGCCAAACAGTCTCTCTGAAGTTGAAGTCACCTAGGACATGCACTGCGGGAAGCTTTTTATCCTTATTCTGAGACTAAATGCGATCAAGCTGATCTTTAAAAAATAACTGAAAGTTTTCGACTGTGTCGTTAGGTGGTCGATACTAACTTGCAATAAAGTGGGAAGTTTTGTGTGCAAAACCTTAACCCAAACAGATTCTGGGTCGTTTTCCAGTTCCATGAATGGTACCTGAGAGATGTCTCTGTGAACGAGCAACATCACCCCGCCGCCATGAGTGTTTCTATCTTTTCTGTAGACACTGTACTCGCAAGTTTCAGGGTAAACCTCCGAAGTAATAATTTAACCGTCAATCTTTGTTTCCTGAATAGCCACAATATGTGGTTGTTGAATATCAAGGAAAGCTAAAAGTTCAAGTATTTTTGCTCTTAAACCGTTAATGTTTATACTGCAAAGTCTCAAACCTTTTACAAAATTCGGCTTTCTCATCTCAATAGTTGGAGATTTAACTCCTTTTACCTTTGACAGAGTTTCAAATTTCCGTCTTTCTTCCAGTTCTATAGGTTCGGTGAAGAACGAGTCAGAAAAATTAAAAAACTCGCACTTCGGGCATTCATGAACAACTCGAGTTTACCAGTTTGCCATACTCGGCATCTGAAAGGAAAGCGCAATCCGTGTGAATCCACATTTTACACTGGTCACACTGAACGGCCTTATGTTCATTCAGAACATCACCGCTGCATTGGCCACAGTCTGCTTTGCAATCTTTGCAATACCAAGTTCTTATTCCAATTTCAAGCTCTAGCAATTGGTTTTCGTCCAATTCAGAACATGAGGAATGAAAACGCTTTTCACAGTCCTCACATTCTACCCATTTCTGAGAGTCTTTACAATATTTTTTGCAGTCCACAGCGAAACCTTGGACCCGGGTTATTTCAATGTCTCCGGCCAAGATCAATAGAATGACCAAATTTGTTCCACCTGAGGGCTTGAAGTTGCGTAAGCCCTCCGAACGTCGTTTGTTTCCTAGCTTAGTACTGAGAAGTTTTATCGCAGTGTTGCTCTTTTGAGATCCTGCACTCCTGATTTCCATCATCCGGTGGTATTCTGCTACTTAATTTCCAAAGGATGAACCAAAGAATCAAGACCATGGAAAGCAGGGAGACCGTCATTTTAGTATACTAGGTAACTTTGAGTCAAACAATAATACAAGGTAAAGAGCTCTGCACACTCAACTATCTGACAACACTCGGTTACCAGCCGTCTGCCAGCTGTACGGACAGTCCACACTCGCTGACAATCTGACAACACAAGGCTCTTCCGAATGAAAATAACAATTCTGGTTCCGAGTTTATAAACATCAGTGTACTGACAGCTACAAGCTACAAAGGGCTATTCAGCACCTTGGTCAAAATTATAATATATAGCTCAATACACTCAAATATCTGACAACTCACCGGCTCTTCTGAAAATAATTCAACAATGTAAATTAAACTACAAATGAACGAATTAATAATCTACGATAACCAGCAATAATATATAATACTGTAGCGGAACTGGGCTGCTGCAGATACTTTTAGTGTTTATTTACGCTACCGAGTATCGGTACATGCCGGCAGATCGAGAGCCAACTTTGACCATTGGATTTACCAACTAAAACCTTTCACTGTACGTCTTCCGATCATGATCGGTAGTTTTTGCGACCTTCTAACAGAATCGTCCAGAATGGTCCCACAGTCCCGGAATCGTCTTGGCGCAACCATTACCATCTCGTGAGCTCGCGAGATGACGTTGCGTCTGTCACGTGACCAAAGACTATATAAACGTCTGCACAGCTTGTTTTCGAGAGACTGCTACAATAGTAGTCTCCCGATCACTTGATCAAATTACCGAGAAGTGAACATCCTCACAACCATTGCATCATTTAGTTGCACCATTTGAGAAGTCAGTGAGACAACCATTGGATCAATGGATCTGGGTTGGCACATGATTTTTACACCATCCCTCCTCTAGTGTAGAGATGACTCTAGCGTGTTAGTTTTACCAATGAAGCCATTGTGGTTTCTCTTTTATTTTGCCACTTCCACACTCCCCTACATGCACAACCATTACACACAACACCCCCAACCATTGCAACCATTGCACACAACCCATTGGTTCACAGCCATACAACCATAATCAGCAACCATTGCAACCATTACACTCAACCATTGACTCACACCCCTTGCACCCTTGACCATTGCAACCAATAAACTCCACCATTGCAACCATTAACTCTCAACCCTTACACCCTTGACCATTGCAACCAATACACTCCGTCATTGCAACCATTAACTCTCAACCCTTACACCCTTAACCATTGCAACCAATACACTCGACCCTTGCAAATATTGAATCTCAGCCATTGCAACCATTAACTCTCAGCCCTTACACCCTTAGCCATTGCAACCATTACTTTTAACGGTTGATTCACAACCAGTACCCACAACCATTGCAACCATTCCGCTCAACCCAACCCCCCCCCCTTGCACTCTTCCAATGCAACCATTGCACTAAACCATTTGTAATCTTGAACGCCAGCCAATGTCACGCCACCATTACTCGCAATAGTGGAAACGTACACTACAGTGGAACTCTACCACTGACACGCAGGCATAACCCACCATCTACCCCATATAGAGTCATCACACTAGCTGTTCAGAATTCCTGTTCACAAAGATTTGTTCTGCTTATGATAATAGATCCCGGTGCAATTTCTCTGCACTGTATAGTTATTTATATCTATAGTTATATTAAGATCATGAGTACCTCTAGCCGGCACATCAATTTATATTAGTTAGGGGTGGGATATATTATTTATAAGCAGGAATCTGTTTAGATTTGGAACTACAAAAACAATAAAATAATCAATTTAACTTGAAAACACGGACTTGACTCTCTGTCATATTCCACTAGCATTGATGCCAGCCCAGTTCGGACTCACAACTTATGTAACGCCACCTTGTACATCCTAACCTAAATTTGCCTCGGCGAGGTGGTCCCGTTACAATATATTGCTGGTTTATTTCTCTGATATGAGTTAGACAAGAAACTTCTCTTTTTCTAGCGCCAAAATTTTTGTGATCCGCCCAGGTCAGACGGAACACCGAACACCACTTAGAAGTAGGAAGTCGGAAGTAAGAAATCATAAAGTTAGAAGTAATGAAGTAAGAAGTGATGAAGTTAGAAGTCCCTCCAGGGCTTCCATAGCCAACAGTTTAAACAGTAGAACTGCGATGGCTCGAACACCGATGGCTCGTTTACCATGGCTGAGTCGAACACGTTTTTGAGTCTTTAGGGAATTCATCTGCATAAGAAAACGTGTGGGATAATTAAGGAGATTTTCGACTTTTATCTTGCAAATGCATGCTGTGTGTAATCATTAGAATCGCCTCAATGAGGCGATTCTAATGAGTACACACAGCATGCATTTATGTTACAGAACACCGAAAAAAAGTCCAAAAATACCCCCGTGATGTTTTCTGGAAGTATACAACAGTGGCTCGAACTACCGCTGTCTCGAACAAATTTCACTGGTCCTAAAGGGGTTCGAGCCATCGAAGTTCGCCTGTATTTTGAACTGAGCGGACAGCTTGTTGGATATTTATTTAGCTACGAGACCACCTGGATAAATATCAGAGTTCATTGACAAACGTCCGCTTTCTCCAAACTGACCATGTCACGTTTTAATTAACTGCCCTGTCAAAATTCGGCCTTAAACCTAGATGGGGACAGTTCACAAACACTATTTCCACTGAAAGTGAAAAATTGGTTGTCATATTATGTATGTTTAAGGTTGTCTGTCATTTTCAGTAGAAACTTTACTGGCTCAAAATTCTTTGCCTAAAGAGCATATGCTGAAAAGAATTTGGCCCCATCAACCTCCGGCCCACGAGTAGGTTTTGGTTTTACGGAACTTTCAACACTATTTCACTTAGTTCGAGTCTATCGTTAATCAGTGGTTGGCAAAACTATATCTTATACTTTAGTACTGTATTCTGAATCGTTTGTAGGATAAAATGCATTCTCACTTTTCCAATACAAAAGCATATGTGTCAAAGTTTGACCTAGACACAAAGAAGGTCAAGGTCAACCCAGGGTCACCATTTTAGCAATTTATGATGGGCCTACGTCCCAGATGCTATTTATCGAGTTTCGTGGAAATCTGCCCTGTGGTTCTGGAGAAGACTATTTTTGAAGAGTTTTACCATATATGGCTTGGCGGCAATTTTGGTCATGTGACCTGGACCCCTTGAGCAAATTTTGGTTTCCCTCATCCCATAGAGGCTCCATATGAAGTTTGACTTCAATCGGCCCAACGGTTTCCGAGGAGAAGCAGTTCGAAAATTTTCACATTTTTCGCCTCGGCGAGGCTATACTAAATGGAATGTAATATTTCGCAAGTTCATTGGTTAGATCTCATTGATATCTATCAGTATGCCAAAAATTGTTTAAATATTCCAAGCGGTTAAGTCACTTTCACCAATTTTCACAAACGGGTTACGGACGGACAGACAGACATACCATATATGGCTTGGCGGCCATTTTGCTCATGTGACCTGGACCCCATGGGCAAATTTTGGTTTCCCCCATCCCATAGAGGCTCCATATGAAATTTGACTTCAATCGGCCCAACGGTTTCCGAGGAGAAGCAGTTCGAAAATGTTCACATTTTTCGCCTCGGCGAGGCTATACTAAATGGAATGTAATATTTCGCAAGTTCATTGGTTAGAGCTCATAGATATCTATCAGTATGCCAAAAATTGTTTAAATATTCCAAGCGGTTAAGTCACTATCACCAATTTTCACAAACGGGTTCGGACGGACAGACAGACTGGCAGAATGACACGGTGATTTTAGGGCATTCTTAGAAAATCAACCGACTTCAGTCGGTCGCTTTTTCTGCGGGTCGTGCAATGTGTTATTTCTGACATTTTGTTCTCCTGTGATACATGTAGGTAGTGAACCACAATTATTTCACATGTCGCACTTCTTTGGTGACAGCCTATTGATAAATCGCAGATTCAAATGCACTTGGTTGCATTTAGGAGAATCTTTAACAGAAGCAAATCTGTAATTTCTAAGAAATGTCTTAAGACTATATCAATGATTAGAGAACATATCTGATATTGATCGACATCAATATGGCCGGGAAAATCAAACCAACTGCAATAATGCCATGAGCGAAGATTCAAATAAGTTTGTGCAATCGTGCATGCTGATAAGCTTTCATCTTGTACTCTGCAGGACTGTAACTTGTTCGTACAATAATTGAAATATTTGATAAGAATATGCGTCGGCGAAGGCTGATCTGTGCGACTATTAGTTACGGCATTTCGGTTAGCTTTTTCATACGGTGGCTCATCTACGTCATTATCACCGGAAAAATCGTTCATGTGAAATTCGCCTGACACGCTCAAATGGTAATTTAACTAACACACGAGAAAAGGGGTTCCCGGCATCCTCCGATTTTTGTTCTTCAACACGAATGCGCCGCCAAACAATATGCATCACGACAACGCGCTTATATAATTCTGACCTCATTGAACCCCATTTTTGTGTAGTAAAACTGGGATTTACAGGGGTAAACCTTTCCTTAATTCTGCTCTTAAATATAGATTGTGAGTATTCGTTAGAACCGCCTCGATGAGGCGCTCTACCGTGTAGGCGGTGAGGCGCTTCTAACGAGTACTCACAATTTATATTTTGAGCAGAAATCAGAAAAATACCACAAATGTTCAAATTAAAATTTTCGTTTTTTTTTTTTGGCGGTAAAATTTACAATGTATTCGTATAGAATGGGCTGCATGATACTTCCACCGACCGAAAATGAGTACTGGTAAACCGCTTAGAAGGTCCTGCTTAGGCAAAGTGGTGCTTTTGACCGTCCATGTGGTTTCACTGGGCGACAGGGATTGACATGCTATTTCATCTCAATGTCGGGTAGTAGTCCCATAAAATTGGAAGAAACGTCACCACATCACGAAAACAGGCCTATATAATCCTGGCTCCTTTGAACCCCACTTTTATACAGTAAAACTGGGGTTTACAGGAGCAAACCTTATTTTGCATATTTCTGCTTTAAAATAACTCGTTAGATCGATGAGCGGTTCTAACGTGCACCCACAATCTATATTTTGAGCAGAAATAAGAAAAATGTCGCAATATTTCATCTTAAAAATTTCGTTTTTTTCGGCGGTAATATTTACAATGCATTTGTATAGGCGTGTTTTCGTAATGAAAATGACATAAATAGTGTTGAAGGGGACGTTAAACCTCAAATCAAACAAACAAAAGACCACAAGGTTTGCGAGCGGCAAAGTTTTTGGAGGGGCTGCACTTATGCACAGGCTCGTTAGAGCCTGCGGCTGGTCGTCAGAGCGATAAAGTACCATTTTCTCTTGCACTGGTTCAAATTATTGACTTCATTAAGTCACGCGATGCCCAAGACGCGACATCAATCTTGACTATATATCCTAAAGTGGTATTACTACAGTTAACTAGCAAGACTTGTAAAATAATTACCAGGATCAAATGCATTAGGATGAAATAGACAAGCAGAACAACACCAAGAATTACCACCCGCATGCAAAGAAGGCATTTTTTTATATCTCCAGAATAAGCATTTTTTCGATGAACATTTGTGATATTTATGAAATATTAGTGAAGGCAATGATCAGGAATCGATATAATTAACCCATAGCTCCCATCAGAGACACCAAGGGAAAGAAACACAAACATGAAACAACTAGAGCTGTCAGTGAAACTGACTAGGGCCCCGGCAGCGCTATCAGAAAATTTGTGGACGGACAGACGGACAGACAGACGGACGGACAGAGTGATTACTATAGGGCACCCACACTTTCAGTGCGGGGCCCTAACTAGACCCTAATGGAAGCACCACCAGCGGAAAGCCAAAAGGACAGTTACTTTCCAACAAAATGGCCAATTGGCTGTCCAAAACAAAATAATATAGCGATACACACACCCAAAGACATTCCATAAAAAAAAACACGACAGAAAAACCGCCTTTTTGTGATATTTATAACCCTTGTAAACCCCTTTTTGATTCGATAAAACGTTGGTTTAGAGGGTTGCTTACTACATCGGCTTGTGTGACAGCCGTTAAAAGTCTCCGTGTCCTTCATCATAGTGTAGCTTATTATATATTCTTGTCTTTTGGGATCATTAATTCCATTGTGAAACCTTGAAAAAAATGAGGGCCACTGATGAGAAATAATTGGCCGAAACTAGCTAGTCTGGCCCAGAAAACTGTTCTTTTCAAACTTTTAAGTTCTGTGGTGTATTCTTTGCTTCAAAAAGATAACCCTTTTATTGAACATATTTAACGTTACTACAGCTGCATGGTGTTAAGTGAATGTGTGGCGACCGTAAAAAGCCTCCCTACCATTCATCATAGTGTAGTTTATACTTTCTTGTCCTTTGGGATCTTCCATTGTGGAACCTTGAAAATATATGAGGGTAACTATGAAGCATAATTGGCCCAAACTAGCTAGTCTGGCCCAGAAAAAAATGTACACTTCATACTTTTATGTTCTGTGGTGTATTCGTTGCTCAAAAAGGATAACTCTTTATAAAGGACATCCATCACGAGAACAAGTCCGCGACATGAACACCCTGCAAAACCCCAATTTAAATAGACAAAAACTGGGGTTTACACGGTATACATTATTTTTTATGCCCCGCCATTCGAAGAATGGTGGAAGGGCATAAAGCGTTGCCCCTGTCCGTCCGTCCGTCCGTCCGTCCGTTCGTTCGTTCGTTCATTCGTCCGTTCGTTCGTCGGTCCGAAACTTAAACGCAGTCAATTACTTTTTTATTTCTGGATGGGTTTTATAATTACTTTGTAGAAATGTTAACCATCATGAGACCATGTGTCACATGCAAAACCCAGGTCCATACCTCCAAGGTCAAGGTCATACTTAGAGGTCAAAGGTAAAAAAGGGTCCGAAACTCAAACAGGCAATAACTTTCATATTTCTGGATGGATTTTAAAATTACTTTGTGGAAATATTAACCACCATGAGACGATCTGTCACAAGCAAACCCAGGTCCGTACCTCTAAGGTCAAGGTCATACTTAGAGGTCAAAGGTAAAAAAGGGTCCGAAACTAAAAGGCAGTCAATAACTTTCTTATTTCTGGATGGATTTTGAAATCCTTTTGTGGAAATGTTAATCATCATAAGACGATGTGTCACGTGCAAAACCTTCGAAGAATGGTGGAAGGGCATATAGCGTTGCCCCTGTCCGTCCGTCCGTTACACGTTCATTCGTCCGTCCGTTCGTTCGTCCGCCCAAAACTTAAACGCAGTCAATAACTTTCTTATTTCCGGATGGATTTGAAATTACTTTGTAGAAATGTTAATCATCAAGAGACGATGTGTCATGTGCAAAAGTCAGGTCCGTGCCTCCAAGGTCATGGTCATACTTAGAGGTCAAAGGTAAAAAAGGGTCAGAAACTTAAACACAGCCAATAACTTTCTTATTTCTGGATTGATTTTGAAATCACTTTGTAGAAATGTTAATCATCATGAAACGATGTGTCACGTGCAAAACCCAGGTCCGTCACTCCAAGGTCAAGGTCATACTTAGAGGTCAAAGGTCAAAAAGGGTCCGATGAATAACTTTCTTACTTCTGGATGGATTTTGAAATTACTTGACAGAAATGTTGGCCATCATCAGACAGTCTGCCTCACACAAAACCAAGGTCCTTACTTCCAAGGTCAAGGTCATTTATTAGAGGTCAAATGTGAAAAAAAGGGTCCAAAACTTAAACACTGTCAGTAACTTTCTATGGATTAATACGAACATAGACATATTTTCAGCCGGGGGCATCTGTGCCCTATGGGCGCATTTCTAGTTATATTTCTGCTCTAAAACATTGATTTTGGGTACTCATTAAAACCGCATCAGTTCTTACGAGCACCCTCTACCTATGTTTGCAGTATAATTAAGAAAACTATTATGAATTTTCATCAGAAAAGTAGCCATTTTGGAGATATGAAAAAAATGTACTATGTCGCACGAGTATGTTATCGTAATGGTCAGCCTAATGAGATAATTGTTTGTTTGTTTTATTTGAGGTTTAACGTCCCTGTCAACACTGTAAAGGTCATTTTGGAGACGTTGCTTCCAATTTTGTGGGACTTTTACCCGACAATGAGATGAAAAGACATCTCAAGCCCTGCTGCCCAATGAAACCAATATGGCTTATAAGCATGGACAGTCCGACTCGCACTGCTTTGCCTCGGCAGGCTTAGATCCTCTAAGTGGTTTACCAGTACCCGTGTGCGGGTCGGATTCAGCTCTGCGTGGAAGCATCATGCAGCCCATCTATTTCTTCAAGCCCCGATGAGCGGGGGCCTCCTTATGAGATAATACATACACCCGTGTGTACAATGGCGTCTTTCATATCTGTAGAATTATACTCAGTTTCAGTGAAAACGCATCACTTTTAGAATTTTGATTTGTTTAGTTAACTGAATCATGAAAAAAAAAATGGGTACTATATTAGAGACTTGTGTCTAATTAAGTACCAAAAAAAATAATTCGGTACTATATTAGAGACTTGTCTCTAATATAGTACCTAAAAAAAATTCTTCATTTTTTTCATGATTCAATCCCCTATGGTTAAGGTAAAAATGACTGACTTTTTCAACTGATAAATACGGTACTGTAAAGTTGTCAACGAAGCATGAGTTTGACACGAATACTGCGAGATTTTTATGATGTCCATCGGCACGTACAAAATGGAAAATTTTTCGTGATCATCTTTCAGTATTGTCATTATAAGGTCCGGGTTCTTTACGTTAAAAGACAGCAAAACATTTCATAAGAACAAGCCAATGGGACGTCTAAGTAACGTCGACCGTCATCATGCCCTCGGTATGGTTGAAGGTGGGCTTTCATACCGCCAAGTTGTAGAGTGTGTGTGTGTGTGTGTGTGTGTGTGTGTGTGTGTGTGTGTGTGTGTGTGTGTGTGTATGTGTGTGTGTGTGTGTGTGTGTGTGTGTGTGTGTGTGTGTGTGTGTGTGTGAATTCGGGTTTAACGTCGCTTTCAACAATTTTTCAGTCATATCACGCGACGGTGTCTGGTTGCGACAGGGAGCTCAATGCTCACTTTTATAGTGCTGCCTCACTGAAGTATCATGTCCCAGACACATTACATGATACCACACTCAGTCACATTATCCTGACACCGGGTCGACCAGTCCTAGCTCTACCCCGTAAATCTGAGTGCCAAGCGAGGAGCAGCTAGTACCATTTTTTAACGACTTTGGTATGTCGCGGCCCGGGATCGAACCCGTGACCTCCCGTTTCCCGGAGCGGACACTCTACCAACTGAGCTATCGGGGCCAAGTTGTAGAGCGTATGGGTTGTTCGCACACTGGTTGAAAGGCTGTTAACTTGGAAAGAAGCAATGGAGGCGAAAGGGCTGAGAGTGAATGCATGAAAGACAAAGATCATGATCTTTGGTACAGGCAGAGTACAGGCCAGTATGTCGCGCTGGAATGGGCAGTAACAGTATCTTTTGTAATGGCTGCAAGTTCTGGGTGCACAAGAAATGCAGTTGGCTCAAGCGCTTGATAGAGGACCCTGATTACAGGTGTTCACGGTGCCAAGGAACTGGCAGACCACAGAGGGAAGTCCAAGTCGGACCCGACAAGCTGGAGGTTGAAGCTTCCTTCTGCTACCTAGGTGATATGCTCTCAGCAGCAGGTGGTTGCGACCATTCAAACACATCACGTGTGAAAACAGCCTGGAAGATATCAAGGAGATGCTACCAGTTCTCTCTTCCAGCCACCTCTCGTTCAAGACACGTGGCTGTGTGTACAGCTCTTGTGTGCGGAGCGCAATGCTCCATGCCAGTGAGACATGGCCATTGACAAAACAAAACCTCCCAACGTCGTCAGCGGAATGACATGGCAATGGTCAGACAGATCTGCAATGTCAAGCCACAGGGCACTCTCATCATCAGGTCCAGGGAGCTACTGAGCGTCTTGGCATTGAGGGCCTGGACCTCATACTGAAAGAGAGAAGGCTCCGTTGGTATGGACATGTGGAACGCTCCAACGGTGCAGTCCAGACTGCCTGTAGTCGGAAAGCGGGGGCATGGAAGGCCCAAGATGATCTGGAAGCAGCTGACAGAAAGAGATTGCCGAGAATGGAAGCTCTCTGCTATCGATCCTCATGATAGACAAGCCTGGAGATCTGGTGTAAGATCTGCCATGCTTGCAGCAAGCCAGCTACCTGGATGGGGGCCCAGTTATGCGAATGTTGACCCCATACCTACACGTTAAAAAATCCGATGATGATGATGATACACGCTTTGTTTCAAAGCAAACAATTGTTCCCTACAGGTACACAAAGGTCATGTTGTGCAACAGACGTCTAAATGCATTAATATTAATTGAGATTTTTGCTTTCATCCAGATGGACCGATCTGACTTAATAATTCATCACAATGGTGTTATTTTCCTCCTACAAAACGTACGTTTCTGTCATAAATTCCAATTCCTTTGAGAATCGTAGGAGGTAGATGTCATCGCCAAAGAAGCAAACATACAATAAAATGAGAAACTGAGCTACAGTAAAAATACAACCACATCACGAAAACACGCCTATATAGTTTTTACCCCTTTGAACCCCACTTTTATATAGTAAAACTGGGGTTTACAGGGGTAAATCTTTTTTTTCTTATTTCTGCTCTAAAATATAGATTGTGGGTACTCGTTAGAACCGCCTCGATGAGGCGGTTCTTACGAGAACCCACAATCTATATTTTGATAAGAAATAAGAAAACTATCACAATTTTTCATCTAAAAAAATTCGTTTTTCTGAGGTAAAGTTTACAATGCGTTTGTACAGACGTGTTTTTGTATTGAGTTTTACAACTAATGTGGGCAGCGAATGGTCTGATAAGACTGCACACGCGCACAGTCTGGTCTGATCAGTGTCTTCGCTATTCGCATGAAATTGTAACGTACCCTAGACCGTCTCTACGATGCTCAAGAGTTGCTGGACTGATCTTTTAGAACCCAGGAGACCTTTACTTTTTCGTCCAACGTAGCTCATTAACACCCCGCTTTAGATAATTTAACCTGAATGGTTCAACAACATATATGTACTGACAGAACGGGCCTCCGTGGCCTAGTGGATAAGAGCGCTGACTCTTAGTCATTAGGTCTCTCACCGCCGTAGGTTCGAGCCTCGCTCTGGCCACGTGTGAGACGCCAAGTTCTGCAACGGAAGGTCAGGTGGTTTTTCTCCGGGTACTCCGGTTTTCGCCCACCTCTGATTAACGATCGGCTCGATATGAGTGAAATAATCTTGAAAGGGCCGTAAAACCCAAACCAAAAAAAAAAAAAAAAAAAAAAAATATGTACTGACACGATATTGTATTCTTGTCACCTAATATGCCAATTAAATCCCACACCTGTGATAAAAAACTCGACAGGGGATAAATTAACCTTTAGCAGCGTGATACGATCGTAATAGCTTTTTTTCTATTAGGTTTGATTTGACATTTCTACTGTAGTAATATCAACAAGAAGAGGTTACAGATGCCACAAGTAAAGGCGAAGAAAAGTCATTTCTTGGTGCTAACAAATAACTTATGTATGTTACATGTATGATGTTTCAAAGAGCAGAGAGAAGGCTACTTAGGAAAAGTCACAAGCGAAGACCACAACCATTTCAATCAACTGAAAGAATTACGTGTCATAAAGAAGCACACAAAAACGCAAACCAATACGGACACAGACAAGTTAAATAGAGGATCTTACATGAGTGTTCATGTGTTATTGAATTTATTAAACGAGTTGAGGAAAAGGAATAAAATGCGAGGCTTTGCCGAGCATTTTATCCCTTTCCCTCAACGAGTTTAATAAATTCAATAATACATGAACACGAATGCAAGATTCTATTTATCATATGACATTTAAAACCCATTTTATTCACGTTAAATATAGAAAAATATTCCGCCATTAGTAAACGCGACATCGTTAAGGACGTCCTGCGGGTAACGTTACGGGACCTATCTAACTAATTTGCATATTTAATCCACTAGTGGATTATCGAATTTATTACACGGCATTATTACACTCTCAGACGCGACGTCATATGATAAAGCCAGTAAGTACAATTGAGCCAGCGAACAAAATGAAACCTACACTTTAGGGGAATGAATACACTTTAAGGGGATGCAAATCCTGCAAAAGTATGTCAAAAAGGGTCAACTCTTAAAGGAGAGGAGCACATTCTTCCCTATAAGAGTAGACTCCTTTTTCAGTGGGATAGAGTTTTTAGAAAAGCAAACAGGAAGTCCCGAAATGGTTCCTTTCGCAATTTGACGGAAAAAAATCTAAATCCATTCCCCTGAAACATGTTTGGGCAAGAAAGTCTCGGATCAGCCTGAACATACATCCAGTAGTAAAGATTTTTCGTTTATCTCTTTTTAAGCAGCCCGGTGTCTGTTGAAAAATAGAAGAGAAGGCAATGTTAATGGATCTGTACAATTGACCCAAACCTCCCCTCAGAAGAAACACAAATATAAAACAACGAGACCCTAATGGAAACATCAACAGCGGAAAGTCAAAAGGACAGTTACTGTACTCGGAGGATAAGTTGACAGTGACGTCAGCGAATGTTTTTGTTATTGAGCATAGTCCACTATTGTCGAAAGGTAAGCAAGCGTCGGTGAATTTCAATATAATGCGATTTTGTCGTATGCTTGTTAGTCAGTCAACCTGGCGCAGTGGAAAGACGGCTGACTGATATCCCGTAAAAGTTTTGTACTTTATAGTTGTGGGTTCGAGCCTCACTATTACATTTTTCTTTTTCCTTCTTAAAATATTAGTTTATACTTTTTATCGTTTAAAACATTACAATGCCCTATTTCTGCTGATTTTTATGTGCTAAGAAGAAGAAACACAAAACAATGTCACGAAACTGTTGACGAGCTACTGTACGAACTTCTTTCACGGATTTCAATAGTTTCATGCAGGATTCCATTTGACATTCTCACAAAGCTATAAACGTCTGTCTCACGTCTCATGATATGATTTCTTAAGACTCCTTCCAGGACACAGCTGAAAGCAACCGACGTCAAAAATGTTTAGGTCATTTTTTGAGCCGGTCAGTTGACATATCCACACTTTCCCAACATAAGCGGATAACTTGTACAGAAACTGACAACTGCCCGTCTTGAATCAATGGAAGGGGAGAATGGCCGAAGAAAAGATCAATCTCCACGAAAGAATGTTGCCAAACACAGGTACATATCGAACCTGCGTCGCCATTATAAAATCAGAAGAAAAAAAAACACACACACACACAAAAACCACATTAAAAATATAATAAACTAGAAATGCGTCCATAGGACACGGATGCCCCCGCCTGGAAAAATCCACCCATGAACAACAAAGATATTGAGCGGATACAAGAAAAAAAAAAAACAAATCAACACTTTTCTTTACCCTTGGACCTCTAAGTATGACCTTGACCTTGAATGTACCAACCTGGTCTTGCGTATGACACACTGGCTCATGATGGTTAACATTTCTACCAAGAAATTTCCAAATCCATTCAGAATAACCGGACGCAAGAAAAAGACATTTTTCTTTACCTTTTACGTCTAATTATGACATTGACATTGGAGGTACCAACCTGGGTCTTGGGCACGACACATCGTCTCATGAAGGTTAACATTTCTGCCAAGTAATTTCAAAATCCACCCAGAAATAACTGAGTTATTGACTGTGTTTAAGATTTGGACCTTTTTTAAATCTTTGACCTCTAAGAATGACCTTGACCTTGGAGGTAAGGACATGGTTTTGTGTGAGGCAGATTGTCTCCTGATGGCTAACATTTCTGCCTAGTAATTTTGAAATCCATTCAGAAATAAGAAAGTTATTGACCATGTATAAGTTTCGGACACTTATTTTTACCTTTGACCTCTAAGTACGACCTTGACCTTGGAGGTATGGATATTGTTCTTGGAGGTACGGACCTGGGTTTTGCACGTGACACATCGTCTCATGACTGTTAACATTTCTACAAAGTAATTTTAAAATCCATCCAGAAATAAGAAAGTTATTGCCTGCGTTTAAAATTCGGACGGACGAACGAGCGAACGAACGGACGGACGGAAAGGGACAAGGCTATATGCCCTTCCACCATTCTTCGAATGGCGGGGACATAAAAACTTTGACCTAAAAAGAGTACATAAAATATAAATTTCGATTTAAAAGGACATCAAACAAAAGGCAGAACTCTATTCACGATGAAAAGGAAAGGAAAAAAAAAATGTTAGGAATCGAACCACGAATGGTCATTTCATAATTTAAAGAACACCAACACTAACCATTTGAGCCATTTCAGTTTGGCTTGTAAAAGGTCTTAATTCATTTCACTTTATCGGGTGGTTATTCGATTTTTATCGATAATAACGGTAAAACCCTGTCTCACCTATTGATAGTGGTATAGTCTAAACCGTCACTTTCAACTTATCCTCCGACTACTGTACTTTCCAACAAAATGGCCAACTGGCTATCAAAACCAAAAAGATATAAACGATACTGTTGTCCAAAGATAAGTTGAAAATGACCTCAGCGAATGTTTTTGTTATTAAGCATAGTCCACTGTTGTCAAAAGGCAACGACGCTTCGGTAATGACAATTATAGCGGTAAAGTCTGTCTTGCCAGCCAATGATGAGTATGATAATGATAACGGTACAACCTGCCAAACCTACCTGTGATGGTATACTCTTTTACGTCACTATCGTCTTATCCTCCTACAACAGTACAGACACTCAAAGATAAACCATGAACACAACAAACCGCGACAGAAGAACAGCCTTGATACGGTCAGTGAAACGAATTTCACTGGAGGGTGGGGGTTGGGGTGGGGGGCTTAAATCGATTGCAGGCGGCCGCAATCCTCGCCCTTGATTCCGTCGCGACTTACACAAATAATTTGTTCAGCCCGCATGAAGCCTTCCTAACGATTAATTAATTGAATTAATTGCAAAATATAAACGCCATAGGATGCCGCACGAGGAACATCACCATCCAAGAAAAGAAAATTAACAATCTCAAAATCATCGCGTTTATCATAAATTTTGCAGGAAACAAACTCATCTACATTAGATAGATGTAAAATGAAAAAATACGGGACTTCGGTATCAGAAGAATTTGCTGTATTTAACTGAAGTTCTGTGGGGAAAATCTGGCTGATCAAACCATCTAAATAGGTATTGTCAATATTTAATATATCATCCAAATATCTATAAGTCAAACTAAAGGCTTCCGATCCAAGGCGGTTCTTCTGTCGAGGTTTATTTTTGTTATGGTTTGTCTTTGACTGTGTGTGTTTTACTTGTGTTTTTTGTTCGTTTGGATAACCAATTGGCCGGTCTAGTTGTTTCAAGTTTGTGTTTCTTTCCCTTTTGTGTCTCTTATGGGAGCTGTAGGGTTAATTGTATCGATTCCTGCTCATTGCCGTTTCTTCTATTTTATTTAATGATTTCTGATCGGGACATCATGAAAAGTAGAAGTGGAGGCAATGATCAGGAATCGATACAATTAACCCACAGCTCCCACCAGAGACAGAAGAACCCGCGACAGAAGAATCGCCTTGGAATGGTCAGCGGAAACGAATTCCACTGGGGGGGGGGGGGAGGAGGGGGGTGTGGCTTAAATCGATTTTACGTGGCCACAATCCTCGTCCTTACTTCCGTCGCGAAGTTTCTTTAATAACACCATACGAATCCGCTACTGATCGCGTAGGCTGATCAGTCTTCACTGGTTACAGAACAAAACGAAAATCCAGCGTAATAGCTAAGTAGTTAGTGCACTTGTCTCTTATGCTAGAGGCTCTCGGACGATCACCGGTAGCGGTGATAAAATTTCGAGTCCGAATCATCATCTGCACCAATGAATGTCATAAGGTGCACCGTCCTTCGGATTGGGATGTTAAATTGAGCCCCTCAACCCCCGCCCCCTACCCCCTCGTGCAGAGAGAAGCATTCCCTGTGCAGGTTAAAGATCCCTACCGTAATTACATGATTACTGTGTAGACTTTATCCTGCGAACCTGGTGTGTATGCAATGTCCACCTGCGAGTAACTGTCAAATGTGACCAATCGCAGTATGAGAATAAGAAAGAAAGACAGAAAGAAAGAACGGTAGGCAGTGATCAGAAAGCGATAAAATTACGTTTTGCCTTCAGCCAAAGGCACCAAAGGGAGACATAACGAAAACACGCCTAAACAAATACATTGTAAGCTTTACTGCCGATAAACGAAAATTTTAATGTGAAAAATTGTGATATTTTTCTTATTTCTGCTCTAAAATAAAGATTGTTGGTACTCGTTAGAACCGCCTCGATTTCTGCTCAAAATATAGATTGTGGGTACTCGTAGGAACCGCCTCATCGAGTCATTAGTTTCCATATAAACTAATTAAGCTGAAATTTGGTGGACAGTGAAGCCTATGTAGAACTTTACATTCTTTAAGATATTACATTCTACCAAATTTGAATAAAAACCGTACTGTCTATTAACAGGTTCTTAGATATTTCTTTTTATGCAACATTTTCAGTTTTCATCTGATGTTGCTAAAATGCGACGGATAGTACCGTTTTGATATGCGACAGTGCATATTTGTTCGAGAATACAGCTCACAACATTATTCAGTAATGCCTGTTAGGTATGACTTTATTTCCTGCTACCTGCTACTACACTTTTGACCTGTTCAAACTGAAACATGACTGATACATGTGCAAGGAATAAGACTATGGGGTAGAACAGCGCATTTTTGTTTGAGGTTAGACACCACTTTGGCTGTTCAAAGGTGTTCTAGGACCACCTTTAAACTGACCCAAAGGTAGTTCAAATATATGCATTTTACTGTATATACAACAGTAAACTAAAAGTTTACTAAAATAATGCTCGCTGGCCTCGGTAGCTCAGTTGGATGCGCGTCTGACTGGTGATCAGGAGGACGCGGGCTCGATACCTGCCGGGGTCGGCCACATTCTGTCGTGGAGATTGATCATGAAATCTTTTCTACGGTCGTTCAATCCCTTCCGCTGATTCAAGAGGGGCAGTTGTCAGTTTCTGGCAAAAGAATATGCACTGTACTGGTAAACCGCTTACGTTTAAACCTGCCCAGGAAAAGTGTGGATAGGTAAACTGACCGGCTCAAAATGATCTAAAACCTTGTTGACTTGGCCATTAAACTCCAAAACAAATCAACGTATTACATAAATAGATTGTGGATTCTCATTAGGACCGCAACAATGAGGCGATTTCAACAAGCACAAACATTGTTCTAAAGACAGATATAAAACATGAAAAACGCCATTTTGAAGATGGAAGATAAATATTTCTTGCAAAATTGTTTTATTCAGTGAACCCTCTTTATAACAGCAGAATTCGTTATAACGTCTATTTGACTGGCATAAAAACAGCGAATTATATGTTTGTTTTCAGTGTCTATGGAAGACATATGTTCCGGAAGTTTGCTGGTGTCGCCTCATAGGCGCTTGTAGCAGGTGCCAGAGACATGCGTTTTATGGAGAAATAGTCGAAAGTATCCGTCATTTATCATTAGACAGTTGTATATCAAGGTTCTCTGTAACAGTAAATCTACAGCATATTCTTTGGTAACAAAAACTGTCGTTATAACGAGGATCCTCTGTGGCGCTATTATGTGATGGCAAGAGAAGGCAAGTCAACTTACGGCGAACAATACTGTATCCTCCGCAGCCGTACCAATTATGTTGTCAATATCAACCGTGGCAGTACCCGTGAATTTATATACTATTCCCTCACACCTTCCCAGATTCAACTTACAGATAAGCTCGCCTAACTTTCTCTCTAGTAACATTATACTGACCACAATTATAGGGCACTGCTAAGTGACTACGCGACTTGTGCTTACTTTGCCTGCGCCTGGTGCCCGACTATGGACATTTACAAACAGTGTACACCAGGATCAGACGCCGCAATCTGCGGCGTCTGATCATGGACTACGCTGTTTTTAAAATAGAGATCTGTATCGATGTCACAGTAGATTAAATGTCATAAACCACAGTTATTGCCTGGCACAGCAAAGCTACAACGCATCTAGGGTCATCTCTCCATTTCAGCACTTTCTCAATGGGAAATATATTTATTTTATTTCAATCAATTACACCAGTAAATGGGTCCTAAAACTAATGCGATTTCATTTTACCGTGCACAATTTACTTGTAGAAATCCAATTATCCTGTGAAATCTTTTTTGCTTGGGTAAATTCGCGAAACAGCTTTATCACGCCCGATTTAATTGCAAAATATACGAGAATTAACGCAAAATGAATCTACACCTCTCGCCTCTGTTCAATTCACTGTCTTATACCAATTAAGAGTAATATAAATTTTATCAATAAATGGTCAAAAGAGTTATAGCCATTTTGTATTGATTTACGATTACTGGAACTAACGAAATTAAGTTTAGTAGACTTGCGATATCTAGATATATTATTTAATAACTAGACTCATTATTTGAGAGCTTTAAAGCTTGATAATTTATGGTATTTAAAATACATGAAATGTATTGGGTTAAGATATTTTAGGTGTCATTTTTTCATCTTTCGGAAATCACATCATGTGAACAAGTCCGTATAATGGATATCCCTGAAAGCCCCATATTGTATAGAGAAAATTGGGGTTTACATTGATATACATTTTTGTTTTATTTTTGTTGCAGACACTGGTTGTTAGTACCCGTTAGAAGCGCGTCAGTGAGAGAATGTAAAAACAATGTCTAACGAGCACCCATGGCCCCCACCCATCGGGGCTTGAAGAAATATATGGGCTGCATGATGCTTGCACGCAGAGCTGAAACCGACCGCACACGAGTACTGGTAAACCACCTAGAGAATCTAAGCCTGCCCAGACAAAGCGGCGCAAGTCGACCCGTCCATGCTTATAAGCCCTATTAGTTTCAATGGGCGACAGGGCTTGAGATGTCATTTCATCTCAATGTCGGGTAAAAGTCCCACAATATTGGAAGCGACGTCTCCAAAATGACATATACAGTGTTGACGGGGATGTTTAACCTCAAACAAATAACGAGCATCCGCAGCCCATGTTTGGAGTATAAAAATGGGAAAATATCACAGATTTTCACACACAAAAACAAACAATAACAACAACAAAAAATAACGTTTTGGAGATGTATGTGTGGAAGAACCCCACTTTATCACACGACAGTTTTGTCGTAATGAAAGGTACTCTTAACTTGTCCTAATTTCGCGAAATGGCTAGTTTTGCTGATATTCTCGAATTTGCTCAATCGCATGGTGAATTCTCACCTAATATTATATATAACACGAGTCACAATGGGGGGAAAACGCCTTTCGCACAATAAAACTATCAATGTTCTTTCTTATATGTAAACAGCTAACCTTCTAAGCGACTTCCTAACATATACATCACCTTAAAATTTTGTTTGTTCGTTTGGAGTTTAACTGCGCTGTTAACACTGTTCAGGTAATAATGAGCCTGTGAGTTATCCTGACCACACTATCTGCTCGAACATTTAACATATTTAACGTCACTGCAGCTGGTGTTAAGGGAATGTATGGCGGCGGTAAAAAGTCTCCCTGCCCTTCATCGTAGTGTAGTTTATTTTTTCTTGCCCTTTGGGTGATTGATTCCATTAGCTGAGGGTCACATACGATGCCTAATTGGCCGAAACTAGCTAGTCTGGTCCAGAAAAACTTGTACAGTCCATACTTCTCATTTCTGCAATGTATTCCTTGCTTCCAAAGGCTAACACTTTCATAGAACATACGTGTATTTATTTTGGCCCCGAAAAACCTTGTACACTCCATACTTCTCAGTTATGTGGTGTTTTCCTTGCTTCCAAAGGACAACCTTTACACAGAACATGTTTTACGTAAGCGGCTAACCAGTAAAATGCGCATTCTTTCGCCAAACTGATATTTCCTATTTCAGCGGAATCACGTTAACAATCCCCTGTAATAATCAACCTTGTAAGCCCCATTTTACAAACCATCATGTTAACAAGTCCGTGAAACGAAGACCCCTTTAAACCCCATTTTATATAGAAACAAATGCGTTTTACGGCGTATACATTATTTTCTTTATTTCTGTTCAAAGACATAGGTTGTGGGTACTCGTTAGAACCGCCTCACTGAGGCGGTTCTAACGAGCAACCTCAACCTATGTTTGGAGTAAAAATAAGAAATATATCACAGATTTTCATCAGAAAAGTGTCGAGTTTCTTAGATAAAAACCAAAGTTCTATGTCTCACGGATGTCTTAATGTTATGCTAGGGACAATTTTGCTTTGCAAGGGTTTACCATCACGAAAACACGCCTATATAATTTTGACCCCCTTGAACCCAACTTTTATATAGTAAAACTGGGGTTTACAGGGGTATACCTTATTTTTCTTATGTCTGCCCTAAAATATAGATTTTTGGTACTCGTTAGAACCGCCTCGATGAGGCGGTTCTAACGAGTACCCACAATCTATAATTTGAGCAGAAATAAGAAAAATATAACAATTTTTCATCTTAAAATTTTCATTTTTTTCGGCGATAAAGGTTACAATGTATTTGTACAGGCATGTTTTCGTAAAGATTATTTTTCTTATATCTCGGCTCTGAAATATACTTTGTAGATTCTCGTTGGAACGAACAATCAACATATAACACTCTTCATAACGACATTTGATATAACGACACTGATACCGACATTTGATATAACGACACTGATACAGACATTTGATATAATGAAAAGACTCGTTACAACGACCACGGAAGGAATCCTTGGCTCAAGATGTGAGGGTTAACGGAGATATTCATGAATATTCAACTTGTTACTGCAAAAAGTGAATATTGCAGATATTTATTAGAATAAGTTTATGCTAATTTATTTTAGTTCGATTGCGATGGAAGCTTCAAGCTTATTTTAATTGGCAGTAAAAAACAAGAAAAAAATATCACAAATTTGCATCATAAAAGTAAATCAATTTTGAATCCATGAACAAGTGCATCATCTCACATGAATATGTATTTCGCGGGAAATACGATCTTTCGCTGGAAACCTGACTGGAGTGTGTATATGTGATGTTGACAGGTTGGTCGAACAGGATATTTCAAACTGACAGACAATGACGATTCTGATGATTTAATCATTGTTTATTGACTATAAACAGTGCAATGGGGTTGGGCTACAAGTTCTTACAACATCAGTTACGGCCCTTCCCCTACATCCCCTACATAGGATCAACTAATATATTAACTAATACATGTATATTGACGCGTCTGATCATTCAGCACTGCACGAATGCGACTGCTGTTCGAGGCTTTTACCGCTTGCATATATGGCATTCATATATGAAATCAAACAAGTCTCCAAATACGTTGGCGGTATGAAGAACGCGAGAAAATTAAGTTATCCACTGCAACCAGAGTTTGTCGCTGAGTATCATCAAGATCGGGTCAAATATGTTCTCGATTTTTACAGTCGCTTTAATCAACATTTAAGCACTACGCAGACGGTGCACACTTGGGAAAATTTCGATAAAACACGAAACGTTCATGATTTATTAGCGCAAAAACAAACTTAATACAAGTATTAGCTTTTAAAAAGCTTGTGTCTACGCTTAGCACACATTAATCTGTGTTGTCGTCGGATTGGAAAGTCAAATGACAAAACATGTGTATGCTGTATTAGTGTGGCAGTAAATCTGGAATTTTTTCTTTAATTTTCATAATTGTGAGTTATATCTTTCGATACATTTGAATAGTGCGTTTTGGTCGGTTCACTCGACAACCGCAGACAAAAATGAAAAAAAAAAAAAAAAAAAAAAAAAAATGCCGAGGCTCCCTGCCTATAGTAGCACACACACACCGATTATCGGAAGTTGGTAACCGCTGTCTTCCAATTTCACAGACGCAAAATAAGAATAATCTGAGGGGAGGTGGAGGGAATAAGTTTCAGATCTATCGTAGGTATAACTCACAAATATGAAAATTAAATAAAATTTTCTAGATTTCGTTAAACCTATGATGCATCTGGATAGTGATAGTCGCAACATTACTGGATGGTGGGATTAAGTAAGAATAAATTTACCAAGTAAAGGACAAAAGACAGCTTAGCCGTCAGGACAATGACCATGGAACAGGTTTGCAAAGTCTCACGCCGCAAAAAAATTACCCAATATGGGTAGACAAAACGTTTGACCATATATTTTTACGTTCTTAAAAACCTAGCTCCACCATTATGTACATGTATGTATACAATTAACCCCACTTTGAAAAAATACCTGTTTACAGAACAGAGGAAGAAGGCCAAATCACTGATTGTGCAGCAACAATGAGGCTTAAACTGTCCAAGCTATTTGCCACAGAAAAAAGTATCCTTCAAATAAAATCTAGTAAAAGAATTCTCTCAGGCCTAAAAACCAGTCTTGAACCAGTTTCTTGCTGTCGCGTCCTCACCGTTGTTTCATCTCTGTGGTTGTTTGATTTTTGTTATCACGGAGATGTTGCACTAGTGAGTTAGGAGGCCTTCATGCGGACTGAACAAATTAAATGTCTTAATCGCGACGGAAGTAAGGGCGAGGAATGTGGCCACGTAAAATCGATTTAAGCCCCCGGTGGAATTCGTTTCCGCTGACCGTTCCAAGGCGGTTCTTCTGTCGCGGTTTATTTTTGTTATGGTTTGTCTTTGAGTGTTTGTATCGCTTATATTATTTTATTTTGGATAGCCTTTTGGCCATTTTGTGGGAAAGTAACTGTCCTTTTGGCTTTCCGCTGTTGGTGTTTCCGTTGGGGTCTGTTGCTTCATGCTTGTGTTTCTTTCCCTTTGGTGTCTCTGAAGGGAGCTGTGGGTTAATTGAATCGATTCCTGATCATTGCCTCTACTTCTATTTGACAACTTCCTCCAAAGGAACTTCATAAGATCAAGCCCTTGAAGAAACCAGCGCCCTGACTTCATGAGCATTAACAGAAACACGTTCCAGGCTGATAACTTCATAAGCAAGCCTTATAGTCTGAACAATCCACCTAGAAATAGTATCACATGATATTTTCTTATCATGTGAATCTAGATGAGAAATGAACTGTCTCTTACGACCCCTCTGCCGGGGCTGACCCTGTCAATATAAATCCTGAGAGCCCTAATAGGACAGAATAATGGATTATCCTCCTGATAAACAAGACGGAATAGCCACTGGACAGCTCAAAACTGAGGGAAGCTGGTTTTTAGTTTTTAGCAAGAAAACCAGGAAAAGTGCATAAACTGACGGATTCATCTGTAAACTGAACGGCAGCTACTGAAAGCGCATGCACCCCAATGCATCTACGCCCAGTTGCAAGAGCAGTAAGGAATATTGTTCTGAAAGTTAGCTTTTTTAAATCCACAAGACTCAAGCGGTTCAAAGAGAGGACCTGTCAAAGTGGTGTAACATAACCACACACCTAAAGGCTGTGATCGTATAGATTTTTACTAACAAATAAAACTAAAGTCATTTTATAACATTTTCAAGTTTAATTGAATGCAAGAGCTTTCTGCTCCATTAAAATACCGCTAGACCAATACTCTAACTGGCATGGTCTAGCACCTTAGAGTGACACAAAATACAACCCCCCGAAGCCGTGATCAGAGGCGGTATATATACGCTTTCTCACATTCTTTCATGCACCTGCAGAACCATTACGTAAATAAATTCTAAATGCTATGTAAATAATATGTCCAAATTAGATAATGACATATAAACATACACTCAATTGACATGCTGGTATTAGCTTCTGGAAAGGTTTATCTAAATATCACTGCACCTAAAATATTCAATAAATGTTGACTTAAGCAATTATGTCCCACCTGCATGTGAAAATAACCTTTAAGTAAATATCATCGTCATATGATATTTCGAAATACTGATTTGAACAGCTTCCAAGTTACATGTAAGTGCAACATGGGTTCATGTCTGCATTTTATACAAAGTTATAGAAATGGTATTTTAGGATATTAGATGAAGCTATTTCATAATTATAATTGATGCTTATTACTTTCCTAAACCGTAATGCTACAGAAGCAGAAACTTACTGCCTACTCAACACTCATTCAAGCATATCAGTCTTACGTACCTTCAATACTATTTCAGTCATATAGAAAACATGCCTATGCATAATACCGACTGCATAACATGACTATGTTATATACCTCCCATTCTTAAGTAAATTAATCAACCCCTTAATTAATTTACCTAATAACTCTCTCTGATCACAACTTTTTAAACATATATGGTTAAACATATATCGTTATAGTATCAATGATATTCATGCACAATAACACAACATCATGCATCAATGAATAAAGTTTCATCAACATAATAACCGCAAGTGATCGTATATATAAGTGACCAGGATAAACCACAATTGATCGTATATATAAGTGACCAGAATAAACATATATGAGCATATGCACTCATGCATACAAGTATCTAAGATTTAAGGGTATATACATTAGTGACCAGGATAATATACTCATACAAGTGACCAGGATGTGACCAGGATGTATAAGTACTCAATATAATGATCAGGATGACCAATACATCATCAGCATGTACAAGTGACCAAGATCATTAATTAATCAATTATCTTTTCATATGACCAGGATTACTGCCATATTTATTGTAATCTACTTTTGCGACCAGGATAAATAATCTTATAACTGACTAGGATGTTATACGATCAGAATTTTAAACTAATGTGACCAGGATAAACGTTATTAAGTTCGTTAAATGTTAAAGAATGTTTTCTTAAACATTTCCTTTAATCAACCCTTCTAATCTAGTAGACTTCCTAATTACCAGGATAATCAATATACTTGTAACGAGGACTTCTACACAAGTATTAGACCAATAAAGGGCTTATTAAAACACACTGTTTTAATTAAGTTTCTGTTTCTTTGTTGGTGGTGAAAATGCACAGTCACATTGTTCTTCTCGTAGATTTAACACTGTCGGTGGTTGTGGAATAGATATAACTGGAACACGATGAATTTTGTTTGGTATTAGTTTTCCATCGTTGTTGTCGCTGGTGGTTGCTTCTTGGTGGTTTGAATTTGTCATCAAGTAAGTAGGGTGAGTCGGATGTTCTTTGCAGTTTGTATAGTGTTCTTGCATAACACTAACATCATTTGGCTGTAATAAATAAAGTTTAATGTCACATGTAAATCTTCACCTAAGCATGACCTTTAGGGGCATACTCAGGACTTTAATAAAGTCACTAAATAAAGTTCTATTTACTAGGTCTTCGTCCATGCATAGTCTTCAGGACTATACAAGGCACATATAAATGTCTCATATAAATGTCACTTAAATGTCAATGTACTATAACTATAAGTACTAATACGATTCACAGTCATGAACTATATACATAATGAAAACACATCGTACGATAAAGTTCAATTGCATCATATAGCAATTACATAACATGTAATACTCTCTGTTAAAACTGTTCATAAATAAATCTGTTTTACTACATCACTGTGCACAGATTTTTCTCGTTTTACTTTGCCCATGCCGCCTTTGCATCAGTCCACCTGAAGGGCTTCTGTCCTTCCTCTACGTCATTGACGTGTTGTTCTTCGATCAGAGTGGACATCTCTATATCACCTTTGATCGGTGACCGTTTCACATTTACCTTCTCAAGATCATGTGAGTTAGCCTGTCCTACACCAATTATCTTATACACCAAATTTCTTTTACGAAAGATCATTAAGATAATTACAATAATTATAACCGTTGATGCAATGCTGATTAACATAACATGTATCCAATTAGTACTGGCTTTACTCTCACCTAACATGACAGTCTTATAGTGTCTTGTTTCATGAAGTAGATTTTGTAAAGGGATCTCTTTTAAACTCGACAAATGTGGTGGCAACTGTATTGGTTTGGATCCTAGTTTAGTTTTAATTTCAATCAAAAATGAAAAGTTCGAAACATTATGTAGTCTTAAAAGTGCTTGCAACGGATCTGACCTTTCAAAGTTACTATGTCCGCCGAAATACTCAGGTAACTGTAAATATTTGTTTGATGCTTTACATGTGTTATTTAACCGAATAATACCAAATGGTGGTGTGATTTTAATGTCAACATTTTCAGATTCATGTGACTGACAATTTAATGTAAATGTCAGAGGTTTATTTGTGACCACAATCCAAATACCAAATGTCAAGTACTTCGTAGTTGGCAACCTTTCATTCAACACAACTACTTGTTTACAGTACTTTTTAATGTCATGCAGGTTTTTCATAAAGAGAGCAACAACGCAGAATTTGTTTACATTTGTCAGATAGAATGCTGTTTCAGGATTGCAAAACTGGAAATGATCATTATTACACATCTGAAATGTACTTTCAGATAGAAGCGAAAACTTTGTTTTATCCTCTGAGACCAGTAACATTTCGTTTTCTAAGCTATACTTTAATAATACGTTTGTGTCGTTATTGGTGGATAGAGGTAGTGGTAGGTTATATATTTTATACACTTCATACTCTTCTTTTGTGTTAATTAGTGGGATCTTAAGAATAATCCTAATCTCATTATCTTCAAGGTATGTTATACATGTCAATGTTTTGAAGAAATACCAAATGTCTTTACGAGGCTTTTTAGGTAACTCAAAGTTATTGGGAAGTTTTGTTTCTACTTCCATCAATAGTTCCTTAAGATCTTTTGGAGAGATTGTATTGGTAGATAAGTGATGCATTGATAACATATTTAGTTCAGACTTTAAGCTTTCAAGATAAAATATGGCATCTTGAGTTGTAAGCCTAATTTCATCAAGTATCATTTTAAATTGTAAGTATGTATGAATAAATTGTTCGAGTCTAACAAACTGTTGTTCAAATGTTCTTCCAAGCAAACTTATTTTACGATCTAGTTTCTGAATAACAATGATGAGATCCATTATAGATCTCATGTTTTCCGCTACTTGCATTCTCGTTAAGTTTAATACCGATAAACTTACATCAAGATCATGTATAATTTGTTCTTGATTAAGTGCCAAGGCTTTAACATTTCTATCTATGTTCTCAAGGTCACTTTCTGATACAGTACCGAACAAAGTACTCATTAACTGTCCTACTATAGGAAGCAATGACCTTTTGTGCTTATGTTTGTTTTCTGAAAGTGTCTGGTACTCATCAAAGTTTTCATAAACAGAAGTATATGTATCTGTTAATAGGTCAACTTCTACATGTAAGCTTTGAAATGTTTCTACGTATCCCGTTAGATTTGATTTCTGATAAAAGATTGTAATAGCTTTTACAATTTCATCAGTGCGAGCAAGATCGTTTTGAATCTTTAAAATTAGATTTTTAAACGGTCTCAAATCATGAATAAATGTTACAGACCAGTGTGCATCGTTAATAAAGACTTCATTAGTCTTTTGAAATACAACATTTTCGGATGTAAAGAGTCCGAATGCAAGGCTAACATAGCATGATCCCAAGATTAATGTGATCATCAATATGTTAATCTGAAATTAAATAAAAACGGGCATAACTATACTGGGCATAACTATACTGTTAAATGCGAGGTACTTATTTACAATTCACCTCTATTAACATACATGAGGCCTTTACCTCATTAAAGAACACTGTATTACGAGGTCATTTTTATAACATAGTAGACATTAACCTCAAAAATTGTTTCATATTCTCTGCTTTATCTTGAGACTTCTTTTGTCTCTTTTTCTGTGACCTAACTGTTTCACTGACTACACTATTATACAATGGCTGCTGTGAACAAACTTCGTTCACTTCCATATCGCTAGCTAAATCATTATTTTCTATTAAAGGCATAGGACAGGAATTATCGGAGAATAACTCGTCATTACACTCCCTGTCCTTGACCTCGGTTTCTTCACTTTGATTTTGCCTAGCTTCTCTGTGTTTAATTCTTTTCTGCAATTCCATCAAAGGAATATCATCTTCATCAGAAGAATGTTCTCTTTCTTGCCTATACCTCTTAACTAACTTAGCCAAGGGAATTTGTTCTTCTAGGTCAGAATCAGATTCTGTCTCTGACTCAGAGGCTTGAGGTGGAATTACATATGCTGCGTCCCTTAGTTTTCTACATTTATCATTTTTGGAAAGATTCCAATCATATACATTTGCTTTTATTAAATCACCCGCATATACTCTACTTGTTGTGCCATCTAATTGATTCTTAATTATAAAAGATACGGGCCCTGTTTTCTCAATTATTCTATAATAAGGTTTCCATTTCTGTCCTAATTTACCCTTTCTTTGTTTATTCTGATAATAAACTGGATCTCCTACTTTTAATTCTACCTCTTTGGTATTTTTGTCGGCATATTTAGCCTGACGTTTCTTTGCTTGCTGTAAGTAATTTCTTACATGTACAAAAGCTCTGTGCTGTTCTTGTAAAGCAACTTCGTGAAAATCTTCACCTAAATACTTTCTCCTAGGTTGTAATATATTGTCAACTGGCAATACTACATCTCTATTGTACAGCAAATAATAAGGCGAGAACTTAGAAGATTCACTTACATTAAACCTGATTGCTGCTAAACTTTGACAAAGATACAAATCCCAGCTCTGTTGATTATCAGCTACCATTTTAGCTAAAATATCATGCAAAGTTCTATGGAACCTTTCAACTTTGGCATTGCTCTGAGGATGATACACACTTGTCAAAATATGGTCAACATTAAGTCTTTCCAAAGTTTCTTTAACCATCTTATTTACATTCTCAGTTCCATTGTCCGTCACGATTTGTAAAGGACAACCAAAACATGGGAAAATGTGTCCAATGATCAGTTCAGCTACTGTTTCAGCAGTCTTATCTGGTACTGCAAAAGCTTCAGGCCAACCACTATACCAATCAACAAATGCGATGATATATTTATTGCCTGACAAAGTTGTTGGGTAAGGACCAGATAGATCAAGACTAAGTTTTGCCATAGGGTATGGAGGAATATCAGTTTCTTGTAATGGATGTTTCGTTTTCTGCATTGACCTAGTTCTACAAGTCATACAATCAGAAACATACTTATGAATTTCTTTAAACAGATTTGGCCAAAAGTATTTCTGACGAATGGAGTTAAAAGTTTTCTGTACCCCCATATGACCATTATTGTCATGATACTGAGTTACAACTAAAGACCTAAGATGTTTTGGAATAAACAATCTTAAATTTGGGTCATCATTGGCATTTGATAAATAGTATATCAATCCGTCTACCAAGAGATAATGTTTTTGAACATCTTTACTCTCTTCCCCATTTAAAATCATCGACCTGATTTCTGAAATATCATCATCCCTAGTTTGTTCAATTTTCATGTCAAAGCCGCTTTTAGTAAAGTCAGAACAATCACACTTTTCAAATGTATCTACATTGGGCAAACTACAACCAGCAAACGTTTTTGGATCAAACTGATTAGAGTCTAACACATTTACTAGAAACAAATTGTCATTGACATCAAGTACCTTTTCTACTTCAACGTCTTCACTAACTGTACTTTCCTCAAGTTTATTTACATTATCTGGATGCCTAGAAAGTAGGTCAGCGCATGTATTTGTTGTACCAGCAATGTATTCTATAGTACAATTATAGCCTGACATACTCAAAGCCCAGAGTTGAATCTTTTTATTTTGCATAGGAGATTCAAGCAAGTATTTCAGAGGCTTATGATCAGTTTTAATGACAAACTGAGCATTGTGAAGATAATAATCTAACTTTTGAAGAGCGAAATGGATTGCAAATGCTTCTTTTTCTACCACAGACCATTTACATTGAGACTTACTAAGTTTATGGGACAAATAATAGATAGGCTTTTCATCACCAACACACTCTTGTGTAAGGCATGCACCAATACACGAGTTACTAGCATCTGTATAGAGAACGTATGGTTTATTTGGATCTGGATAAACCAACAGTGGAACAGCAGTTAAACTATCCTTCAAGAATTCAAATGCAGTTTGGTGTACGTCTGACCACTTAAAATGTGCGTACTTTCTTGTCAAAGCGATAATTGGTTCAGCTATCTTAGAGAAGTTTGGAATAAATCTTCTATAGTATGAGCACATACCTATAAATGACCTTACTTCTTTTACACAAGTTGGAACAGGTAAAGATCTAATAGCATCAACCTTCTTTTCATCAGGTCTGATTCCTTGCTCACTGATAACGAAACCGAGATAATTAGTTTCTAATTTAAGAAAACCACACTTCTTAAGCTTAAGTTTCAAATTATGCTGTCTCAACCTATCAAAGATCAGACTAATGTGTCTTAGATGTTCTTCCAAAGATGAGCTAAAGATTAATATATCATCCAGATATGCTGTAGCAAAATCATTGCAACCTTGCAACACAACAGACATAAGTTCTTGAAATACAGCAGGAGCGTTAGAAAGACCAAAGGGCATCACATTGAACTCAAATAACCCTTTATGACATGCGAAAGCTGTCTTTTCTTTATCTTTTTCATCCATGGCAACCTGCCAATAACCACTTTTTAAATCTAAAGATGTAAAGTATTTTGCTCTACCAAGTAATGCTAAGATATCATCTATTAAAGGCAAAGGAAAGGAATTTTTCTTTGTAATTAGATTTAATTTTCTAAAATCAACACAGAACCTTTTACTGCCATCTTTCTTATCAACAATCACCACAGGAAATGACCATGGTGATCTTGACCTTTTAATTACATTAGCATCTAACATTTCGTTAATTGCTTTGTCAATTACCTCTCTGCTTTTAATTGGTGTCCTGTAAGGTTTCATCTTAATTGGTTCATGATCTCCTACATCTATTTCCATTTTTACTGTGTCTGTTTTTCCTAGTTCAGAATCTTTGCTTGCAAATAAGTCTTTATTTTTCAAGATAAGGTTTTCAATTTTTGACCTATATTTGTCAGGTACATCAAGGTCTTTTAAGTCTAATTTATTCTCACAGCTGTTATTTTGGATTACTGAATCTATATGAGTAACATTATTTTGAATCTCTGAGATTTTAGCCAACAAACCATGTCTATAAATTTTAATATATTTATTTGTGCTGTTAACAATTAACACTGGTAAAGATCTATCTTTTGCTAATGTAGAAACAGTATTAATAATTTGTAAGCCTGGTTGATCTGTTAAAAACCCTTTATCTATTTGCGAAACCTCATATGATGAACCTACTGGTAAGTCTGGATTTTCTCTTACTTTTCCGTAACATATCATGGCTGTATTTGGTTTAATTAAACATGTTCGTTTCATCCTAACTGTAGAAGCAATATGAATATCTTCCTCTAAATTTACATAGTGTTTACCATTTATTCTTAAACATTTTAAATCAAAATAAATCCTTACATTGTTCTGTTTGAGCCAGTCCAAACCAAGTATCAAATTTCTATTTAAATCTCTTATCACATAGAAATCTTGAGACATTTCGGTACCACCGATACAAAACTGTACAGTAATGCAACCGTCACACTTAAGTTCACTCCCATTTGCAGATTGTAAACAAACTTTCTTATGAGTAAGCCTTGGTTTATTCTTAAGTTGATCATATATTCTTCGGTGCATTAATGAACATTCAGCTCCAGTGTCTACAAGAGTTCTATATCTTTGTTTACCTATTTTAACTAAACAAGAATTTGGACTGCCTGAAACATTGATCCTAAATTTTTGATGAGGTAAATGTCTACTTTTGTCTTTACTACTCATTACATCGACCCCTGCATGCAATGAGCGTCCCAGTTTCCCTGCTGACCTGGGGTTTTACAAGCTTGAAACCTACTTCTTCCATGCCCCATAGGTCTTCTATTTTTATCTTTTTTCTTGCAATCCCTACTTATGTGGCCTTCTTCGCCACAAGACCAACATTTTATTGGAGGTCTGTTGTTAGCACTATTTACCCTTCTATTCTGAGGATAACGTCGACCTCGTGAAAGGTCAACCTCCATAGGTGTTGTTCTTGTATTGGACCCCTGCCAATTATGATGAGACATTGACACTCTAGTCCTCAAGTTTTGTTCATTTGTGGCAATAGCCACTGCCCCTTGCAAAGTATCGGGCTCATCCCTTAATATTTTCATTTTTAATTGGTCATTAGTAAGACCATCAACAAAAATATCTATGATTTGTCTCTCAATAGCATTGCCTCCCTGGTTATCATAGGCAATCTCGGCTAGAGAAAGAATACGCTCAGCATACACCTGTATATTTTCACCAGGCTTCTGCCTCACGGACCTCAACATTGACAGAGCAGTTTGAGAGTCTGTCACATCAGAAAATCGTACAGCAAGCTGCTGTTTAAGCTGATCCCAATTATTATTAGGATTAGCTTGCATGTAACGGTGAATGAAGCCACTCACCGCTCCACTTGACGACTGGTAAGCAATGAGCTTCTTCCGTGCGTCAGGTACATTTACTAAGGTCGCGTATTTTTCTATTGACCTTATCCATTCCCTATACGTTTTTGGGTTCCCGTCAAATTTAATGACTGCGTTAGATATTCCCTGCGCAGTTAAGGCATTTGAAACATTTGTAAGTTCTAATTGTATGTTAACAAAAGCCTGCGCAGCCGGATCAAGTTGTTGCTGAGCCTGAGCTTGAGCTTGGGCTTGAGCTTGGGCTTGTGCTTGAGCTTGACCTTGCTGAGCCATGTTTAAATAAAATAATAAATGAATAAATAAATAAATAAATAAATAAACTAATTAATCATAATTTTATTTTTCTTAACCCTACATTTTATTTTTCTTGTATAATTTTACGTCCTACTGAATAATAATTGGTGTCATAACAAGCAACACACAAAACCAGAAAAAGTAAAAGTAAACGGCACCTACCTTGGTGTCCATTCTTCTTGTCGTCAGGTTCCTTTTTTCTTTTATCCGCAGCACGGCACCAATAAATTTAGACGTGTAACATAGCCACACACCTAAAGGCTGTGATCGTATAGATTTTTACTAACAAATAAAACTAAAGTCATTTTATAACATTTTCAAGTTTAATTGAATGCAAGAGCTTTCTGCTCCATTAAAATACCGCTAGACCAATACTCTAACTGGCATGGTCTAGCACCTTAGAGTGACACAAAATACAACCCCCCGAAGCCGTGATCAGAGGCGGTATATATACGCTTTCTCACATTCTTTCATGCACCTGCAGAACCATTACGTAAATAAATTCTAAATGCTATGTAAATAATATGTCCAAATTAGATAATGACATATAAACATACACTCAATTGACATGCTGGTATTAGCTTCTGGAAAGGTTTATCTAAATATCACTGCACCTAAAATATTCAATAAATGTTGACTTAAGCAATTATGTCCCACCTGCATGTGAAAATAACCTTTAAGTAAATATCATCGTCATATGATATTTCGAAATACTGATTTGAACAGCTTCCAAGTTACATGTAAGTGCAACATGGGTTCATGTCTGCATTTTATACAAAGTTATAGAAATGGTATTTTAGGATATTAGATGAAGCTATTTCATAATTATAATTGATGCTTATTACTTTCCTAAACCGTAATGCTACAGAAGCAGAAACTTACTGCCTACTCAACACTCATTCAAGCATATCAGTCTTACGTACCTTCAATACTATTTCAGTCATATAGAAAACATGCCTATGCATAATACCGACTGCATAACATGACTATGTTATAGTGGAAAGAACCACAGCAAGATCCCATTTCGGAAAATGTGCCCATGTTCTGTGACGCTTCAGCTCAAAACAACGTACGACACCAGATAAGATGGACTGGTTAGAACAATCCACCTTAGTAACCTGTTTCAGGGCAGCTGAATTCGCCGAAAGATAGCCCTTAAAAGCAGCAGGGAAAAAGTTCTTCTCAAGAAAATATATCAGAAATTCCCCCAAAATCATTCACAGAAGGATTGAAGGGATCCACTTTCGTGCCGAAACACAGACTGTTAGTGGAAGATCTCTTCACTGTATAGACGCGTCTGGCAACTGAGTTGGAAATGCCTGATGCTTGCATATGTTGTTGCGTAGCAATCAGGCCTGCAGACGAAATAGCTGTGGAGTAGGGTGCAACATCCTGGACATGAATTGATATAACAGATCCTACCTTGCTGGCAAGGACAGAGGAGGCGCTATCAGTAGAGACAACAAAAGAGAATACAAAGCTTGATCCTCCCAGCGAGCGACTATAAGACAAACTATGCATTCCCCGTTCTGAATCTTGTTCAAACAAGGACGAATGAGAGGGAAGGGAGGGAAGACGTACGCCCACAGACCTTTCCAACTCAGATTCATGACATCTGTTACATATGCATCTGGGTCTGCAACAGGTGATACAAACAGCTGTAACTTCCTGTTCAGACGTGTAGCAAACCGACCCAGGTGGGGAGAATTCCAGATTGGGAAACCCCAGTCCGCCACTTGCTGATTAAGGGACCATTATGTTTGCACGACGTTTCCATTCCTCGACAAACAGTCGGCAATGACATTGAGCCTCCCGGACTGATGCCTTGCTTTGATGTGTACTCTGTTCGTGGCACACCATAATGCTACATCTACTGCTAGATTGCAAAGACTGTACGAGTGTGACCTCCCATGCCTGTTGATATAAGCTGAAACTGTGGTGCTGCCATTCAGACGCAGTACAGACAGACTTTGAATGTGAAAAGCAAATGCCTGAAGAGCTAGCCCAACTGCCTTTATCTCCAGAACATTAGTGTTTTGAATTTGACATCTGGAAGCCAAACCCTGAGGCCTTCAAGTTGTTTATGTGCGCACCCCAGCCATCGATACTCGCATCTGTGAACAGTTTCAGCTCTTGGGTACGGTGCTGAAGATGAGGCATAGACATAAGAAACTCGTTGTGTGTCCAACGACTAACTGCCCATCGGGGCTTGAAGAAATAGATGGGCTGCATGATGCTTCCACGCAGAGATGAAACTGACCCGCACACGAGTACGGGTAAACCTCTTAGAGGATCTATTCCTGCCCAGGCAAAGCGGTGCGAGTCGGCCCATCCATAATTATAAATCCCATTGGTTTCATTAGGCGGCAGGGTTTGAGATGTCATTTCATCTCAATGCCGGGTACAAGTCCCACAAAATTGGTAGCAACGTCTCCAAAATGACCTTTACATTGTTGACGGGGACGTTAAACCTGAAATCAAACAAACAAACAAACAAACACATGATGCCAACCTCTGACACCATCTCTCTTTGAGTTCCCACTGAAGAGGTCTGTTGAAAGCCCAACCCTGGGGGTAACAGATTGGCCATGAATTCCATCAGCAACTTGTTCAAGGTTTTCTGAAAAGACAGAATCCTGATTCGACCTATCGCAGCAGATCGTAGACAGACTCATGCACATAGGAAATTGAAATCTTGAACTGAAATGAGTCCTGATTTCTCCAAGTTGGGATAGGATAATTCCCAGGAGTTCCTAGCTGTGAAAACTTGATAGGGACTCTGTAACAGAAAGTTTAAAACCAATCGTACAGGTAAGCATAAACTCGAATACCTTGACGACGGACGTGAATCAGCACTGCCTTGGGCACCCGAGTGAAAAAAATAAGAACTCGCACACAGCCCGAATGGGAGAGCTCTGAACTGAAACACTTTCCCTTCGAAAAAGAAGCGAAGATATCGTCGAGACCGCCGATGAATTAGAATATGAAAGTATGCACCTGCCAAGTCTAAGGAAGTCACCCAACCGCCTTCCTGAAGAGCTAGTCTGATTGGTTCCAATGTCTCCATTCTGAAATGAGGACAAAAGACAAACTGGTTTAGTCGAGAAAGATCTATCACAGGACGCCATTTCCCTGACCTCTTTCGTACCAGTACTGTAAAGGCCCTTCCTTGGGTGAAAGTTCTTCACTTCTTCTATCGCCCGTTTCAGAAGTAAAGCAGATACCTCTTGTCTCATGATTCCCATTTTGACGGGTGGAGGTGAATGAAATAGTCGTGGTAGGGCACAAAACTGAATTCGATACCCACTTCGGATGACAGATAGACATCAGAAGTTATCTTTTCCTATGCCTCTAGGATGTAAGAAATTCGTCCTACTGTTCTTCTATTTTTGACAGAAAATTCTATTAGGAAACAGTGCGGGCCCTGATCAGACGCCGCGTTCTGCGGCGTCTGATCTGGGCCTAGACTGTTTGCCAAGGTACCCCTCAAGGGGTATCCCGCATACAATGGGTTAAACTGTCATTGATTCCGTATGTTCGGAGAAGAAATCAATTTACCAGCATGTCTTGAGCAAATAATTACAGCCAATTTTCGTAATATATAATTTAGTTAAAAGCATTCTAATAAATGTCTATTACCTTAGAAGTTCAGTTTTTTTTTATCTTATTACGATAACACACCCGAGCGACATAGTGCATTTTTTTTCACTTATCAAAAATGGCTACTTTTCTGTTGAAATTCCATGATAATTTTTCTTATTTATACTGCAAACATAGGTTGTGTGTGCTCGTTAGAACCGCCGCGTTGAGGCGGTTCTAACGAATACCCATAACCTATACCTTGGAGTAAAAATAAGAAAAATATTGTTTACCCCCGCAAGCCCCAATTTTCTCTATACGAAGTGGGGTGTAAGGGGGTTTCATTTCACGGACTTGTTCACGTGATGTTTCGACAGTATTCTTTGGCTTTGCTATATATTGTAAGCCATGAAGAAAAGGCCCATAGGATTCTATAATTTACATCCCGAAAACATGCCTATATAATTCTGACCCCCTTAACGCATTTTGATATATAGTAAAAATGGGGATTAAACTGGTATACATTATTTTACTTATTTCTGATCAAAACATTGAAATTTAAAAAAAAAAAAAAAAAATGAGATTGTTTAACTGATAATTTTCATTTTTGGTGGTAATGTTTTCAATATATTTGAACAGGCATCACGAAAACACGCCTTTTACATAGTATAACTGGGTTTTACAGGGGTAAAATAGAAGCCTCCGTGGTGCAGTGGTTACGCTACTCGCCTTGTAAACCAGGGGTCGCAGGATCGATCCCGGGCTTGTCCAGACTTTCGGATGAGTCTTTAAACCGAGGTCCCGTCTCGTATGACCTTAGCTGTTGGTGGGACGTAAAACTCAAACACTCACTCACTTTACAGGGGTAAACATTATTTTTCTATTGTTTGCGCTCTAAAATATAGATTGTGGGTACTCGTCAGAACCGCACACATCACGAAAACACGCCTATATTATTTTTACCCCCTTGAACCCGACTTTTATTTAGTAGAATATGGGTTTACAGGCGTAAACCTTATTTTTCTTATTTCTGCTCTAAAATAGAGATTGTGGGTATTCGTTAGAACCGCCCAGATGAGGTTAATAGAGATTGTGGGTACTCGTTAGAACCACCTCGATGAGGTGGTTCTAACGAGTATACACAATCTCTTTTTTGAGCAGAAATAAGAAAAATATCAAACTTTTTCATTAAAAAACAAACAAAAAAACGATTTTTAGGAGGTGAAGTTTATAGTGTATTTGTATAGGCGTGTTTTCGTAATGCTGAGTATTAAGTTCTATGGAAAGGTAATGCATCGGAAGCAAGGGCGAGAACACAGAACTGGCTTTTTCGGCCAATTACGCCTCATCAGTGTATCTCGGATGTTTTCGAAATTTAGCAGTGGTATCAATGATCCCAAACGAGACTAGACAAGAAATATCTTTAAAAAAGATATGCGGCGTAGATTTAATTGGAAGGTTGTTTAGAAACCAGTGCTTCAGCTGAAGTGCACGACCCGCCGGATGCTTTTAGCTTTATGAGTGTTACCATATATGGGTATGGCGGCCATTTTGGTCATGTGACCTGGACATAAAACGGTTCCCCCAACAAATGCGCCTTATCGTAAGGAGCAAAAATATATCTAATACTTTAGTACTGTGTTCTGTATTTGCAGGATAAAATGAATTCTCACTTTTCCAATACAAAAGCATGTGTGTCAAAGTTTGACCTAGGCACAAAGAAGGTCAAGGTCAACCCAGGGTCACCATTTTAGCAATTTATGATGGGCCTACGTCCCAGATGTTATTTATCAAGTTTCGTGGAAATCTGCCAAGTGGTTCTGGAGAAGAGTATTTTGAAGGGTTTTTACCATATATGGCTAGGCGGCCATTTTGGTCATGTGACCTGGACCCCATGAGCAAATTTTGGTTTCCTCAATCCCATAGAGGCTCCATATGAAATTTGACTTCAATCGGCCCAACGGTTTCCGAGGAGAAGCAGTTCGAAAATTTTCACATTTTTCGCCTCGGCGAGGCTATACTAAATGGAATGTAATATTTCGCAAGTTCATTGGTTAGACCTCATTGATACTATCAGTATGCCAAAAATTGTTTAAATATTCCAAGCGGTTAAGTCACTATCACCAATTTTCACAAACGGGTTACGGACGGACAGACAGACTGACAGAATGACACGGTGATTTTTGGGCACTCTAGAAAATCAACCGACTTCAGTCGGTCGCTTTTTCTGCGGGTCGTGCAATTTGAGCTACAATAGTGACAGCAACAATTGTCTGGCTATGAACTGGTTTACTGTATTCAAACAATTCAGATGTCACGCGAGGAAAAATAGCTTTGCAGAGGGCGGTGTCCCGCCTGTTTGAGCTAAGGTCAATGTAAAAGGTCAAGGTTAAAAACATGACCTGATTTCAAGAGCATATGATCTCAAGTATATGCACAACAAATAAGAAAACGTTATTATTTACTGTTTTTAAAAACAAATTCTAGGGTTAACATTTAGGGTTGTCGCTATGGTGAATGTAAACGCATAGGCGGACGAACAAACGGACGAGCAGACAAACGGACGGAAACTTGATCTTATGTGCACCTAATTAAAACTCAAATTACACTTATTCCTTTTCAGAATTTATATAACATTAATGATATTCGAAAATGTCCATTTTGTGTTAAAATGGGGGACATAAAGTATGCTGAAGACAAATGATACACTGCAACTTTTATTTAGCATATATTGTAAATTAAACATCTATCAATTTGTAATGCGATTATTGCATGTTTTTGTCATGCTATATCTCTTTATTGGTTTCATTGGGAAACAGGGCTTGAGGTGTCATTTCATTTCAATGTCCGGTAAAAGTCCCACAAACTTGGAAGCAACGTCTCCAAAATGACCTACACAGTGTTAATGGGGACATTAAACCTCAAATCAAACAAACAATTCCTTTCGCAGAAAATTCTTCCTTTCGCGAAAGGAACCTTCCTTTCGCGAAATGGTTCTTTTCGCTATATAGACCAACCACGTGAAATTAGGTCAAAATAGCTATTCACCGCAGCAGTTACAGAATTCACTAGAAACACAATTATACATATGACGTATGGCCATCAAAGGACAAGACGGTAAGCAAGCTGAAACTGTATATATTTTTCATTCATGTCTCACATAAAAAACGAAACATTATCCAGGTTAAAACTTCAGTAAACTGTCGTAGTTTTGAGTAGATTTATTTATGCAAATCATTGACCAATGAAATGGTCATCTCCTTGGACATGTGGTTTTATTGACCAATGGAATAACGAAAAATGTAGGACAAAAGCAAAACTATAACGGCTACGCCGTAAAAATATCACCTACACTTAAACCTGCCCAGGCAAAGTGATGCGAGTCGGACCGTCCATACATATAAACCCTTTTGGTTGCATTGGGCAGCAGGACCTGAGATGTCATTTCATCTCAATGTCGGGTAAAAGTTCCAGAAAATTGGAAGCAGCGTCTCCAAAATGTCCTAGATAGTGTTGACGGGGACGTTAAACATAAATTCAAACAAAAACAAAAACGTATCAAATAACGTGTACTTTCTAAGATTATATATGGTTGATTAACTGTAAACGATAAAAGCCGAGGAAATTCACGAATATATGACTGCTATAACTACATATAATACAGAGGTGGGCTGGGAAGCCCTAGACATAGACAGAAATACGTGCGTTAAGCGTCCGGTTACCTAAAAATCTCGTATCGTACGGACCGACTACGGTTTCCCATTCGGGAGTACTCTGTTCAATACCTATGATAAGTTGGTAGAAAGAGAATGTAAACGGAAGTCCTACCTAGGTAACATCAAAGCGAATTCCTTGTCAAGCCTAAATGCTAATAGTAGATTAATCATAAAACAATCTCTTTGAACCACATGCTTACACATGCGAAAAACTAATGTTTATACATGAAACTATGAAAGAATATGTCATAGTAATTTACACTCTGATAATTAACCAGATACAGTTTATGATCTATCATACATTTCTTTGCTCGAGTGCACGTTTAACAAATGATCAAATCATACAGGATCTTAACTGAGAAAAACATCGCAATATTTAAAAACAAAAGCGCTGAGAGTACGGGTGGGCCAATTGTCTCTGCGGCTGGGAAAAATCCTTCTTTTAACTGTATATTTAAACTGCTTTTTTAACCCTTATTTACCAATTTTTTATGCCCCGCCATTCAAAAATTGGCGGGGTATTATGTGATACCCTCCGAAGTTTAGAGTGTCCGTCCGACCGTCAGCGCCTCATAGTTTCGTGCACTCTCCATAACTCTGATACCGTTTGAGATATTTTCACGAAACTTCATAGTTACGTAGAGCTCTATGAGACGACGTGCAGAACGTATGAACCGTAACTCTGATTTTCCTACTTTTGGAGTTGTTGTCCTGTGAACATTGAACATAGCCAATTCTATAATAGTTTCGTGTCCGCTTCATAACTTCGATGCCATTTGAGATATTTCCATGAACCTTCACAGATATGTAGTTCACCAGGAGACGACATGCAGAATATATGAACCATAACTCTGAGTTTCCTGCTTGTGGAGTTATCACTCTTTGTTTTTGTTTGTTTTTATGCAAACAGCGTAGCCCCTGATCAGGTTCTACACTGTTTGCCAAGCCCAACCCATGATTCCAGTCGATATTTTGTAGACAACCCTCTGACGCAACACTCACAGCGGTTATTTTCTATAAATAACCGTTATTGCGACAAGTCAGTGAGTCACTATGACTTTAGCACTCAAGAGTTTTCATGCTTAGCAGCTTTTGGTCGATTGACCCCAACAAATATAATGGACACGGGCAATATTAAAACAAATAACAAGAAAAGTTTCTTTCCATGCTGGTTTAACAGAAAGAACACAGACAGACAGACAGATAGATCCAGACCGAGCGACAGACACATAGATTGTGCGTGTACAGAGACAGATATAAGTAAGCGGTTTACATATAACGTATGAAAAGGTATTTAATACTGCGAAATCTGTCCCTTGAATCGATTAAAAGGAATGAAGCAAACATAGCTGGGTTATGCAAAAGTCACTCTAACGGTATACTTCCCACATGTGGTTTCTGTCAAGAAACATTTATTCCAATCCACCACCTGGCCTTATCTTCCATCTGCTGACTGTGTGATTAAGGGGGCGGTTAGGCGAGGCAAAGGTGACGTGTATCTTGCGTCACCGGGCAGCCATCTGACATATCTTCTTATACTACTGAGTCGGTCAAATCTGGCCATTACCTCTGTTGGGTGCGCAGCTAAATTTAGAATTTTGCCAAAAAAAAAAAAAAGAAAAAAAAAGAGAAGTCACTGGATGAGTCCTTAAAACTATTTACAATCTGAATAACAGATGTAAATTACGGGCTTTGAACTCCTCTGCGGTCTTAGCATTCACCACAGAAGAGGGAAGACTATTCCACTGGGGAATAGTTCTAGGGACTTTTTCAGGGCATTACTATAGGACTGGTACCTATGGTATTGTGAGTTATTTACTTTTGATGCCCTTGTTCGGGTTGAAACTGTCGCAGGTGTCAAATAGTTGCCTTTATTAATGGCCACTGTACCTGAGTGTATCTTATAGAAAAAATATTAAAGAGAACTGCTCACACTGGCTTATAGTTGGGCAATAGGCTCCCGCCCATAGGGGCTTGAAGAAATATATGGGCTGCATGATGCTTCCACGCAGAGCTGAATCCGGCCCGCACACTAGTACTGGTAAACCGCTTAGAGGATCTAAGCCTGTCCAGGAACCGTGGTGCGAGGCGGACCGTCCATGCTAATAAACCCTATTGTTTTCATTGGGCGACAGGGCTTGAGATGTCATTTCATCTCAATGTTGGGTAAAAGTCCCTTAAAAATTGGAAGCAACGTCTCCAAAATGACCTTTACAGTGTTGACGGGGACGTTAAACCTCAAATCAAACAAACAAACAAACTTATAGTTGGGCAAGGTCTGCTGTCCTTGCAGCAGGTAAGGGTAGAGGAGGAGTGTTATATTTGTTTCTGTTTCTACGCTTCCATTCACTTTCTGCCTTCTCCCCTGTCCCTCACATTCATCTCCTCTACTATTTATTCTATCTCTTTTGAGACGATACAGAATGACCCACAAGTGATGAAGTGTCGTTAAACACAGAACAAACAATCAATCAATCAACCAATTGCTGTGTGTAATGGCGTCACGCTGTGGGTTGGCAGAAGAACGTCTCCTTCGTACGGTATTAAAAAAGAGGTTGCGTTTTTATTTCCTCTGGAATTGTCGAGCCCATTCCAGGTCCACACAATTTATTTCTCATTTTTAATTATTTCAAACAGTGTCGGAAACTGAACGAATGTTAGTTCGGAAACACTGGTATACATTTAAAGTTTATATTGAATACAACCCTGGGAGCGGGGAACATTGGTATATATTTTAAGTTTATATTGAATACAAAACCCGGGAGTTTAAGGGGAATGGGAACACCTGGCAGATGTTTCCGCCGTTTTTCAAAGGGAAACAACTTTCGGGACTTCCTGTTGCTTTTCTATAGGCTCAGTCACACGGAAAAAAGGGTCAAGTCTTAAAGGAAAGAATTTGCTCCTTAGGAGCAAATTCTTTCCTTTAAGAGTCGACCCCTGTAGACATGGGAGACAAAAAATACTTTTCAAGAGTTGCCTCCCCAAAAGGTGTTTCCATTCCCCTTAAGGCTGTCGAAAAGGTGCTGCCAAACAAATGTCACTCAAAGACAATCTAATACCTTATTCCTACAATCAAAGTCTATTCTTTAAATGATTAATATGCCTTAGCAGACGAATTTAATGAAAAATGTTATTACTGGGGACAATTGAATAACATCATGTCAGACTGTTGATATCAGAGGGATACCTTCATTGTTGCTGTTCCCATGTTGGTTTGGATAGTACTCCATTACAATAACACACCCGTGCGACATAGCGCATTTTCACACCTCCAAAATGGCTACTTTTCTGATGAAAATCCGTGGTAGTTTTCTTATTTAACCTGCAAACATTGGTTTTGGGTGCTCACTAGAACCGCCTCATTGAGGCGGTTCTAACGAATAACAACAACCTATGTCTTCGAGCAGAAATAAGAAAAATAATGTATACCCCCCGCAAACCCAGTTTTCTCTATGTAAAGTGGGGTTTAGAGGGGTGCTCAATTCACGGCGTTGTTCGCGTGATGCAGAAACAGATGAAATCAACTATCACACCCATCGCGAGCCGCCAAAGAAAGTAAGTCCATTTGAAACTTGATACAGAACGACTCAACACCCCTCCCCCACCCCACCTCTCACGTCTAACGAGTACCCACAATAAGTGTTTTGGAGCTAAAATAAGAGAAATAATATACCTCTGTAAAACCCCAGTTTTCTCTGTATAAAAGTGGTTTAGAGGGGTGTTCGGTATGAGGACAGTCGGCAGGGAACTCTTCAGTAAACAGAAACAAAGAACGGCTATCTTTCCCGCCATTTTTATTATTTGGTGGAGGTGAAAGCTTCGGTTTTTATCGCTATAATTTGATAATTTTTAAACAGTTTTAGAAGCAAAATGTGTCTGATTTTTTTATCGACAATCATCCGAATTAAAAGGAAATTTACAGAACAATAGTATAGAGTAAGTCTTTGTCAGAGGTTTGAGACTGATTTAAAATATTTCTTGTGGCATTTGGTAAGGCCATATAGCAGAATGCCTTTGTTTACACCTCCGAATATGGCGGACTCAAGCGGAAGTGACGTCACGCCGATTGTCCTTATACAACTTTTTTAACCTGACAATTTTGTTTTCTTTAATTTTACGTACATTTTGTATAGAAACAGAAGTTCAAATGTCAATAACTTCTTTATTTACAATAAACAACAGGGGCCAGTTATTCAAGGTTAACAGTGTCGTTAGTTAGCGTATCGTTAAAATTGTATTCATTTAAAATGGCAAATATGCAAATATTTTTGCTGAAAAAAATGAGCAGCTTTAATTTTTTCAGCAAAAATTACACTATATTCGATATTGTACTTACTAGAACAGTAAACAATTTGACCACCATTAATAAAACACGCCTATACAAATACAATGTAAATTTTCCGCCAAAAAAAAAAACTAAAACTTTATGATTACAAATTGTGATATTTTCTTTATTTTTGCTTAAAATATACATTGTAAATTTTGGGGGTACACGTTAGAACTGCCTCATTAAGGCGGTTCTAACGAGTATCCACAATCTATATTTCAGAGCAGAAATAAGAAAATTAATATTTACCCCGGTAAACCCCAGTTTTACTAGATATATAAAATGGGATTCAAGGTTATGGTCTTCTATTTACATTTCCATATGCTTACATATTAATATTTGACCCTGTACCTGATAAATCTGCATTTCAAATGGATTTTCTTACCCCAAAACATGGTAAACAAACTGCCAACTACAAAATTATACCAAAAAACAATGGTGTCATGTGGCAATTTCAAGCATTCTAACTGTCTAAGGGAGGTAACCCTGCCTCAAATTGAAAATTCAGTCTTGGAAATTCAGAGATACCACATGTACAATTATCATCACAACAGAAAATTCAGGAGACAATTCACTTTGTTTCCTTTATGTGTTTAATGCACATATAATACCCTGCAAGAAAAAAAAACAGCTAAGTATTTCTCATCAGTTTCATAATTATATCCAATCAAATGTGACTATTGTCTCATACATGGCTAAAAGCTGGGTCCACAACCTCCTTTTCCAGGATCATAACCTTAAACCAAACCTTATTTTCTTCATAGTCCATCAAAAGAATTGCCAAATAGAAATTTAGATCATATCTAATAATGTAGTCATCCATACTAAATGTTCAGTGACAAAGAATCTTTCAAGTTTGCAAAAAAAGTTATCGCCTTCAGATTTTATGATGAAAGCCGAACAAACCATATTTTGTGAAAAAGCGCAAAGTTTACCTCTTTCTGGACTGGTAACCAGAAACCGGCTTGCATCAGTGGTTCTTCTCATGTGTCTTTGGAATACTTCAGTCCTAAAATGCACTAAATTATGCCTAAATAGTTTTCCTAAGTAGAAGTTATGGCTGTTCCTACACCTATACCCCCTATTTTAAGTAAAAAAAGGCATTTTGAGGATATTTTGAAGACAAACATTGATGAAAATGATCATTAATGCCTTCATGCCATGAGAAACAGCTGAAAATATCTGTTCAGATCCAGTAACATGAATCTAACCAATTAGAACTTATAACGGATGAGAAAACTTGTCGCGATATTGCAGCGGGCTGTTCGGAGAGATAATTTTGAAATTTTGCTTAGGACCAGAAGCCATATATTCCAGATGGAGTAGATTCTTTTTCTTATGTTTATGTTCATACACCTACTGCAAGACTCTTTTTCAAACAGATCAATGACAACACTGATTTACATGGCTTAAGAGCAAGCACCCCAAACCCCTAACAACCCCCCCCCCCCCTCACATTAACATGGATCAGAATCACAAAATAGATCAAATGGCCCAGTTAGACCTAAATTAGCACTAAAGTTACCAATATTACAGTTTTTGAAGCAAAATACATGTCAGGAAGATCAAATTTATGACACAGAATTAGATAGAACCTACACATTTGTGAAAATATTATGTAATGACAAAAAACAGGACAGAGGTGATGATTTTTTTCTACTTTCGGTTTAGGTTATGGTCTTCTATTTACATTTCCATAAGCTTACATATTAATATTTGACCCTGTACCTGATAAATCTGCATTTCAAATGGATTTTCTTACCCCAAAACATGGTAAACAAACTGCCAACTACAAAACTATACCAAAAAACAAGGGTGTCAGGTGGCAATTTCAAGCATTCTAACTGTCTAAGGGAGGTAACCCTGCCTCAAAGTGAAAATTCAGTCTTGGAAATTCAGAGATACCACATGTACAATTATTATCACAACAGAAAATTCAGGAGACAGTTCACTTTGTTTCCTTTATGTGTTTAATGCACATATAATACCATGCAAGAAAACAAAAAACAGCTAAGTATTTCTCATCAGTTTCATAATTATATCCAATCAAATGTGACTATTGTCTCATACATGGCTAAAAGCTGGGTCCACAACCTCCTTTTCCAGGATCATAACCTCAAGGAGAGCAGAATTGTATAGTCATGTTTTCGTGATGTAATGTACTTGGTAAGCTAACGATGCTTACAACAATTGATCCCTGTAGTCTAGGTTTGCGTAAATTGTAAAATTATGTGGTTTTTGCCTCTTTTTAAGTAGATTCCTTGAAGAAAAGGGTTGCCCCGGCCTCGGTAGCTCAGCCGGATGCGCGTCTGACTGGTGATCAGGAGGACGCGGGTTCGATACCTACCGGGGTTGGCAACATTTTTTCGTGGAGATTGATCATGGAATCTTTTCTACGGTAATTCTATCCCTTCCGCTGATTCAAGAAGGGCAGTTGTCAGTTTCTGGCGAAAGAATGTGCACTGTTCAGGTTGATCGCTTACTTATAAGCCTGCCCAGGAAAAGTGAAGATAGGTAATGAACTGACCTGCACAAAAATGACCAAAATAGTGTTGACTGGGCCGTTAAACTCTAATACAAACAAACTGTTCCAAATATAGAGTGCATGTGCTCCTTAGAACCGCTTCAATGAGGCGATTCAATCCATCACGAAAATACGCCTATATAATTTTGACTTTCTCAGACCCCACATTCATATAGTGAAGCAGGGGTTTACAGAGGTTTACAATATTTTTCTCATTTCTGCTAAAAACATAGATTGTTAGTCCTCAATAGAACCGACTCGCCGTTCCAACAATCTATGTCGAGAGCAGAAATATGAAAAATATCGGATGTTTTATCGGAAAGTTTACATTTTTGGTGCCAAAGATCTAAATCTATTTCAATAGGCGTGTTTTGTAATGCAATGTGTTTGAGCATTATGAAAACGCGCGTATTTAAATGCATAGTAAATTTTTTCGCCGAAAAAAATGAAGATTTTACGATAATAAATTGTGATATGTTTCTTATTTCTGCTTGATGAGGCGGTTCTTACGAGTACCCACAATCTATATTTTAGAGCAGAAATAAGAAAAATAAGGTTTACTCCTGATAACCACAGTTTTATAAATAAAATTGGGGTTCTAGGGGTCAAAATTATACAGGCGTGTTTTCGTGATGGTGACAATATGGACATGCTTTCCCCAGTTTTCCCTGTATAAAGGCATTCATTGCACGGACTTGTAACAATGGTGATTACGAAAACACACCCGTGCGACATAGTGCATATTTCGGTCTCCAGATTGGGTACTTTTCTGATGAAAACTCATGAAATTTTTCTCATTTATACTGCAAACATGAGTTGTGGGTACTCGTTAGAACCGCCTCATTGTTCTGTTTAAGTCCTACTATTCTCTGACTGTATAGGGCCGTGTACCCATGGACTGGTCTCATTTGGTCAGTTTATATCGACAAGGTACAGTAGCACACTAATGTAAACAAGACAATCATCTTTTGCAAAATGGACCGAATTGGTGAAAGAGCAGTGATCCATTATTTGCATGAAAATGGTCTTAACACCTTAGGGTAGCCACAATGATATGGTAGCAACAATAGGGAAAGATATCCCTCCATGTGCTACAGTGAAAATTTAAGCACGACAGACAGAGCCTTGAGGATGACCCCATCCTGGAAGGCCTATCAATGTTGCAACCCCAAAAATGGTCAATGTAGTGCACGACTTTGTTATGACTGACAGACAAGTCACAGAAAGATATATAGCAAGTAGATTTGGCATTTCACAGGAAAGAGTACACTCCATTCTGACAGACGATCTTGTAATGAGAAAGCTTTCGGCCGGATGGATTCCAAGACTTCTGACAGTTGATCAGAAGCACACCAGCTGCACATTATCGCGTGCTAATCTTAACCATTTTGACCTTCTTCAGAGTTTTGTCACATTACAAAACACGCCTACACAAATACATTGTAAACTTGTAATATTTTCTTATTTCTACTCAAAATATATATTGTGAGAACTCGTTATAACCGCCTCATCGAGCGGGTGGTTATAACGAGTAACCACAATCTATATTTTAGAGCAGAAATGAGAAAAATAAGGTTTACCCCTGCAAACCCCAGTTTTACTATATAAAAATGGGGTTCAGGGGGGTCAAATTTATATAGGCGTGTTTTCCCGATGCTATGGATGAAACATGGGTCCATCATTTTACCCCAGAGGCCAAACAACAATCGAAACAGTGGAAGTACCCTGGCTCGACCCCACCAAAGAAGGCAAAGAGTGTTGCATCATCTGGGGGTGGGGTGGGATTCTGGGCTGCAGATGGTATTCTGCTGATTGGTTGTCTCCAAAAAGGACAAACAATCAATGACACATACTACATGTATGCTTCACTTCTGGTGCAGTTACAGGAAAATATTGAACTTGAGTGCCGCGGAAAGCTCACTAAAGGTATGTTGTTCCAATATGGACAATGCTCCTATTGATAAGGCTGTCATTGCTTTGGCTGCATTTCACGATTGTGGCTTTAAATTGAGCGAGTAACCGCCTTATTCACCTGATCTCGCTTCATCAGACTTTCATCTATTTCCGGCCGGCCTCGGTAGCTCAGTCGGATGCGCGTCCGACTGGTGATCATGCGGACGCGGGTTCGATTTCTGCCGGGGTAGGCAACATTCTTTCGTGGAGATTGATCATGAAATGTTTTCTACGTTCATTCTTCTCCCTTTCGCTGATTCAAGAAGGGCAGTTGTCAGTTTTTGGCGAAAGAATGTACACTGCACTGGTTAACCGCTTTCGTATAAGCCTGCCCAGGTAAAGTGTTGATAGGTAAACTCACCGGCTCAAACATGACCTAAACAGTGTTGACTGGCCATTTAACCCCAATACAAACAAACAAAATCATCTATTTCCAAAACTGAAAACGGCTATTTCAGGCACCCACTTTCAGTCCGATGACGACGTCATATATGCAGTGACTGCCAAGAAAAGAAGTTCATTAAAAAGGGCATTGAATTCCGCTGGCAAAATTGTATAGATACTGAAGGGGATTAAGTTGAAAAATAAAACAAAATGACCGACAAAATTCAAATCCTTCACTATGAGGCTCACAACATATCAATCAGCTTTCGTGTGGCGGCTGTAAAAGGTCTCCCCGTACATGCATTTAATGCTCTTATTTTTCCAATCCTCAGGGATTGCTTATACAATTGCTTTTCACTGTTCCATCAATTGACATCCTTTAGATACCTGTTGAAGGTCATTATTATACCGATGTTCGTTCCTCGTTGTATAACAACTGTTTGTTTGACATCCCTGTACTTTAAGTAGACTAGGATGTTTTGTGGGCTTTTGTTGTACCTTCCTTCTATTCGAAGGAATCTTCTTCAGTAATTTTATATGCTGTTTTATTTATTTATTTAATAACCGGTATGAACATCGCTTTAGTATTGACGGTATCACAACCTTACTAACCAAAATGAGTATTACAAATACATTTAAAATATCAATATCACCCCTTAGGTTACACTCTGCTTCTTCTGTACGGATTCCCCATTCTATTAAGAACTTTAATACTATGTTGCCTTCGGTATTGGTTAGACCCTTAAATTTGTCTTCTGTAACTTCAGTTAATCTCAAAGGAGCAGGCAATACCAATGTTTTTGGGAGTAGTCTTCGTATAAGACTATCTCCTCTCAAATCGCCCATCCTTCGAAAATATACTAATCCGTGGAAAAGAAGTGGAATGTATCCCAGTATTTCTAAGTGCAATGCCAAGAGGTGCAGATGTTGTTCGCATTTAAGCACTGCGTCTACCGTTACTTCATCTGTAAACGGTAGACGCTTCTCTGTAGTTAACATGTCTGATTTGACATGACAGTCTACAGATTTAATTTATCTAATTACTTGACGTGCTACAAACTGTAACATGCAGTACGTCGGTCAAACTAACCGCATGCTTAAAACTAGATTGAACGAGCATTATCGTAGAATGAGTAAGCCTAAGAAAACTGACACTTTCTTTTACCGTCACTTTCGACGTACAGGTCATTCTGTAAATAACATTGTTATACAACCAGTGGAAAAACTTTATTACGATGCAAATTCTACATCTAGATTCAAAATAATCAAAAGACATGAAGCTGAACTGAAATGGATTAAATTTTTACAGACCCCTTTTCCACTGGGATTTAATGACAACATTTATCATGAGGGTAATATTTCCAGAATGCCGGACTTTGATATTTTCTCACTCCTGGAATGTCGAAAACGCAAAACTAGATCTCACGGCACCAGGAAAAATGGTAACTTTAAACGTAAAACACGTGCATTTAAACGAAACAATACTAGACTGAAGTGACTGTCAATTATATTATTAAATCATGGACGCCACTCTATGCTTTCATTTTTAAGTTCATTACCCGTTTCTGTTTTACGTCTTCTGGACACCGAGGCGAATAAATTCTACGATAGTTCTCATCAGTTATATGATGCGGCTCTCTTAACTAGAGGCTATACTCAGCATACTCTCCGTCCTTACATTGATTCTGAAATTAATCATAAACGCCATTTCTTCAAAATATCCTTCATTAATAAGGGTATGGATTTTATAGATTTGCCCAGTATCTTCCGTGAGAGATCGGTGCTTTCTTCCATTCCTGCTTATTTTCAAAATACTGAAACACCTATAATTTGCTATAAATATAACAAACCTGTTAGATCTATCATTTTTAATTTCAATAAACTTGTTTCAGATCTTGATATTGATACTAATACTCCTGATTCATGTGATTGTAAAAACTCAAAGTATTGCTATCCTGCTGCTGGTCATGTAATTACTGGCAATTTGAAAATTATTCCTGATTCTAGGATAAGGAATATAATTTCTAAAGGACCGAAATATCGGTTTCCTTCTAAAATTGATTTCAGTAAATGTAGAGATGAAATTGCTGCTTCCTTGAATGAATTCGGTAATCGATGGTGTAAGCGAGAGTATGTTGAGCATAAAGCCCTTAAGGACTGGAAACTTAGCATTTTAAAACTAGTAAATAAACGCATTTCTTTCTATTCTCAAAATACTAACTTATTACCTCCTAAGCCCAAGACGTCTTTACGTCATCTTAAACTAGGTATTCAAGAATTTCATAAGAAGTTTGTTTTGGCCCCTGCAGACAAGGCCGCTAACAACGTCGTCGTTGTGTGACGGCTCCACTATGTTAACACGCTTAAGCAGGAGCTTGGTGGTACTATGGCCTATGAACTTCAGCCTTTAGCTGAAGAGAGAGCTATAGTAGATAAACATGTTTGTCTTTCAGCCACCAAGTTTGCTGTGTGTGTTAACGAAGGCCAAGACAAGCTTCCTACGCTATACTGGTTACCAAAACTTCATAAAAAACCTTACAAAGCACGGTTTATTGCAAATTCTAGCTCTTGCACTACCACTGAACTTTCTAAATTATTAACTTCCTGTCTTACTGCTATAAAAACGCATGTAATTAAATATTGTGATAAAGTCTTTGAAAGATCAGGAAGAAATCTGTTTTGGTCTATAAAAAATTCGAATGAGGTTTTAAATAAATTGAAATCTAGACATTTTCGTGCTTCTAGTCTGTCTACGTACGATTTTTCCACTCTTTACACTACACTTCCTCATAATCTTATCAAAGAAAAGCTTAATGATTTAATTGAATGGACTTTTCACAGAGAAGATTCTCTCTATCTTGCATGTAATGTCAGAAATGCATTTTTCACTTCTAAAGAGCATAAGAATTATACACTTTGGTCATGTCAGAAAGTGTGTGATGCCCTCACCTTTCTACTTGACAATATTTATATTAGATTCGGTACTAAGTTATTTAGACAAATTGTGGGTATTCCGATGGGTACTAATTGCGCACCTCTTGTGGCTGATCTGTTCTTGTATTGTTATGAAAGAGACTTCATTTTGTCGCTTTCCATTGATAACCAATCTGAAATTATTGAAGCTTTTAGCTCTACTTGTAGATATTTAGATGATTTATTAAATATTGATAATACCTATTTTGATGGTTTGATCAGTCAGATTTACCCCCTAGAACTTCAGTTAAATAAAGCAAATTCTTCTGATACCGAGGCCCCGTTTTTGGATTTACATCTGTCTATTGTAGATGGATTTGTTTCGTGCAAAATTTATGATAAACGCGATGACTTTGATTTTGAGATTGTAAATTTTCCTTTTTTGGATGGTGATGTTCCTCGTGCGCCATCCTATGGCGTTTATATTTCGCAATTAATTCGATTTGCTAGAGTGTGTAGTCATGTAACTGACTTCAGCACTCGTAATAAATTATTAACGGCTAAACTCCTTAATCAGGGTTATCGGTACCATAAACTACGCAAAGCCTTTTCAAAATTTTATAGACGCCATTCTGATTTAATTTCAAAATTCAATATTGGACTTAAATCTCTTCTGCAACAAGGTCTATCGGAACCCGAATTTTATGGTGACTTGGCATATAAATTCAGAAAAATATATAACCGCAATGACTTCAGCACCCAATTTCGTAAAATCATTCTTCGATATAAAAAGATTGGGTACAACATGGATATTATACGACAGACTGCATGCATGGTAGTTAACCCAATCACGGTTGGCAACTTTGCTTCCCTCTTTAATTGCACGCCGGTGGGTCAGACCTCAGATTCTATGACGGCTCCAACGTAAAGGCTTATTGAAAATTAGAGAGATAATGTCGGTTGGTGCCTGATACTCTGTCTCTGGTCGGGCTCATCGGAGTCTAACTGTTGGTTTTCTTTTGCTCCAGCATTTCAGTGGTTTCTTGCTGTCGAGTCCTCACCGTTGTCTCACCTCTGTGGTTCTTTGATTTTTGTGTTCACGGAGATGTTGCACTGATGAGTTAGGAGGCCTTCATGCGGACTGAACAAATTATTTGTCTAAATTGCGACGGAAGTAAGGGCGAGGATTGTGGCCACGTAAAATCGATTTAAGCCCCCCCAGTGGAAATCTTCCACTGACCGTTCCAAGGCGGCTCTTCTGTGGCGATTTATTTATGTTGTTGTTTGTTACTTACTGTGTGTATCACTTGTGTCTTTTGGTTTTGGATGGCCATATGGCCATTTTGTGGGAAAGTAACTATCCTTATGGCCTTCCTTTGTTTAGGTTTCCATTATGGTCTGGTCGCTTAATGTTTGTATTTCTTTCCCTTTGGTGTCTTTTATGGGTGGAGTAAGTTAATTGTATCAATTCCTGATCTTTGTTTTACTTCTACTTCGTATGTCTTGGAGCAGAAATAAGAGAAACATAGTATACCCATGTAAACCCCAATTTTTTTCTATATAGAGTGGGCATTTCACGGACATGGTTTTCCATTCTGAGACAAAATTATATTTTTATGCTTTCCTTTAATGGTCATCTCCGCTTATAGCCGTTTGGACTATCTTGTGATACTGTAACTCATTAACTATCTTACACACGGAATCCAGCTTCCTAATAGATGTAGAATTTATCCATCTAGAGACAAATATATTTCGCCGTAGTTGTATATGATAGGCAAACACATCATTATGTAATAAACTAGCAATTGAAACAACGGTATATTTTCGTATCCCGTATTCTCAGGAATATAAATAGCAATTCTGTTCCAGTTTTAGAATAAATAAGCATTATATGATATGATAAATGTGTGGAGCAAGGTGTATATATCATTGTAACCGTAAGTATAGATTACTCGGTTTATTTGAAGTCAGTTTATTACTGCTATTGTATTATAAATACATCATGGTTCCATTGAAAATAGATATTGATGCCGCATCTGATTTAGGGTCCACACCTCTTGCCACTGCCACAAACCTAGGATACCATGAATACGGTCACGAAAACACGCCTATATAGTTCTTACCCCCTTGAACCCCACTTTTATATAGTAAAACTGGAGCTTTCAGGGGTAAACCTTATTTTTCTTATTTCTGCCCTAAAATAGATTGTGGGTACTCGTTATAACCCCCTCGACGGGGCGGTTCTAACGAGCACCAACAATCTATATTTTGAGCAGAACTAAGAAAAAAATTCCAATTTTTCATCATAATTTTTTTTCGGCAAAAAAATACTATGTATTTGTATAGGCGTGTTTTCGTAATGTATGAATGTACAACAACAACCATATCAATAACAACAGCGGACGCAACAATACCCCCAAATCAATATGCACACTGATCAGACGCCCCTGTCAGCGGCATCTCATCTTGGTGTACGCTGTTTGCCAATGCCTCGGGTTTTTGTAAGCGAGGCATGCTTTGGTTCACCAGTTCAATATTGAATGAAAACATTTCCCGATACTTGCGGTTTCTTTATTTCAATTGCGCTCTGTTTATTCCGGCCCGCTCACGGACGGGCGGATATACGGAATTTCGCAAGGAAATAGCGAAGAAAACAAAAACGTTCCAATTGGCAAAAGGAGCTGTTTCTTTCATTCTGTTGCTGCTGAAATACCTGTCACTTTTGAAACTCGGATTTTCATAGGCTTTGTTTAGCTCGGCCAATCAAGTTTGCTCTTTCAAAGTAGTTTAGGCTTATATCTGCAGCCACCTAGCGGAGGTTATGTAGACATCAGGATGGTTAAACTGTAGACGTTAGCAGGGTGGAACTGCTTAACGCACGTAAAACAATCATTGGTTCTCTTTGGATGCCTCAGAAGTAACTAGTCTGACCCAGAAAAACATGTTCACTTCATAATTTTCAGTTCTGTGGTGCATTTCTTGCAGACTTACGTCAATATTGAGACAACTAACCCAGACTTGACAGAGAGAGAAAACAAAACAAATAAAAGCTCAAATAGAGGTGTTTATAGGCTTGAATAATAAATGATGTTTCTTTTACGCAATTAATCTGACCATTTCCTCGGTTAAGTGGGTGGCTACATTTAGATTTTAGCTAAAATCACGGGATGAGTCCCAGAAACTATTTCGAATAAATAATTATTTAGCTAGGTATGCTTTCACAAATCTACATTATACGGCCTTTTAACTCCTTTGCAGTCTTGGCATCTACCAAAGAAGGAAGGTAATAACAATGAAGAACAGTTCTAGGGGAAAACATTCTTCAGGGCAACCCTGTAGAGGACTGGTTGGTACATGTTCAAGCTTCTAAAGAACAGTGTGTTGTTTAATTTTGATGCATCTTTTACACTACATCGGCAAATGCAGAGCAGATTATTTTGGAATATGGCTTGAGACGTAATTTCATCTCATTGTAGGGTAAGAGTCCCATAAAATCGGATGGGACGTCTTCAAAATGACCTTAACAGCGTTGCTAGGGACGTAAAACCTTAGCACAAACAAATAAAACAGGTTCAGGTATCATAAACAGTTTGAGACAATGTATCCGTAATTGTGTTTTAAAGGATGTTTCAGCAGAACTGTTCACGACAGGCCTCCATGGATGGCCTCTCTAAATCGTTAAGAATGTCATAGATGATAATTTGATCAGACTCAGAATTGTTATGTGTGTTACATCAAATGGCATTCATACACCAGGACCCGGATTTCAGGAGCTCATGGGGTGGGGGTGTAGTGTCAAAAACTAGGACATTAGTATTTCTTAGACTTAATTTTGGGTTTGCATCCAGGCAAACAAAAGGTAGTGCATGCGAAATACCGGTTCTCCCTCAGCTAAGGCATGCATGTATTGGCGGTTTGGGATCTCAATATTATTTCAAATTCAACAGGTTAAAAAGGTCAAGAGGACAGCAATCAAGATAGTCAGCAATGGTGATGCCAAAATATTGGCAGATTTAATCTGGCCTTGCGTTTGTCGGTGAAGTGAGTAGTTTGAGAGGTGCCGTGACAACCTCGTTGGATATTTTGCCACATTAAACTGCATCTGCGAGCCTATCCAGGTTATCTTGTAAAATGCGACAGTCATGAGAATAAACAGGACGCGGTCATCAGCAACAACGGATAAATGAATTGATAAAATCACGGAGACGATTAATGAACATCAAGTAAAGAACCGGTTCAATTACCGACTCTTAGGGTAGGTACACCAGACAAAAACAAAGGACGGAGACTTTCAACAGCTTTCACTTGGCCATTTAGCACACGTCACTTGTTGTGAGCGCCCAGAGAACGATGCGCTAATCCACTTGTGACTGAATCATCTTATCCTATAGTAGTCTTATTGATTCAAATTCCCTTTCTCCTACCGAAAGACGGAGACTTAGATCCACTTAGTAACGCCTGCTATTGACCCAATGTAAGGTAAGAACAGCGGAAAGAAATAAACATAGTCGATTGTATGTCGAAAGGAAAATAATACATTCTTTCACACACCTTGCCAGGAAATAAAAAGTTAAAAAAAAAAAAAACATTGTAACCCAGGTGGCAGCTGTAAAGTTTGCTTGGCCGTCTATAGCACAAGTATTAGCTTTTACAGAAAGCCCGAGTCTACGATTTGTGTAGTCATAGGATTGGAAAGACAAATCACAAAGTTGTTCATGTGTATGCTGTATTAGTGTGACAGTAAATATGGTTTCTTTGGGTTTGTATAATAGCCAAAGATTCCAAAAGTTGATTCCAGTTTCATGTATAAACAAAACTACCAATTTTGTACTATGACAACCAGTTTGTTTGATTTGAGGTTTAACGTCCCCGTCAACACTGTAAAGGTCATTTTGGAGACGTTGCTTCCAATTTTGTGGGACTTTTACCCGACATTGAGATGAAATGACACCTCAAGCCCTGTCGCCCAATGAAACCAATAGGGTTTATTATCATGGACGGTCCGCCTCGCACCGCGGTTCCTGGACAGGCTTAGATCCTCTAAGCGGTGTGCGGGCCGGATTCAGCTCTGCGTGGAAGCATCATGCAGCCTATGACAACCAGTGTAAGTAAAAATCAGTATCAGAATTGTTCAGGGTCAGAATCAGTACTGGTGACAGGTCAAATGACATTCATTCACCAGGACCTGTGAAGAGGGAAGTTAAACCCTAGCTCTCACCAAAGAAGTAAATTTAGCTACATTATCCTTTGCACCTTCCGCGGATAAAATAACCGAATCTAAAAGGGCATTCCAATCTCTAACTGTCTGAGGGAGAAAGGATTCAATGCAGACGTCAGTTCTTGCAGAGGGCACCTGATATGACAAAGAGTGATGCTTTCGGCTGCTCCTAATAGGGGGGGGGGGATAAGGTCATCTGTTGGAATACTGGCAGCACCCGCTATCTATCTAGCTAGCTGTCTATCGCGGTGTGTCAAAAGCTTTTTAAAAATCCAGGATAAATGTATCCACCTGCCCTCCTTTGTCCAAGATTTTTACCCAATCATTTATCACTGTGGTCAGCTGAGTTGCACAACTGATTTTTCCTAAAAACATGTTAGCAGGGTGTTCATCCAAGTGAGTCATAATCTTTGAGCAAACAATATGTTCAAGCAACTAACATGGCACGCATGTCAGTGGCACAGGACGACAGTTGCGAGCAAGAGTTCTACTCGTATCTCGTTTCTAAAACAGGGGACCAATGTTTGCAAGAAGAAATTCTTTTTGGGACTTCGCCGGTATCAAGAGATTCCTGAAACAAATGTGAAAACACTGGACCCAGTTTGTTTGTCAGTTCTTTAAGGACGTTATGATGAAGCCCAACAGGCCCTAAAGTGTTAGATGGATTAAAGCCTTAAGCAACTTTATAACTCCCTCTGATGAAACTACAATCCTATCGATGAAAGAGGCCAATCTCTCAGTTAATGGAACCTCAGTGTACCCAGTTTTACTGACGAATCAATTCTTCTGCCCATTCAGGATCTGACTCTGCAACACCACTGCCATACTCTTTCTAGGGAATGGAATATTATGCTTGTATTTTTTCTTGCTATTGACGTACATATAGAAATGTCTGGGATTTGCATCTATATCACCTACCATAAACAATGTTGTTGTTTAATGTCTGTCTTATTTCCCTTCTCAAAGTTTCAAATTTCGATCGAAGTTTACTGCTACCTGTCATCTATTTGCCTTGGCAGAATATTATTCCTTCTGTGGGTTTTCTTTCGTATCTCTGAAGTGATCCACTGAATCGAGAAAACCGGCCTACTAGGTTTTGAGGGGATATGCTTATCAACTGAATTTTGAATGAAGAAAGTTATTAGGTTAAAGTTTAAAAAATCCGAGCGTCTGAATGACCATTAAAATATTTTTCCTTGCAAATCTTAACGAGGGCACCCTCATAGATTTATGATCACCTTTCTGATATTAAAACACGTTTCTCCTAGGTTTTTTTTTTTTTTTTTTTGGGGGGGGGGGGGGTGGGGGTGGAATGTTTTTTTTTTTTGTTTTTTTTTAAGATCCTGCAACACAACAATGTCTTGGTCACTAAGTTTGTCTGGAGAATGAATATCTTCAAACGTTGATGATCAAGTCTAACGTATTCTGATAACGAGAAGGGAAGTTAATCATTTGTTCCAAGCCATGGTCATCCATTATATCCCATAGTATTTGTCATTCAGACTGTCTCAGCATTGTACCTGATTTGCTGAGTCTGTCAGGCCAAACGATTTCCCTGAAGTTGTTACCGGTGATACGTCAAATGACATTCCTACTCCAGGATCTGTGGTATGGGAAGTTAGGCCCTAGCTCTAACCAAAGAGGTAAACATAGCTGCACAATCCTCAGCACCTTCAGCCGTCGAAATGATCGAATCGGGAAGGGGATTCCAATCTCTAATGGTTCGGGAGGAGAACGATTCTTTATCAATGTCAGTTCTCGCAGTAAAGGTCTGATGATTTCTACAGTGCCTAGCTTGGGGAACAAGGTCATCTGTTGGGATGCTGGCAGCACCCCTTTAGGCCGTTGTATAAAAGTATCAGTAGGACGTGAGATACAGCTGCTTTCACATTGCCGGTTATACAATTATTCCAAGCCAGTCAGCTAGCATTTTTACCAAAGAAAAAACAAGCCAGGTAGCTAAGTGCCTACTACAGTTGCCTATGATGCTATAGGCCCCCGGTTCGATTCCCGGCGGCGGTAATAAAATTGCAGTGTCCGAACATGCTCCACTGGCAAAGGATGAATGCCACAAAGTACACCGACTTTCGGATCGGGTTGTTGACTGGAGCCCCGCCGCCGCCCCTGTGCAGGGAGTACCATCCCGTGTGGAAGTTAACGATCCCTACCGTAATTACATGATTACCCTTGGGCGCCCCCAGCTGGAGTATGCTTTAGCCATATGGGACCCCGATACAAAAAGGAACATCCATAAATTTGGAAGGTTGAAATCACTGAGCCAATTTTGGTGTCTTTAAAAATAAATGAAATACTGCTCAAATAATCGTCGTAGAGCGAAAGCAGTCCTGTGACGTAAAGTGATGCTCTTTAAGAGTCTTTATAAAATATGTGTATTGTTAAGGCTCTTGTATTAAACAAAATGCAGATTTTTGTCCCACCTAATTATAATAATTATTATGTTATCCACCATTAATACATGTGCTACGAATTATCTTCTTTTTTGTTTTTGTTGTTTTCTTATTATACATTTAACGAACCGCATTGTTCATACAAAATGTTCCATGAAAAAAAAAAAAAAAAAAAAAAAAAACGGTTAAAAAAAGTTGAAATATTCATTCATAGCTGTTATGTTTATTGATATAAAAACTGAGAAGCAAATGCTAGGCGGGCCGTTTCAGCTTTTTTTTTTTTTTTTTTTTTTTTTTAAAATACTATCATTGTTAGCATTACGAAAACATGCCTATATTAATACATTGTAAGTTATAACGCCGAAAAAAGTGAAAAAAAATCAGATGAAAAATTGTGATATTTTTCCTATTTCAGATCAAAATATAGATTGTTTGTTCACGTTAGAACCGCCTCATCGATCTATATTTTATAGCAGAAATAAGAAAAATAAGGTTTACCCTGTAAAACTAAGTTTTACTACATAAAAGTGGGGTTCAGCATTATAGGCGTGTTTTCGAGATGGATAAAATCTAAAAAAATTAATTTGCGCGCTGTTTAACTTTAATGGTCTGCGATAATCTTGTGGTCTACAGCAATGAAGCTTCATCACGAAAACCCGCATTTATAATTCGGACCCCATTGAACCCCACATTTATACAGTAAAACTGGGGTTTACAGGGTAAACCTAAGTTTGCTTATTTCTGCTCTAAATATAGATTGTAGGCACTTGTTAGAACCGCCTCGATGAGACCGTTTTAATGTGTACCGACAATCAATATTTTGTGCAGAAGTAAAAACAATATCACAAAATTTCATCTAATATTTTGTTTTTTCGCGGTAAAATTTACAATGTTTTTCTATAGGTGTGTTTTCGTAATGTGCATAATCAACTTTCATTACGCAAACACGCCTATACAAATACATTGCCACCTTTATCGCCGAAAAATGAAAATTTTAAGATGAAAAATTGTGATATTTTTCTTATTTCTGCTCATAATATAGATTGTGGGCACTCGTTAGAACCGCCTCATCGAGGCGGTTCTAACGAGTACCCACAATCTAAATTTTAGAGCAGAAATAAGTAAAATAAGGTATACCCCCGGAAACCCCAGTTTTACTATATAAAAGTGGGGTTCAAGGGGGTCAAAATTATATAGGTGTGTTTTCGCGATGGACACAATCGACCCCAAACAACATTATGAACAACATAAAGTTGCTTATCACTGTCATATCACGAAATTCAGGCCCCTCTTGAACCCCATTTTTCGATGCCTCGGTACGTGTGCTTAAGGTGACTCGAATGGACAAGCCTGCGACCTGTGGAGTAATGGTAGGGTGACAATGGGCCAAAAAGTCCACTATTTCTGGTAGTAACCCATACCCCCCAGTATAACAAAACACGTCATATACCAAAATGTTCCTCAGCATCCGTAGTATCTGAAACTGCCGGCATAAATTGGCATAAATGATGGCGAGCTAGGAAATCCAAGATGGCGTCCAGGATGGCCGCCATAGCTGTAAATTCCAGTTTTTCGTAAAATATGAATATAAATACCACAAATCATCTTACAAACTTATTTTAATTTATTTTTCTGGTGTAGAAAGAAGATATGTGCTAGAATATAGATCAACTTTTTAGGTTTGACTTGAAAACCGGTGAAAAAAATGTTATTTAATGTTTTTGTGTCTAGTTTCATAGGTGGTACATAAAAGCAATTCTGATGTTTCAAAATTTAAACAGTTTTTACATATCTATTGTTTTATTTTAACTAAGACACTATTCTAAAATACATTAAACACTATTCTAAAATACATTTATGGTTGGTTATGACTTTTTACCATCAATTTTGCCCCAAGATTACCCCACCCACTCATTCACATAATATTGCCACAAATCATCTTACAAACTTATTTTAATTTATTTTTCTGGTATAGAAAGACGATTTGTGCTAGAATATTAATCAACATTTTAGGTTTGACTTGAAAACCGGTGAAATGAAAGACATTTCATCGTTTTTGTGTCAAGTTTCATAGGTGGTACATAAAGGCAATGCTGATGTTTCAAAATTTTAAACAATTTTTATTTATCTATTGTTTTATTTTAACTAAGACACTATTCTAAAATACATTTAACACTATTTCCAAGTACATTTATGGTTTGTTATGACTGTTTTACCATAAATTTAGCCCCAGGATTACCCCACCCACTCAGTTTACCAGTACAGTTCTTCACATAATACTCACACTCAAGGGATTTGCAGGCGAGAATTTCATTTTACACAACAAGTAGAGGAGGGCATTGAAACTAATGCTTAGTTCTGTTTTCATACAATATTATATGATCAGTCATTAGGATACACCACCTCTTTATAACACTGTTTTCGGGATCTGAGCATTAACCGTCTTAATTAAGCAGTGCTACATCCAAACAAAATAGCAAAAAAGTGTTTATCAAATTGATCTAAATGACTTTTATTGTCATCTTTGCTGTGTAACTGGCTAGGTTTTTGTGGTTATAAAGTATTATATCCAAAACTGTGTTATAAAAACGTGTTATAAAGAGGATATGCTATACAATTAGGTTATATTTTGTTTGATTTGAGGTACAACGTCCCCCGTCAACACTGTATCAGTCATTTTGCATTTTGGAGACATTGCTTCCAATTTTTTGTGGGACTTTCCCCGACATTGAGATGAAATGACATCTCAAGCCCCGCCACACATTTAAACCAAAAAGTTTTATATGCAAGGATGGTCCAACTCGCACCACATTTCCTGGGCATGCTTATTTATGTTGTTGTTTGTTACTACTCACTGTGTGTATCACTTGTGTCTTTTTATTTAGGATGGCCATTTGGCCATTTTGTGGGAAAGTAACTGTCCTTATGACCATCCTTTGTTTTGGTTTCCATTATGGTTTGGTCGCTTCATGTTTGTGTTTCTTTCCCTTTGGTGTCTTTGATGGGTGGAGTAAGTTAAGTGTATTGATTCCTGATCTTTGTTTTACTTCTACTTAGAATCTCTAAGCGGTTACCCTAGGTCTACTGGGCTAGGCAAATTAATCTTAGATTTTATAGCTCCCCATCAAATCGGTAGTTGATATGCACACCTGTGCACTAAAAAGAAGTTGCTACTGCTTTAACTAGCCCTGAGACATTTGACTTAGTCCCAAGATCTGAAATCTCTTGAACCTGGAAGTCTGGTTTAGGCAGAACATGAATTGCCTTCTTCTTGCCCGTACTATGTAAAGAAGAGCAGGTATCACAACCCATAAGGCAATACAGACAGCATAATTGCCCTTTCATCTGGCTCTAGCTTCCTGAAAACAGTGTGAACTGGAATATACCTGGTGCAGTCAGCATGAATACATTTTCTGCCTGTCATCAGCACAAAGCAGGTTAAAGTGATGCACAAGTAGAAAGAAAACATCGGTATCAGAACTGACAACAAGAGAACCTGCAACGGCTAGTTGCAAATCATTCTACTATCAGCTTCTTCACGGTTGGAATAAAGTTCATGCTGAACAGGAACAACATCAGCGGAAACTTCAGAGCCTTGTTCTTAACACCAACAGTAGCATTCTTCTTAAGATGCCCATGGCAATTGTCGTTAAGGTATCTAGTGTAAAGTTCTTGCTTTTACTGCTTGAAAGTATCTATCAATCACCAGTTACTATATTTTTCCTCGTAGACACAGGCGCGTGTGAAGAAACATTCTTTCCACACTTTTGTTGGGTCTGTGATTTGAGACTGTTTTCCTCATTCCTGTCAAAACCGAAGTGAATGGTAGCTACTCAAATAATGGTAAGGAGACTGTAAGACCAAAACATAACAGCCATCTGTTGATATGTCAGTTTGAGACATGATGAATGCTGCAACATTTAAAGTACAGACATCCCGTCAAATACTATACAACCAGCAAGTCTTTCTAGTTTTTCAAGGAAATACGACTTATTGGTAGACATCATACATTCTTCATCTGTAAACAAACTCTTGTGATTATGAGCATTTTTGAAAGACAAGACCTTGAATGAATGATTTGATGTATAGAAAGCATATATCTCTTCACCGGTGGCAGTCCGTTCCTCAGACTGGTTTCCCCAGACACCTGTGCCATTGATCTGATATCACTCATGGTCTGGAGTTTTGACCCAGGCAAAGGCTCATAAGATTGTTCTTTGGACGGCCTTACTAGCTATGGGTAAGAGCCTTTCCTGCATGAATGACTCAAATGGCTTTTGACCCATTTTATGGCAACTTATCAAACTTCATCTCTTGAAGAACTTCATCTCCAGTAGCTATATTGTCCAAATGGCTTCGCCCCCCCCCCCCCCCCCCCCCCCGCCCATCGGGCTGCATGATGCTTCCACGCAGAGCTGAAACCGACCGCACATGTGTATTGGTAAACCCCTTAGAGGATCTAGGCCTGTCCAGGCAAAGTGCTGTGAGTCGGACCGTCCAGGCTTATAAGCTGTATTGGTTTCAGTGGGTGACAGTGCTTGAGATGTCATTTCATCTCAATGTCGGGTAAAAGTCCCACAAAATTGGAAGCAACGTCTCCAAAATGACCTATGCCGTATTGATGGGGACGTTAAACTTCAAATAAAACAACAAACAATCAAAATTGTCCAAATGTCAGGAAAAACGGTTCAATAAATTTTAAACTGTCATTGTGATATAAATCCAGCATCTTATTAATAGACTTATTATAAGCCTGTGTATTGGTATGGTGTTTGGTAGAGCTTTCAACTATGCACGGCATACTTAGCAGTAATGGGTCGTGATAAAAAACATCTTATAAGAGCTTGTTCATAACTTCATTGTGGGTGATTCCTATAATATAACTGGATAGCCAGTTTGCCATTTTGTGGGACAGTAACTGTCCCTTTGGCTTTCCTCTGTTGTTGTTTCCATTAAGTTGTTGTTTCCATTACGTTCTAGTTACTTCATGTTTGTGTTTCTTTCCCTTTAGAATCATTGAAGGGAGGTGTAAATTAATTGTTTCGATTCTTGATAATTGCTTTACTTCTATTTTGAGAACAAATCGCTGAAAGTATCCAGTGAGGTTGTTGCTGCTCAGCATTAACTCATTACAACTATGAAGAAGCCGATAGTAGAATGATTTTGCACCTGCAGTTTGCATGTTCTCTGGGAGTTAACACAGCTGTTCTGGTCAGTCCATATACCCATGTTTTCGTTCTACTTCTGCCTCACTTTAGCCAGCTTAATGTTGATAACATATTCTTCAAGACGGGCAGGATGGGTATTCATGTTGACTGCACCAGGTATTCCAATTCACACTGTTTTCAGGAAGTTAGAGTCAGATGAAAGGGCAATAATGCTGTCTGTATTGCCTTACAGGATGTGATACCTGCTCTTCTTTACATAGTATAGGCAAGAAGAATGCCTAAATCAGACTTCAAGCTTCCAGAGATTTCAGATCTTGGTATTGAGTCAAATGTCTCAGGGCCAGTTAAGGCAGCAGCAATTTTTCTGTAGGTTTGCTGTTCAGACAAACACATTAGACAACAATGGTGCTCCAAAAATCCAGAGTTAGATCTAGTCATATACCACCAACTTATAGTTTTTTGCTCCATTTGTACAGGTGTACATATCAGCTACTGATTTGATGGGGCTATAAAAATTTGCCTAGCCCTATAGACATAGGGCATATGGTTGATCATGAAACTGGGTTATTCATTCCACAGCTCATAACACAGATGCAAGCAGCCTCTCTCTTTTAACTAATATGGTTGTAAATAGCCTGATCAGTGTACTGGTTAATCACTTACGTATAAGCCTGCCCGGGAAAAGTGTGGATAAGTAAACTGACAAGCTCAAAAATGACCTAAATAGTGTTGACTGGGCCGTTAAACCCCAATACAAACAAGCAAACTAACATTTGTAAGTCGCCCCAGCCCATCGGGGCATGGAGAAATAGATTGGGCTGCATGGTGCTTCCACGAAGAGCTGAATCTGACCACACACGAGTACTGGTAAACCGCTTTTAAGAAGGACTTAGCCTGCCCAGGCAAAGCTCTGTTTGTCAGATCGACCAATGCATATAAACCTTCTGGTTTCATTGGGCGATAGGGCTTGAGATGTCATTTCATCTCAATGTCGGGTAAAAGTCCCACAAAATTGGAAGCAATGTCTCCAAAATGACCTTAATCGTGTCGACGGGGACGTTAAACCCCAATTCAAACAAACAAACAAACAAAAACTAACATTTGTAAGAACTTGTTTACAATACTAGCTCATGTTTATACCGAGGACTATGACAGTTTTAAAACATGTACTTGTAGTCTGATATAGCCTATTAGTACAGCACAATCGTTTTATAACACTTTTTATATAACACTGTTCAAAGCCGAAACCCCTAACTATTTGCATAGAAAAAATGACAACAAAAGGGCCCAGAGGGCCCTGAATCGCTCACCTGAGAATTAGTGTCTCCAGTACATTCTTGAAAGAGGTCCACTAGATGAAGCTTCACACCAAATATCAAAGATCTGGGCCTTGCGGATTCAGAGAAGAAGATTTTTAAAGATTTTCCATGTATAAGCCTATGTTAAACCAAAGGCCCCAGGGGTGGGGGCATTTTTGGTCCCAGGGCTATAATTTGAACAATCTTGGTAGAGATCCACTAGTTGAAGCTTCATATCAAATATTATAGAGCAGGACCTTGTGGTATGAGAGAAGAAGAATTTTAAATATTTTCCCTAATTAAGCCTATGAAAAGTCAAAGGGTCCCGGGTTGGGGGCTTTTTTGGACCTAGGGCTATAATTTGAACAATCTTGATAGAGGTCCAATAGATGAAGCTTCACACCAAATATCAAAGACCTTGGCCTTGCAGTTTCTTATTTTAAAGATTTTCCCTATATAAGCCTATGTTAAACCAAAGGCCCCCGGGGCGGGGGCATTTTTGGCCCCAGGGCAATAATTTGAACAATCTTGGTAGAGGTCCATTAGATTAAGCATCACACCAAATATCAATGACCTGGGCCTTGAGATTTCAGAGAAGAAAATGTTTAAAGATTTCCCCTACAATAGCTTGGGTAAAACCAAAGGCCCCCTGGGCGGGGGCATTTTTGGCCCAAGGGCTATAATTTGAACAGTCTTGGTAGAGGTCCACTAGGTGAAGCTTCATACCAAATATCAAAGACCTGGGCCTTGTGGTTTCAGAGAAGAAGATTTTTAAAGGTTTCCCTATATAAGCCTATGAAAAACCAAAGAGTCCAAGGGTGGGGCCATTTTCGGCCCCAGGGCTATAATTTGTACAATCTTGAAAGAGGTCCAGTAGATGAATCTTCACACCAAATATCAAAGATCTGGGCCTTGCGGTTTCAGAGAAGAAGATTTTTAAAGATTTTCCCTGTATAAGCCTATGTAAAACCAAAGGCCCCCCGGGGCAGGGGCATTTTTGGCCCCAGGGCTACAATTTGAACGATCTTGGTAGAGGTCCACTAGTTGAAGCTTCATACCAAATATCAAAGACCTGGGCCTTGTGGTTTCAGAGAAGAAGATTTTTCAAGGTTTCCCTATATAAGCCTATGAAAAACCAAAGGGTCCAAGGGTGGGACCATTTTCAGGTCCAGGGCTGTAGTTTGTACAATCTTGAAAGATGTCCACTAGATGAAGCTTCACACCATTAATATCAAAGATCTGGGCCTTGCGGTTTCAGGAAAGAAGATTTTTAAAGATTTTCCCTGTATAAGCCTATGTAAAACCAGAGACCCCCGGGGCGGGGGCATTTTTGGCCCCAATTGGCTATAATTTGAACAATCTTAGTAAAGGTCCACCAGGTAAAGCTTCACACCAAATATTAAAGACGTGGGCCTTGTGGTTTCAGAGAAGAAGATTTTTTTAATAATTTTACTTATATAAGCCTATGTGAAACCATAGGCCCCCTGGGCAGGGGCATTTTGGCCCCAAGGGCTATAATTTGAACAATCTTGGTAGAGGTCCACCAGGTAAAGCTTCACACAAAATATTAAAGACGTGGGCCTTGTGGTTTCAGAAAAGAAGATTTTTTAATGATTTTCTCTATATAAGCCTATGTAAAACCATAGGCCACCGGGGCGGGGGCATTTTGGCCCCAGGGCTATAATTTGGACAATCTTGGTAGAGGTTCACCAGATGAAGCTTCACACCAAATATCAAAGATCTGGGCCTTGCAGTTTCAGAGAAGAAGATTTTAAAGGTTTTTTCCCTGTATAAGCCTATGTAAAACCAAAGGCCCCCGAGGCGGGGGCATTTTTGGCCCCAAGGCTATAATTTAAACAATCTTAGTAGAGGTCCACCAGGTAAAGCTGCACACCAAATATTAAAGACCTGGGCCTTGTGGTTTCAGAGCAGAAGATTTTTCAATGATTTTCCCTATATTAAGCCTATGTAAAACCATAGGCCCCCTGGGCAGGGGGCATTTTCGCCCCCAGGGCTATAATTTGAACAATCTTGGTAGAGGTCCACTGGACGAAGCTTCACACCCAAATATCAAAGATCTGGGCCTTGCAGTTTCAGAGAAGAAGATTTTTAAAGATTTTCCCTGTATAAGCCTATGTAAAACCAAAGGCCCCCAGGGCGGGGGCATTTTTGGCCGCAAGGCTATAATTTGAACAATCTTAGTAGAGGTCCATCAGGTAAAGCTTCACACAAAAAATTAAGATGTGGGCCTTGTGGTTTCGGAATAGAAGATTTTTTAATGATTTTCCCTATTTAAGCCTATGTAAAACCAAAGGGCCCGGGGGCGGGGGCATTTTGGCCCCCAGGGTTATAATTTGAACAATCTTGGTAGACGTTCACTAGATGAAGCTTTACACCAAATATCAAAGATCTGGGCCTTGCGGTTTTAGAGAAGAAGATTTTTAAAGATTTTCCCTGTATAAGCTTATGAAAAACCAAAGGCCCCCTGGGCGGGGGCATTTTTGGCCCCAAGGCTATAATTTGAACAATCTTAGTAGAGGTCATCTAGGTAAAGCTTCACACCAAATATTAAAGACCTGGGCCTTGTGGTTTCAGAGAAGAAGATTTTTTAATGATTTTCCCTATGTTAAGCCTATGTAAAACCATAGGCCCCCTTGGCGGGGGGCATTTTGGCCCCCAGGGCTATAATTTGAACAATCTTGGTAGAGGTCCACTAGATGAAGCTTCACACCCAAATATCAAAGATCTGGGCCTTGCGGTTTCAGAGAAGAAGATTTTTAAAGATTTTCCCTGTATAAGCCTATGTAAAACCAAAGGCCCCCAGGGCGGGGACATTTTTGGCCCCAAGGCTATAATTTGAACAATTTTAGTAGAGGTCCATCAGGTAAAGCTTCACACAAAATATTAAAGACGTGGGCCTTGTGGTTTCAGAAAAGAAGATTTTTTAATGATTTTCCCTATATAAGCCTATGTAAAATCATAGGCCCCTGGGGCGGGGGCATTTTGGCCCCCAGGGCTATAATTTGAACAATCTTGGTAGAGGTCCACTAGATGAAGCTTCACACCAAATATCAAAGATCTGGGCCTTGCGGTTTCAGAGAAGAAGATTTTTAAAGATTTTCCCTGTATATGCCTATGTAAAACCAAAGGCCCCCTGGGCAGGAGCATTTTTGGCCCCAAGGCTATAATTTGAACAATCTTAGTAGAGGTCCACCAGGTAAAGCTTCACACAAAATATTAAAGACCTGAGCCTTGTGGTTTCAGAGAAGAAGATTTTTTAATGATTTTCCCTATATAAGCCTATGTAAAACCAAAGGTCCCCCTGGGCGGGGGCATTTTGGCCCCCAGGGCTATAATTTGAACAATCTTGGTAGAGGTCCACTAGATGAAGCTTCATACCAAATATCGAAGAACTGGGCCTTGCGTTTTCAGAGAAGAAGATTTTTAAAGTTTTTGTTTAAAAAATCTATTTTTAGCTCCTGTGACCTAGATGTGCAATGGACCGGAACCATTTGAACAACTTTGAAAGGGGACCACCTAAGGATCATTCCTGTGAAGTTTGGTCAAAATCCGATCAGTGGTTTAGGAGGTGATGTCATTTGAAGAAAACGTTTACGCACACCCGCACATATGCACGCACGCACGCACGACGGACGACGGACAAAAAGTGATCACAAAAGCTCACCTCGTCACTACGTGACAGGTGACCTAAAAAACATGTAAAGGAAGTTATTTTATACTATTCTACCTTTTTGTTTGGATATAACACTGTTTAACTAAGAGGTTTATGCTTGGATTCAGAAAACAGTATTATAAAGAGGTGGTGTTTCAAATGGCTAAATACATAACATTACGGTAACGCGCATAATTCAAATCCATTGGAAGATTTTACTACAACCCCCTCATTCGCCCCCCGTAAAAAAAAAATCCAGATAAAAATGATATTTTTCTTATTTCTATTCAAAACATAGATTGTGGGGACTCGTTAGAACCCTCTCAATGTGGTGGTGGTGTCAAACACCCACAAGCTATGTCCTAAAGCATAAATTAGAAAAATAATGCTTACCCCTGAAAACCCTATAAAAAAAGTGAGGTTCAAGGGGGTCAAAAACATATGGGCATGTTTTCGAGACGATATTAAAACAGATCTAAGCATTATTGTGAATGTCCTCTACTACTTAATTGTCTAAAATGAAGCATACGCCTACAAATCCATTGTTTGTGAGCATTTATGTGAATGAATTTTACTGGTAAACTGTGTGGGTGGGGTAATCCTTGGGCTAAATTGATGGTAAAAAAGTCATAACCAACCATAAATGTATTTTAGAATAGTGCAAAATGTATTTTAGAATAGTGTCTTAGTTAAAATAAAACAAAAGATATGTAAAAACTGTTTAAATTTTGAAACATCAGAATTGCTTTTATGTACCACCTATGAAACTAGACACAAAAACAATAAAATATCATTTTTTCACCGGTTTTCAAGTCAAAACTAAAAAGTTGATCAATATTCTAGCACATATCTTCTTTCTACACCAGAAAAATAAATTAAAATAAGTTTGTAAGATGATTTGTGGTATTTCTATTCATATTATACAAAAAAGTGGAATTTACAGCTATGGCGGCCATCTTGGACGCCATCTTGGATTTCCTAGCTCGCAATCATTTATGCCAATTTATGCCGGCAGTTTCAGATACTACGGATCCTGACGAACATTTTGGTATATGACTCGTCTTGTTATACGGGGGGGGGGGGGGGGGGGGGGGGGGGTATGGGTTCCCTTTTTTTTTGTCCAGATTGTCACCCTACCATAAAGTGCTAACGTTACGTTTAAAAGTTAAAATATCCGTAACTTACTCTGCCTTTTCTAATTTTTGCTAAACAACGAGAGCACATATTTTAGACGACGTCTGCGGCTATCTTGTGGACAGCTTTATATTTATTTTTGTGACTTAGGTCCTTATACATCATCTAAGTTAGCATATTGATTGTGTATCCAAAGTCAGGGCACAGCAGAATGTACAAGTTGGCAAGTTTGAAACACAATTTCCCATACAAAGAGTATACTACGTTCCTTACGCAACCTTATAATATCCGTCAAATAATCTTTTAATAAGGTATGTAAAATAATCAGAGTCAATCTTTCTTTTTAAACTTCGAATGCTCTCAATCAAAATGTGATGTGCAAACTCTTCTTGCTGAACTTCTAGAGAGGAAAAAGACGCAGTTTTATTTATAGATCATGTAAAAGCTTCGTGTAAGAATTGTTGTGTGATTGGAATTGATTATATCTTATGTAGAATGCTAGCAGGGATAATATTAGTGACCATTGAATGTTTAAATCAATCAAAATGTTCGAGTCACAAAAATGGCATTATCTCAAATGGGTGTATTATCATGATACTGTGGTAATGGTTCTGGTGACTTAACTCAAGATATTCATTTTTTGTGCGTTCCATGTTTGCCTTTTACCCTTATCTTGCTGAATAAATTAATTCTTGACAATCAGTCAGTAAAATTTGTCAATATAATGTAAATTTGCACACTGAATTTCAAACAGTGTAGATCTTGATCAGAATCCTTCAGACTTGGATCTACATCGTTTGCAAAGGTATGGGTTGAAGTGTTCAGTTTGTTTCTTTGCATTGGGGGTTAAAGTCCCCGTCAACACTATATAGGTCATTTTGAGAGACTTTTACCCGATATTGAGGTGTAATGACATCTATAGCCTTGTCACCCAATGGAACCAGAAGACTTATATGCATTGGACGACGTGACTCACACCGCTTTGCCTGGGCAGGCTTAGTCCTTCAAAGCGGTTTACCAGTACTCGTGTGAGGTCAGATTCAGCTCTGCGTGGAAGCACCATGTAGCCCAATCTATTTCTTCAGGGACAATACATGAACAAGCGCATTATCTCAAATGGGTGTATTATCATGATCACTTTATTCCAGACATTCATTATTTTGTGTGTGTTCAATGTTTGCCTTTTACACTTATCTTGCTGAATAAATAAATTTTGCCACACCCATGTTTGACAATCAGCCAATCAAATTATGGCCAATATAATATATTCATTCAAATTTGCAAACTGAATTTCAAACAGTGTAGATCCTGATCAGAATCTGTATAGTTTGCAAAGGTATGTGTTGAAGTGTTCACTGGATAAAGGTTAACCCATTGCATGCAGGCAACTCCAAAATGAGTAACTTGGCAAATAGTTTGAAACCTTTATCACCGAAAAAAAAAAAATTAAGATGAAAAATTGTGATACTTTTTCTTATGTCTGCTCAAAATATGGATTGTTGGTACTCGTTAGAACCGCCTCATCGAGGCGGTTCTAACGTGCACCCACAATCTATATTTTGGAGCAGAGATAAGAAAAATAAGGTTTACCCCTGCAAACCCCAGCTTTACTATTTATGAAGGTGGGGTTCAAGGGGGTCAAAATTATATAGGCGTGTTTTCGTGATGTGGAAGAGTCCTCTAGCATACAATGGGTTAAAGAATTACTTCCCTGCAACTGGGTTCAGTGTCTTTCCTCGATTCACCATATTGAATTTCTGAAGTTCGTTAGTGTTCATCCTAGACATATATAATTACTGAATCAGACTTCTTACTATTCGTTTCATTTAACAATAAACGATCATCGTGTCACTATATACCTGGAAAATTAAGTAACAGGAAGTGATTACGACAATACACCCGTGCGACAAAGTGCATTTTTCCCTTCTCCAAAATGGCTTCTTTTCTGATGAAATCCCTGATCTTTTTCTTATTTATACTGCAAACATATGTTGTGGGTGCTCGTGAGAACCGCTTAACGACACAGTGCATTCTTTCATATCTCCAAAATGGTTATTTTCTGATAATAAAAATGTGATATTATTCTTATTTATACTTAAATCATAGGTTGTAGGTGCTCGTTAGAACCGCCTGAGTCAGGCGGTTCTAACGAGTACCCACAACCAATGTCATGGAGCAGAAGTAAGAAAAATAGTATACCACCGTATTTTCCAGTTTTCTCTATGTAAAGTGGGGTTTAGGGGAGTGCTCGTCTCACGGACTTGTTCTTGTGATGATCTTTACGATAGACATTTGGTATAGGGAATACTTTTGGACATGTAGTAGTTGTTGTTTTTATTGTTATTGTTGTTTTCATTATTGTTTTATCATCATTGCTATCACCATTATTATAAATTATTATTATTTATATATTTAATGTTTTCTATACAGTGATTCTTGAAAAAATGATCCAATTTTTAATACACCCTGTCGCTAATGTTTGTCCCTTCATGGTGGCCAAACAACGCAGTCTCTGGGTGTAAATAAGCCATATAAACCAAGAGGCATATTCAGGAACGTACTTCCAATTCTAAAACCAATGCCTTTTAGTACGATTACTGAGTTAGCACCATTAATATACCAGTGGGCTATGCGTTTTTGCCATATCACAAGGCATGGTTACATACTGAAATGCAGATATCTAACCTTTTATTGTTTGGATGGAATGGGATTGCAATTGCTGTTCAACGATATGATGTTTAGGAAACAATTAGCAGATTTTAAAGACTTATTGCATTCAATGTCTGGATACAATGCCGTAAAAATAGGGTGTCGCTAAAACAGCACTCACCTACCGTAACGGATCTATATCTGGTCAAAGTGTGCAGACAGGAATAATTCTTTGCTTATAATTATGTCTTATATCCCACCAAAGGAATGTTCTGATAAATAAACCATTAAGTGTTTGATCTTCTTTCGAAATAAACATAATATGAAATCTGAAAGTGGATAATTAATTTGTCACTTTTCAGAGTCTCACCTCCGTAACGGTGCTTTCAATGGGTCAGTGGGTGGAAAGGAACACTTTAAGCTAATTGCCATATATTTTGCATAAGATTATACTGATATGAAACATGATATTGACCATTGGTCCAACAACAACGGTTTGGTTGATAAAAAAACAAATTGTCCTCCACCTCCGTAACTTCTTTCCTCCGTAACGTAAAAATCCAAGCCGATATAGGTAGCGGGACATCTTTGTGTGCATCGAGTGCTATTTGTGCTAGTAATATCAAATCACTAAAGCAAAAAATTGGATTTTGGTCTAGCTACAGACTGTGGGGAGAAATCTATCGTCACGGAAGAGATGTTACGGAAGTGAGTTAAAATGTTACGGAGGCGAGCAATTTTAGAAGTGAGCGTTCCTTATTCAGACAATCAGCAGCCCAACGAAGTGTTGTTTGTTGGCAAAAGCTATGATTTTAACTTCATAATAAACCCATTGGGTTAGCATAGACTGTTGGATGAAACAGACACATGGGCTCACAAATATAAACTCTCCTCCGTAATGAGCATGTTTCACTGTCAAAAACTCAAAAACTATGGAAATGGTGTGAGTAAAAGTTTGGGTCAAATGTTAAAATGTGGAAATAAACCGAAAGAAAGCATATCATTCGAAATTCCATAAGGTTCATTTTTCTACCTTTTTGATTTCATAATTGGGTCATTTTTTCAAGAATCACTGTATAACGTCTCTGAACAGAACAAAACCCCTTTTCAGATGAAAAATTAAGATATGTTTATTCATATCCCAGAAAAAAATATAGGGCTCGTTACATGAAGAACCGCCTCGATGAGGCGGTTCTAACGATTACCTACAATGTATGTTTCTGTGCAAAAATAATGAAACTATAGCACATCCCTTTTGAACACCATTTTTCTCCATACAAACAGGGTCTTACAACCCCATGTGAACCCCACGTTTCTCGATACAAATTGGGGTTCCCATTGTATTCATTACGCAGACGTGTTAACATAATGTGTTTGCCATTCATCACGAAAACACGCCTATATAATTTTTCCCCTCTTGAACCTCCCTTTTATATAGTAAAACTTGGGTTTACAGAGATATACCTATTTTTCTTATTTCTGCTCTAAATATAGATCGAGGCGGTTCTAACGAGTACCCACAATCTATATAGTGAGCAGTAATAAGAAAAATATCACACTTTTTCATCTTAATATTTTTGTTTTTTTCCGGCGGTAATATTTACCATGTATTTGTATAGGCGTGTTTTCTCAATGTATAACGATATGATTTGCATTGCGCTTCCAAGCAGAGCTGAATCCGGCCCGCACACTAGTACTGGTAAACCGCTTAGAGGATCTAAGCCGGTCCTGGAACCGCGGTGCGAGGCGGACCGTCCATGCTAATAAACCCTATTGGTTTCATTGGGCGACAGGGCTTGAGATGTCATTTCATCTTAATGTCGGGTAAAAGTCCCACAAAATTGGAAGCAACGTGTCCAAAATTACCTTTACAGTGTTGACGGGGACGTTAAATCTCAAATCAAACAAATGATTGGCAGTGCACTTGTTTGGTTCACAGTGCAACATCGATCGTTTGGAAGATTGTTTCACCGCAAAAGACATTTAATTGATCATCAGTTTTGCATTTGATCATATCTTTCAAATTAACCCATATATGACAGTGGAATCTTCCATCTAATAAGTTTGGTGGGGTCCATTTCCAATTATAGGGGTGCCAGGTTTTGTTTTGTTAGCGGTGAGTTTGGCAAATGATGTATGCACTTTCAGCAAACAGTGTAGACCCAGATCAGACGCCGCGTTTTGCGGCGTCTGATCTGGGTCTGCACTGTTTGCCAATGTCCCCAAAAAGGGCCGTAAGGCATATATGGGTTATCAGTTTCTTGAAGAAATTGTTAATTTCGGGTCGATTGTTAACAGTGCTTGGTGTGTGCGGCCAACATTCTTGTGATCGGTCATAGGGATCACCCATGGTTTCTCTAACAACACCTAAGGTCATGCGGAGACGGGACCTCGGTTTAAAGACTCATTCGAAAGTCTGGAGAAGCCCGGGATCGATCCTGCGACCCCTGGTTTACAAGGCGAGTGGCGTAACTACTGCGCCACAGAGGCTTCTAATGAACTTTACGGATAGTGAAATATAAAGTGCGGCAGTCTCTAATGCAATATAACGCCAAATGTAATGAACTCAAAACTCCATTTTTACTGTGGAAAATACAATTTAATACCCCGTCCGTACTGCAGCCTTAAGCCAAGAGGATTGCAGGTTTATGCTAAAAGTAGAAGTGTTCACGGAGACGTTGCACTGATGAGTTAGGAGGCCTTCATGCGGACTGAACAAATTATTTGTCTAAATCGCGACGGAAGTAAGGGCGAGGATTGTGGCCACGCAAAATCGATTTAATCCCCCCCCCCCCCCCCCCCAGTGGAAATCTTTCCACTGACCGTTCCAAGGCGGTTCTTCTGTGGCGGTTTATTTATGTCGTTGTTTGTTACTTACTGTGTGTATCACGTGTGTCTTTTGATTTTGGACGGCCATATGGCCATTTTGTGGGAAAGTAACTGTCCTTATGGCCTTCCTTTGTTTAGGTTTCCATTATGGTCTGGTCGCTTAATGTTGGTGTTTCTTTCCCTTTGGTGTCTTTGATGGGTGGAGTAAGTTAATTGTATCGATTCCTGATCTTTGTTTTACTTCCAGTTTACACTGTCTGTCAGTTTTATTTTGAGAATAAATCGAATAAACCCAATGTTTAAAAGAATACTTTATTGTTATGAGTCTATTTTATTCCAGTTCTGATACATCTATATAATCCAGATCTCCATTATTTTATACAAATCGATTTAATTGGTTGAAATAAAAGTTTTATACTTCGATTAATTCCATGAGCTAGAATCTCAGAGCTATTTTACAAAGCGACAGGTAGAAATATTACCTGGCGTCAAAGAGCACGTTTAGAACCCGCTCGTTACGTCATTGTATTATGAAGTAAAGTCACCAGCGTTCGATTTAAAGATGGAAAACTATTGAAAACGTAAATGTTAGAAGACAATTTGTTTGTTTGTTTGATTTGAGGGTTTACGTTCCTGTCAACACTATATATGTCATTTTTGTGGGACTTTTATCCGACATTGAGATGAAATGACATCTCAAGCCCTGTCGTCCAATGAAACCAATAGGGGTTTAATTTCCAGGAAAAGCGGTGCGAGTCGGACCGCCCATGCATGGGCGGTCGGACTCGCACCGCTTTTCCTGGGCAGGCTTATATCCTCTAAGCGGTATACCATTACTTGTATGCCGCGGTCGGATTCAGCTCTTGCAGCCCATACATGTCTTCAAGCCCCAATGGGCGGGGGGCCTATGTGAGAAGACAAATAAACATAATTTAAAAACTTGGCGTTTTCCTGGCTTGGGTTTCTTTCAAAGATGGCTGCTTCTTTATGCAAGAATACATAGTAAAATCTGGCAGATTCTTGTAGTCCCTAGATATAATCATGCATTGGAGTGGGGTTGTTGGGGAGGGGTGCAGGGAATCAGCCACAGTATTTTCATTTGTCGCAAGAATGTTTCACAGCTGTAGAATTTGAACTCTAGAACTCCAGAATATGCTTTGTATTTTTTACCGTTTCTAGATCTTAGGCATCAGAGGACAGTTTCGCATTTGAGGGTGGACGTTTTTCGAAATATTATAGTAGGAGGGTCAATAATGGCATGGTTGCTCACAGAAATTGTGATATGTGGATATTTTTTGCCAATGTGGGCTTATTTGCTGAGCATCTGTACTTTTATGAAATGGAATACGAAACTAACACGCCAGCTGTCTGGATGCTGTACAAGTTCAAGGTGCAGCGGCATATCTGAATTCACGAAGGTAGCTTTGGCACTAAAAAGTGGCTGTTTTTCAAAGAGTATTCCTGAAAAAGTTTACTGGTTGTTTGTCAGAGTGAGATGGAGTCATGCCTTTTTTTTGTATGTAAAAATAGTGGGTGGGGTAAGTGAAATGATGCTGCTGTCAGCCTATGCAAACAGAGAAGTGTTTCTTTGGTATTCTGTTTTGATTTCATGCAGGTATGGAGCACTGTGAAACCAAAACAGAAGTTATTGCTTTCTCCAGGAGTTGTCGATAATGATTCAAAAACTTGTTGTGGCGCGGACAAAACATGCTGCGATTTACTGTCCCCTGATGCCTTAGCTATTTCTGTTCTGTATTTGGAGCTGAGCTTCCACTAAATTCACTAATCAGTTCATATTGTATCCTCGTCAAACATATAAAATGAGATGTTCTTGGTCTTTCTTTCTTTCTATTTTTAACGCTACATTCCTTTCATAGATGATGTAACTATTGTCTTTGTCTTCCAGGAGATGACTTAAAATAAGCACCAGTGCTTACCGTCAAATCCTTTGACATATATGTCTAATATTGTGTATTCGGTATATGTTTACTGTGAAGTCTTAACCAAAGCTGACTGCTTCTAGGCAGATAATCGTTGCACCGTGGTCGTTGGTAGAGCTCAAGCGATTAATCGAAAAATCGATTAATTGATCGATATGTTCTCACAAAAGATTATCATTATTGATTTGTTTGTAATCGATTTTGATAAGTACAATTTCCTACCAAACGTTATGCCTAAAATAGCTGAATGATTGGCAAACAGTGCAGACCCTGATGAGACGCCGCATTATGCGGCGTCTCATCTGAGTCTACACTGTTTGCTCAGGCCTGTCTGTTCAAATAAACATATGGTAGAATGCAACATATGGTAAGAGCCTTGCTCAGACAGAAAGCCAGACAGGTATTTTTTTACAAAAACCTTAGCGATTACTAATCGATTATCGATCGCAGTGACAGGACTGATAATCGATTATCTTTTCAGCTCCGATTAGCCAGCCCTAGTCGTTGGTACGTTCATTCTTTCGCTTTCGAAACAATTCCTAAAATTTACCATCTTTGGTAGCATTTTTAACATTTTGATGGTAAGAAATGAATTATCACTTTAGTGGGTTTTACCGGAGTTTACACATCGATGAAATTCGCAATAAGGAAATTCATTCCCAGAAAAGCTATGACTTCAAAAATGGTTTAGTGTTTCTGTTGGCTCAGTGTCTAAAAAGGAGAACTACAAGGGCTTGAACATCGATGGCTCGGCTATCTCGGCTGATGCGAATTTGTTCTTAAGTCCCTTCGAAATCTCCCTTCCAATAATTTTGTTTGTTTGATTTAAGAAATAGATCAGCTCTATCTGTGATTTGTTGAGTAATAAATCACAGTTTGGAGGTCAGTTGTAAAGTAGACAAATCACGAGCGCGAAGCGCGCGTGATTTGTCTACTTACAACTGACCGACAAACTGTGATTTATTACCCAACAAATCACTAGCTAGAGCTGATCTATTTCGATTCTAACACGCTGAAAATCGGCAATAATGTTGTTGTTTCCTTCAAAATCTCACAACTTTTCGCCATTGTTATAAGAAATCCCGCTAAAATTATCGACTGAAACACATGCATTTACATCCTTTTCAAACGTTTTCGATGCGAGAAAATGACGTTACACCGTCTAACGTCAAGTACATCGACTAGTGACGTCATAAATTTGAAGTTTTTAATGACGTCACACGTCACGCTCTTCCGAGCTGTGATTTGTCGCAGAATAAAACACAGTTATTTTGCATCGCCTATATAGGCGCGCTGTGTTAGAATTTGTGGTTTAACGTCCCCGTCAGATCGACTTATGGATATCCATAATTCGTCTGAAACCAAAGGCTTTTTTGGTGAATTATTATGGATATCCATAAATCAGCGAAATAATGGATATCCATATTTTAATTTATTGATATCCATAATTTGAATAAGTGATATCCATAATTCAATTATGGATATCCATAAATTGCTCTGAATTAATGTTATCCATAAACCGAATTATGAATATCCATAATTCGATTTATGGATATCTATAATTCGAATAATGGATATCCATTATTCGGCTAATTTATGAATATCCATAATTCAAATTATGGGTATCCATAAATTGATTATGGATATCTATAAATATGGATTATATAGTAAAACGGCACCCCATAGAAATATCCCTAATTTAAGGGGAATTGGAACACCTTCAGGAGAGGCAACTCCTGCAAAAGTATTTTTGTCTCCATGTCAATAGGGGTCAACTCCTAAAGGAAAGAATTTTACTCCTAAGGAGCAAATTGTTTCCTTTAAGAGTAGACCCCTTTTCTGCGGGACAGGGCTTATAGAATGGCGAACAGGAAGTCACGAAAGTTGTCTCCCTTTGAAACTTTGGGGAAAATCTGGAAGGTGTTCCCATTCCCCTTAAAGGAGCAGGTGAATGATTGTGACTCTTCTAAGATCGCTGTGAGACAGTTTGAGGTTGACATGCGGACTTGTTTTATGGCTGACGAACAATGCATTAGTCTGGGAAAATTCTGTCAAAACTGTCTCCGTAACGAAATGCCAAAGATGATCGACAATTTAATAGGAAACACTTTAAAACAACAGGAACAGACAACAGGATTTATATCACATTCTCAAGTCAATTTTCTTGAATATCTGAGAGCTATCAAAGTTATCGGTTAACTAAAAGAACTTAGTTGTTTTTTCGACCTTTAATGATAGTTCTTTATACTGGAATATGCGACTTTATTATTTTTAACACATCTTGTACCAGAAACCCCCAAACAGGCCTCCGTGGCCTAGTGGATAAGAGCGCCGACTATTAACCATTAGGTCTCTCACCGCTGTGTTTCGAGCCTGGCTCGGGTCACATGTGAGACGCCAAGTTCTGCATTGGAAGGTCAGATGGTTTTTGTTGGGATGCTCCGGGTATCGCCCACCTCTGATTAACGACCGGTTCGATATTATTGAAATAATCCTGAAAAGTTCGTAAAACCAAAACCAAAACCAAAAAACAATAAAAGAACACCTTAAGGGAGATGGAAACACCTGGCATATTTTTTCAAACTTCCTGTTCGCTTTTCTATAAGCACTGTACAAAGGAAAGAATTTGCTCCCTAGGAGCAAATTCTTTCCTTTAAGAGTTGACCCGTATTGACTTGGGAGTCAAAATATTTTTGCAGGGTTTGCCTCCCCTGAAGCTGCATCCGTTCCCCTTAATTAGTGATTAGGATTACACATCCGTTTGGTATGCATTCTTTCGATTTTCCAAAACTGAGATTTGGTAATGCTACGGAACCCGGGAACGGACATGATTTTTTATTTTTATTATGTTGTGCGAACAAGATAATATCTTGAGCGGACAAGATATTATCTTGTTCGTACAACATATTATCTTGTGCGGACAAGATATTATCTTGTGCGGACAAGATATGATCTTGTTCGCACAACATAATATCTTGTGCGCACAAGATATTATCTTGTTCGCACAACATATTATCTTGTTTGCACAACATAGATCTTGGGAAGTTGTGCGGACAAGATATTATCTTGTGCGGACAAGATAATATCTTGTGCGGACAAGATATTATCTTGTTCGCACAAGATCTATGTTGTGCGGACAAGATATTATCTTGTTCGGACAAGATAATATCTTGTTCGCACAACTTTGTCTGCACAAGATAATATGTTGTCCGCACAAGATAATATGTTGTGCGGACAAGATATTATCTGGTCCGCACAAGATAATATGTTGTCCGCACAAGATAATATGTTGTCCGCACAAGATAATATCTTTTCCGCACAAGATATTATCTTGTGCGCACAACTTATAAAATAAAAGAAAATCATGTCCCTTCCGGGTTCCGTAAAATTTCTTTTCTTTTATTTTTTTTTCTTACTGCTGCTCTGAGACATAGGATGTTGTGGGAGCTCGTTAGAACCGCCTCATTGAGCCCACGACTTATGTGTTAGAACAGAAATAAGGAACATAATGTGATACAATTATACTATGGGTTAATTATCACATGTAAACTGGCATTTGGTGATGTCAATTTCTTTTCTCTACTTTTACTTACGTGAGCCCCGCCAAGCGAATTTGTGTCTTCGAGCATTCCGTCATGACAAAATTTAACTGCGCATGCCCAGCCATTCAGAGGGACCAGGGATATGGCTTTCTGTCTGAAGGTTCCACTTGATTCACTACTTGTATGAGCGAGCAGCGAAGGTTCTGGTGAGACTGCGCGGATGCGCAGGCTCGCCTGAACCTTCGCTGCTCGCATAGGCGATAAGTACCAAAATCGCTTGACGGGGCCCACTTGTGCTCTACGACATAAGTTGTTGAAGCGCGTTAGAGCCGCCGGTTCTAACCAGTTGCCAAAGACAGATTGTGGAAGCTCTAGAACGAGTTCCGAAAGACATAGGTTATGAAAGCTCGTTAGAACCGGCGGTTCTAACGCGCTTCCATACAATGGGCTAAGAACCACATTTACTTTGGAAAAGCAAAACACAAAGAACGCAGCCATCTCAAGCCACCTAACGGAGACAAGAGAACGACTTGGTTGCAAATGGCATATACAACGCACATAGAACACTTGCACCAACTAAACTAAGCCAATTGTCATTAAAAATGCAAAAGAGTCACCGCCTTTGCATCAAGATGACCATTCGCCTCCGCCCATCGGGGCTGGAAGAAATAGAGTGGGCTGCTTGGTGCTTCCACGCAGAGCTGAAACTGACCACACATAAGTACTTGTAAACCGTTTAGAAGGACCAACGTGATGTGGGTCAGACCGCCGAGTGCATATAAGCCAACGAACAAGTGAAATGCCCTTAGCAACTTTGCAGCAAAATGAGTATTTAATCGGTTGTTTTCAAAACAAGTAATAAGCGTCACAAACTTCCTAGGAGCACCACCCGGTTCGTGTCCACGCCAGTTTATTACAATATCCTGCTACAGTCGCGTCGCGATAAAGCTTGCGTATGACTTGAGCGGCTAACAAACGCACCGATTAACTTGCGCTTCTGCGTAGCCTAATTAGAGCATGATACTACCGACAGGCCTTTGTCGATCCACACGATAACATAAAAGGCTCATTTTAGCCTCTACGGTCGCACAGGATAATCAGTTCCACCACTGGTTGTGGGGGGGGGGAGGTGAGGGTTGGGGGGATCTAAAATACCGGTTTTCTCACGACGCTCGGTTCATATTATTCTTATCTGTAGCCGTGAGCATTTAATCGGCCGCAAACATCACGTGAACAAGTCCGTGAAATGAACACACCTTTAAACCCCACTTTATATAGAGAAAACTGGGGGTTTACGGGGGTATTAATTATTTGTCTTATAACTGCTACAAGACAAAGATTGTCGGTACTCGTTAGAACCGCCTCATTGAGTATAAATAAGAATAATATCACACTTTTTCATAAGAAATGGTAATGTAGGGGTATACATTTGTTTTCTTATTTCTGCTCCAAGACATAGGTTGTGGGTACTCGTTAGAACCGCCTCAATGAGGCGGTTCTAACGAGCACCCACAACCTATGTTTGCGGTATAAATAAGAAAAATATCACCGATTTTCATCAGAAAAGTAGCCATTTTGGAGATAAGAAAAATGCACTATGCCGCACGAGTGTGTTATCGTAATGAGATTTCCCTAAGGAGACGGCCATTATACCAATCACTAAGCTTTTCTGCTGGTACCGCTCAGTGCTTACGCATAAACTGTCACAGCCAACTCTTCTAGCGATTAAACGGAATGACAATTCATGAAATAAGCACTTTTTATTTCCCATTATTTAAGAGAATGGAAAATAAGAGATATGGGTCAAACGATTCCATCAGACAGTCGCTGCCTGAGGTCAATGAATTTACTGGAAACGTTAATGAAACTTTATACTCGCTTCCAGCCATGGCCTAGTGTTTCGAGAAGCGTTCTTTGTTATTATATTGTCTAATGAATAGACCATATTTTCACCAAATTCCGGACAGAGACACTACTACTATACGAGCCGGCTCATAATAAAATGTACTCATCACATCACGTGAACAAGTCCGTGAAATAAAGACCCTCTAAACCCCACTGTATATAGAGAAAAATGAGGTTTAGAGGGTAAACATTATTTTCCTTATTTCTGCACCTAAACACAGGTTGTGGGTACTCGTTAGAACCGCCTCAATGAGGCGGTTCTAACGAGCACCCAAAACCTATGTTCGGAGTATAAATAAGAAATATATCACAATTTTCATCAGAAATATTACTTTTTTTTTTGAGGTTTTAAAAAAAGCACTTTATCACACAGGTATGGTATCGTAATGAAATAAGCGAGAGGCCGAAATACTCAAGCGAGCCTGCACAACCCTAGAGGTATATGTAGCTTCAACCAAGAAGTCATGTATGGAGCTCAAAAAGTTTGCTCTGCACATACAGTTCAAAAAACGTACAATTCGATCAAATGGGGTTTAGGGGGTGTTCATTTCACGGAATTGTTAATGCGTTGCATGAAAAAAATGCTAAGGGTCCTTTCCTTGTGGACCATTTTATCGGTTTGGTCGGCTTACAAGTGTGTCAGTGACAAGGGTTTTGATGTTAATACGTGCAAATTTGCATCAGAAAAAAAAACACTTCCAAGCGGAATGAAAAGAGACTTTTATGAATATGAGCTTGTACAGCCCTTTCCATCCCGAGTGAAGATTGCGTGATGATTTAACTCTGATAAAGCTATGGTTGGAGACATTTCAGTCTAATTGCTCTCTTGTTTGCATTTATTCATTTCGGCGCCTCGAAAGCATCACGTTAACAAGTCCGTGAAATAAAGACCCCCCTTAAACCCCACTTTATATAGAGAAAACTGGGATTTACGAGGGTAAACATTATTTTTCTTATTTCTGCTCCAAGACATAGGTTGTTGGTACTCGTTAGAACCGCCTCAATATATTAATGAGGCGGTTCTAACGAGCACAAACAACCCTTGTTTGCAGAATTTATAAGCAAAATAGATCGGATTTTCATCAAAAGAGTAGCCATTTTGGAGGTGCGAAAAATGTACTTGGTCGCACGGGTGTGTTGTCGTAATGCTAAGCTGTGGTTGGAGACGTTTCAGTTTAATTGCTCTCTTGTTTGCATTTGTTCATTTCGGCGCCTCGAAAGTAAGGTTAAAGAAAACATCGAGGACAACTGAAAGGGTTACAAATGCAACCTGTGTTGCGTCTTTTGGCGACATTAACATTACGAAAACACGCCTATACAAATACATTGCCATTCTTTTTGGCCAAAAAATATAAATTTTGAGATGAAAAATTGTGATATTTTTCTTATTTCTGCTCAAAACATAGATTGCGGGAACTCGATAGAACCGCCTCGACGAGGCGGTTCTATCGAATACCCACTATCTATGTTTTTGAGCAGAAATAAGAAAAATAATGTATACCCCCCTTTAACCCCAGTTTTACTATATAAAAGTGGGGTATGAGGGGGTCAAAATTATATAGGCGTGTTTTCGTGATGGTATCAAATGCGAATTTGTAGTTTGTCGTCGACTGACAACCTTGCCTTGCCTATCTATGATCACGTTTCAAATAGTACACACGGAGGGTTAAAGGGAGTGCGATCACAAAGTTGAGACAGGATTGTCTATACCCGGTTCAAATGTCGGATATGTGTATCTGATATCGTGCAAAAAAAACTTTTCGTGGATCTGAAACTGACACTTGTGTGAGAAGAATCTGCCATACCATTTCTAAGTATTGCTCCTATTATAGGAATGATTTTTATTTGTGTGGATTTTATCGATGTGAAATATAGAAGTGAAGGCAATATGAGGAATCGATAAAATTACCCACACCTCCCATCAGAGACACCAAATGGAAAGAAGCACAAGATGAAATAAGTATACCTTAATGGGAACATAAAAAAAATCGCGATGCCGTTTTTTTTGTTTTTTTTTTTCTTCTTCTTTGCTTTTTTTTTGTTTTTGTTTTGGTTTTACGACCCTTTCAAGATCGTTTCAGTTGTATCGAGCCGACCGTTAATCAAAGGTGGGCGAAAACCGGCGTACCCGGAGAAAAATCACATGATCTTCCTTTGCAGAACATGCCGTCTTACATATGAATCGAGCCAAACTCCAGCGGTGAGAGACCTAATTATTAAGAGACAGCGCTCTTATCCACTAGGCCACGGAGGCCCGTACGTAAAGTCTTTAAATTCAGTTTATATGTCTTCTGATATTTACGTTTTCAATAATTTCTAAACTTTTATTCTTGCATAAATATCTATACGCATGGCTGTTTGAAGCCATTGTCAAATGGACCGAAAGCCGTGCTCAAACAGCAAAAACCATGTTCAAATCATGAAATTCGCGTGCTGTTTGAACATGGATTTTGAGCTTTTGATATCACAAGTCTGGCCTTGCTTTGTTTACGTTACGTTGAGTGACGTAATGTTATCGCCCTGAACGTAGCGTTTTAGGTTCTATGATGACGTCAGATGGTTACTGCGTAACAACGTCATCAGTGTAAACAACATTCTGAACTGGCCGCCATGTTGGTTCGCCGGTCGTATTTGAAGACTTTATTTGAAGACTTTCTTATGAATGTTTTCATTGCTCTTAAAGGAACTCATTTTTGATTTTTATTTGCCATCACTGCAGCTGGTGTTGTGCCGTGTGGCGGCCGTAAAACGTCTCCCCGTGAATCAACCATAGTGCAGTTTATATTTTACTTTTGGTCCTTTGAGATCAGCGTAAATATTCTGAGTAATCAGAAATAAATTATTGGTTTAGACTCATATTCTAGACAGGTTTTTAATTATTTGGACCCCATTTTGATTTATATCAGTCTTTGAATCGACTGCCTATTCGAAATTCGCAAAATTGCAGTATGTTTCCTCTCTGGCTTTCGTTGCCGGATCATTACAGGGTCACTGATGAGGCTTTATTAGCCGAAACTACGTAGTATGACCCATCTTCTTTCTTATGAATGTTTTCATTGCTCTTAAAGGAAATCATTTTTGATTTTTATTTATATGGAGTTTATATGGAGCTTTTGGACGTTTTCGTAAAAATTTGCTGTCGGAACTGTAAGTTATGCAAGAACAACGATCATCCTCAAGTTCAAACAGCTTCCTCGGGACCCGGCGAATGTTAATGCATGAAAAACCATGGTTGATCCCTATAATAGAACGCTGTTGACGTACCATCACATATGGGGTTTCTAAACGTGGCCTTTTACGTAACTTTATATTACTACCTGTCGCTATCTAAAATAGTTCGGAGATTCTTGTTCATGGAATTTATCGAATAACAGTAGAACTTCGATGGCTCGAACACCGATGGCTCGTTTACCATTGCTGAGTCGAACCCGTTCTTGAGTCCCTAGGAAAGTCCTCTACATAAGAAATGGTGCAAGATAATTTAGGAGACTTTCGTCTTTAATCTTGCAAATGTGTGCTGTGTGTACTCATTAGAATCGCCTCGATGAGGCGGTTCTAATGAGTACACACAGCATACATTTTCATTACAGGACACCGAAAATATGTCAAAAAATACCTCGTTATGCCTCCTGGCAGTAATCTTAGTGGCACGAACTACCCTTGTCTCGAACAGATTTGCGAGGTCCTAAGGTGTTCGAGCCATTGAAGTTCGACTGTATAAAACTTTTTTTTCAACCAATCAAATCGCTCGAAATGAATATAATGATGGAGATTCGGAATTATTATAGATTGCGGGTGCTTGTTAGAACAACCACAGGGAGCTACCGCCAAACCATCATGACATATTTTCACATCGATTTCGAAACTGTTGTGGTGTCAGGTTACGTTTCTTTCTTCCTGTTCTAAGAAAATGTCATTTAAAAATGGCTGGACGTTTGTAAACAGTGAATGTCTTGATCAGACGTTTGATCCGAACCAACGTCCCGTAATAGGGATTCCGAATAAACATGGTAACTAGTCGATTCCGAACCTGCACTGTTAATAGGGCTGGCTAATCGGAGCTGAAAAGATAATCGATTATCAATCCTTTCATTGCGATCGATAATCGATTAGTAATCGCTAATGTTTTTTTTTTTTCATTATTTTACCTGTCTGGCTTTCTGCCTGAGCATGACTCTTATCATATGTTGCACTTTACCATATGTATATTTGAACAGACAGGCCTGAGCAAACTGTGTAGACCCAGATGAGACGCCGCATGATGCGGCGTCTCATCAGGGTCTGCACTGTTTGCCACTCATTCAGCTATTTTAGGCATAACTTTGGGTAGTAAATTGTACCTATCAAGTAATCGATTAAAAGCAAATCAGAAAAGATAATCATTTTTCTTGGAATTTATCGATCGATTATAAGATTAATCGTGTCAGCCTTGACTGTTAACCAACGTCCTGTAACAAAGGTTTCGAATAAACTGGGTTACTATTCTATGTGGGATTCCCAAAAGAGTCTTTATACATCGTATATCGGACCATTTATCTGTTACCAAAGAAATTATTCCAACAGAACATGGTAATTAAGGCTTGTATACCTTGCAATGCAACGAAGTACCTCTCAATTGTTATTAATTCTCAAGAAAGCCATCATATGCTTTTTAAAGAAACTTCTGTAAGTTATTTTATGATTAAATGGTTTCTTCAATGATATTGAATATTCAATTGATATTTATATTGTAGGACGCTTTGTTTCCTTATATCGTCCATTCAAATACTATTAGCCTGCCAATTAAATTCTCATTTGTGAATTCAACATTTAACCCAGGTAAGCCTAGCGTCCCATATTTGGGAAATTGACATACTCTGTTTGTATAGATCAGACGCCTCAAACCCGGCGTTTAATCTGGGTCTATAATTTTTAAAACGTATCAAGATAAGAACAAAACCGACACCCCTATAACTAGCAATGGACTCGCTCAAAATTTTAAACTGGAAGGTTCTGTTGTCATACATGGGTGTTCCCAAGTTATCTAGTGTTTGTTGTACTTGAAGAGAATGTAATCGAAACATAGTAAACAAAAGAAAACATAAATGCAGAAGATTTTTTTTTTTGTATTTTTCTATAACAAGTAAGTACGAAAGTAAGAAAGTAAGTGAGTAATGACTTTTTTTGCGAGGGTGACTCAGTTGGTAGAACCAATTCTCCCTAAAGGCCTTTTGTGACTAATTCTACATGTAAAACGTAGAAAAGGAGGCAATGATCAGGAATCGATACAATCAACCCACAGCTCCTATCAGAGACACCAAAGGGAAAGAAACACAAACATGAAACAACAGATCCTAATGGAAACATCAACAGCGGAGAGCCAAAAGGACAGTTACTTTCCCACAAAATGGCAAATAGGCTATCGAAAATAAAATAATATAAGCGACACAAACACCCAAAGACAAACCATAACAAAAATAAACTGCGACAGAAGAACCGCCTTGGAACGGTATGCGGACACGAATTCCACTGGGGGGCTTAAATCGATTTGACGTGGCCACAGTCCTCGTCCTTACTTCCGGTGCAATTAAGACAAATAATTTGTTCAGTCCGCATGAAGGCCTCCTAAAGTACATGCATAACACAAACAATACAATAGCATCCATTACGCAAACACGCCTATACAAATACATGACCACCTTTATCGCCGAAAAAAATGAAAATTATAAGATGAAAAATTGTGATATTTTTCTTATTTCTGCTCAAAATATAGATTGTGGGCATCGTTAGAAGCGGTTCTAACGAGTACCCACAATATATATATTTGAGCAGAAATAAGAAAAATAAGGTTTACCCCCGGAAACCCCAGTTTTACTATATAAAAGTGGGGTTCAAAGGGGTCAAAATTATATAGGCGTGTTTTCGTGATGTAATAAATGTTAACAAGATGTAAACAAAGTGAATAAAAGGATATAACATTTCTAAATGTATATAGGAGACATGTATATCTTCAAATTGAATGAGCATGGATATAAATTAGTTATAAACCTTTGAAATCATTATGCTCAGACGCCGGAGACATCACGAAAACACGTCTATATAGTTTTGACCCCCTTGAACCCCATTTTTATACAGTAAAACTGGGGTTTACAGGGGTAAACCTTATTTTTCTTACTTCTGCTCTAAAATATAGATTGTGGGTACTCGTGAGAACCGCCTCGATGAGGCGGTTCTAACATTTGCCCTCAATCTATATTTTGAGCATAAATTTGAACAATATCACAATCTTTATCGGAAAATTTTCATTTTTTGGGCGGAAAAATTTACAATGTATTTGGATAGGGGTGTTTTTGTAATGACAAGAATTTAATCATTGAAGTTCAACCCCTTCTTTCAGCCATTTTACACATTTGTTGACGAAAGAAGGGATACATCACGTGAACAATAAGTTCTGAAGTGAGATCCTTTGGAAGCAAAGAATACACCAAAATAAACGAAAATAGCAGACTCGGTTTTATTGAGTCTGTTCATGACCGGTACTGAAAAGTGCAACACCGGCCACGCCCTCTAGCACCGGCTTAAGCAGAACTCTATTTTCAAAATGATTTAAAATGAACTCAATGATCCCAAAGGACCAGAAAATATAATCTGCACTATGAAATCTGTGAAATAAAGACCCCCCTTAACCCCACTTTATATAGAGAAAACTGGGGTTTATTGGGGTAAACATTATTTTCCTTATTTCTGCTCCAAGACATTGGTTGTGGGTACTCGTTAGAACCGCCTCATACAAGCACCCAAAACCTATGTTTTGAGTATAAATAAGAAAAATATTACAAATCTTCGTCAAAAAAATTACCTTTTTCGAGGTTTGAAAAGTGCACTATATCACACGGATGTGTTATCGTAATGAGAACTGGTATCTCTTATTTCAGTAAGAATACTATCCCAAATTGAAGCACCTGAAGATGATACCGTGTACTTTTGATTCGAACCTGAACGTAAAGTCATTTTATCATCACTATTATCATATGACGTCGTTGATAAGCAGTGGATAACGTCGTGTAATAAAAATCGTATGGCCACACGCTTTGGCGGGATTAAGTAACGTCATGACGACGTCCATGTCAGCAATGCATTTTTTTGTGGAAAAAATATCAGATTTAAAGGCGATAAAATCCTATTTAAAGTGGTCATATGATAAAGAGAATCTTACACTCGCGGTCATTTCATATGAAATTTATGAAACTCGCCAAAGGCTCGTTTACAACCTATAGTTTTGAGGAGAAATAAGAAAAATAAGGTTTACCCCTGCAAACCCCAGTTTTTCTATGTAAAAATGGGGTTCGAGGGGGTCAAAATTATATAGGCGTGTTTGCGTGATGTAAAAGCTGCCATCTTTGAAAGAAACCCAAGCGAACAAAACGCCAAGTTAATTGTTTTCTAACATTTACGTTTTCAAAAGTATTCCATCTTTTAATCAAACGATGTTGACGTCGTTTATATACAATGACCTAACGCGCATGTTCTAAACATGCTCTTTGATGTCACGTTATATAACTACCTGTCGCTGTGTGAAATTGCTCTAAGATTCTTGCTTATGGGATTTATCGAAGTATAAAACTTTTATTTCAACCAATCAAAACGCTCGAAATGTATAAAAGGATTTTTTTTGGGGGGGGGGGGGTTTGGCTTTACGGCCCTTTCAAGATTATTACACTCATATCGAGCCGATCGTTAATCAAAGGTGGGCGAAAACCGGAGTACCCGGAGAAAAACCACCTGACCCTACGTTGCAGAACTTGGCTTCTCACATGTGACCCAAGCGAGGCTCGAACCACAGCGGTGAGAAACCTAATGATCCAGAGTCAGCGCTCTTAACCACTAGGCCACGGAGGCCCGTGTATAAAATAACTAATACGCTTGTACAATTTTGATTACTGCGCCAAACCGGACTACATGTTGTGTGGACTCATATTTCTATGGCTGTCAAAGCCGGAAGAACTGAAGCCTTAATTACTTTAAACGTCTAGCACAGCAAGAATAGATCAAAGCGCCAAAAGGCACTGAAATGACAGATTCTGTGAAACCCAGTGCTTTAGCTGAAGGGCACGACCCGCCGGATGCTTTTAGCTTTATGAGTGTAACCATATATGGGTATGGCGGCCATTTTGGTCATGTGTGTGTGTGTGTGTGTGTGTGTGTGTGTGTGTGTGTGTGTGTGTGTGTGTGAATTCGGGTTTAACGTCGCTTTCAACAATTTTTCAGTCATATCACGACGGTGTCTGGTTGCGACAGGGAGCTCAATGCTCACGTTTATAGTGCTGCCTCACTGAAGTATCATGTCCCAGACACATTACATGATACCACATCCAGTCACATTATCCTGACACTGGATCGACCAGTCCTAGCTCTACCCCGTAAATCTGAGTGCCAAGCCAGGAGCAGCTAGTACCATTTTTAACGACTTTGGTATGTCGCGGCCCGGGATCGAACCCGAGACCTCCCGTTCCCCGGAGCGGACACTCTACCAACTGAGCTATCGGGGCCGGTGTTTTGGTCATGTGACCTGGACCTAAAACGGCTCCCCCAATAAAAGCGCCTTATCGTAAGGAGCAAAAATATATCTTATACTTTAGTACTGTATTCTGAATCGTTTGCAGGATAAAATGCATTCTCTCTTTTCCAATACAAAAGCATATGTGTCAAAGTTTGACCTAGGCACGACGAAGGTCAAGGTCAACCCAGGGTCACCATTTTAGCAGTTTATGATGGGCCTACGTCCCAGATGCAATTTATCAAGTTTCGTGGAAATCTGCCCAGTGGTTCTGGAGAAGACTATTTTTGAAGGATTTTTACCATATATGGCTTGGCGGCCATTTTGGTCATGTGACCTGGACCCAATGAGCAAATTTTGGTTTCCCCCATCCCATAGAGGCCCCATATGAAATTTGACTTCAATCGGCCCAACGGTTTCCGAGGAGAAGCAGTTCGAAAATTTTCACATTTTTCGCCTCGGCGAGGCTATACTAAATGGAATGTAATATTTCGCAAGTTCATTGGTTAGATCTCATTGATATCTTTCAGTATGACAAAAATTGTTTAAATATTCCAAGCGGTTAAGTCACTATCACCAATTTTCACAAACGGGTTACGGACGGACAGACAGACTGACAGAATGACACGGTGATTTTAGGGCACTCTTAGAAAATCAACCGACTTCAGTAGGTCGCTTTTCTGCGGGTCGTGCAATTCAGATTTACTTTCTTAAGTGATAAGGACAATGGCGCTGGAGTGCTGATTTTTAGTTTGGTTCACAAAACTGAGGTGAATCGGCTGTTAAACACTTTCATCTTCGTTTTACTTGGACATTATAAATAAAACAACATGCAAATGACTACCCAGCAGGAACACGTCGCTAGGGCAACGTCAAATCAACGTCGATGCAACGTCTTGACGTTGCACCGACGTTGATGTGACGTCACAATTACGTCATGTGCCTGCTGAGATAGTTGCCAGTTTTATGACAACACATAGCCGCAACTTTCTTGTAAAAGCTTACACTTGTTGACTGAGATGTGTTTCGCGGCTTAGTCAAGAACCTGCCTTATGTCGTGCGCTACAATAAAGGAAAACACTTTTTGTGCGATGTTTGAAGTTTTGCGGCATGTGACTAATTATTTATCACAACATTGTGCTTACATATTCAGTTATTTAGACCTATATAACAGAATTGGACAGTGATAACTGTTAGGAGTTTATTATTGCTGGCTTGCTACCGTACGGTGAAGTTTCTAGCGTCACGTACTTCGTATTTAATTAGGTCATGTAAGTGTTAGGAGTCTGTACCCTTTCAGCCCTTTATAGCCAAGTACAGATGCAAACAGTGTAGAACCTGGTGAGATGGCTCATAATTATACACCGCATTCGGTTCTACATGGTTTGACATGCTATTGACGACTATTGACTAGACACCCAATTTACATGTGTAGAATGGACGCGTACAAATTCAGTGACTGAAAAGTGAACTGGAGAAACTCGAGGGTTGAAGGGGTAAAATCTTAACCCGGCCTGTAACTGTTGTGTGCGGGTCAGGACCAGACAAAGCGGCTTGGCCGATAATCAAAAGTTAAATACAGCTTATTATACGGTCTATTTTCTTTAATTTCAAAGTTTATCTAGTTACTTAAATGGTGTGCACTGATTGTAGCTCTATACATATTGTTTTTTTTTTTTTTTTTTTTTTTTTTTTTTTCTAAAAATATACAAAGGTACTTTAATGGCGTATTGATACAAATATAATTAATCATAACCCATTTTGTACTGAATGTAATATTATCACTTATCTGACGAAGATTTTATTTCGAAATCCCGGTTCAAAATTAAGGGGCGTCAGCTAGAAATATAGGAATTAATTTAGGGGAAAAAATGGGCTAACTTTCGACAACAGTGAAGCCCGCAGTGAAGGCCGTGGTTAGACGCCGCCTCCAAGATTCGCCAATGACCCATTATGCGGTCGTCTGTATAAAATGGGAACTTTCCTTATGCATATTCAATTAACTTTTCCCGTTTTGTTTGTGATTTAAGAAAGATCATTTTTGTATTTTGATTACAAATGAAACAAAACATGTAATCAGAATGCGGAAATAATGCCATGAGAAATTAGTTTTGAGACAGCGAGCATGAAAAGTCAACAAACAACGGACTATTTGCGCGGAGTCATATTTCAAAAGTAGTGGAAGCCGGAAGTTCGGACGTTAAAATTGTAAACATGCAGCACGACGAAGAATGACAGAAAGAATCTGTCATTAACAAATAGAATCTGTCATTAATTATGGAGAATTGGAATCTGTATAGGCTTTTCTCTGCAATTTTTTTATCTTATTCATTATTCGACTTCAACGAGCTGCCCCAAATCACACAACAATATTCAAAACGTAATTTAATGTTAGCATTGTAAAATAAAATCCTGTGTTGTAAAGGAAGATATGTTGCCATATGAGTCAAAAGCCAAATGTATGAGGCAATCGTTTTAGAATTGTATTGAAAACGGTCAGTACATGTTAAGCTGTCATCGAAATGGAGCCCCAAACTTTTTCGCAGCTAGTATAGTAGCCGTTTTTCAGAAAGTGGATAAAAATCACGTTCGTTTCACTCTCAGTATAATAGTAATTTTACTCAAGATAATTGAAGATAATAGTATTGGGCTTCAGAAAATTACAGGGGTCAGTCTCGGAGCACGGGCGTTAAGGCGAATGTCGTCAAATAATGATGATGTCCGAAAATGTAATAATAACCATATAGAAAAGTGGTGACCATGTTCTGTTACGAGTCCAATACTCTGACCAACTACGACAAAGAAGTGCCAAAGAAATGATTTACACATTCTTAAGGACGGTCTGTACGTTTTGCACAGGAAAAATGACAACCGAAAGTAATAATCATGCAGATATGGAGACCGTAGAAATACTAAATGATAATTGCCTTAATAATAGGCAACCCTAACTTACGCTTTTTAATTCACTCAAGTTTATCCGTACATTCCAGGAATGTTACATATTTCATAAACGTATGAGTTTTATGTTGGTAAGAAAACTATAGTATATATTTGATTCTCGTCAATTAAGGAGGATGTGAAGGTCCACCAACTGCAGTTACTAGTACAGTCGAACTTCGATGGCTCGAACCACTTTGGGACCATGAAAATTTGTTCGAGACAGCGGTAGTTCGAGCCACAGAGGGATACTGTTAGTGCCATACCAGGAGGCATAATGGAGATAATTGTGGATATTTTTTCGGCGTTCTGTATTATAAATGTACGTTGTGTGTACGCATTAGAATCGCCTCATCGAGGCGATTCTAATGAGTACACACAGCATACATTTGCAAGATAAATGAAGAAAATCTTTCTAAATTACCCCTATATCGTATTTCGAGGAACTCCCTGCGGACTCAAGAACGGGTTCGACTCATCCATGGTAAACGAACCATCGGAGTTCGAGCAATCGAAGTTTTACTGTATAATGGCAATGCGATGCCACGGTTCAGATTGTCCGTATGCGTTTTCCAGGGTGATGTAAATTATACTATTGATGGAAATGGAAAAGAAAACAATGTCTTTTTTAAACATTGGCATACATTTACTAGACATGGTACATACAGAGTCCTGTAAGTGCCATACAATGTGCCGTTGCAACGATAAAACGAAAGAAGTTTGTCAGCGTATTCTAATTGTAACTCATAACGCTTTTGATACTACCTTATCATGCTTTTGATAGAGTTTAGTTTTTTATCGATTACGGAGAAATAATTCACGGGTGCTCTAAGGCTTCCGAGTAAAAAACGAGCGAGCAATGGAGAACGAATTTTAAACGCGAAAGCCTTAGACCATGTGCGAAATTACTTCTCCGTAATCGATCAAAAATTGCCAATCAGCATGCATATGGAGAGTTCACAATAATCGATTCGCATGCAGCCGTAACTATACAGGGTGACAGTCTGCAAGGGGTATTTGTATATTAGAAATCTTTGTAGAGTTACTGTCTATGTAATAGAAATAGTATGAAATCGCAAATGAATTGATCACGTGCTATAAGAAAGAATTTTGTTTATTTGTATTGGAGTTTTACGGCCCAGTCAACATTATTTAGGTCATTTTTGAGCCGGTCAGTTTACCTATCAACACTTTCCTGGGCAGGCTTATACGTAAGCGGTTAACCAGTACGGTGCACATTCTTTCGCCAGAAACTGACAACTGCCCTTCTTGAATCAGCGGAAGGGAGAGAATGACCGTAGAAAAGATTTCATGATCAATCTCCACGAAAGAATGTTGCCGACCCCGGCGGGAGTCGAACCCGCGTCCTCCTGATCACCAGTCAGACGCGCATCCGACTGAGCCACTGAGGCCGGCCCTATAAGAAAGGAATACTAAAGAATACTTCTTCACATTAGGGAAACATGTCCGTGTGAAATAATGGCATCCAACATGGTGTCAGAAACTATACATTTTAGGTAAAAATGAAAAAAGCGTTCTTATTTCTGCTTTCAACATAAATTGTGGGTGCTCGTTAGAACCGCCTCGATGAGGCGGTTCTAACGAGTACCCACAATCTATGTTTTTGAGCAAAAATAAGGCAGATATTGTATACTCACGTAAACCCTAGTTTTCTCTATATAAAGTGGGGCTTAGAGGGGTGTTCATATCACGGACTTGTTCACGTGATGACAATCACATGAGTATCATTAAGAGTCTTGCAACTTCTTTTGCCGGCCTCGGTAGCACAGTCGTATGCGCCCCTGAGTGGCGATCAGGAGGACGCGGGTTCGATATCTGGTCGTGTCGGCGACATTATTTCGTGGAGATTGATCATGAAATCTTTTCTTCGGCCATTCTCTCCCTTCCGCTGATTCAAGAAGGGCAGTTGGCAATTTCTGGCGAAAGAAGTTTTACAATGGTATATTGTTTATTCCGGCTTAAAACATAGATGGCGGGTACAGGTTATATTAATTGGGCCCCGTCAAGCGATTTTGGTACTTATCGCCTATGCGAGCAGCGAAGGTTCTGGCGAGCCTGGGCATCCGCGCAGTCTCGCCAGAACCTTCGCTGCTCGCTCATACAAGCAGTGAATCAAGAGGAACCTTCAGACAGAAAGCCATATCCCTGGCCCCTCTGAATGGCTGGGCATGCGCAATTAAAATTTGTCATGACGGAACGCTCGAAGACACAAATTCGCTTAGCGGGGTTCAATTGATTGTGTTTGGGTTTAACGAAACATCAATCCTTGTGGGCCATTTTGTATTGTCTCCCAGAGAATGGGGAGAAAAGAGATAGTAGAGGAGATGAAAATGAGTGACATGCATCACGAAAACACACCTATATAATGTTGACCCCCTTTAACCCCACATTTATATAGTAAAACTGGGGTTTAAAGGGGTTAACCTTATTTTTCTTATTTCTGCTCTAAAATATAGATTGTGGGTACTCACAATCTATATCTTGAGCAGAAATAAAAAAAATATCACTATTTTTCATCTTAAAATTTTCATTTTATCGGCGATAAAGGTGGCAATGTATTTGCATAGGCGTGTTTTCGTAAGGGGGGGGGGGGAATAAATGGAAGTCTAGAAACAAAAGAAATAACAACATTCCCCTCTACACTTGCCTGCTGCAAGGACAGCAGGCCTTGGCCAACTATAAACCAATATTACAGTCGAACTTCAATGGCTCGAACACCTTTGGGACCTCGAAAATCTGTTCGAGACAGGGGTAGTTCGAGCCACTGAGGTTACTGTCAGGAGGCATAGCGAGATACTTTTAGACATCTTTTCGGTGTTCTATGATGAATATGTATGCTGTGTGTACTCATTAGAATCGCCTCGTCGAGGCGATTCTAATGAGTACACACAGCATACATTTGCAAGATAAAAGACTAAAATCTCCTTAATTATACCCCATTATTTCTTATTTAGAGGATTTCGCTAGGGGCTCAAGAATGGGTTCGAATCGTCCATGGTAAACGAGCCATAGGTGTTCGAGCCATCGAAGTTCTACTGTAGTTGGACTCTCTATTGACGCAAGATACACGGCACCTTTACCTCACCCAGCCACGCCCAATGAACAGGTAAGAACAGCCTCAATGAGACGATTCTAACAAACACCACAATCATGGTTTGTAACAGGTAAATGAAAATGTCATAGATGTACAGATAAAAAGGACAAATTTGCAGGACTGAAGAAATGTGCCGTACACTCTTAGGAAAAGAAAGAACGCCATCTGAGGACCAGCATTTTATTTTAATGAGAGACACTTGTTCACCGATCTTCTTGTCCTGATTGTACAAATTAAATATCTGCAAACGGATTTGTTTTAAACTTCTCATTTATAGAACATGTAGAACTAACACATTAACAAACAACACGAAAACACCCCTATACAATTCTGACCCCCTTGAACTCCACTTTTATGTAAATAATCGGCTTGTAAATTTAGTTTAAGTTCGACACTGCAATGAGACAATCGCAGCTCGATGCAGATTCAACGGAGTTACAAAGACGTGTGCTTAGACTCTGACGAAGTCAATCTACATAACATAACATCGCCCCCGCCCATAGGGGCTTGAAGAAATATATGGGCTGCACGATGCTTCCACGCAGAGCTGAATCCGGCCCGCACACTAGTATTGGTAAACCGCTTAGATGATCTAAGCCTGTCCAGGAACCGCGGTGCGAGGCGGACCGTCCATGCTAATAAACACTATCGGTTTCATTGGGCGACAGGGCTTGAGATGTCATTTCATCTCAACGTCGGGTAAAAGTCCCACAAAATTGGAAGCAACGTCTCCAAAATGTCCTTTAAGAGTTGACCCCTTTTTCCGTGGGAATGAGGCAATAGAAAAGCGAACAGGAAGTCCCGAAAGTTGTCTCCCTTTGAAAAATGGCGGAAAAATGTGCCAGGTGTCCCCATCAGTTAATGCAAGCAATCTGTAGCGTGGTATCGGGGGCCGAGTGAATAAAGCAGGCGTAGTTGCGGCGCTGGCGTAAGCTATGACCGTAAGTGTCCATAAGCCCAGCGCACGACTGTCTTAAAATTGGAGTGCATGAAGCGGGCGTAGGTAGAACTTACATGTAGTTGGGACATGAGTAAGACTGGCGTAAGACTTGTGTATAGCCATAAAAGTACGATGTGTCATGTATATCATATGCGAAATGATTTTTTCTTTTTTATACACATGATATACATGCTTCAAGTGTTGTACGAACGAAATTTATGTACAACACATCTGATCTGGGGACATGTCTGCAAGGAAAAAGAATTTTGAAGAAAATGAAATTTTGATACTGTTGGACATCCACGAGGAAATTTCTGAGATATCAAACTGGTAATGTGTCCATATCAAATGGCACGCAATACAATGTGCTGTAAATTAAATTGGAAAGCAACAAAGGACAGTAGATCTACTATCCCGTGCAAAAAAGAATGTTTTAACAGGAGATATCCTCAAACTGGCGGGGTTCCACCAACACAAGCGATTACATTTAGAAACCCTGCAATGGCGTGAAAACCTTATTTGATTGTATTTATTTGGGCATCTGAACTTGGAAATTGCACATAGCAATACATGAATTCTTTGAGATCCAGAACAGAAACAACCCGTCTGATAATCCTGCATGCATCCTGATTTATTAATATTAAGAACTGCATTCTGAAAACAGCCCCTCGCCTAACATCTCAACCCAACAAGGGTCTGAATTTCCGCTGAATAAGCTTCTGTCACAGCGTATTCCATTACGCAAACACGCCTATACAAATACATTGCCACCTTTATCGCCGAAAAAAAGTGAAAATTTTATGATGAAAAATTGTGATATGTTTCTAATTTCTGTTCCAAATATAGATTGTGGGCACTCGTTAGAACCGCCTTATCGAGGCGGTTCTAACGAGTACCCACAATCTATATTTTAGAGCAGAAATAAGAAAAATAAGGTATACCCCGGAAACCCAAGTTATACTATATAAAAGTTGGGTTCAAGGGGGTCAAAATTATTTAGGGGTGTTTTCGTGATGCCAAGTCAGGACGGAGGTCATTAATTAATTCAAGCAATCTGTACCTTGTAATCTAAATCGCTCATAAAGCGCAATATCATTGTAAATATCCAAAGGATTTGATCTGTCTTTAAACACCCGTTCTGGCCTTAAACATCTCTTATACTGTAATTCCTCAAACCAATGTACAATACCACCCATTCGTATACAGAATAATGCCAAATTATCACATTACGCTATAGTTAAATAGACGTGAAGGCAATGATAAGGAAACGATACAATTAACCCAGAGCTCCCATCAGAGACACCAAAGGGAAAGAAAAACAATCATGAAACAACAAACCCTAATGGAAACATCAACAGCGGAAAACCAAAAGGACTGTTATTTTTCCACAAAATGACCAATTGCTATCCAAAACGAAATTATATAAGCGATACAAACACTCAAAGACAAACCATAACAAAAATAAACTGCGACAGAAGAACTGCCTTGGAACGGTCAGTGAAACGAATTCCACTGAGTGTGTGTGTGTGTGTGTGGGGGGGGGGGGTCTTAAATCGATTTTACGTGGCCACAATCCTCGCCCTTCCTTCCGTCGCGATTTAGACAAATAATTTGTTCAGTCCGCTTTAAGGCCTGCAACATCTCCGTGAACACAAAAAATCAAACAACCACAGAGATGAAACAACGGTGAGGACTCGACAGCAAGAAACTACTGAAATGCTGGAGCAAAAGAAAACCAACAGTTAGCATCCAATGGGCCCGACCAGAGACAGAGCATCGTTAACCTAGTAGACGTGACTTTATGAGTGAGTTTACGACTATTTATGCGACACGCCTCGTTTATGCACACCACGTAAGGTTTTGCGACAATTTTACGAAGGACCTACGCCTGGCGTTGGCTTACATCTGCGTTATTCACTCGGTCACTGAATCGCTTATAGAGATCAATATCGTTGTAAATATCCAAAAGATTTGATCTGTCTCTAAATACCCGTTCTCACCTTAAACATCTCCTATACTCCTATACTCGTATACTGTAAATCCTCAAAACAGTGTACAAGTCTACCCATTTTTACTCAGGATAATGCAAAATAATCACGATACGCTACAGTTAAGCCTGCTACCAAGAAGACATGACTTTATGTGACACTTTACAACTTTGTTTGCGACACGCCTTTTTTTTTGTTGTTGTTTTATTTTTTTTTTTTTGGGGGGGGGGGGTTGGTTTTACGGCCCTTTCAAGATTATTTCACTCATATCGAGCCGATCGTTAATCAGAGGTGGGCGAAAACCGGGGTACCCGGAGAAAAACCACCTGACCATCCGTTGCAGAACTTAGCGTCTCACATGTGACCCGAGCGAGGCTCGAACCCACAGCGGTGAGAGACCTAATGATCAAGAGTCAGCGCTCTTAACCACTAGGCCACGGTGGCCCGTAACACGCCTTGTTTGTGTACACCGCGTAAATTTCTACGACAATTTTACGACGGGCGTACGCCTGGCGTAGGCTTACATCACGTGAACAAGTCCGTGAGATGAAGACCTCCCTAAACCCCACTTTATATAGAGAAAACTGGGGTTTAAGGGGGTATACATTATTTTTCTTATTTCTTCTCCAAGGCATAGGTTGTGGGTACTCGTTAGAACCGCCTCAATGGGGCGGTTCTAACGAGCACCCACAACCTATGTTTGTAGTATTAATAAGAAAAATATCTAGGATTTTCATCAGAAAAGTAGCCATTTTGGAGATGTGAAAAAAAGCACTATATCGCACGGGTGTGCTATCGTAATGCATCTGCTTTATACATTCGGCCCCAGTATAGCTTCAACGGCGTTTCAACGCAGTATGCCTGGACACTAAGCCAAGAGTACTAGTCACTACTTAACAATTTAACCTATATGCTAGAAACACTCTGGTTTCTTCTCAGTGAAGCAAAATATACAGACTTATCTACAATTAGAACTGTTTTTCTATTTGTTTGACGCATAATATTTACAAATTTATATAAAGAATCATTATAACGAGCAGTGCGCATGTAATAAAGGCATATACCATTTAATTTCTCCAAGAAACAAAAGTAGACATTTTCAAAATCGCCTCGATTGTTATCAACATCCACAATAACTTGGAGTATAAGCATGTTCTTCGCCAGTCTAATTGTTGGTTTTCCTTTGCTCCAGCATTTCAGTGGTTTCTTGCTGTCGAGTCCTCACCGTTGTTTCATCTCTGTGGTTGTTTGATTTTTGTGTTCTCGGAAATGTTGCACTGATCGGTTAGGAGCCTTCACGCGGACTGAACAAATTATTTGTCTAAATCGCGACGGAAGTTAGGACGAGGATTGCGGGCCCGTAAAATTGATTTAAGACCCCGCTCCCCTAAGTGAAATTCTTTTCACTGACAGTTCCAAGGCGGTTCTTCTGTCCCGGTTTATTTTGTTATTGAGGCGATTCTATCGAGTACCCACAACCTATGTCTTGGAGCAGAAATAAGAAAAATAATGAAAACCCGAAAATCCCAGTTTTATCAATATAAAGTGGGGTTTACGGGGTGTACTCATTCCAATAATCCCATTACGCAAACACGCCTATACAAATACACTGCCACCTTTATCGCCGGATAAATGAAAATTTTATGATGAAAAATTGTGATATTTTTCTTATTTCTGCTCAAAATATAAATTGTGGGCACTCGTTAGAACCGCCTTATCGAGGCGGTTCTAATGAGTACCCACAATCTGTATTTTAGAGAAGAAATGAGAAAAAAAATAAGGTATGCACCCGGAAACCCCAGTTTTACCATATAAAAGTGGGGTTCAAGGGGGTCAAAATTATATAGGCGTGATTTCGTGATGATTTTAGCAAAAACTAGGAATTTATATAATGAATACTATTATGCTCCTCGCTTTTCTCTTTATAAAGTGAGGTTCAACACGGACACGCTTGAGCGATGACATTGATATGTTATTCAAATGTAATCGAAATGTAAGGTTGGTACAGAATTTCGGTTCGCAAAAGCCATCATCCAAGTTCTTTTGCATATTTCTGGATCATTGATAAAACCAGAAGTTATGATTTCATCCTAATTTTATCAATCATCACGAAAAAATCGCCTATATAATTTCGATCCCCTTGAAGCCTACTTATATATAGTAAAACTGGGGTTTACAGGGGTAAACCTTATTTTTCTTATTTCTGCTCTAATATACAGACTGTGGGTACTCGTATTTTCTTATTTCTGCTCTAACATATAGATTGTGGGTACTCATTGAGGCGGTTCTAACGAGCACTCACAACCTATATTTGGACTAGAAATAAGAAAAATATCAATCATTTTCATCATAAAATATTAGTTTTAGTGATAAGATAGACATCATTTTAGCACACGGGTGTGTCATCGTAATGTTTACACATTTCTGGAGCATTGACAAAACTAGATGGTGTGATTGCCTCCTAATTCTATCAATGAACGGATTTCGTGACAATAGATCTCATTCATCAAAGACATCTCCAAAAGGAATGGACGATAATTGTAAATAAAGACCATAATTATCTCCTTGGACGATAAATCATGTCAGAATCTGCCGCGGAACTGGTTGTTGAGATCGGAGCGGTGCCTATTTTTGCAAAAGCATGGTAATCACTGACTGCTTCGTCGTATCGTTGACCGCAATGACTTCAGTTTGTGAACATGATTGTCGGTAAGTAAGGAAATTTGGACAAATATAGACAACGGTATTGTTTTATGCAGAAACGTTGGCATTTTATCATCAAAAATCATTGACTGATCTTCTTTGGCATCCTTCTGTCTTGCATTGCTGACATTGTTTATATTTATGACCAGTTGCCATACATAGCACACGTTTGCTTTTCTGTTGTTCTTGATGACCTGAACATACCAGGATAGGAAGCTGGTATAAAAACATGTATATTTATGTTTCACTTTTAGTGATAATTCGATCAACGCTCGTTTGTATATTAACCCATTTTGTAACAGAAACCCCAAAACGGGTACCCTGGCAAACAGTGCAGGCCCAGATCAGACGCCGCAGAACAGTTTGCTAAAAGTTCAGTCATTTTCCAAATTAATTTTCATGAAAGCACAACCTGACAGGCTGACATCCCCTAAATTTTGAAATGAACTCTTGCTATTCATAAGGAGGAAGATTCCATTTGGTACAAAAAGGGTTAAGGAAAATTAAAGATAGTTCAAAAGTTACTTACTATACATGATTACTTTATGTGGAATAAACCGCCTTAAAAGACAACTTGATGTAACACATTTCGGCTTAACGAGCTCGCTGTTGTCAAAATATTAACGGTTCTAGTAAGTACAATGCTAAACATTTTGGTATATTTGCTGCAATGTTGGAGAACCTTTTGCAAATTCAACATCACGCAAACACGCCTATACAAATACATTGCCACCTTTATCACCGAAACAAATAAAAATTTTGTGATGAAAAATTGTGACATTTTTCGTATTTCTGCGTCAAATATAGATTGTGGGAACTCGTTAGAACCGCCTCATCGAGGCGGTTCTAACGAGTACCCACACTCTATATTTTAGAGCAGAAATTAGAAAATTAAGGTATACCCCTATAAACCCCAGTTTTACTATATAAAAGTGGGGTTCAAGGGGGTCTAAATTATATAGACAAGTTTTCGTGATGAGAACTACTAAAAAATGTAGCATATTTGTCATATCAAAAGATCATATATTTTAAAACATGTTAACAAACGACTTCGTTATTAAATAATCAAGTTCTTTATTATATCTAACTACATGCAACGACTTCGTTAGTTTTGAACATCTAGACCGTGGTCTTCTATGAAGAACGAATACGTCTTGTACACCAGGTAAGGAAATCCGTGGTTTTAGCCTGGGATAGAAATGCTGGTTTTACCGTGGTGTTCTTACCCAGGCAAACTGCATACGTATAGTGCGCAAAAACACTAAAACGTTGAATAAAGTAAAATAAATATTTTCGGTGGGGTTATGCAAGCAAAAGAACCAAAAATATTGTTTTGTTGTAGATGGGTTTTTCAAACCCTCGGTTTGACACTGCTAAATACGGTCATCCCTCGGATTGTAAACGCCCATCTACAGCACAACCCCATATAAGATTCTTATGATGTACAACATTAGGGGAGGCTATACTTTCGAATTATCTGAGTGTCACTTATCAATTAGGTGTCGTCCATGAAAGGGAAAACTGACGTCACTTACAAGTAGTCCGTTTGCGCAGGCTCTCTGGTTACTTGAAGTCATAAAAGTAGTTTATCTTGCAAAATCGTAACATTCTTTGCCCTTAAAATGCATCCAGAAATGAACGTCTTGTCCTTATCTTTTAAATGGTCTAAAACATTTAACCAACATTAATCGAATGGATTTTACCTCAATATATGCACAGGAGTTCGGTCCGAAATCTAGGGGTGTCACGTCGAGTCATTTACAGAAGTTCGGTTAGAAAATGACTGGTAGTGTTGCAAACAGCGAAGGCCCTGATCAGACGCCGCGTTCTGCGGCGTCTGATCTGGGCCTGCACTGTTTGCTATTGACCCGGTTTGAGGTTTTTCATCCGAAACGGGTTTAATCGACTGAGAAAGATTTCCCTCAGGAGATAACAATTACGCTGATCATTGCGTCAAAGCTGACTGACAGCCCTGTGTTTACGTTTTCTCTGTCACAACTTACTGTGATGAAACTAAACCTGAGAGGAATACATAAAATAACTATTGTTTCCGATTATTGACTCGAGCGGACACAAACAGAAACAGATTGATCGGTCTTTGGAGGGTCTCATCCAGCAAGAAAAAGTGTTAATTGAGAATTACAATCTGAATTTACTTTTGTTTCAGGGTTTAAATTGATATCATGTCCCCACATGGCACTTCTTTCGAGCAACAACACTCTATTTTGAACTATAAGTACAACGTATCTCAAATTTTCGATGTATTACAGTCAATAATTTTGGCGCGTTTTCTTCTAACAAAGGCGAAAGGTTGGGAGACTTTGAAGGAAACAACAGCATTATTGTCGATTCTCAGTGTGTTAGAATCGAAATAGATCGGCTGAAGTATGTGATTGTGGCCACGTAAAATCGATTTAAGCCCCCCAGTGGAAATCTTCCACTGACCGTTCCAAGGCGGCTCTTTTGTGGCGATTTATTTATGTTGTTGTTTGTTACTTACTGTGTGTATCACTTGTGTCTTTTAATTTTGGATGGCCATATGGCCATTTTGTGGGAAAGTAACTGTCCATATGGCCTTCCTTTGTTTAGGTTTCCATTATGGTCTGGTCGCTTAATGTTGGTATTTCTTTCCCTTTGGTGTCTTTTATGGATGGAGTAAGTTAATTGTATCAATTCCTGATCTTTGTTTTACTTCTACTTTGTTGTGTGATAAATCAAAGTTTGTCGCTCAGCTGTAAGTAGACAAATCGCTCGCGCTACGCGCTCGTGATTTGATCTTCTTACAACTTACCCAAAAACTCAACAATTCATGATAGAGCTGATCTATTTATAATTTAAAACATCGAATGGATCAAAACAATCAAAAATATGTATTTGGTTTTGTACCGTAATCGGCCATCCTAGTAACGGAAAAAGGGGGGTCGAATAACTCCACTCTATAATCGGTAGTGACTTATAATATCTTCGACTTCTACTGACCAGTTATAGATCGGACCTGCTTTTCAGCTACATATACCTAATTTTGCTTTGCTAAAGGAGCCCCGCCAAGCGAATTTGTGTCTCGAGCATTCCGTAATGACAAATTTTAACTGCGCATGCCCAGTCATTCAGAGGGGCCAGGGATATGGCTTTCTGTCTGAAGGTTCCTCTTGAGCAACTGCTTGTATGAGCGAGCAGCGAAGGTTCTGGTGAGACTGCGCGGATGCGCAGGCTCGCCTGAACCTTCGCTGCGCATAGGCGATAAGTACCAACATCGTTTGACGGGGCCCAAAGTATCTTTATCTTAACGAGCTCGTTAGGTGGTCAAAATGTTAACGGACCTAGCAAGAACACTATTCAATGCATGGAATCTTATATGAGTGCCCATGTATTTGTATCATTGATTTTATTAAACGCATTGAGGAAAACGGATAAAATGCGAGGTTTGCCGAGCATTTTGTCCTTTCCTTCGACGAGTTTAATAAATTTAAAACGCATTTTATTCACGATTCTGAAAAAAAAATAGTCACTATTCCGCCATTTGTAAAGGCGACGTCGTTTTGGACGTCGTACATGTAACGTTACGGGGCGTATCTAACTAATTTGCATATTTAATCTACTAGTGGATTACCGAATTTATTAAATGGCGTTATTACATTCTCAGACGCGACGTCACATGATAAAATGGCCGCTAACAACGTCGTCGTTGTGTGACGGCTCCACTATGTTAACACGCTTAAGCAGGAGCTTGGTGGTACTAAGGCCTATGAACTTCAGCCTTTAGCTGAAGAGAGAGCTATAGTAGATAAACATGTTTGTCTTTCAGCCACCAAGTTTGCTGTGTGGGTTAACGAAGGCCCAAACAAGCTTCCTACGCTATACTGGTTACCAAAACTTCATAAAAAAACTTACAAAGCACGGTTTATTGCAAATTCTAGCTCTTGCACTACCACTGAACTTTCTAAATTATTAACTTCCTGTCTTACTGCTATTAAAACGCATGTAATTAAATATTGTGATAAAGTCTTTGAAAGATCAGGAAGAAATCTGTTTTGGTCTATAAAAAATTCGAATGAGGTATGGATTTTATAGATTTGCCCAGTATCTTCCGTGAGAGATCGGTGCTTTCTTCCATTCCTGCTTATTTTCAAAATACTGAAACACCTATAATTTGCTATAAATATAACAAACCTGTTAGATCTATCATTTTTAATTTCAATAAACTTGTTTCAGATCTTGATATTGATACTAATACTCCTGATTCATGTGATTGTAAAAACTCAAAGTATTGCTATCCTGCTGCTGGTCATGTAATTACTGGCAATTTGAAAATTATTCCTGATTCTAGGATAAGGAATATAATTTCTAAAGGACCGAAATATCGGTTTCTTTCTAAAATTGATTTCAGTAAATGTAGAGATGAAATCGCTGCTTCCTTGAATGAATTCGGTAATCGATGGTGTAAGCGAGAGTATGTTGAGTGTAAAGCCCTAAAGGACTGGAAACTTAGCATTTTAAGACTAGTGAATAAACGCATTTCTTTCTATTCTCAAAATACTAACTTATTACCTCCTAAGCCCAAGACGTCTTTACGTCATCTTAAACTAGGTATTCCAGAATTTCATAAGAAGTTTGTTTTGGCCCCTGCAGACAAGGCCGCTAACAACGTCGTTGTTGTGTGACGGCTCCACTATGTTAACACGCTTAAGCAGGAGCTTGGTGGTACTAAGGCCTATGAACTTCAGCCTTTGGCTGAAGAGAGAGCTATAGTAGATAAACATGTTTGTCTTTCAGCCACCAAGTTTGCTGTGTGTGTTAACGAAGGCCAAGACAAACTTCCTACGCTATACTGGTTACCAAAACTTCATAAAAAACCTTACAAAGCACGGTTTATTGCAAATTCTAGTTCTTGCACTACCACTGAACTTTCTAAATTATTAACTTCCTGTCTTACTGCTATTAAAACGCATGTAATTAAATATTGTGATAAAGTCTTTGAAAGATCAGGAAGAAATCTGTTTTGGTCTATAAAAAATTCGAATGAGGTTTTAAATAAATTGAAATCTAGACAGTTTCGTGCTTCTAGTCTGTCTACCTACGATTTTTCCACTCTTTACACTACACTTCCTCATAATCTTATAAAAGAAAAGCTTAATGATTTAATTGAATGGGCTTTTCACAGAGAAGATTCTCTCTATCTTGCATGTAATGTCAGAAATGCATTTTTCACTTCTAAAGAGCATAAGAATTATACACTTTGGTCATGTCAGAAAGTGTGTGATGCCCTCACCTTTCTACTTGACAATATTTATATTAGATTCGGTACTAAGTTATTTAGACAAATTGTGGGTATTCCGATGGGTACTAATTGCGCACCTCTTGTGGCTGATCTGTTCTTGTATTGTTATGAAAGAGACTTCATTTTGTCGCTTTCCATTGATAATCAATCTGAAATTATTGAAGCTTTTAGCTCTACTTCTAGATATTTAGATGATTTATTAAATATTGATAATACCTATTTTGATGGTTTGATCAGTCAGATTTACCCCCTAGAACTTCAGTTAAATAAAGCAAATTCTTCTGATACCGAGGCCCCGTTTTTGGATTTACATCTATCTATTGTAGATGGATTTGTTTCGTGCAAAATTTATGATAAACGCGATGACTTTGATTTTGAGATTGTAAATTTTCCTTTTTTGGATGGTGATGTTCCTCGTGCGCCATCCTATGGCGTTTATATTTCGCAATTAATTCGATTTGCTAGAGTGTGTAGTCATGTAACTGACTTCAACACTCGTAATAAATTATTAACGGCTAAACTCCTTAATCAGGGTTATCGGTACCATAAACTACGAAAAGCCTTTTCAAAATTTTATAGACGCCATTCTGATTTAATTTCAAAATTCAATATTGGACTTAAATCTCTTCTGCAACAAGGTCTATCGGAACCCGAATTTTATGGTGACTTAGTATATAAATTCAGAAAAATATATAGCCGCAATGACTTCAGCACCCAATTTCGTAAAATCATTCTTCGATATAAAAAGATTGGGTACAACATGGATATTATACGACAGACTGCATGCATGGTAGTTAACCCAATCACGGTTGGCAACTTTGCTTCCCTCTTTAATTGCACGCCGGTGGGTCAGGCCTCAGAATCTATGACGGCTCCAACGTAAAGGCTTATTGAAAATTAAAGAGATAATGTTGGTTGGTGCCTGATGCTCTGTCTCTGGTCGGGCTCATCGGAGTCTAACTGTTGGTTTTCTCTTGCTCCAGCATTTCAGTGGTTTCTTGCTGTCGAGTCCTCACCGTTGTCTCACCTCTGTGGTTCTTTGATTTCTGTGTTCACGGAGATGTTGCACTGATGAGTTAGGAGGCCTTCATGCGGACTGAACAATTTTTTTGTCTAAATCGCGACGGAAGTAAGGGCGAGGATTGTGGTCACGTAAAATCGATTTAAGCCCCCCAGTGGAAATCTTCCACTGACCGTTCCAAGGCGGCTCTTCTGTGGCGATTTATTTATGTTGTTGTTTGTTACTTACTGTGTGTATCACTCGTGTCTTTTAATTTTGGATGGCCATATGGCCATTTTGTGGGAAAGTAACTGTCCATATGGCCTTCCTTTGTTTAGGTTTCCATTATGGTCTGGTCGCTTAATGTTTGTATTTCTTTCCCTTTGGTGTCTTTTATGGATGGGGTAAGTTAATTGTATCAATTCCTGATCTTTGTTTTACTTCTACTTTAAATAAATTGAAATCTAGACATTTTCGTGCTTCTAGTCTGTCTACCTACGATTTTCCACTCTTTACACTACACTTCCTCATAATCTTATAAAAGAAAAGCTTAATGCTTTAATTGAATGGGCTTTTCACAGAGAAGATTCTCTCTATCTTGCATGTAATGTCAGAAATGCATTTTTCACTTCTAAAGAGCATAAGAATTATACACTTTGGTCATGTCAGAAAGTGTGTGATGCCCTCACCTTTCTACTTGACAATATTTATATTAGATTCGGTACTAAGTTATTTAGACAAATTGTGGGTTTTTCGATGGGTACTAATTGCGCACCTCTTGTGGCTGATCTGTTCTTGTATTGTTATGAAAGATACTTCATTTTGTCGCTTTCCATTGATAACCAATCTGAAATTATTGAAGCTTTTAGCTCTACTTCTAGATATTTAGATGATTTATTAAATATTGATAATACCTATTTTGATGGTTTGATCAGTCAGATTTACCCCCTAGAACTTCAGTTAAATAAAGCAAATTCTTCTAATACCGAGGCCCCGTTTTTGGATTTACATCTATCTATTGTAGATGGATTTGTTTCGTGCAAAATTAATGATAAACGCGATGACTTTGATTTTGAGATTGTAAATTTTCCTTTTTTGGATGGTGATGTTCCTCGTGCGCCATCCTATGGCGTTTATATTTCGCAATTAATTCGATTTGCTAGAGTGTGTAGTCATGTAACTGACTTCAACACTCGTAATAAATTATTAACGGCTAAACTCCTTAATCAGGGTTATCGGTACCATAAACTACGCAAAGCCTTTTCAAAATTTTATAGACGCCATTCTGATTTAATTTCAAAATTCAATATTGGACTTAAATCTCTTCTGCAACAAGGTCTATCGGAACCCGAATTTTATGGTGACTTAGTATATAAATTCAGAAAAATATATAACCGCAATGACTTCAGCACCCAATTTCGTAAAATCATTCTTCGATATAACAAGATGTGTTTGTGAAACACTGATGCCCCCGGACAGCGCCAATGTTAATGTTTTTAAAAATTTTGAAAAAAATAGGTCAAAGGTCAAGGTCACGAAATCAAAAATTATGGTACCACTGGAAAGGTCTTGTGATAAGGTATACACATGTGAAATATGAAAGCTGTATCTATTACCATTCAAAAGTTATGCCCAATGTTAAAGTTTTTGCAGACGGACAAACGGACAAACAGACAAACAGACGGACAGACCAAAATCTATATGCCCCCGAATCTCTTAGATTCCGGGGGCATAAAAATATTGGGTACAACATGGATATTATACGACAGACTGCATGCATGGTAGTTAACCCAATCACGGTTGGCAACTTTGCTTCCCTTTTTAATTGCACGCCGGTGGGTCAGGCCTCAGATTCTATGACGGCTCCAACGTAAAGCATATTGAAAATTAGAGAGATAATGTTGGTTGGTGCCTGATGCTCTGTCTCTGGTCGGGCTCATCGGAGTCTAACTGTTGGTTTTCTTTTGCTCCAGCATTTCAGTGGTTTCTTGCTGTCGAGTCCTCACCGTTGTCTCACCTCTGTGGTTCTTTGATTTTTGTGTTCACGGAGATGTTGCACTGATGAGTTAGGAGAGGAGGCCTTCATGCGGACTGAACAAATTATTTGTCTAAATCGCGACGGAAGTAAGGGCGAGGATTGTGGCCACGTAAAATCGATTTAAGCCCCCCAGTGGAAATCTTCCACTGACCGTTCCAAGGCGGCTCTTCTGTGGCGATTTATTTATGTTGTTGTTTGTTACTTACTGTGTGTATCACTTGTGTCTTTTGGTTTTGGATGGCCATATGGCCATTTTGTGGGAAAGTAACTGTCCTTATGGCCTTCCAGTGTTTAGGTTTCCATTATGGTCTGGTCGCTTAATGTTTGTATTTCTTTCCCTTTGGTGTCTTTTATGGGTGGAGTAAGTTAATTGTATCAATTCCTGATCTTTGTTTTACTTCTACTTTACTGAAAGAACTTTACAGTGCTCCTGTTATACTATAATGTTATTAATCAAGCCGATGCCAATACAGCAGACCTCGGACCTGTAACTGAACCAATACAATATTACTTGATTAATGGCAAGTTTATTAATAAACACAATAAAAACGTGATTATTGATTTTTTACCTCAGATTAATATTACTTAAACTCAGGTTAATAGTGGTTTGCTGGTGTTAATTCATTCGGTATTTTCTCATAAGCGTAAATTTCGAATGAAGTGAATTCCAAACACTTCATTTAATCTTGAACCTAGACGATAAGAATTATTGAATCAGACCCTTTACTGTTTGTGTCATTTAACAATTAGTTCAAGAGCAAACAAGTTTATTGGAAGAATAACTGTGTCATAAATGACTTCACTAGACTTGACCGGTAGAATCTTCCATTTGCAACACTATAAGAAACATTACGATGACAAATGCATGTGACATAAGGCTTCTTTCATTTCTCCCAAATATATACTAATTTTTTCGTGCTTCTAGTCTGTCTACCTACGATTTTTCCACTCTTTACACTACACTTCCTCATAATCTTATAAAAGAAAAGCTTAATGATTTAATTGAATGGGCTTTTCACAGAGAAGATTCCCTCTATCTTGCATGTAATGTCAGAAATGCATTTTTCACTTCTAAAGAGCATAAGAATTATACACTTTGGTCATGTCAGAAAGTGTGTGATGCCCTCACCTTTCTACTTGACAATATTTATATTAGATACGGTACTAAGTTATTTAGACAAATTGTGGGTATTCCGATGGGTACTATTTGCGCACCTCTTGTGGCTGATCTGTTCTTGTATTGTTATGAAAGAGACTTCATTTTGTCGCTTTCCATTGATAACCAATCTGAAATTATTGAAGCTTTTAGCTCTACTTCTAGATATTTAGATGATTTATTAAATATTGATAATACCTATTTTGATGGTTTGATCAGTCAGATTTACCCCCTAGAACTTCAGTTAAATAAAGCAAATTCTTCTGATACCGAGGCCCCGTTTTTGGATATACATCTTTCTATTGTAGATGGATTTGTTTCGTGCAAAATTTATGATAAACGCGATGACTTTGATTTTGAGATTGTAAATTTTCCTTTTTTGGATGGTGATGTTCCTCGTGCGCCATCCTATGGCGTTTATATTTCGCAATTAATTCGATTTGCTAGAGTGTGTAGTCATGTAACTGACTTCAACACTCGTAATAAATTATTAACGGCTAAACTCCTTAATCAGGGTTATCGGTACCATAAACTACGCAAAGCCTTTTCAAAATTTTATAGACGCCATTCTGATTTAATTTCAAAATTCAATATTGGACTTAAATCTCTTCTGCAACAAAGTCTATCGGAACCCGAATTTTATGGTGACTTAGTATATAAATTCAGAAAAATATATAACCGCAATGACTTCAGCACCCAATTTCGTAAAATCATTCTTCGATATAAAAAGGTTGGGTACAACATGGATATTATACGACAGACTGCATGCATGGTAGTTAACCCAATCACGGTTGGCAACTTTGCTTCCCTCTTTAATTGCACGCCGGTGGGTCAGGCGTCAGATTCTATGACGGCTCCAACGTAAAGGCTTATTGAAAATTAAAGAGATAATGTTGGTTGGTGCCTGATGCTCTGTCTCTGGTCGGGCTCATCGGAGTCTAACTGTTGGTTTTCTCTTGCTCCAGCATTTCAGTGGTTTCTTGCTGTCGAGTCCTCACCGTTGTCTCACCTCTGTGGTTCGTTGATTTCTGTGTTCACGGAGATGTTGCACTGATGAGTTAGGAGGCCTTCATGCGGACTGAACATATTATTTGTCTAAATCGCGGCGGAAGTAAGGGCGAGGATTGTGGCCACGTAAAATCGATTTAAGCCCCCCAGTGGAAATCTTCCACTGACCGTTCCAAGGCGGCTCTTCTGTGGCCATTTATTTATGTTGTTGTTTGTTACTTACTGTGTGTATCACTTGTGTCTTTTAATTTTGGATGGCCATATGGCCATTTTGTGGGAAAGTAACTGTCCTTATGGCCTTCCTTTGTTTAGGTTTCCATTATGGTCTGGTCGCTTAATGTTTGTATTTCTTTCCCTTTGGTGTCTTTTATGGGTGGAGTAAGTTAATTGTATCAATTCCTGATCTTTGTTTTACTTCTACTTTTAATAAAACAAAATCTGTTTTTTTTTTCTTATTCATACTCCAAACATAGGCTTATGTGCTCGTTAGAACCGCCTCATTGATTATTGAGGCGGTTCTAGTGAGTACACACAACCTATGTCTTGGAACTAAAATAAGAATAATAGAACGGATACCCAGTTTTCTATGACGGTTCCAACGTAAAGGCTTTTGTTGGTTGGTACCTGATGCTCTGTCTCTGGTCGGCCCCATCGGAGTCTAACTGTTGGTTTTCTTTTGCTCCAGCGTTTCAGTGGTTTCTTGCTGTCGAGTCACCACCGTTGTTTCATCCCTGTGGTTGTTTGATTTTTGTGTTCACGGAGATGTTGCACTGGTGAGTTAGGAGGCCTTCATGCGGACTGAACGAGTTATTTGCCTTAATATGGCGACTGAAGTAAGGGCGAAGATTGTGGCCACATTAAATCGATTTAAGACCACAAGTGGAATTCGTTTCCGCTGACCGTTCCACGGCGGTTCTTCTGTAGCGGTTTATTTTTGTTATGGTTTGTCTTTGGGTGTTTGTGTCCCTTATATTATTTTATTTTGGTTAGCCTATTGGCTATTTTGTGGGAAATCAACTGCCCTTTTGGCTTTCCGCGGTTGGTGTTTCCATTAGGCCTGTTGTTTCGTGTTGGTGTTTCTTTCCCTTTGGTGCCTCTGATAGGAGCTGTGGGTTAGTTGTATCGATTCCAGATCTTTGCCTCTACTTCTATTCCATATATAAAGTGGGGTTTAGCGGGTTGTCAATTACACGGACCACAAACACGAATGACATATGATTTTATTTTTACTTGTAATATAATGCATGATGCTTCCACGCAGAGCTGAATTCGATCCGCACACGATTACTGGTAAACCGCTTAGAAGATCTAAGCCTGCCCAGGCAAATTGGTGCGAGTCGGCCCGTCCGTACTTGTAAACCCTATTGGTTTCATTTGGCGGCAGGGCTTGAGAGGTCATTTCATCTCAATGTCGGGTTAAAAACCCACAAAATGGGCAGCAACGTCTCCAAAATGACCTTTACAGTGTTGACGGGGACGTTAAACCTCAATTCAAACAAACAAAAATTTGTAATATGTTTTATGAAATGGATAACCTTTGGAAGTCACAGAACCAAAAGGATTGAAGTTTACACATTTTCTGGGACAGACAAGGTAGTTTCGGCCAATTGGGCCTCATAAGTGGCTCTCAAAATTCCAAAATGGAATCAATTAACTTAAAGGAGAAGAAAATATAAACTACACTATGTTTATGATGAAGGGCATGGAGATTTTGTACGGCCGACACACATGCTGTAATGACGTTAAATATGTATTCTTGCATAAATACATATGTGCATGTATGTTTGTCAAATGGGCCAAAAGCCGTTCTTAAACAATAAAATAAACAACTTCAAAACATAAAATTTGGGTGAACATGTTTTTTGAGCTTTTGATATCACAAGACAGGCCTTGCTTTGTTTACATCACAATAAGTAAGTTAGATTTGAGAATTAACGTTCCCGTCAGCACTGTATATGTCATTTTGGAGACGTTGCTTACAATTTCGTGGGATTTTTACCCGACATTGAGATGAAATGGCATATCAAGCCCTATCGCCGAATGAAACCAAAAGTGTTAAAAAACATGAACGATCCGACTCGCACTGCTTTGCCTTGGCAGGGTTAGATTTTCTAAGCGGTTTACCGCAGTCGTGTGCGGTAGGTTTCAGCTCTGTGTGGAAGCATCATGCAGCCCATCTATTTCTTCAAGCCCCGATGTTACATTACTATTAGCGACGTAACGTTTTCGGTCGCCCTGAACGAAGCGTTTTAGAGTTCTGTTATGACATCAGAGAACTGCTGCGTAACCACACTCGTTGTAAACAACATTCTGAACTAGGCGTCATGTTGGTTTGCCGGTCGTATTTGAAAAATTAATATTGCGTTTATATGTAGCTTTTGGGCTTTTTTTTCAAAATTAGCCATTGGAATAGTAAGTTATGCAAGAACAACGATCATTCGTGGTTATTTCAGTGTATATTTGAACATTCGGCCTAGCGACCACATTTTCGAACAGCTTCCGCGGAACCCAGCAAATGTTCATGCATAAAAACCCATGGTTGATCCGTATAACTGACATTTTTCTGTTAAGAAAGCGTTATGTTTCTAATTTCTTCTACAAAAGTTTATCGTGAGTACTTAATGTCAAAGGGTACAGGTATATGGCACGCTTATACAGTAAATGACAAAGTTGACTTCTGAAGCAAAGAATACATATTAAAATAAAAAACAGCTTTTGGCCTGTCTCTCTGTCGGACCGGTGACAAGAAATATTTTTACCTATTACATTTTCAAAATTCATAATCAATATGAGAAAAGACTGAGTGTAAATGACAACAATATACATAACACTATCACAGATGTACGGAACCCGGGAAGGGACATTTTTGTTCCAGTATCTAGCAGAACAGAATTTAAAACAATAAAATTAGCGTGGATTGGAAAACAAAAATATGTCGTTTAAATGATATAATATGTCGTTTAAACGACATATATCTTGTTTTCCTTTCCACTCTGAAAAAGTCGGGTGGAATTTAAAACAATAAAATTAGAATGGAACAGAAAACGAAAATATGTCGTTTAAACGACATATTTCTTGTTTTCTGTTCCATGCTGAAAAAGGAGCGTGAAATGTAAAACAATAATATTAGAATGGAACAAATAACAAAAATATGTCGTTTAAACGACATATTTATTGTTTTCTGTTCCACTCTGAAAAAGTAGAGTGGAATTTAAAACAAAAAAATTAGAATGGAAGAGAAAACGAAAATGTGTCGTTTTCCATTCCACTCTGAAAAAGTAGCGTGGAATTTAAAACAATAAAGATGTCGTTTTATCGACATAATCTTGGCCTTTGCATTGGTTAAAGATGTCGTTTTATCAACATAATATGTCGTTAAAACGATATAATCCTAGCCTTTCATTGGCGAGTGTGTCGCGCCTGGAAATATCCGCCATGATTACCGTGTGATATGACCAACCAAAGAAAGGCTAGGATTATATCGTTTTAACGACATATTATGTTGATAAAACGACATCTTTAACCAATGAAAAGGCCAAGATTATGTTGTTAAAACGACATCTTTATTGTTTTAAATTCCAAGCTACGTTTTCAGAGTGGAATGGAAAACAAGAAATATGTCGTTTAAACGACGTATTATGTTGATAAAACGACATCTTTAACCAATGAAAAGGCCAAGATTATGTCGTTAAAACGACATCTTTATTGTTTTAAATTCCACGCTACTTTTTCAGGGTGGAATGGAAAACAAGAAATATTTAACGACATATTATGTTGATAAAACGACATATTTAACCAATGAAAAGGCCAAGATTATGTCGTTAAAACGACATCTATATTGTTTTTAAATTCCACGCTACTTTTTCAGAGTTGAATGGACAACAAGAAATATGTCGTTTAAACGACATATTTTTGTTTTCTGTTCCATTCTAATTTTATTGTTTTAAATTCCACGCTACTTTTTCAGAGTGGAAAGGAAAACAAGAAATATGTCGTTTAAACGACATATTATATCGTTTAAACGACATATTTTTGGTTTTCCACTCCACGCTAATTTTATTGTTTTAAATTCTGTTCTGCTAGATACTGGAACAGAAATGTCCCTTCCCGGGTTCCGTACAGATGTGCTTTGCCATAATCCTACAGGTTCTCATGCACAATGAAAATGAAACCGAGACCTGAAATTAAGCAGTCAATCTTAATATTAGACTCTTACTGTGCAACTCTCAGATTTACAAATTATCATATGCCACATTGGACACTACACAATATCCAATCTATCACAAAATATACAATTATTTTTGAAACAAAGTTAAAACAGTTTACACTCGGTTCTTCGTTCATATTTATAATGTTTCAAGAGATTATCATACACTTTATATGACATTATCCCCTGCAATGCTAATAGCTTAAAAGAAAATAGAAACAATACTGAAACTGCTAAAATCACGCAAAGTACTCAATGGAATCGTTTTAACATTTTGTTGATATACCCATTCGCCATATCGAGCTGGAACATGTCTGTCACGCCCTCAACGACGTGGGGGCCTATTTAAGGGAAAACTCATAAGGAATTTCATCGGCACCTTTTACAGTACCAACAGGATTTTCACTCTGGACATCAAAGGAAGGCACATTGGTCAAAGAAGGAACAGAAGAACTATGTCTAGGATTTGAAATATTACTGTTTTCAAATTGGTTCCGAGTCCGAGACATAGAATAAGAATCTCTTGGAATAGTATTTAAAAAGGAAAGCTCTAGAGAACTGTTTTTATCTCCTTCATTGAGTTGGAACATATCTTTGAACAGGATGTGTTACTTCCTCTTCTGTTATTTCCTTTTCTGAATCAGAACTATGTTCAGTATCAGAAACATGCACAACTGGCTGAGGTGCATCCTTCTTTGTATCTGTACACACTTATTTGGTTTCAATTTAAGACCATGTTGTTTAAAATAGAGGTGGAGGCAATGATCAGGAATCGATACAATTAACCTATAGCTCCCATCAGAGACACCAAATGGAACGAACCACAAACATGAAACAACAGACCCAAATAGAAACATCAACAGCGGAAAGCCAAAAGGACAGTTGTTTTCCCATAAAATGACAATTGGCTATACAAAATAAAATAATATAAGCGACACAAACACCAAAAGACAAATCATAACAAAATAAACCGCGACAGAAGAACCGCCCTGGCACGATCAGCGGAAACGAACTCCACCGGGAGGCTTAAATCGATTTTACGTGGGCACAATCCTCGTCCCTACTTCCGTCGCGATTTAGACAAATTATTTTGGTCAGTCCACATGAAGGCCTCCTAACTCATCAGTGCACTATCGCCTTGCTCAATAAAAATCAAACAACCTCAGAGATGAAACAACAGTGAGGACTCGACATCAAGAAACCACTGAAATGCCGGAGCAAAAGAAAACCAACAGTTAGACTCCGATGGGCCAAACCAGAGACAGAGTATCAGGCACCAACCAAATTAACATTTAATTAGGTCGCTCTAATTCTCAATAAGCCTTTACGCTGGAACCGTCATAGAAACTGAGGCCTGACCCACCGGCGTGCAATTAAAGGGGGAAGCAAAGATGTCAAACGTGATTGGGTTAACTACCATGCATGCAGTCTTTCGTATAACATTTATGTTGAACCAAATCGTTTTATATCGAAGAATAATTTTTCCGAAATTGGGTGCTGAAGTCATTGCGGTTATATATTTGTTTGGATTTATATACTAAGTCACCATAAAGTTCAGGTTCCGATAGACTTTGTTGCAGAAGAAACTTAAATCCAATATTGAATTTTGAAATTAAATCAGAATGACGTCTATAAAATTTTGAAAAGGCTTCAAGGGTAGTTTATGGTACCGATAACCCTGATTAAGATGTTTAGCCGTTAACAATTTATTACGCGTGTTGAAGTCAGTTACATGACTACATACTCTGGTAAATCGAATTAATTGCGAAATATAAACGTCATATGATAGCGCACGAAGCAAGAATTCCTTAGGGACTCAAACATGGTCATTACGAAGATAGCCTATTCAAATATGGCCATCCAAAATTAAAAGACACAAGTGATACACACAGTAAGTAACAAACAACAACATAAATAAATCGCCACAGAAGAGCCGCCTTGGAACGGTCAGTGGAAGATTTCCACTGGGGGGCTTAAATCGATTTTACGTGGCCATAATCCTCGCCCTTACTTCCGTCGCGATTTAGACAAATAATTTGTTCAGTCCGCATGAAGGCCTCCTAACTCATCAGTGCAACATCTCCGTGAACACTAAAATCAAAGAACCACAGAGGTGAGACAACGGTGAGGACTCGACAGCAAGAAACCACTGAAATGCTGGAGCAAAAGAAAACCAACAGTTAGACTCCGATGAGCCCGACCAGAGACAGAGCATCAGGCACCAACCAGCATTATCTCTCAAATTCTCAATAAGCCTTTACGTTGGAGCCGTCATATAATCTGACGCCTGACCCACCGGCGTGCAATTAAAGAGGGAAGCAAAGTTGCCAACCGTGATTGGGTTAACTACCATGCATGCAGTCTGTCGTATAATATCCATGTTGTACCAAATCTTTTTATATCGAAGAATGATTTTACGAAATTGGGTGCTGAAGTCATTGCGGTTATATATTTTTCTGAATTAATATACTAAGTCACCATAAAATTCGGGTTCCGATAGACCTTGTTGCAGAAGAGATTTAAGTCCAATATTGAATTTTGAAATTAAATCAGAATGGCGTCTATAAAATTTTGAAAAGGCTTTGCGTAGTTTATGGTACCGATAACCCTGATTAAGGAGTTTAGCCGTTAATAATTTATTACGAGTGTTGAAGGCAGTTACATGACTACACACTCTAGCAAATCGAATTAATTGCGAAATATAATCGCCATAGGATGGCGCACGAGGAACATCACCATCCAAAAAAGGAAAGTTTACAATCTCAAAATCAAAGTCATCGCGTTTATCATAAATTTTGCACGAAACAAATCCATCTACAATAGATAGATGTAAATCCAAAAACGGGGCCTCGGTATCAGAAGAATTTGCTTTATTTAACTGAAGTTCTAGGGGGTAAATCTGACTGATCAAACCATCAAAATAGGTATTATCAATATTGAATAAATCATCTAAATATCTAGAAGTAGAGCTAAAAGCTTCAATAATTTCAAATTGGTTATCAATGGAAAGCGACAAAATGAAGTCTCTTTCATAACAATACAAGAACAGATCAGCCACAAGAGGTGCGCAATTAGTACCCATCGGAATACCCACAATTTGTCTAAATAACTTAGTACCGAATCTAATATAAATATTGTCAAGTAGAAAGGTGGGGGCATCACACACATTCTGACATGACCAAAGTGTATAATTCTTATGCTCTTTAGAAGTGAAAAATGTATTTCTGACATTACATGCAAGATAGAGAGAATCTTCTCTGTGAAAAGCCCATTCAATTAAATCGTTAAGTTTTTCTTTTATAAGATTATGAGGAAGTGTAGAGTGTAAAGAGTGGAAAATCGTAGGTAGACAGACTAGAAGCACGAAAATGTCTAGATTTCAATTTATTTAAAGCCTCATTCGATTTTTTTTATAGACCAAAACAGATTTCTTCCTGATCTTTCAAAGACTTTATCACAATATTTAATTACATGCGTTTTAATAGCAGTAAGACAGGAAATTAATAATTTAGAAAGTTCAGTGGTAGTGCAAGAGCTAGAATTTGCAATAAACCGTGCTTTGTAAGGTTTTTTATGAAGTTTTGGTAACCAGTATAGCGTAGGAAGCTTGTCTTGGCCTTCGTTAACACACACAGCAAACTTGGTGGCTGAAAGACAAACATGTTTATCTACTATAGCTCTCTCTTCAGCTAAAGGCTGAGGTTCATAGGCCTTAGTACCACCAAGCTCCTGCTTAAGCGTGTTAACATAGTGGAGCCGTCACACAACGACGACTTTTTTAGCGGCCTTGTCTGCAGGGGCCAAAACAAACTTCTTATGAAATTCTTGAATACCTAGTTTAAGATGACGTAAAGACGTCTTGGGTTTAGGAAGTAATAAGTTAGTATTTTGAGAATAGAAAGAAATGCGTTTATTCACTAGTTTTAAATTGCTAAGTTTCCAGTCCTTAAGGGCTTTATGCTAAACATACTCTCGCTTACACCATCGATTACCGAATTCATTCAATGAAGCAGCGATTTCATCTCTACATTTACTGAAATTAATTTTAGAAGGAAACCGATATTTCGGTCCTTTAGAAATTATATTCCTTATCCTAGAATCAGGAATAATTTTCAAATTGCCAGTAATTACATGACCAGCAGCAGGATAGCAATACTTTGAGTTTTTACAATCACATGAATCAGGAGTATTAGTATCAATATCAAGATCTGACATACCGGACTTATACGGACATCACCTTTCTCAGCTGTGCTGAAAATCAAGGGAATTAACGCGAACAAGACAGAAAATAAATGGTAATCTCCCCAAGGACTCGACTACCTCCTGTGCAAATTGCCTCAGGCAAATTGTAAATTGTACATTTTTAGGACCGCTTTTTATATACTATATAGGTAACTGTTTTGATTTAAGAAAGTGGAGGTTGTGTTATGGTGTATCTTGAAAAAAAAATTGAATGAAAAAGAATAAACATAGATGATGTATTATACATGATTACAAATAGTATCTTCCAGTGTCAAATATATCAATTGTATTTAGCAACATAAATCAGTCTGAAATACATAAATGTACAAGCCAACAGTGTAAAATGCAACAAGGTTTTGAACATTTTATAATGTGCAACATAAATTTTCAAGAATTGCTGAAATGAAATATTATACAAAATAAGATAAAATAAAATAAAATAAAAAATACAACGATCAGTAGCGTATGCTCAAGAAACGCAAAGTTGTTAAACACAACATGACTAGTCCGACGAAAATGATCTAATTATCAAGTTTTTGTTTTGTTTTGTTTTGTTTCAAAATATTTTTGTTGTTAATTCTAAGCCCAAATGATGTTTCATATCACTTGTGAATCGTCTGCAGCAAACGATTCACGTGAAATGTCAAGCCTTATTCGCGTTGGAAATTAAGAAAAAAATATTTGAAAGTGTCTTCTGCTACTGATTCCCAGAGCTTGGAAGATAGTATTGTTCGGTAGCCGGACAAAATCCCCCCGGACATAATCCCCCCCGGACAAAATCCCCCCTTTTTGTAAAGGCGAACAAAATCCCCCTTGGACAAAATCCCCCCCGGACAAAATCCCCCTCGCTGTATGTCAGGTTGGACAAAAAAAAAAAAAAAAAACGGAAAAAATCACCCTTGCTCTAAATTGCTCTAGTTAATTATCCTTCCACTACCCACAATCTATGTTTTTGAGCAGAAATATGAAAAATATTGGAATCTGTTATTGGAATATGTCAATTTAACTGATCATGCCAGACATAATCCTAATGGGTTGAGAGGTCCATAAAACCCCAAAGCACACATGTACAATTACAAAAAAGTCAATACAAGTATGTCCTTTTTACTTTGATCTTACAAGCAACGTCTCCAAAATGACCTATACAGTGTTGACGGGCAATAATTTCTCCATGAGCACCAATATAGCTTTGATAGTACTGCACCAAATCGGATATGGAATCTGCAGTTTTCAAAACGACAGACTGATTTTTAAAAAAACAGTAATTGTGCATGTGGAGGTGTGCGGGATACTGTCCACCTTTATAAACAGCAGGGGTGGGGGGGACTATGTCCGGGGGGGGGGGATTTTGTCCAGGGGGATTTTGTCCAACTGAACAAATGTTGGGGGGGGGGTTGTCCGCCTTTACAAAAAGGGGATTTTGTCCGGGGGGATTATGTCCGGGGGGATTTTGTTCTGGAATCTATTGTTCATGTTGCTATAACATTAAATCATATTAAGCCGATCAATCGAAGACGCAATCTGTGTGAAATTATTCATCGGGTCTCTGTATGTAGCAGAATCTCATCTCCCCTCAGGCGAATTAAACAGACTCGGACCAGACTGCGTGTATTCGCAAACTGATCCCAGTCTTTGTTTATTGCACACAATAAGGTCATAATATTGAGCCGTAACCCATGATTTAGTTTGCTTTGACAGTCCAAAGACTCAGATCAGACTGCACCCGTTCGTATTCCTCTATCCGATTCGCGTTTGGCAAGAGCACCGGGATAATATAAATCAATGCTAGAAAAACAACCTAGTTGATTGCTGTCTATTCATTTAATAGGTGATATTCTTATATACTTAATGCCTCGGGCGGTCCTCAGTCTACCTTTCCAATGATGTTCACCCGTGACTTCGCGATGTTACGCGGTGTTTAACCCATTTAGTACCGGGAACCCCCAAAACAGGTACCCTGGCAAACAGTGCAGGCCCAGATCAGACGCCGCAGAACGCGGCGCCTGATCAGGGCCTACACTGTTTGCTAAAAGTTCAGCCATTTTCCAAATGAATTTTGAAGAAAACACAACCTGACACCCCTAAATCATGAAATGGACTTGTACTATATATAAGGAGGAACATTCCATTTGGTACAAAAAGGGTTAACAGGGATTAATATAATTATTGGTTTGTTACGCCAAGGTCATTTTCTCTAAAAACACTATTGATTTTGCCTTCATCTATTTATAATCAAATCAAAGTCTTAAGTAAATCTGAAAGTGAGACAGAGAGGGAGGCGATTACAAAAAAAAAAAAAAAAAACAGACTGAATTATTATTCTTGCTATTATTATTTTTATTATTATTATTATCATTATCATTACCTTCATTTTTTGACTTTGATTAGTATATTATTATCACAAATACCCACAATCTATATTTTAGAAATAATATTAGAAAAAAATCGAAAACACGCCTATTCAAATATATTGAAAAAAAAAATCCACTAAAATTTTCCACAGAAAAAAATGGTATTCTTCATATTTCGGCGGTTTTAACGAGTACCCACAATCAATGTTTTAGAACAGAAACAAGAAAAAATAATGTTTACCCCTGTAAAACCCAGTTGTACTCAATGAAAGTGGGGTTTTAATAAGGTAAAAATTATATAGGCGTGTTTTCGTGATGATTCATCCAATACGTTTGCATAGTCGTGAACAAAAACTGTTAAAAGACGCCCGTTTGACACGCGCCAATCTGCGCGTCGATGTGTAAGAAAATGATTAATGATCAGCTCTACTCAACGCGGCAATAAATGGACAATAAACGATTGCAGGGAATAATCCTGGACTCACACGTTTTTTGTAACACGAGCAAAAATACGATAAACATTTTACCACCAAATCATGAAAATTTGCGGAAAAAATCTGATATTTTTTTATATTTCTGCTCAAAGGATAGATTTGTGCTTCATAGTAGAACCACCTCGGCGAGGTGGTTCTAGCGAGTATTCACAATCAAGGTTTTTGAGCAGAAATAAGAACATATATATCCCAGTTTTACTATATAAAAGAGGGTTAAAGGGGGTCAAAATAAATTCAAGAAAAAGCTGTTTGTCTTACAATTACGTGCATGAGAGAGATCTTTGTCCTTTATTAATAAATATTTATCCACGCCAGGACAGGTTTTTAAGGTCCATTTCTCCAAATGTAAAGTCCTACCAGAATCTAGCCTTTAGTAGTCTTTAGGTTGGCGCGGTTTTAATGTAATATCATGATCTGTAAAGCATTCTGACTAGATTTCAGTTTGTCGAGGTGTAAACGAGATAATGTTTTGAGCAGTAAGTGACAGGTCTGTAAAACATTGCATAATTTTCACAGTTTTCAGAACAATAAAATTATCTGTCTTTTCTGGCCCTTGTCAGCAAATCTACTTCAATATAATTTAATACAATTTGGAGCCACATTTAGAACAGAACGTCACTTAATGAAACTAAACAATTACAAAACCAGGCCTATTCAAATACACATGTACATTGAAAATTTTATCACTAAAATGATTCAAGAAAGGCAGTTGACCGTTTCTGGAGGAAGAATGTTCACTCTACTGGTTAACCGCCTACGTAAAAGCATGTCCAGGATTAGTGTAGATAGGTTAACTAAAAATGATCTAAATAGTGTTGACTGGGCCGTGAAATCCATCACAAACAAAGAGTCAAACAAACAAACAAAATCATTATAAATGAAAATCATCAGTTTAAAAATACGTTATTTTCTAATTTCTGCTCAAAACAAAGTTTGTGGATGCTCACCAGAACCGCCTCGACGAGGCGGTCAAACGGGCACAAAACATAGTTTGTGGGTACTCGTTAGAACCCTCTCGGCGTTGCAAACGGGTACCCACAATCTATGTTTTTAGGCAGAAAAAAATGTGTACAACTGTAAACCCAGTTTTACTACATAAAAGTGGGGTCTAAGGGGGTCAAAATTATGCAGCGTGTTTTATGATGGTCAAACCAAAGTAACAAACAGATTATTCCATTTCAAACTGATAATTAAGCATATCGTAGGCGTAATAAAGTCTTTGTTTTCGAAAACATTTACATTTGAGAATACATCTAAATAAATAAATAAATAAATAAATAAATAAATAAATAAATAAATAAAATCCCGAACCATACAGTTCAAGAAGCACGTCGTATGCGTAATACATGTATATTCTTTGTTATTGTTACCTTAGTAACAACCGCTGACTGCCGGTTACCAAGGTAAACTGGAAATAGAAAAGGAGGGTAGTGTATTTCATTTTCAAAAAGGACCAAATTATTCTCATTTCTATGTTACAAAATTTATATGGACGTGTTCGCAATACATTTGCCAACATACTCCCGCTTGCACAGAATAAAAATAACAACTTACAAAAAAGTTATGACACTATATTCATCAGTTTTTGTCGCTTCATTCAGTAGTTTTACTATATATTCTATACATTTAGAGGGTGCCTCCAATTATATGTAAAAAGGACCAAAAAGTTGTTGATGAAACTTCATGAAAAATACATGTGTGCATTCGTAAAAGAATGCAGAATCATGAACCGCTGGCACAGAAATGATATTGCTATTACTATTTATAGGGAAATAATTATCAATTTCCTATATAAATCTATGTATTTACTTTAACCGACTGCAGTTACCTGGATGTCCGTTAAAGTCCGACATGAACAAGTTTATTGAAATTAAAAATGATAGATCTAACAGGTTTGTTATATTTATAGCAAATTATAGGTGTTTCAGTATTTTGAAAATAAGCAGGAATGGAAGAAAGTACCAATCTCTCACGGAAGATACTGGGCAAATCTATAAAATCCATTGCCCCACTTTACCAATGTTCTCTCGGTATAGGTTTGTTTTTCAGTGGGGACAGGAAATCTAAACCCTCGGGTCCAGCGATCACATGGGAAGCTTTGAAAAGACTTGTTTCACACGTGCACTTTAGACCGTCAGGTTGGAATTTCTCTGTCTCCACTTAACAATATATAGAGGATATTACATGAGTGCTCATATATTATTGAAAATATTAAACGAGTTGAGGAAAAGGAATAAAGTGCAAAGATTCGCCGAGCACTTTATCCCGTTTCCTCAACGAGTTTAATAAATACAATAATACATGAGCGCGAATGCAAGATTCTTTTTATCTTATGGCATTTACTTCACGATTTTAATACAAAAATATAAATATTCCACCATTAGTAAACGCGACGTCGTAAATGTTACGGTGCGTATCTAGCTAAATTTCATATTTAATCCACTAGTGGATTACCGAATTTAATACACGGCACTATTACATTCTCAGACGCGACGTCACATGATAAAAGGATAAAATATATATACCATCATAATTAGCTACTCAATAACTCGACTGACAGACAGACATGTCTTTTGATGTAGCAACCTTGCATCGGAACGGAAACGGATTGTCGACTACAGAAATATATACTAACCTATGGCAGCATCGTGTGTGATTAAAAAGACATACATTTCGTTGAAAAGTACAAAAGAACTGCAGTGCTTCAACAGCTTTGATATACATTTGTACAATATCTTTTTAATTTTAAGCCTATAGCTTTAATGCATACAGTACCATGTCGGTCCGCAGTTTTTTAAGCTAACCACCGTCTAGCTGAATACAACCCTACCTTTGTAAATGTGTAGCTTTCAACTGATACAAACTACAAAGTAATTAGATCGGCTGATTGTCAGAAATCGGTGTGGAAAAATTAAGCGGTATTGTATTGTTGGTGCTCTTTTTCTGTGCTTTTTCTGTCACTTGCTGGTCATTCGTTTGCTTAGGACAGTTTTATGGTTTGATTTTGCAAACAGTACAGAACGCCGAATCTGATGTGGGATTTCTGTGTTTGGAAGTATCGAGGTTTCGGGTTTTACCTATAAAATGGATTGAAAATTTGTACTGTACAATTTTGATCCAATTAAAAATAGAAGTAGAGGCAATGATCAGGAATCGATACAATCAACCCATAGCTCCCATCAGAGACACCAAAGGGAAAGAAACACAAACATGCGACAACAGACCTACAGCGGAAAGCCAAAAGCACAGTTACTTTCCCACAAAATGGCCAATAGGCTATCCAAAATAAAACAAGTAAAAAATTGCTCCATGTTGAAGCAAAGGAGGAAGCGCTGCGGAAAACAACTTTTTTATACCCGCTTTTTCGAAAAAAAAAATCGGGTATATTGTTTTCGTGTCAGAGTCGAGTGTATATCAGTCCGGGGGTCTGTATGTATGTTTGTATGTAAGTATGTGTGTACATACGTCCGTCGAGTTTCTATGGAATGGATCTCCTCTGAAACCGGTTAAGATACATTTTTCAAACTTTGCCTGTGGATAATGCATGGAATGTAGATGGCACTGGGCTACTTTTGCGTGACCTTGACCTCAACATGGCCCCAAGGTCAAAGGTCAAAAAGTATTATTTTGCCATATCTTCTAAACTATTGGAGTTTCACTTCTGGAACTTTGGTTATTGGATGACCCTTGGAATATAGAATAAATTGAGCTCCTTTTGGTGTGACCTCGTTCTCAACATGACCCCAAGGTCAAAGGTCAAAAAGTATGATTTTGTCATATCTTCTAAACTATTGGAGTTACACTTCTGAAACTTTAGTTATTGGATGGCCCTTTGAATATAGAATAAATTCGGATACTTTTGGTGTGACCTCGACCTCAACATGACCCCAAGGTCAAAAGTCAAAAAGTATGACTTTGCCATATCTTCTAAACTATTGGTGTTACACTTCTGAAACTTGGATATTGGATGGTCGTTTGAATATAGGATAAATTGGGATAATTTTGGTGGACCTCAACATGATCCCAAGGTCAAAGGTAAAAAGGTATGACCTTGCCATATCTTCTAAACTATAAGAGTTACACTCCTGAACCTTGGCTTATCAGTTAGAATGTTATTTGCAAATTTTTTAACTTATATGTAGTTTTGGCTAGCTAATACATAGTCATTAGTGTTTTTCATAGAAAAATCGGGTATTTGCGATGGTATACCATCGACTGCGTGATCTAGTTTACCTTTAATTTCATTAAAAAATTTCATAATTGTGCATGTTTTTAAAGGGTTGGACCTAATACATGAGAATGAGCCTTTTCTTACCGATTCATTATAGGAAATGTTTTCTAAGGCCATTCCCAATTGCGGTCAGTACAAATCATAACAGAGAAGGTGGAACAAGAGTATGAAACATCGCGAGCAGGTCATAAAGAACATTTCGCCGCAAATAAGCAACAGAATACTTAAGGAATTTTGAATGACTTCAGAAGTATAGCTTTGAGATCTATCTGTCACCAGTCAGTGACACATTACATGATTGTTCGTTATTATCCCCTAGCAATACCATAGTCCGTGTGTGGGTGTTTGTGGGTGTCCGTGAACAGGATTGAAGACAATGCCATCATCGGAGAAGCATCATGCCTTCCATAAATGTTCCCCATGGAGAGAGAATAAATCCTATTGATTTTCAAGGTCAAGGGTCAAATGCCAAGTTAACAATGGACTTGACATTGAAAACATTGTGAACAGGATAAAAGACAAAGCTATCATCATTGAAGTATTCGACTTCAAGGGTCAAATGCCAATGTCACGATACACCGTGTGAAAAACACTGAAGTGTCATATGGACTCTGAGGTGAGTGACTCTATATTTGCCTTCTGGGATGACCCTAGGAAATGCTGATTCTTCTCCATTGGTAAAGTCACATACCAGAATCAGCATTCGGAATTATTACTGAGGATACGTCAAATGCCATTCAAAGATCAGGACCTGTGAAGTTGGTCCCTTGCTCTCACGAAAGAGGCAAAATTAGCTTCAGTATTATCAGCACCTTCAACTGTGGAAATGATCGAATCGGAAAGAGCATTCCACTCTCTAATGGTCCAACGGAAGAAAGATTCTTTGTACATACGGGACAATTGGAATCATCATGCGTCATGTCAAATCAAGGGACTTTACCTGTACTGGCATTTTTCCAGCTCCGAAAATCCCGAAAAAATTGAAACAACCTCAAAATGACCCACTTTGTTTTTATTTGATTTTCTCAAATTTCACATTGGATGAAAGAAAAATAATTGTTCTACTTAAATTTTCAGTCCCATTTTTCATTGCATAATGAATGTTTTAAATACTGTAGTTTAAAATCAGTATGAGAATATCAATAACCCAGCAGGCACATGTCGCAAGGGCAACGTCAACTCAACGTCGGTGCAATGTCACGACGTTGCACCGACGTTGATGTGACGTCACAATTACGTCATGTGCCTGATGGGAAGTAACCAACAATGTCGGAAATCACTGTTAATCCCACCCCTCCCAGACCCACACAAAAACCTTTTTTGGATCGATTGTTTGCCAATCGACCAAAGTTACTAAGCACAACACTTTCAACGTTGCGCTACGTGACTCTCACTCTTTACCAAAGAACGCCTATTCAAATACAATTTTACCGTCAAAAAAAACCTGAAAATTTTCAGATAGAAGAAAATCTGATATTTATCATATTTCTGTTCAAAATATAGATTGTGATTACTCGTTAGAACCGCCTCGGCGAGGCGGTTCTAACGGGCATCTACAAGCTATTTTTAATCAGAAATAAGAAAAAAATAAAGGGTGCCACTGTTAACTCCAGTTTCACTATATAAAAGTGGGGTTTAAGGGGGTCAAAATTATATAGGCATATTTTTTAGGAAATCAAGGTAGGGATCTTTTACAAAAAAAAAAAAAAAAAAAACGCCCCCGCCCATCGGGGCTTGAAGAAATAGATGGGCGGCCAGATGCTTCCACGCAGAGCTGAAACCGACCCGCACACGAATACTGGTAAACCGCTTAGAGGATATACGCCTGCCCAGGCAAAGCGGTGCGAGTCGGCGCGTCCATGCTTATAAACCCTATTGGTTTAATTAGGCGGCAGGGCTTGCGTTGTCTTTTCATCTCAATGTCGGGCGGCCCCTGTCCATCGGGGCTTGAAGAAATAGATGGGCTGCATGATGCTACCACGCAGAGCTGAAATCCGACCCCACACGAGGACTGGTAAACCACTTAGAGGAACTAAGCCTGCCCATGTAAAGCAGTGGAAATCGGACATTCCATGTTTATAAACCCTATTGGTTTCATTGGTCGACATGGCTTGAGATGTTATTTCATCTCAGTGTCGGGTACACATCCCACAAAATTGGAAGCAACGTCTCCAAAATGACCTTTACAGTGTTGACGGGGACGTTAAACCTCAAATAAAAAAAACCGCGTTATTTACATCATAGAGAATTATCTGGAGAAGCTGGACTGCAATCATGTGTTGGGTTTAGCAAACAGTGTAGACCCATATCAGAACGCGGTGTCTGTTTAGGATCTACACTGTTTGCTTAGGGTAAAGGGTTAAACGAAACAGTTCAATTTCCCCTTCAGGGCCAATCTTTTTTCAATCTACACTAAGAGATACTCGACCTATCAGTGCTGTCAGTGCTTTGATTTATTTATCCTTCAACCCTTCCACCCCCGAGTTATCGGAGTGGGCTCTACCATCACTGACTTTGGGCACGTCCAATCTACTTTATATAGTATCTAGCTTAAAAGAGTCATCAGGATAACAAGTTATATATCCCTATTAGGTGGCTCATTATGTACCATCTCATCAGGATCTACATGTTTGCATTAGTATCTGTGCCGGGCTTCAGGGTTGAAAAGGTTAGCCTTTGCTGTAGTAACAGGCTTAAATATTGCGCAGTAAACAATCATTGGAATCGAAAGGGATACGTTTAAAACGTAGATTGTACCATTCTGTGTAGAAGCACTGTCATCTATTTTAAACACACATGGACTTCTGTCATCCATTTCAAACAATGAATTTTAATTTTGGGATAATTCAACAATGAAATATCAGGAGTATATTCAGGACTGTACTGACTGAAAATAAAATAATAATCAAAACCGAATACCCTTTCGATGATTAAAACAAAATACATAGTTCGTTATTAAAAATCCAGAATGTATCAAAAATAGAATTCGAATGGCAAAAATTTAGATTTAAATGTATAACTGAATGTAATAGCAAATTAAAATTGTTAAAAAAGTGTTTTAATTTTATCAATAACGCGAACTCCTGTAACTGACAATTCGCTTACATCATTGAAAAGTGAAGTTTCATGATTACATAGTCCGTGTCTCAAACTCATTACAAATGGCGCTGCGTTGGTACGCAGCGCAACGACGCTTCTATGTTTTTGAGCAGCAATTTTGAAAACATCAGAATTTTTTATCAGAAAATGTTTATTTTTGCTGGTAAAATTTTCAATAAACATTTACTTGAAAAGTCGGGGTTCAATGTCTTCTTTTCCGAAGTTATGGCTTCTCAGCGAAACGGTTCTAACAAGGGTTCTCAATTTATGATTTCTGTAGAAACAGGAACTGACAAACATTGCGACAACACGCCAATACGAGTACCCACAATCTATGTTTTAAGCAGAAATAAGTAAAATAAGGTACACCCCTATACATCACGTGAAAAAGTCCGTGAAATGAAGACCCCCCTACACCCCACTTTATATAGAGAAAACTGGGGTTTACGGGGGTTTGCATTATTTTTCTTATTTTTGCTCCAAGACATAGGTTGTGGGTACTCGTTAGAACCCCCTCAATGAGGCGGTTCTAACGAGCACCCGCAACCTATGTTTGAAGTAAAAATAACAACAATATCACAGATTTTCACCAGAAAAGTAGCCATTTTGGAGCTGTGAAAAAATGCACTTTGTCGCACGAGTGTGTTATCGTAATGAAACACCAGTTTAACGTTATGAACGTGGGGTTCGAGGTTGCCAGAATCATATAGGCGTGTTTTCGTGATGAATGTCATTTTGGAGACCGAAAAATTGTAATGAAAGCATTGGTGGGTCGATTGTCTTTAAGTGCAGATTGGAAACATGGGCCTGAATGGGTAAGACTGCTTCTTGTACCCAACACCGAGATGAAATGTCAATTTAAACACTAGGCTAGGCTTTAAGGAGCATTCCGACTCGCTACACTTTTCCTGGATAAGCTTAGATCTTCTAAGCGGTTGCAGGATCGATCCTGGGCTTCTCCAGACTTTTGGATGAGTCTTTAAACCGAGGTCCCGTCTCCGTATGATCTTAGTTGGTGGGACGTAAAACTAAAACTCACTCACTCACTCTAATCGGTTACCAGTACTCGAGTTAGGTTGGTTTTAGCTCAGTCTATTGCCCAAAGCGACGATGGGCGGGGTGCTATAAATAACCGTTACCTTGAGTTCCCATAAATCAGTGAGAGTCACGTGTACATCAGCCATGAAAAGCTTCTGTGTTTAGTAACTCTGAGCTGATTGACAATCAGCCGAACAAAACGCAGACCTTTCCGTGATGGCTTTGTCATTTGAATGCTAACTACAGTGATACTTCGAAAACTCGAACACGAATATTTCGTCAACCATGGCTAATTCGAACTACTTCTCAAGTGCTCACAGAATTTTTCCAATATCTCCAGACATCAACATATTTGGATTTTAGGGAGGTTTTCCTGATTTGATCGGTGAAAGGTATGTTGTGTGTAATCATTAGAATCGCCTCAATGAGGCGATTCTAATGAGTACACACAACATACCTTTATTTTATGAAAGCTATCAAAATGGCCCATATTATGCTTCAGGGCTTGAAATTGTGATTAAACCTAAGTAGTTCGAACCAGCCCCTATTTCGAATTTTCATGGCCCCAGAGGTTTTCGAGTTATCGAAGTTCGACTGCAGTGGTAACTATTTGGACCAAAAGTTACTAAAGGATCAAGAATCAAGAAGTCTCCCTGCAATTGTCCACGTGAGTATCGCTGGCAAAGACAAAACCCGGGTAAATGTTATTTAAAAACGCGCTAATCTCGTCAGAATGCTGTATAAAGAGGGTTCTCGCGCTAATATCGTCAGAATGCTGTATAAAGAGGGTTCTCGCGCTAATCTCGTCAGAATGCTGTATAAAGAGGGTTCTCCCGCTAATCTCGTCAGAATGCTGTATAAAGAGGGTTCTCCCGCTAATCTCGTCAGAATGCTGTATAAAGAGGGTTCTCGCGCTAATCTCGTCAGAATGCTGTATAAAGAGGGTTCCCCCGCTAATCTCGTCAGAATGCTGTATAAAGAGGGTTCTCTGTAAAACATGGGACCCTGGCAAACAGTGAAGACCCAGACGCCGCAGAACGCGAAACAGTCTTGGTTCCTGTTCAGGACCAATTTTTCGGGACAGTCGATCCACCAGTGCTAAAGTGCTTTGGTTTAAATGGCTTTGCCTGTGTATTAACATGTCAAAAATGTTCGATTGAGCAAACTATTTCTAACTTGTATAGGTATAAATGACTGCCTACGTGAAACAAAATGCAAGATTCCTTTGACATTGAATCTGTGAGTATAATTTACGCTATGACCTAAACGTATCACATGGAGAAGTCAAAGATCTGATAGGGTTATATCCTGTAATTCATTTATAAAGAGTCGAAAACCGGCTTCATCTATTTCACCCAAGTTTTTGATTAATGCATATCAGTTATGGCTACATCCTGTCGGAGTTTCTCAGCAAAGGTAAGTGCATACATGTATTTAGATATGCATGTACTTTGTAGACTACTACCAAACTACGAATATTATATACTTATTATTATTATTATTATTATTATTATTATTATTATTATTATTATTATTATAGGAAAAATGATTTTTGTGGTTTTTATCGATAGGCAAACTCCGGCGAATCACTCACAAACTGCATGCAGTTTGTGAGTGATTCGCCGGAGTTTACACAACGATAGTCGGGCTTCATGCAGTTTGTGAGTGATTCGACGGAGTTTACACAACGATAGTTGGGCTTCATGCAGTTTGTGAGTGATTCGACGGAGTTTACACAACGATAGTTGGGCTTCATGCAGTTTGTGAGTGATTCGCCGGAGTTTACACAACGATAGTCGGGCTTCATGCAGTTTGTGAGTGATTCGACGGAGTTTACACAACGATAGTTGGGCTTCATGCAGTTTGTGAGTGATTCGCCGGAGTTTACACAACGATAGTCGGGCTTCATGCAGTTTGTGAGTGATTCGACGGAGTTTACACAACGATAGTTGGGCTTCATGCAGTTTGTGAGTGATTCGCCGGAGTTTACACAACGATAGTCGGGCTTCATGCAGTTTGTGAGTGATTCGCCGGGGTTTACACATCGATAATAGCCACAAAAATGATTATTTATCCCTTATAATTCCAACAATTCAATCGAAAAATTAAAAATGGCACCATAATGGTATTTGTTTAGAAATTATTTCGAAAGCGTTAACATTTACTTACCAACGTCCACGGCGGAATGATTATTCAGTTGGAATCTGACATTTTTGAAAGAAACTCAAGCGAAAAATAATCAAGTCGTTTGTCTTCTACCATTAACCTTTTCAATAGGTCTCCCTCTGTTGACGTCGCTAAATAAACAACGGCGGGTTCTGCACGTGTTTTTGCCGTAACGTTATATTACTACTTGTCGTTGCGTGAATCAGCTCTGGGAATTATCGAAGTATAACACTTTTATTTCAACCAATCAAATCGCTCGAAATATATAAAATGATGGAGAGTTGGAATTATTATCGTCATCATCATCATCATCATCATCATCATCATCATCATCATCATCATAATCTTGTTTCTGTTAACTCTATATTTAGAATTAGAACATAATTTTATGAATGTTGGTTGATGCCTGATGCTCTGTCTCTGGCTGGGCCCATGGGTGTCTAACTGTTTATTTTCTTTTGCTCCAGATCTCAGTGGTTTCTTACTATCGAATCGTCACCGTTGTTTTTTCTCTGTGGTTGTTTGATTTTTGTGTTCTAGGAGATGTTGCGCTGAACAGTTAGGAGGCCTTCATGCGGACTGAACAAAATATTTATCTAAATCGCGACGAAAGTAAAAGCGAGAATTGCGGCCGCATAAAATCGATTTAAGTGGAATTCGTTTCCATTACAAAAAATACCTATTCAAATACATTCATTTGTAAATTTTACCGCCGAAAAAAAAATGAAATGTTAAGATGAAATAGTATGATATTTTTCTTATTGCTGCTAGAAATATTGATTTGGGTACTTGTTAGAACCGCCCCAAGGAGGCAGTTCTAACGAGTACCAACAATCTATGTTTTTGAGCAGAAATGAGAAAAATAATGTATACCCCTGTAAACCCCAGTTTTACTGTATAAAAGTTGGGTAAAAATGTTCTCTAAACCGATGAATAGAACACTAAATTTCTGCTGAAAAGTGTGATATGTGCACGTTACTAGACAAAGAACAACAAAAAAAAATTTTGAACTTCTTCATCTATGACTTTTTACAAAGAATCGACCACTATACTACTATACTAAGTATATTCACATAACTATAGTCATATCAAATACTCAGAATCTGTTTCTAAAAATGACAAAAGGGTGTGGAAGTAAGAAGGGTAAAGGTTGAAGTGATGGGGTAGGTACTAATACTAAAGTAGATAACTAGAGTGCCAAAATGACGGCTTCCTTCCCTCCAAACAATGGCCAGATAGCAAAATTATTACGGGGAACACTTGTAAAAACACACAATGACAATAGAATCGTCACATTGGTTCGGTCTGTGGTTTTTCTGAAGGCTGAAATCGATTTTACATGTCCATAACCCTAGCTCTAAGACTGCCTACAGCAAGGTTTATGACATTGTATACATATGATTGTCAAAGTGATAATGACTTGCTTGATTTAACTGAGAAACGAACTTTATGGTTCTTAACTTTCTAAAGAGAGGATCTTACACGAGTGGTCATTTCATATGAAATTTGTGAAACGAGCCTTCAGCGAGTTTCATAAATTTCATATTAAATGACCACGAGTGTAAGATTCTGTTTATCATATGACCACTTTAAATTGGATTTTATCGCCTTTAAATTTGACATTTTTCCACAAAAAATACATTGTTGCCATGGACCTCGTGATGACGTTACTAAATCCCGCCAAAGTGTCATTACACGTTTGGTCATACGACTTTTATTACACGACGTTATCCACTGCTTATCGACGACGTCATATGATAAACGTGATTATTACATCACAAAAGTCAGTTTTTTTGGTCAGGGTAACAAAGATCATTGGTCACACATTGTACAGAATGACATATTTTGTGGCAAATCGATACCTCAGTGGTCAGGGGAGCGACGGGGACTGCGTGGTCCTCTTTTTTCAATTGCTATGGGTGGTTTGTTGTTTTACGTCCCTGTCAACATTACATAGATCATTTTGGAGATGTTGCTTTCAATTTTGTGGGACTTTTACCCGCCATTGAGATGAAATGACTTCTCAAGCCCTGCCCCCAAATGAAACCAAAAGGGTTTATATGCATGAACCCTAACCACTTTGCCGATGTAGGCTCAGGTCCTCTTAGCGGTTTACCAATACTCATGTGCGAGCGATTTCAACTCTGCATGGAAGCATCCTGCAGCCCATCTATTTCTTCAAGCCCTGATAGGCGGGGCTGTGATAATGGGCGGTGCCTATATATAGAACATCTTACATGAGTGTTCATGTGTTATTGAATTTGTTGAACGAGTTGAGGAAAATGCATAAAATGCGAGGCTATGTCGAGCATTTTATATGTTTTCCTCAACGCGTTTAATAAATTCAATAATACATGGGCACGAATGCAAAGTTCTATTCATCTTATGACATTTAAAACGCATTTTATTCACGATTGTTTAACAAAACACGTCAATATTCCACCATTAGAAAATGCGACAACGTTTAGAACGTTGTACATGTTACGTTACGGGCGTATCAAACTAATTTGCATATTTAATCCACTAGTGGATTATTGAATTTGTTACATGACATTAGTACTTTCTCAGACGCGACGTCATATGATAAACATAAAAACTTGACTGTTTCCTTTCCAAAGTTGTATTAAAAGGTTGTTTGTTACATGGTCTTGTTTTACGTGATACGATTATAGGAAAGGAAAATTCTGGTTGCATAATCCCTGCTGATGATTGCATTTCAGACGTTTATGTGTGGAGTTTTGTTTCTGTTGGCGTTGTTAATCGCCGTTTCGTCGTCCAGAAGTCATACGCTACCATCCAGCTTTAACTACCATTGTCCAGTAAATTGCACATGTGGCGAAACTGAAGTCAAATGCATGGGTTTGATACCATCCACGGTGCCAGAGACAGTGAGGAAAATAGTTTTGTCAAGGTTGCACACAAAAGAATTTTATCCTGCAAGATTTTGTTTTGTTTCTTGGAATCATGTGACAGATTTAATCATTGAGTCGGTCAAATTCGTACCATTTATGTATTTTAAATTGGTTAATGGTGTGTTCAAGTGTCTGGGTCATATTGAAACTTTTAGATTCAGTAGCCACGCCTTAGTCAGATTTGCCGAAAATGCTTTTTCTGGTTTGGCAAATTTAAAAACATTTGATCTTTCAGGCTGTGAAATGGTTCCATGGGAAGATGTGACCAAAATCTTGTCTATTCCCTCAAACTTTCCTAACATCAACCACCTTGTCATGTCTCAAACTGGTTCACATCAGCTATTGAACATTGATCAGCAGTTTATCAACTCTCTGTCTTTCAGGCCGATTGCTTATCTTGATCTCAGTTATACACTTATCAATTGGGATTTTTCAACTCCTGGCAATTTATGTGAGACTTTGAATTTTCTAAAATATGAAGGTGCTCAAGTTTTACATTCTAAAACCTTCAGCAAATGCCAAGTATGCAATGCACTTCGAATTGTAGACAACAGTGCAGATAAATTCTTTAGAAGTGTCTTTCAGAATTTAACTTGCAAGAGTAGTATCCAGTATTTTAGGTTTTTATCTCCATTTTTCTGGAGAACGCAAGTACTATATTTGAACAGTGTTGTAACTGCCTCGGCCATGTACACAACAAGCAACTGTCTTTGGGTTCTATCGCCAGACTTGAATTTGACAGAGTTACATTTTGCCCATAACTACTTACCAGACTTTGATGTGCGGTTATACAACAAACGCTTGGAAACCATCAATCTGTCCCATAACAATATTGAAAAAATCAATTCAAAAGCGATCAGATACTTACCTTCTCTAAAGTTTATAGATTTATCAGACAACAACTTCGGTCAGTCAGGAACTATGTCAGACACTTTCGCAACTCTGTTCAACAAAAACAAAAAATTAACGGGCATAGATTTGTCAGGAAATGGTTTGACCCTCTTACCTAAAAATACGTTCTCAGCAAATATGAATCTAAAACAGCTGCTCCTGTCCTATAATTCACTCAGACAAATAACATTCTCTGTGTCGGAGCTTGTAAATCTTTCGGTGTTGGATCTTCGATTCAATTCTATAACATCCTTTGATGAAACTTCCCGAAAGACCCTGGATGCTTTATATGAACGACAGTCACATAAACATGGCAGGTTGAATGATAGCAATATTGTCCAGGTATTGCTGGATGGAAATCCACTGTCCTGTTCTTGTAGTTCACTATACTTTGTTCAATGGTTCGTATTCTCTCCATTATTTTCTGCTGCGAAACACGGGTATCATTGTCTATCGAATGGACACGCTGTGGCCATGGATAAGGCAGCAATTGTGGCGGCCAAGGAAGACTGCGCACAGATTGAACGTAGGCGATTGCTTGTAATCCTTCTTTCGACGCTAGTGCCTACGGTAGTTTTAGCTGCAGTCCTGGTTGCTCGCTTTCTTAAGAGAAAACGCAAGATCACATTGTTAAACCAACGATTGCAAGAACGTATTCGGCGGCTTCGAGATGACATCAATCGCTTTCCTGTGTTTTTGTCCTATTCAAGCGACGACAGCGAATTCGTCAAGCGGCATCTGCTTCAAAAGTTTGAGGTATGTCTTGTAAAGAGGAATAAATTTGCCAGCGCCGATAATGATTATGTTAGTTGATATATCGTTTAAACTTTCATACTTTGATACGCCAAATATACTATCTTTTCAAAAAGAAAATGGAAGCAAGTATCAAGTTTTTTTTTTCACCAAATACACCAGAGCATTTGATATTATACTTGTTAGAACAGCAATTTTTATTTCTAACGAGCTCGTTAACCTTTCGATGCTTGAAACAATTGTGTCCTGGTATAAATTCAGCCAATATACCCGGAGATAATATTTAAGTCACTTCTTGTTTTCTTTCGTGTAAAAAACCCATAAAAAACGACTATGTGAAAAGTCTTTACTCTTAACGAAAAATTGCTCCTCTAAAGCATATTTCGTTCCTTTCAGAGGCCCCGCCCATAGGGGCTTGAAGAAATATAAGGGTTGCATGATGCTTCCACGCGGAGCTGAATCCGGCCCGTACACTAGTACTGGTAAACCGCATAGAGGATCTAAACCTGTCCAGAAACCGCGGTGCGAGGCGGACCGTCCATGCTAATAAACCCTATTGGTTTCATTGGGCGACAGGGCTTGAGATGTCATTTCATCTCAATGTCGGGTAAAAGTCCCAACAAATTGGAAGCAAAGTCTCCAAAATGACCTTTGCAGTGTTGACGGGGATGTTAAGCCTCAAATCAAGCAACCGTCTTTCTTTTCAGAATAGGCCACTACTGACACAATGGACAAAGTTATTCTGAACCAGTTGCCGCCTCTGAAGCAGAAAATAATTTTTTGCAGCCGCTTATCTGCGACCACTTGATAAGCGGTCGCAAAAATTAATTGTACATAGGAAAACGTTTAGATGATCCCCATAAACGTTAGGTCGTTTATTAATGTTTGGTGCCTGATGATTTGTCTCTTGCTTGACTCTTCTTGGTCTGTCTGGTGGTTTTCTGTAACTCTAGCTTAAAAAGTGCGGAAAAAGCTACCTGTCCTCATCTTTAGTTCATCACAGTTATTCTGTATGATTTGTAATTCAGTTTGCTCTAATTTGTATGTTATTCTGGGATGGTCTATTGATTGTGTTAGATACCTTCAGGTGGTCAAATTTTTTTGATTTTAAATAATATTAGCACCTACAGTTAAGAGAGGTTGGGCCCATAGAATGGATTTACAGTCCCCGGTGGTTCTCGCTACTGCCCCTCGGTGGTTCTAATGTTTCTTATTTTAAATGTAGCTTCGCCGGGGTTTCCGACGTGATGTACTTATTGTTTTGTATTATCATTACGAAAACACGCCAATACATATACATTGGCCATTTTACCGCCGAAAATTCGAAAATTTTAAGATGAAAAATTGCGATGTTTTTCTTATTTCTGCTCAAAATTTAGATTGTGGGTACTCGTCAGAACCGCCTCATCGAGGCGGTTCTAACGATTACCCACAATCTATATTTATATACTTATGAACTTATTATTCATTCTAGAAGAGCAAAATCTATATGAACCGTGTCCCTATGCTCTAGACTGCGACAAGATTGTTTGTCCGAAATTAATGATGCCCCCTGAGTGCTAAGAATAGCCTAACTATAAATAGCTCAAACCTGCAAGAAAATGGATCCCTATTTTATGTTGTCCTATTTTAGAACGAGCCGTGCATTGTCGAAATAAAAAGCTCATCTCTACATGCTTTTTTGTTTTTCAACTACGCCAACAAAGGGAATATAAGAAAATAAAACGATAATAAGGCTAAAATTGTTGTCCTTGAAGTCATACTGTAATCATCTTTATATGCACATATGACATTGCATGCGCATATATCTGAATCATTCATGGGACAAGAACATACCACGCACTTTTATTTCATCCGTTTTCTCCAATTATTTGTCCACGGAGTCCGTTCCAATGCCAGTTTGTAGTTGCTTATCACTGCCACGATAAACCAGTGCACTCGGGTCACATGTGAGACGCAAAGTTCTGCAACGGAAGATCAGGTGTTTTTTCTCCGGGTGCTCGGATTTTCGCACACCTCTGATTAACGATCGGCTTGATACAAGTGAAATAATCTGAAAAGGGACGTAAAAGCAAAGCCAAAAATCGAAAAAAGATATGCCGGTGCAATGATAAATTCTGTAAAACAGCTACAGTGTATTGCACGAGCTTCTCACAACTTTTTTCGTTTGCTTATGGAATATCTGACATGAAGATAATACTACCTGCGACGATAATGACTATTATGCTAATTCGAACAGTCTGATAAGTCTTCATTATTCACAGTGGACTGAGCCCATCGGGGTTTGAAGAAATAGATGGGCTGCATGATGCTTCCACGCAGAGCTTAAACCGATCGCACACGAGTACTGGTAAACCGCTTAGAAGATCTAAGCCTGCCCAGGCAAAGCGGTGCGAGTCGGACCGTCCATGCTTATAAACCCTATTAGTTTCATTGGGCGACAGGGCTTGAGATGTCATTTCATCTCAATGCCGTGTAAAAGTCCCACAAAATTGGAAGCAACGTCTCCAAAATGACCTATACAGCGTTGACGGGGACGTTATCCCTCAAATCAAACAACCAACAGTGGACGGAGGCAACAGTTTGTCATATGAATCGAATTTAAATTGAGATTTGTAGGCTACATACGATCATGATAGTAATTTTTGGGTCGATTCCATTTCTATGCATAATGCAACTGACCCAGTGACTACCGCTGACAAATGTAGTTAAACCGCGCGCAACTTCAACATAAGGAGACCGCAATGAACAGAAAGGTACCGCAAGTACCGGGAAGTGTTTGTTATAATTACTGATCTGTCCATTCAGACATTGGCAAACAGTAAAGGCCAAGATCAGACGCCACAGGACGCGGCGTCTGATCAGGGTCTATACTATTTGCTTAAGTCCAATCCATTTATAAGACAATCGGCCCCTCAATATTGTTAGTGGTGTAATAAGATATGTTATTTTTTCCAGGATCAGCTGCGGTCGACTACAGGACTAGACAGGGAGATGGTGTGCAATGCCGACGTCCATTTTCACCCTGCTCGTACTATTCTCTCGGAAATATACCGTTGCCTCAACCAGTGCGATGTGTTTGTAGCGGTGATGTCAAAGAGCTACTGCAAAAGCCGGTTCTGTCGTTATGAAATTGAACACGCCCACTTCTTGAATAAGCCAATAATTCTTATTTTCACAGAACATATTGACAAGGATGACATGGACCCGGTTACCAGAGAAATCTTTGAAAAGTTCACACGTGTTCAGTTTGTGATGGAAGATGGCGAGTACAGAATGCAGCCTGGATGGCGAGAACTCTGCGAGTCTATCATACAGCTGTTGTAAATAGTGCTGTCTTTAGTTGCGCAAATGCGGGCCCCGCCCATGGATACTTGATGAAATAGACTGGGTTGCACACAGAGATGAAACCGACCGCACATGAGTACTGGTAAACCTTTTAGAAATTCTAATCCTGCCCAGGAAAAGTGATACGAGCAGAACCGTCCCTACATATAAACCCTTTCGGTTTGTTTAGCGGCAGAGCTTAAGATGTCATTTCAAGGTCGGATAAAAGTCCTACAGAACTGAATGAAACGTATCCAAAATGACCTAAACTAGAACTGTCAGTGAAACTGACTAGGGCCCCGGCAGTGCCATCAGAGGCGTTGGATTTTTTCAAGGGTTATAACTCTTAGAGTAATGTAGCTTAAGTTACGTACCTTGCCACGTAATTATGTAATGATATTGTGACCTTATATCTAAAGTTTGAAGTGGATGCATTTGACGGTTTGCAAGTTATGTATAAAAACGAAATGGAATTACTATATGGCAACTGTCAATAACTTCAGCGCTTCATTTTCATTTGGATATCTATATTGGTTTTGAAATTTAGATGAAAACAAAAGACAAAAAAGCAGATTTTTTTTTTTGCAAAAGGCAATAAGAGTATTATAGCTAGACTTAAGTAACTTGCTATGAAATTGTTTAATATTGTTGTGACCTTACCTTTAAAGGTTAAAAATGATGCATTTGAAGGTTTGTAAGTTATAAAGAAAAAACAGGAAAAATGATGATGGACAGATGGTCAGATGGATGAACGGATGAACGGACATGGCATTACTATAGGGCAACTGTCAGTAACCATAGGAAGTTTCATTTGAATATCTAAAGCGGTTTTGAAATAAAGATGAAAAAAGACGAAAAAGCTGAATTTGTAAGTTTTTCAAAGGACCATAACTCTGAGAGTATTAATACTACAGTTACGTAACTTGCCATAAACTTGTGTAATGTTAATAAGACCATATATTTAAAGATTGAAGTTGATAGGTTTGAGGGTTTGTAAGTTATTATGAAAAAAAACATGAAAAAGCTGAATGTTTAAGTTTTTCAAAGGGCCATAACTCTGAGAGTATAAAAACTACAGTTACGTAACATGCCATAAAATTGTGTAATGATAATGAGACCATATATTGAAATTTTGAAGTCGATTGGTTTGACGGTATGTAAGTTATTAAGAAAAACATGAAAAAGCTGATTTTTTCAAAGGGCCATAAATCTGAGAGTATTAAAGCTACAGTTACGTAACATGCCATAAAATTGTGTAATGGCAATGAGACCATAGATTGAAAGTTTGAAGATGATAGGTTTGACGGTTTGTAAGTTATTAAGAAAAAACAACATGAAAAATGTGGACATTTTTAAGATTTTTAAAGGGCCATAACTCTGAGAGTAATGTTGTTGATATGTTTGACGGTTTGTAAGTTATTAAGAACAAACATGAAAAATGTGAACATTTTTTTTTAAGTTTTTTAAAGGGCCATAACTCTGAGAGTATTGTAGCTAGAGTTACGTAACTAGCCATGAAATTGTGTAATGTTATTGTGACCTTATATTTAAAGTTTGAAGTTGATGCGTCGGACGGTTTTTAAGTTACTATGAAAAAAACATAAAAATGTGGACGGAAAGACGGACGGACACACAGACGGACAGACAGGGTGATTACTATAGGGCAACCGTAAATAAATTTGCGGGGCCCAAATAATGTTGACGGGGACGACAAACCTCAGTTCAAAGAAACAAAATGCACAAATGTATTTGCCGATATTTGCGCATGGTCGGCCCCCGCCCATAGGGGCTTGAAGAAATATATGGGCTGCATGATGCTTCCACGCAGAGCTGAATCCGGCCCGCACACTAGTACTGGTAAACCGCTTAGAGGATCTAAGCCTGTCCAGGAACCGCGGTGCGAGGCGGACCGCCCATGCTAATAAACCCTACCGGTTTCATTTGGCGACAGGGCTTGAGATGGCATTTCATCTCAATGCCGGGTAAAAGTCCCACAAAATTGGAAGCAACGTCTCCAAAATGACCTTTACAGTGTTGACGGGGACGTTAAACCTCAAATCAACCAACCAACCATTTGCGCATGGCCCATTTTGTACCGGAAACCCCAAAACGGGTACATTGACAAATCCTGCGTCTGGTCAGGGCCTCCGCTGTTTGCTAAAAGTTCAGTAATTTTCCAAACAAATTTCGATGAAAACACAACTTACATCCCTAAAGTTTGAAATGGACTCCTGCTATATATAAGGAGGAACATTTTATTTGGTACCAAAAGGGATAGTGAAGACTGAGATAAGCCTATTGCGTCGCTCAACCGGTTAACAGCTTTCCCTGTCCGACTGAAAAGGCTTGGTTTTAGTTTAATCATGTTTATTGCAAGTGGATGGGCCACAAGTTACACAACATTAGTTACGGCCCTACCACTACTATGAATACATAGCAAATAATTTCACATGACAATCGCAGTTCAAAAATACGTAAAGTTTATATAGTATAGTGCGAACAAATTGACCTGAGACTGACCTTTATGCAAGGAATAAATTACTCACTGGCGGTATTCGACTGGTAGGTTTCGTGAAATTTCCGTGAAATTCCACGTAGGCGTGTGGTTCCTAGTTGTAATAGTTGGTCACATGGTCCAATCAAATATTTTATTTGCGTACAGCTCATAAGCGACCGTGGTGCACGAAAGGTTCGACTTTTCCTTCGAATAGAATCGTGCTCCACGATCGCTAATGTATTTGAAAAATAACTCATATTTGATTGGACCATGTGATCGGCTATTACAAGATAACACCACACTCCTGCGTGGAATTTCACGAAAATTTCACGAAACTTCCCAGTCGAATATGGCCACTGTTATCGCTTAATACGTCGGCTTTCGTAAACTTCTCGTGAGTTTTCGGCATCACGTGAATTGCGACCCATTTACCGACCGCTATGTATTGAATATATGTAACAATATCGTCATCTTCGGGAGACGGCGAAGATAAATACATGCATTCAATCGGGTGTGAAATTATGTTAATAGAGTTCACCAGTCTCCGGTCAATTTGTTCGCACTATAGTAATAATTCATTAGAACATTAAGTGAAGGAAAGAGTACATTAAACATTTGCAAATGTGTTGAATAGAATTTAGGAAAGATGAATTTAATACATATAAATTAATAAGAAATAAAATATAATATATGTGTGTTGAGTGTGTGTGAGTGTGTGTGTGTGTGTGAGTGTGTGTGACTTAATACGTGCGTGTGTACGAGTGCGTTATAAGAAAGTTGAGCAAATCGGCTGGCTGAGGTGGAATCAGCAACACAACCTCAGTTATTTCATCGAGGCGGTTCTAACGATTACCCACAATCTATATTTATATACTTATGAACTTATTATTCATTCTAGAAGAGCAAAATCTATATGAACCGTGTCCCTATGCTCTAGACTGCGACAAGATTGTTTGTCCGAAATTAATGATGCCCCCTGAGTGCTAAGAATAGCCTAACTATAAATAGCTCAAACCTGCAAGAAAATGGATCCCTATTTTATGTTGTCCTATTTTAGAACGAGCCGTGCATTGTCGAAATAAAAAGCTCATCTCTACATGCTTTTTTGTTTTTCAACTACGCCAACAAAGGGAATATAAGAAAATAAAACGATAATAAGGCTAAAATTGTTGTCCTTGAAGTCATACTGTAATCATCTTTATATGCACATATGACATTGCATGCGCATATATCTGAATCATTCATGGGACAAGAACATACCACGCACTTTTATTTCATCCGTTTTCTCCAATTATTTGTCCACGGAGTCCGTTCCAATGCCAGTTTGTAGTTGCTTATCACTGCCACGATAAACCAGTGCACTCGGGTCACATGTGAGACGCAAAGTTCTGCAACGGAAGATCAGGTGTTTTTTCTCCGGGTGCTCGGATTTTCGCACACCTCTGATTAACGATCGGCTTGATACAAGTGAAATAATCTGAAAAGGGACGTAAAAGCAAAGCCAAAAATCGAAAAAAGATATGCCGGTGCAATGATAAATTCTGTAAAACAGCTACAGTGTATTGCACGAGCTTCTCACAACTTTTTTCGTTTGCTTATGGAATATCTGACATGAAGATAATACTACCTGCGACGATAATGACTATTATGCTAATTCGAACAGTCTGATAAGTCTTCATTATTCACAGTGGACTGAGCCCATCGGGGTTTGAAGAAATAGATGGGCTGCATGATGCTTCCACGCAGAGCTTAAACCGATCGCACACGAGTACTGGTAAACCGCTTAGAAGATCTAAGCCTGCCCAGGCAAAGCGGTGCGAGTCGGACCGTCCATGCTTATAAACCCTATTAGTTTCATTGGGCGACAGGGCTTGAGATGTCATTTCATCTCAATGCCGTGTAAAAGTCCCACAAAATTGGAAGCAACGTCTCCAAAATGACCTATACAGCGTTGACGGGGACGTTATCCCTCAAATCAAACAACCAACAGTGGACGGAGGCAACAGTTTGTCATATGAATCGAATTTAAATTGAGATTTGTAGGCTACATACGATCATGATAGTAATTTTTGGGTCGATTCCATTTCTATGCATAATGCAACTGACCCAGTGACTACCGCTGACAAATGTAGTTAAACCGCGCGCAACTTCAACATAAGGAGACCGCAATGAACAGAAAGGTACCGCAAGTACCGGGAAGTGTTTGTTATAATTACTGATCTGTCCATTCAGACATTGGCAAACAGTAAAGGCCAAGATCAGACGCCACAGGACGCGGCGTCTGATCAGGGTCTATACTATTTGCTTAAGTCCAATCCATTTATAAGACAATCGGCCCCTCAATATTGTTAGTGGTGTAATAAGATATGTTATTTTTTCCAGGATCAGCTGCGGTCGACTACAGGACTAGACAGGGAGATGGTGTGCAATGCCGACGTCCATTTTCACCCTGCTCGTACTATTCTCTCGGAAATATACCGTTGCCTCAACCAGTGCGATGTGTTTGTAGCGGTGATGTCAAAGAGCTACTGCAAAAGCCGGTTCTGTCGTTATGAAATTGAACACGCCCACTTCTTGAATAAGCCAATAATTCTTATTTTCACAGAACATATTGACAAGGATGACATGGACCCGGTTACCAGAGAAATCTTTGAAAAGTTCACACGTGTTCAGTTTGTGATGGAAGATGGCGAGTACAGAATGCAGCCTGGATGGCGAGAACTCTGCGAGTCTATCATACATCAAATCAACCAACCAACCATTTGCGCATGGCCCATTTTGTACCGGAAACCCCAAAACGGGTACATTGACAAATCCTGCGTCTGGTCAGGGCCTCCGCTGTTTGCTAAAAGTTCAGTAATTTTCCAAACAAATTTCGATGAAAACACAACTTACATCCCTAAAGTTTGAAATGGACTCCTGCTATATATAAGGAGGAACATTTTATTTGGTACCAAAAGGGATAGTGAAGACTGAGATAAGCCTATTGCGTCGCTCAACCGGTTAACAGCTTTCCCTGTCCGACTGAAAAGGCTTGGTTTTAGTTTAATCATGTTTATTGCAAGTGGATGGGCCACAAGTTACACAACATTAGTTACGGCCCTACCACTACTATGAATACATAGCAAATAATTTCACATGACAATCGCAGTTCAAAAATACGTAAAGTTTATATAGTATAGTGCGAACAAATTGACCTGAGACTGACCTTTATGCAAGGAATAAATTACTCACTGGCGGTATTCGACTGGTAGGTTTCGTGAAATTTCCGTGAAATTCCACGTAGGCGTGTGGTTCCTAGTTGTAATAGTTGGTCACATGGTCCAATCAAATATTTTATTTGCGTACAGCTCATAAGCGACCGTGGTGCACGAAAGGTTCGACTTTTCCTTCGAATAGAATCGTGCTCCACGATCGCTAATGTATTTGAAAAATAACTCATATTTGATTGGACCATGTGATCGGCTATTACAAGATAACACCACACTCCTGCGTGGAATTTCACGAAAATTTCACGAAACTTCCCAGTCGAATATGGCCACTGTTATCGCTTAATACGTCGGCTTTCGTAAACTTCTCGTGAGTTTTCGGCATCACGTGAATTGCGACCCATTTACCGACCGCTATGTATTGAATATATGTAACAATATCGTCATCTTCGGGAGACGGCGAAGATAAATACATGCATTCAATCGGGTGTGAAATTATGTTAATAGAGTTCACCAGTCTCCGGTCAATTTGTTCGCACTATAGTAATAATTCATTAGAACATTAAGTGAAGGAAAGAGTACATTAAACATTTGCAAATGTGTTGAATAGAATTTAGGAAAGATGAATTTAATACATATAAATTAATAAGAAATAAAATATAATATATGTGTGTTGAGTGTGTGTGAGTGTGTGTGTGTGTGTGAGTGTGTGTGACTTAATACGTGCGTGTGTACGAGTGCGTTATAAGAAAGTTGAGCAAATCGGCTGGCTGAGGTGGAATCAGCAACACAACCTCAGTTATTTCATCGACCAAAAATATGATATCCGGGGAACTCCAATTTCTTTAGGTTAGTGTCTAGCGACGGCTCAGACCAGTCTTTGATAGACGCAGTTTCAAAGCACATTGTTGTTGTGTCTGTCGCACTGAACACCGTTCGTACAGTGCCGTGATCGACCCAAAGTTACAAATTACAGAGGCTTCTCGTCCGCTATAATCAATGAAAACACGAAATCCAGGTGCCGGTTATTTATGGCAGAGCTAGTCTCCTGTCTGTGACTTCAGAGCGCTGTGCAAGAAGGTAAAGTCTGGACTTGGCTCTTGTGCTGGGACATTGCCAAATAGTATAGACCCAGATCAGACGCCACAAAACGCGGGGTCTGATCAGGGTCAACACGGTTTGTGTACAGTACATGAATTTAAGGGACAAAAGAGTCCCCGTTCAGGCTCATTTTTTCAGCCTACATTCATAGACCATGGACCCACCAGTGCTATCAGTACGTTGATTTGTATTTCTGCTCCAAAAATGGATTGCCAATGCTACATTTAAATATTGCCACCTCAAATTGCAACAGTGTGGCGGTTTTAACGAGCACTGAAATTAAGAAGAATAAGGAAAAACATAAATGTCCTAGAAAAGCCCATTTTTCTTATAAGGGCATTCATTCCAAGAACGTATAAACATGATGACTACCATCGTTTTGCTCCAGAGAGAACTTGATGATCTACAGACATCCATGTGCTTTCAAGAAGGGTTGTTGTCAGTGATTGACCTGGCGAAAGAATATGCACTATACTGGCGCATCACATATAAAGGCTAAGACTTTCCAGGCAAAAGGTATGGTGACGTTTTCTAAACTGCTTGCCATGGAAGAATTTCACAGTTACTTCCCTAAACCAGTATCTTAAGAGAATACTCCAATACATACAGAATCAAAACAGAGGGCCCACACAAAACGATAGTAGAATTTCAATGTCTTGAGCACCTTTAAGACCGTAAAAGTTGGTTCAAGACAGGGGCAGTTCGAGTTATTGAGGGCTAAACATAGCGCCAGGTCATGAGACATAATAAGAGTATTTTATTACCTATATTTTTCTATTGCCTCGGCACCTCGGGCGACCCCATGAACTATTGCCCGAAGCCGTAGGTCGCGGACAATAGTTCATGGGGCCGTTCGAGCCGCAGACAGCCGATGGCAATATTGTATGAAACATGAAGAACATGTACAAATGAAGTTTAACATTTTTTTAATGTTGTTAAGGTATGTGTTTAATTAAGATTATAAATTATGTTGTTTCTAATACTCCAAGAATTAATTGCTGTGGATTTTTATAGAATCGCTATTAACCCATTTTGTACCGGAAACCCCAATACGGGTACCCAGGCAAACAGTGCAATGGAGATTAGACGCGACGTCTGATCCGGGCCTACACTGTTTGCAAAAGGTTCAGCCATTTTCCAAATAAACTTTGAAGAACACAACCTGTCACCCTAAAATTTCGAAATGGTCTCCTGCCATATATAAGAAGGATGATTCCATCAGGTACAAAAAGGGTTAATAATAGTTCACGGAGTTATTAAGGGGAATAGGAACACCTTCAGAGGAGGCAACTCCTGCAAAAGTATTTTTGTCTCCCATGTCGAAAGGGGTCAACTCTTAAAGAGTAGACCCCCTTTTTCAATGGGACAGCCCTTATAGAGAAGCGAACAGGAAGTCCCGAAAGTTGTCTCCCTTTGAAATGGTAGAAAATCTTCCAGTTGTTCCCATTCCCCTTAAGGAAAAGGCACTTTAATAATAAAGATGTTACTCCTTATTCCAACTCTTTATAGCGGCAAATTTTTATAGTGGCGGGAGTGGTTGGGTGAGGCAGGGTGACTTGTATCCGACATCTCGAAAACACGCCTTTACAAATGCATTGTAAACCTTACCGCCGAAGCAAACAAAATCTAGTGCCGTCTGCTGGTCAAAAGGGAGAAAAGGATGAAAAAGGGATGAAATTGTGATTTCTCTTCTTGTTTCTGCTCAAACTATAGATATTTCAGAGCAGAAACAATAAAAATAAGGTTTACCCCTGTAAACCCCAGTTTTACTATATGGAAGTGGGGTTGAAGGGGGTCAAAATTTCGTGATCTTATGTCATCGGGGCTCTCAACTGACACTGGCTTACAATTGGTCAAGTCCTGCTCTCCTTGCAGCAGGTATAGTGGTAGAGGTTGAATGTTGCTATTTCTTTTGATTCTTCACTTTCGTTCACTTTTCTTATTCTCTCCTGTATCATTCTTTTATCTCCTCTAATACAATGTATATCGTTTATCTCCATTACGATAACTTATCCGTGTGATATAGTGCATTTTTTCAAACTACGTACAAAAAAGGTAATTTTTCTGATGAAAATGTGTTATATTTTTCTTATTTATACTCCAAAAATAGGTTTTGGGTGCTCGTTAGAACCGCCTAAATGAGGCGGTTCTAACGAATACCCACAACCCATGTCTTTGAGCAGAAATAAGGAAAATAATGTTTACCCCCGTAAACCCCAGTTTTCTCTATATACAGTGGGGTTTAGGGGTCTTTATTTCACGGACTTGTTCACGTGATGCTTTTCTCCCTTTTGTCAAGGAGACGGCACTAGTTGACGAGTCGTTATACCCCATCACAATCTATCGATTTCTGGGGCGATGGCCCCAGAGTGATTAAGAAGAGAGTGAAATTGTCTTACTGCAAAATGCTCATTTTGTACAGGAAACCAAAAACGGGTAATTGGCAAATAGTGCAGATCCAGATCAAATGCCACCTTCTGTGACGTGTGGTCTAGTCCTACACTGTTTGCAAATAATTTACTATTTTCTAAATAAATTTTGAAGAAACCGCAACCTGGCATCCTAAATTTTGGAATGATCTTGTGCTCATATCATATAGCAGATTCCATTCAGTACAAAATGGGTTAAAAGTACTCAGTTATAGAAAAAATAGCAGAGTTCAGTTATATTCTCTAGAACAATCTAAAAATAGCGGATGACGGTAAAACAGTGCAGGTCCAAATAAAATGCCACCTTCTGCGGCATCTGATCGGGGCCTACGCTGTTTGCAAACAGTTTAACTATTTCCCAAATAGATTTTGAAGAAAACACAACCTGCTTATCCCTTAATTTTGAAATGATCTTGTGCTTCTTTAGGTAGCAGATTTCATTCAGTATGAAATGGGTATTAGAAAGTATAGCAGAGTTCAGTTATAACCGTCCTGGAATAAAGAATAAAGAAGTTATTTTTGTTATAGAAAATATCTTATCGCATTTCTTTGACGACATAGAACCAACTAGTGCTTTTTAGAGCCTGCACAATCGAACGAGAAGGATTTAGAGGGTGATGGTAAAACTGGTGACTACCGTGGTCATGGGGCGTTTCGTGCACGAGACGTTTTGCCCCAAACTGTCAAAAAACCGGGACGCAATTGTTCCTATTCCGCAATTATTCTACCCAGGTGTTCTAAGTGGGTATAGGTAATGGAATCAAGTCACAACTATTTTATCGATACTTTATTAATGTAGGAGATGGTGAAAGATACCACTTTAGAAACTATTTGCAACAGATTCTGATTGCTTTGTTTCTGATGTTCTTGTAAACATCGATATATCATTTATAAATTTATATAATAGTTTAAATACTTGCAAGATATGATAAAGAAAAATAAACTTTTTTTCTAAAATGGAAATTAATAACAACCACAACAACAATGAAAACAATTTTGATGACAAAACAGTCCCTCATCTGTAGTTAATGTCTCTGTTAAGATTTCTGCTTTGGATCAAAGACATGAAAACCGTCAAGTGTACAAATTTTCTGGGTCAGAATAGCTAGTTCCATCAAATTAGGCATTATCAGTGACCCCCAAATATATTCTAGCCCTATTTAAACTACTATATTCTTTAATATATTTAAAAAAAAAAAAAAAAAAAATAAACTACTAGCAAGATGCAAAATGTGTCTAATGCTATCCACAGATTACAAACAATCGCCCCATCAGTACTGTCAGTGCTTTGATTATATTAGTAAAGTGAAAGAACAATTATGAAAACACGCCTATACTAATACATTTTAAATTTTACCGCCAAAAAATGAAAAATTTGCCGATAAAAAATTGTGATAGTTTTCTTATTTCTGCTCATCGAGGCGGTTCTAACGAATATCCAAAATTTATATTTCAAAACAGAAATAAGAAAAATAAAGAGTACACCTGAAAACCCCAGTTTTATAATATAAAAGTGAGGTTTAAGGGGTCAGAATAATTATTGTATAGGTGTGTTTTCGTGATTTTAAAATAGCAACGTGATATAGAACAATTCTAGTTTACCACATCCGAGTTTCAACCTGTATAGTACGGCGTTTTACATCGGGGCTCGGAGAAATAAATTTGGGCTGCATGGTGCTTCCACGCAGAGCTGAAACTGACCACACGTGAGTACTGGTAATCCGCTTAGAAGGACTAGGCCTACCAAGATAATGTGATGTGAGTCAGACCGTCCAATGCGTATAAGCCCATTGGTTTCATTAGGCAACAGGGCTTGAGATGTCATTTCATCTCAAAATCGGGTAAAAGCCCACAAAATTGGAAGCAGTGTCTCCAAAATAGCCTAAATAGTGTCGACGGGGACGTTAAACCTTAATTCAAACAAACAAGCAAACGCCGTAGGCCTATCTCATTAGACGGGATCTTAGCCCGTTGACAAACTTCTAAAACATGTCAAGAGATTTGATACAGTAACTTTAGAATATGAGGGATAGGAAAGGAAATATTCAATTACAACATATGTATCTTATTCTAGTATAAATTTAATATTTTTGATGACACCACCATACACAAGTATTTCCGGTTGTTATTTTAGTCAAGTGAAATAACCTTCATTTAGATATCGCATCATGATGTACATATTATACAGTTATTTCATGGCTACTTGGGGGGGGGGGGGGTCTCCTCGGCATCTCGATCGAGCGACCCCATGCACTGTTGACCGAGGCCGTAGTGAGCAATAGTGCGTGAGGCCGTCCGAGGCGCCGACGCCGAGGGCAATATTGCATGGTGCCGCCCGAGGCGCCGAGGGACTACGGCTCGAACACTAGTGCAGGGGGTCGTATAAGGCGCCGAGGGTCAATAGTTTTGTATATTTTCAAAACAGCCATGAAATAACTGTTCTATTACCAAACTCTTGTACGAAAAACACCCATGGAAGAAAACAAATACCATTCAAATAACCACAATATGAAATTTGGGTTAAACACAGTAGAAAACAACAAATGACCGTCCAATAGAACCGCCCAATAGTAAAAGCTCCGAGTAATGGAACACAAAGTAGATCTCCAACATTTACAGCAAAAAGTACTTTTTATATAGGTATACATGTATTGTTTCTGGGTCGATTGTTTGCCAATCGACCCAAAGTTATTTAACACAGATGCTATTCAGTGCTGTTGTCCACCTGGCTTTCACTGATTTGTATGAAATCCAGGTAACAGTTATTTATAGAAAACAGTCTCGCTATTCTTATCGCTGTGAGGTCAGGCTGCTGCATAAAAGAGTTATCTATAGAATCTGGACTGGAATCATGTGTTAGGCTCGGCAAACAGTATAGACCCTGATCAGGGCTTACACTGTTTGCCAACAGTACATGAATTTAAGGGGAATCTGATAGGTTCTACACTGTTTGCTTACGGTAAAGGAATGTAAGTGTAAAGAGAAATGTTAAATGTCAAAGTTTGTCATCATTTTCCAGCTTCTCACCAGTACTGTTGGTTCTTTGATTCTTAACGGATTTTCAAATATTGTAGATGGTTGGCACATGCTCTCGTAAAACGACCTCAGTTGTTCTAACGAGCCTCAAGAGGCGGTTCTGCGAGTACCCATAATCTATGTTTGGCAAATGATAGACATATCATGTATTTTCATCTAAAATATTTTTCATGAAAGACATGTTTTGCTTTTCTAATTTGATGCCCTGATAGTCATTTTTGTATCCTGGGAAGGAAGGTCATGTGAAGCAATGTATATCGGTATACTTAATGATTTGTATATAATACCAGAAATATAGAAATAGAAAATTTATTAGAAGTTAAAATAAAACTTACCATCTGACTGTTTCTGTTTCATACCACTATTCCTCCAGCCTGTTTACTGAAAATCGCGGCGTGAGGAATTGAATGCGTATATTTTATGCACTACCATTAGCACCTTGTTTTGTTTTTGTTTGATTTGGGGTTTAACGTCCCCGTCAACACTGTAAAGGTCATTTTGGAGACGTTGCTTCCAATTTTGTGGGACTTTTACCCGACATTGAGATGAAATGACATCTCAAGCCCTGTCGCCCAATGAAACCAATAGGGTTTATCAGCATGGACGGTCCGCCTCGCATCCCGCTTACTGGACAGGCTTAGATCCTCTAAGCGGTTTACCAGTACTAGTGTGCGGGCCAGATTCAGCTCTGCGTGGAAGCATCATGCAGCCCATATATTTCTTCAAGCCCCTATGGGCGGGGGCCGATTAGCATCTTGTAATCACGCCTCTAACGGGCCTCCGTGGCCTAGTGGCTAAGAGCGCTGACTCTTGATCATTAGGTGTCTCACCGCTGTGGTTCGAGCCTCGCTCGGGTCACATGTGAGACGCCGAGTTCTGCAACGGAAGGTCAGGTGGTTTTTCTCCGGGCACTCCGGTTTTCGTCCACCTCTGATTAACGATCGGCTCGATATGAGTGAAATAATCTTGTAAGGGCCGTAAAACCGAAATCAAAAAAAAAAAAAAAAAAAAAAAAAAAAAAAATCACGCCTCTGTAAGCAAACTGCACTTTATACATATATAGAGTGTACAGTTTATCAACAGAGGTTTGATTGTGGTTTACGTCCCCGTCAACACTATTTATGTCATTTTGGAGACGTTGCTTCCAATTTCGTGCTACTTTTCCCCGACACTGACATGAATTAACTCCTCAAGCCCTGACGCCAAATGAAACCAATAGGGTCAATATGCATTGGACCGATTGACTCACATCACTTCTTAGCGGTTTACCAGTACTCATGTGTGGCCAGTTTCAGCTCTGCGTGAAAGCACCATGCAACCCATTCTATTTCTCCAAGCCCCGAAAGGCGGGGGCCAGGTCTCCAGAGATAAAAATATATACTCTGATTTTTGCCCAGAAACATAGACTGTTGGTGTTTGTTAGAGCCGCCTCATCGATGCGTTTGTAACGAGCACACAAAGCCATGTTTGACGCATAAAAAGAAAACTGACACAATTTTTGTCCGAAAAAAATGGTTTCATTAAGATACTAAAAGAAGGATTATATCGTACGGATATGTTAGCCAAATGAATACGAGGTCAGAAAACATTAAGGTATTTCTTTTTATCTTCTTTAAAATACTGGAATGATGACTATATGATATTGGTCCCTGCCAATCGGGACTTGAAGAAATAAATAGGCTGCATGATGTTTCCACGCAGAGCTGAATCCGACCGCACACTGGTAAACCGCTTAGAGGATCTAAGCATGTCTAGTCAAAGCTGTGGGAGTCGGACCGTCCATGCTAATAAACCCTATTGGCTTCATTGGGCGACAGGACTTGAGCATTTCATCCCAATGCCGTGTAAAAGTCCCACCAAATTGGAAGCAACGTCTCTAAAATAACCTGTATAGTGTTGGCGGGGACATTAAACCAGAAATCAAACAAACAGCATTCTTTCATATCTCGAAAATGGTTCGTTTTCTGATGAAAATTTGTGACATTATTCTTATTTAAACTTAATACATAGGTTGTATGTGCTCGTTAGAACCGCCTCATTGAGGCGGTTCTACCGAGTACCCACAACCTATGTCTTGGAGCAGAAATCAGAAAAGTAATGAATACCCCGAAAACCAAAACGTTCTCTCCATATAAAGTTCGGTTTATGGGGTTGCTCATTTCACGGTCTTTTCAACGTGATGCTCAGACTCGTCCCACGGAATTGGCTCTAATGAGTACATGTTAAACAGGCAACACACACTCTCAAAATGAAAATAGTGAAACAAGAATTCCGCTGAAGGCTATATCGCGCCCTGGGGGCGCAAAGTCACCGAACAATGACATCTAGGCCAAGGTCAAACATAGATGCTTGCATAAAAGTTGTCATTGTTAAATGCAAGCTTGTACTAAGTATCATTAATTAAGCTGTAATAATTCTTGTGAAATGAACTTAACCATTAGGGTGAACGCTAGGGTGGTTGCAATATTTTACAAAGTCAGTGAACCATAAAATGTAGGTCAGGGTCAAATATGGATGCTTGCATTTAAGTTACCATACCCATATACAAGTTTGTACCAAGTATTATTAATAAAGCTCTCATAGTTCTTGAGAAATTAACTTGACCATTTGGGTGAACGCTAGGGTGGTCGCAATATTTAACAAAGTCGGTGAACCCTGAAATCTAGGTCAAGGTCAAATATGGATGCTTGCATTTAAGTTACCATCCCGAGATACAAGTTTGTACCAAGTATTATTAATGAATCTCTCATAGTTCTTGAGAAATTAACTTGACCATTTGGGTGAACGCTTAGGTGGTCGCAATATTTAACAAAGTTGGTGAACCCTGAAATGTAGGTCAAGGTCAAATATGGATGCTTGCATTTAAGTTACCATCCCGAGATACAAGTACAAAGTATTATTAATGAATCTCTTCTAGTTCTTGAGAAATAAACTTGAACATTTGGGTGACCGCGAGGGTGGTCACAATATTTTACAAAGTCAGTGACAATGAAATTTAGGTCAAGGACAAATATGGATGTTTGCATTTAAGTTGCAATCCCCAGATTCAAGTTTGTACCAAATATCATTAATGAAGCACTTATAGTTCAAGGCTTGAGAAATAAACGTGACCATTAGGGTGAACGCTAGGGTGGTCGCATTATTTTACAAAGTCAGTGAACCATAAAATTTAGGTCAAGGTCAAATAGGGATGCCTGCATTAAAGTTGCCATCCCCAGATACAATTTTGTACCAAGTATCATTAATGAAGCTCTTATAGTTATTGAGACATAAATTTGACCATTCGGGTGAACGCTAGGGTGGTCGCAAATGTTGACGCCTTGACAAACGGATGGACGAACGGACGGGCGCCTATATAGCGCCATACTAATAGCAGGCGCGACAAAAACAACATAATTAATATGCTGATATCTGGAAACATTTGAAGAACCCCAAAGGGTCTAATGAACGAGTTCGATGAATCCATGGTAACGATCCATTCTTTGCGAATTATTGAAGTTTTTTTATTTTTTAGTTATGAAAAATACATGTACGTGTTTATCAAAATCTTATTTCTATCAGACGAGATGAAGCTTCTTAAGGGAAATATATTAACCGTTAGGGGAGGAAACTATTCTCGCCCCTTGTTAATAGGGGTCACCTTTTAAGGCAAGAACCTGCTCTTATGGGAAAGAATTTGTTCTTGCTCTTAAAGGAGGAAAATGCTCCCGAAGGCCTGCTCTTAAAGAAAACAGTTTGCTTTTGATAGTGTGATCCTTAAGGAAAGAATTTGTTCCGGGGTTGGGGGCTGCTCTTAAAGGACAAAAATGCTCCTGAGGGTCTGCTCTTATAGTCACGAATTTGCTTATGAGGGCCTGCTCTTAAAAGAGAGAATTTGCTCCAGAGTGCCAGCTCTTAACGTTAAGCTTATTCGCTCTTATTGGAAAGAATTCGCTCCTCAGGAGCAAATTCTTTCCTTAATAGAGTAGGCCATTTTTTCAGCTGATTTCCGATTACAAGAAAGAAAACTCCAAAACGTGTCTGGGTTAAATGTGTAAATTGCTGCTGCTTGTTTGTTCTAAACCACTATAAAACCTTATTATGCTGATCTGATTCTATGTTTTCTTTTTACCTATCTGTAGTTACATTTCCAGTGAAAAGCCTAATGTGAACCTATAGAAAACAATGTGGTTCATATTTCCATGAACGCATCGAGTCACATGATTTTCAGTGACGTCCAGTGACGTCAGTCTAAACCATTGTTCTCTACGGGCGTTGGTGACGTCAATGCTGTTCCACTCTTTGTAGAAAAACAGCGTGTAAATGTTACTCAGCTTTAAAAGTTTGCCCTTTAAGCATTTTATCGCCCAGTGATTTTATTGCTTTACATGAGATTATGAACGACAACGGGTCGCTAGCAAAGTTTACATGAATCCCTTCGGGGTTCATCTACTTTGCACGCGACCCCCCCCCCCCCCCCCCCCCCCACCCTGCGTTCAGTAAAAAAAAATAAAATTCATTTCATAATTGAATGGCAATTGGCCTATATAAAACAATGTTCTGCTCAGACAAAAACAAATAACCTACATACCCAACAAAAGACTTGTTGGCAAGTTGTGCCGATATGGATTTGGAAAGTGCCATTTTTTTTCCTTATTTGTTTAACCCTCTAATGCCCGGTGTATCATATATGATACATGTTTTTTCAAAAGCTATTACTTGACATTATGTATGCATTCTGACTTAATTTCCTTTGTTTTTATTAATTTAGTTTGGAAATATTAAAAAAAGGTTCAAATTCTTAGCCTAGCTTTATGTCATGTGACATTAATTTTCTTTCCAATATGGCGGCTTCCGCGTGTAACTAGGTTCCTAGTATAGAGGTCATAACATCTGGGTGGAATCTGCATGAACTTGTGTGTATAATATGCAAATTACATCTGGTAATAAGAATTAAAGCTTGAAAAATATAAATAGATGTCTATAAACTCTGCAAATATCTTGGCTAGTGTACTCTGTGCTTGTAAGTTTCCATGTATCATATATGATACATCGGGCATTAAATCTACTGTATCATTTATGTATCATATATGATACATGAGAATCAAAATTTAGAATGTAACTGTGTCTTGTTTTAAACAACATCTATCAACATCTTTTATTTTATCTAATATTTTTGATATGAAATTAAGACACCTCATACAATATATTTCGATACTTGCAGTTAAACATGCACATGCTGCCGTTTGTTTTGTGTATCATATATGATACATTGGCCATTCATCATGAAAACACACCTAAATAATCTTGATCCACTTAAACTCCACTTTCATGTAGTAAAACTGGGTTTTACCGGCGTATGCATCATTTTTATCCCCCGACCAATTGGGTTGGGCGAATATGGCAATCAGCCTGGCACCCATCCATCCATATGTTCGTCCGTATGTCCGTCTGTCCTTAGACAAAACCTTGTGGTGGCTTTTACTTTAATACCCTTTGAGATATGATGGTACTTGGCACAATTGTGCACAAGTTTGAGAAGGTGTGTGATGCTCAAGAACCACAACTCTTGGTGCCATGATATTTGAGTTATATCTCCTTCCATTATCATTGTATGACGACATTGTGATTGCCGTATCTCCAATATTTATTGTACACAAGGTTGAGAAGGTGTGTCATGCAGAAGAACCAGAACTTTCAATGTCATGGTATTTGAGTTATCTCCCCATACAATATAATAGTATGACTACCTTGTGATCACCATATAACTAAATACCCTTTGAGGCATATTGATGTTATTCAGTACAATTGTACACATGAAGTTAAGATGAGGTGTAACATGCACAGGTACAACAACTCTTGTTGCCCTGGTTTTTTAGTTATCTCCCCTGACAATATAATCTTGCCATAACTCAAATACCCTTTGAGGTATACTGATGGTACTTGGTACAATTGTACACACGGTTGAGAAGGCCTTGGCTGATTTGAGTCTCTGCTGGATGCCTATGGACTTTTGTAGGAAATAATTTGCACCGGCACAATTTATGAAATTCGATGCTCAGTTTTCAGCATTTTAATATTTTTGTTGTTCCCCTGTTATATATTACTGTGCTAAAATTGTTTAAATTAATGTTTTAATTAAATTGTACCAACTGTATTTATCCTATACCTTAATTTAGTTAAGGAAAACAACATATAGTAAATGTATCATATATGATACATGAAAACTTAATGCCCGATGTATCATATATGATACATGCCATAAAATCACATCTGGGACATAAATACCTGAAACTTCTTTGATTTTGTGATTAACTACTTGACAGGAATCACATATTTCAGTTTGAGAATTTTTTCCACACTAGAAAAGGGTTTGGGCACTAGAGGGTTAAGGTTAATTAACAACCAGAACAAGACGGAAAGATACATACCCAGCCACAATTGACAACCAATTGAGTAAACTCGCGCGAATTGGGTACTTATCACAAAGGCGACCAGCGAAAGCTCAGGCGAGTCTGCGTATGCGCGCAGTCTCACCAGGGCCTTGGCTGCTCGCGGACATATAGAAAAGATCTCGGAATAGCTTCATTTGATTAGATGGCCACGTATGCGCATTTGAAGAAGAAACATTCAGTGCGTTTTTCATGGTTCGGCTCAATTAGATGTTTGCGCTATTGATCATAACTGAGCCGGGTTACAGCAAAAAGTACAGGTTGGCATGAACAAACTAGCGCATGTGCGCTGGTCGATCTCGTACGAGCCATCTGTGGCTCGTGTGGCTCGTATAGCATCCATGGACTCAGAGATGAACTAAAAGGGTGCTCAAGACGGGCTAGAGGTTCGTTTATGTGCCCCGGCTGCACAATCGAATGGTACGAATTTGTATAATCAAAGAGAGAGATGTAACGACAGCGAAGACAATCGAACTAAGAAATGTCGAGCAATTATATATTATTAAAGTCATCTTGCCATGCTTTCGAATTCACATTAAACTGTCCGAAAACATATGGGCCCGTCAAGCGATTTTGGTACTTATCGCGTATGCGAGCAGCGAAGGTTCAGGCGAGCCTGCGCATCCGCGCAGTCTCGCCAGAACCTTTGCTGCTCGCTCATACAAGCAGTGAATCAAGAGGATCCTGCCGACAGAAAGCCATATCCCTGGCCCCTCTGAATGGCTGGGCATGCGCAGTTAAAATTTGTCATGACGGAATGCTCGAAGACACAAATTCGCTTGGCGGGGCTCATATATTAAATCAAAGTACTGAAAGCACTGGTGAGTCCTGATCGAGTGTAGGCTTGGAATCGATCCTGAACGAACACTTAGACTGTTTCGTAAAACCCTTAAAATTATGTTTTTATGCAAACAATGTTAACCCTGGTGTCTGATCTGGATCTCCACTACACTATCTGCCAATGACCCAGTACACGATTTTACAGATAATCAATCTTTTCCCACTGCGCTGTCACGTCACACCATTATGAAAACATGCCTATTCAAATGCATTGTAAACTTTACTGCCGAAAAAAAAAACACGAACATTTTAAGATGAAAAATTGTAATAGTTTTCTTATTTCTGCTCAAAATAGAGATTGCTGGTACTCGTTAGAATCGCCTCGTCGAGGCGGTTCTAACGTGTACCCACAATCTATATTATAGAGCAGAAATAAGGTATACCCCTGTAAACCCCAGTTTTACTATATAAAAGTTGGGTTTAAGTGTTCAAAATTATATATAGGCGTATTTTCGTGATGTGGAGAAGAAAAGCGCTGCTATAAATACATGTAACCGTTTGACCCCCGCCCATCGGGGCTTGAAGAAATATATATGGCTGCACGCTGCTTCCACGCAGAGCTAAATCCGACTCGCACACGAGTACTGGTAAACTGCTTAGAGGCTCTAAGCCTGTCCAGGCAAAGCGGTGCGAGTCGGACCGTCCATGCTTATAAACCCTATTGGTTTCATTGGGCTACAGGGCTTGAGATGTGTTTTCATCTCAACGTCGGGTAAATGTCCTACAAAATTGGAAGCAACGTCTCCAAAATGACCTAAACAGTGTTGACGGGGACGTTAAACCTCAAATCAATAATACATGTAACCGTTACCTAGAGTTTGTACATGGTCAACGATAGTCTCATGGACAGTAGCAGACGAGAAGCTTCTGTACTTGGTAACTTTGGGTCGACTGATAAACAATCAGCCCAGATACACTGTAAAATGCTTCGTAGGTCCAACGTAGTCTTATCAAATTTATATATGATCGATCCGGCCTCGGACAACAGTGCATCGCCCATATGGGCTTGAAGAAATATATGGGCTGCACGATGCTTCCACGCAGAGCTGAATCCGGCCCGCACACTAGTACTGGTAAACCGCTTAGAGGATCTAAGCCTGTCCAGGAACCGCGGTGCGAGGTGGACCGTCCATGCTAATAAACCCTATCGGATTCATTGGGCGACAGGGCTTGAGATGTCATTTCATCTCAATGTCTGGTAAAAGTCCCACAAAATTGGAAGCAACGTCTCCAAAATGACCTTTACAGTGTTGACGGGGACGTTAAATCTCAAATCAAAACAACAGTGCATCAGGTCGTCAACAGCACCGAGGGGCAATATGTTTGACTATACTCCAAACTGCCAGATTAGCCCAATCAAGGCGATTGTAATGAGTAAATGTACAAACTCCGTGCCTCTTAACGATAAAATAGAAAAAAAAAATGAAAGTTGTGTCAAAGTATCTTAAAAAGGCTTGGCAGTTAATGCCATTTTTCTATTTTCCCCATTATAAGTCTATGCAAAATCTAAGTTGCAATCGCAAGCAATCTAAAGAGCCGAATTTCACAATAGACACAAAACCTGTAAAGGCAAATATTGTGACTATTTTCATAAAGTCTCTACCTCCCCTCTACCTCCTAGAGCATATGGTTTCTGAGGAGATGATTTTTAAGTATTTTCTTATTCTATTTTTTTTTATCATTTTGGTTTCCATGGCAACCAATAACAAGATGTGTTTGTGAAACACTGATGCCCCCGGACAGCGCATGTTAAATATGAAAGCAGTATCACTATGCAATCAAAAGGTATGGCCAATGTTCAAGTCTTAAAAAAGTAGGTCAAGGTCACAAGGTCAAAATTATGGGATTGTTGAAAAGGTCTTGTGACATAGTATGCACATGTGAAATATGAAAGCCCTATCACTTACCAATTGAAAGTTATGGCCAATGTTAAAGTTTTTAAAAAGTAGGTCAAACGTCAAGGTCACTAGGTAAAAAAATATGGTAACACTGAAAAGGTCTTATGAAAAAGAATGCACATGTGAAATATGAAAACCCAATCACTTACCAATCAAAAGTAATGGACTATGGTAAAGTTTTTAAAAAGTAGGTCAAACGTCAAGGTCAAGGTCTCAAATTATGGTACCACTAGAAAGGTCTTGTGACAAGGAGTGCACGTGTGAAATGTGAAAGTCCTAGCACTTATCAATCGCAAGTTATGGCCAATGTTATAGTTTTTAAAAAGTAGGTCAAACGTCAAGGTCACGAGGTCAAAATTATGGTACCACTAGAAAGGTCTTGGGACAAGGATTGCACATGTGAAATATGAAAGCTTTACCACTTACCAATCGAAAGGTATGGCCAATAGTTAAACCTTTTAAAAAGTAGGTCAAACATCAAGGTCAAGGTCACAAGGTGAAAAATTATGGAACCACTAGAAAGGTATTTGACAAGAAATGCAAATGTGAAATATGAAAGCCCTTTCACTTACCAATCGAAAGTTATGGCCAATGTTAATGTTTTTAAAAAAATTGAAAAAAGTAGGTCAAAGGTCAAGTCCAAGGTCACGAGATCAATAATTATGGTACCACTGGAAAGGTCTTGTGATAAGGTATACACATGTGGAATATGAAAGCTCTATCTATTACCATTCAAAAGTTATGTCCAATGTTAAGGTTTTTGTAGACAGACAAACGGACAAACAGACAGACAGACCAAAAACTATATGCCCCCCGAATCTAGATTCCGGGGGCACAACAACCGCCCGAGTTATACCTAAATGTTTCATATCTGGAGTTATGTAAAATTCCATAGGGACTCAAGAACGTGCTTTCTTGCAGACCAGATAAGGAAATCCTTGACTTAACCCTGGGATAGAAATTCTTATCCTACCCAGGTTATCCTACCCAGGGATATGATATGAGGTGTTTGGTGTGCACTGGTTAAAAAAGACGTGACTTATGTCGTCGTTAAGTTTGACGTCACTGCACGTACATTGGCGTCTAAAACGCTGCATTATTGTCATCAAAGATCATTAGAAAAAACCCACTCTGAGAAATGAAAGGAATCTTACATGGGTGTGATCCGGTACTACTAGACAGAAAAATCCGCCCCTCGGCATCACTGTCCGATATTACTCTGCAAGCCTCGTGATTTCAGCCAGTGACCATGGTGACCCTAGGGACGGATTTTTCTATGGACGCCTCACACCCATGTAAGATTCTTATATGATTCGGCCATTGTAAATGCATGGGCTCGTCGGTGTTTTTAGTACATGTACATGCATGAGTTCATTAAATGAACCTCGTGTATTTCTTTTATTACAGACAGGATTTGCCAAAGTCTTTCATAGCAAGTGCAATTTTGTCTAATGAGATACCAGCTAATAATTATGTTGGCATACAGTCTGTTTTACTTTGCCTGTGATTAGCGTTCATCGACTAAGCCGGGGCACAGTAAAGCTACAAGGGTTGCAATGCATACATATAAGCTAGTCCATTCTCCAGGTGCTTAAGAAGTCTTTTCTGGTCGCTGTTTTGATTCGCCTTCTACCAGCGGAGTCTCTGATCAGGCAGGCTGTATCCGAAGGAATATAAAAACCTTACATGGGTGTGACGGGTGTCGCGAGGGTCACTGTCCGGCATCACGAAGCTTGCCGAGTGATGCCGGACAGTGATCCCGAAGGGTGGATTTTTTCTATCAACCACTCACACCCATGTAGGATTCTTTTTCTTTCATACCTTCCGTTTTCAAAACTGCAGTCACTTCGGTTGCCGCCATATAGTCATGTTAACTGACGCCACGTAAGGTAACCTTAACGACGGCGCAAATGATATTGTATTCAACCAGTGTATTTATCAAACACACTAGAATATTTGATTTTCGGTAAAACCACCAGGGTTAGAACAGAATTTCTATCCCATGCTAAAACTAGTGATTGCTTTTTGCTGGTGTGCTAATCCAAGTATGTCTTTGCTGGCCCCATGTGCCATGTTGTAAGTTTCGATGTATACTGACTCACCTATAAACTATTAACCCTTATCCTGCTGAATAATTAATTTTGCCACACCCATTTCTGACTATCACCGTTTGCAAAAGTAGGGGTTGTCGTGTTCAGCTGGATAGGGTTAAGTTGTTCCCCATTTTCAACTAGATAAATGGATAATACAAGTTTAACGGGGTAGGTGTTCCGGATTGGAGTTGGGTAGTGTTTCTCTTTCGAACATCGAAATATTTTCTCCTTTTCCAGCGAGTGTCCATTGTTTAATCTGCATGTTTTTATAGGTGACACTGTCAGCAGTTAAGACAAAGAACTGACGCCACCGATCGCGGCGTCTGATCAGAGTCTACGCTGTTTGTTTATATTACTGGAGGTTTCGTAACACATAACTAAGGAAACAACAAACATTGACTGCGGTCTTACGAGTACGAGTCAGTGGGTTAAATTTAAAAAAAAAAACAGTGAACAGACCTAACGACGCTCACATGATAACTCTCTCTCTCTCTCTCTCTCTCTCTCTCTCTCTCTCTCTCTCTCTCTCTCTCTCTCTCTCTCTCTCTCTCTCTCTGATGTTTCGATGATGAACCCGAGTTTACAATCCCCAGTCAAGAGAAATCCTGCCTTTGGTTTTCACGACCATGTACACTAAAATTCCCTTCAGACCACCTTTGTGGCTGTCTTGAGACCACTTTTGAACAGTTGCAATATTCCTAGACATTTGAATGCTAAGAAGGAAACAGCTGAAACTTTCAACTGCATTTGATTAAAAAGGAAAAAAAAAAAGAAGTCTTTATTTCAGCCGGTCTTAATAGCGGAAATCACGAAAACTCGCCTATATAATTTTGACCCCCCTTGAACCCCACTTTTATATTGTAAAACTGGGGTTTCCGGGGGTATACCTTATTTTTCTTATTTCTGCTCTAAAATATAGATTGTGGGTACTCGTTAGAACCGCCTCGATGAGGCGGTTCTAACGAGTGCCCATAATCTATATTTTGAGCAGAAAAAAGAAAAATATCACATTTTTTTCATAATAAAATTTTCATTTTTCGGCGATAAAGGTGGCAATGTATTTGTATAGGCGTGTTTGCGTAATGAATATATACAACCCGTTCTGCTCAGCTATAAACCTTGAAAACTAGAAGTATTATATTTATCATTTGGAAACTTGTCCATGTGAAATAATGGCGTCCAACATGGTGTCAGAAATGACAACTATTAGTTTTTCTTTGTTTGTTTATATTAGGCTTTAACTGCCCAGTTAACACTATTTAGGTCATTTTTGAGCCGGTCAGTTTACGTATCCACACTTTTCATTGGCAGACTTATAAGCGGTTAACCAGTACAGTGCACATTCTTTCGCCAGAAACTGACAACTGATCTCATTGAATCTTGAGCGAATGACCTTAGAAAAAGAAACAAATATTACGTAAAAGTATAATATCTTTGTTGTTTCTGCTTTCAACATAGATTGTGGGTACACGTTAGAACAGCCTCAATGAGGCAGTTCTAACGAGTACCTACAATCTCTGTTTTTTACTTTTTTTAGCAAAAGTAAGGTAAATAATGTATACCCCCGTAAACCCCAGTTTTCTCTATATAAAGTGGGGTTTAGATGGGCCTTCGATTCACGGACTTATTATCGTGATGTCAAAGCAGCAAACACAAATGTGCAGCGCAGGCTGATCTGTAACTTTGTTGTTCGCAAATGACAAAAAAAGTTTTTCTCATGGCGTGACTCATGCGCGTTTGAAAGCAATATCCGAGCACACGTTCCTGCCGGCTATTGCTGCCTATTACTGCGTCCTTAAAAGAAAGCAATTGCTTGGTAATATAACTGTCGAGCAGGGAATCATCTCATTTACCCTTTGAGAACAAATAGAATCGACTATCTTGTGGCTTTGGATAGGTCCATTTCCAACTTAAGGGGTGCCGGATTTAATTTAAGTTTTACGAAAAATCAATCACCGAGAGGAAACAGTGGAGACACGGAACAGATGCCGCATTCTGCGCCATCTGACCAGAGTCTCCGCTGTTTGAAAGTATCCTTCTGAGGGGTCGCTAGGCGTATATGGGTTTATTTATCCAATATGCATCGTTGAAGACGAAGATTGAATAGCGTCCTTTCGGAGAATTCAAGCATATTTCTTACGTAGTCCCTCACCATATTCATCTTTATAATCGCAAAAGCCGGCCCCCGCCCATCGGGGCTCGCAGAAATAGATGGGCTGCATGATGCTTCCACGCAGAGCTGGAATCGATCGCATACGAGTACGGGTAAACCGCTTAGAGGATCTAAGGCTGCCCAGGCAAAGCGGTGCGAGTCTGACCGTCCATGATTATAAACCCTATTGGTTTCATTGGGCGACAGGGTATGAGATGTCATTTCATCTCACTGTCCCACAAAATTGGAATCAACGTCTCTCAAACTACCTTTACAGTATTGACGGGGACGTAAAACCTTAAATCAAACAAAAACAAGCATATTTCTTACATCAGACCCTCACCATATTAACCTTAATCACAAATGCATGTTTCAGGACACGGGCTATCTTGTTCGACTTGGTATTCTTCGCAGAAATCGAAGCATCGTGCTACCAGGGGCGTTTCTAGAACTGTAGCGACCTTCAATCAGCACTTTTGGCTGATTGTTTGTCACTCGACCGAAAATTATTAAGCACATTAGCTTTACGTCGCTGTTGTCCGCGTGACTATCACTGATTTGTATGAAACCCAAGTAACGGATAATTTTAGCCGCGCTATTCTTGTCGATATGACGTCAGAGTGCTGTATATATCTCACGAATTCACGCCTATACAAATACATTGTAATTTTTATCCGCTAAAAAAAAATAATAATAATAATAAAACAAAAACAAAAACGAAAATTGTATGATGAAAAACTGTGATACTGAATCTGACCCGCACACGAGTACTGGTCAACCACAGAAAGGATCTAAGCCTGCCCAAACAAAGCGGTGCGAGTGTCGGACCGTCCATGCTTATAAACCCTATTAGTTTCATTGGGCGACAGGGCTTGAGATGTCATTTCATCTCAATGTCGGGTAAAAGTCCCACAAAATTGGAAGCAACGTCTCCAAAATGACCTTTACAGTGTTGACGGGAACGTTAAACCTCAAATCAAACAAACAAACTGTAAACTACATGTATTTGCGGATAACGTTTAAATGTTTTCCGACTGTTTCGTAAATAATTTTCGTAAAATCATTCTTCGATATAAAAAGATTGGGTACAACATGGATGTTATACGACAGACTGCATGCATGGTAGTTAACCCAATCACGGTTGGCAACTTTGCTTCCCTCTTTAATTGCACGCCGGTGGGTCAGGCCTCAGATTCTATGACGGCTCCAACGTAAAGGCTTATTGAGAATTAGAGAAATCTAATTCAAGGTAATGTTGGTTGGTGCCTGATGCTCTGTCTCTGGTCGGGCCCATCGGAGTCTAACTGTTGGTTTTCTTTTGCTCCAGCATTTCAGTGCTTTCTTGCTGTCGAGTCCTCACCGTTGTCTTACCTCTGTGGTTCTTTGATTTTTTGTGTTCACGGAGATGTTGCACTGATGAGTTAGGAGGCCTTCATGCGGACTGAACAAATTATTTGTCTAAATCGCGACGGAAGTAAGGGCGAGGATTGTGGCCACGTAAAATCGATTTAAGCCCCCCAGTGGAAATCATTCCACTGACCGTTCCAAGGCGGTTCTTCTGTGACGGTTTATTTATGGTGTTGTTTGTTACTTACTATGTGTATCACTTGTGTCTTTTTATTTTGGATGGCCATATGGCCATTTTGTGGGAAAGTAACTGTCCTTATGGCCTTCCTTTGTTTAGGTTTCCATTATGGTCTGGTCGCTTAATGTTTGTGTTTCTTTCCCTTGGGTGTCTTTGATGGGTGGAGTAAGTTAATTGTATCGATTCCTGATCTTTGTTTTACTTCTACTTTAAGAACCTTAACCCTGAAAAAAAAGTTTTAAAATAGTTCTGGCAGTCTTTAGAATAGACATGGACACATCAAAAGTTTTTAGGGGCAATAGCCTAGTCATAGATGGATTTAATATCATATTTTTTAATGCTTGATTGGATGTTGTCCATGTCTAGACAGGTGCTAGATACAGTCAAATTCCTATAATAAGACCACTTTGGGACTGTTCAAAGGTGGTCTTTAAGACCACTTTTGAACAGTCCCAAAGGTGACCTCTTTCTAGAAAATTCTGAGTGCAAAAACACGCAGAAAGAATTACTGTAATCTTTTAAATTTGTTTTTAATGGAGAATTAGTCTTAATTTTCGGCGATCTTTACCCGTATCCTGCTGTTCACGACAAACCCTATCTTTGCAATCAATGTAGATCCAGATCAGATGGCTTCCATCTGATCCGTATCTACACCGTTTGACATTCAGTTTATGAATTTGTAGGGATAAATTACATCAGGTAATCGTAAAAGTCCCACAAAATTGGAAGCAACGTCTCCAAAATAACCTTTACAGTGTAGACGGGGACGTTAAACCTCAAATCAAACAATCAAACAAACATCAGGTAATCTGATTGGTTCCAAGTCAGAAATGCGTCTGGCTAAATTGAACATATTCATAAATTGAACATATTCATCAGGATAAGGGTTAATAGGGAAATTTCACTGTACTTGGTCGAAGTTTAAACATCCTATGGTCCTCACTTTACATTACGATAACACACCCGTGCGGCATAGTGCATATTTCACATCTCCAAAATGGCTACATTTCTGATGAAAATCCGTGATATTTTGCTTATAAATACTGAAAACATAGGTTGTGGGTTCTCGTTAGAACCGCCTCAATGTCAACCTACGAAAAATAATGTATACCCCCGTAAACCCCAGTTTTCTCTATATAAAAATGGGTATAGGGGGGTCTTCATTTCACGGAATTATTCACGTGATGAAACCGTAAGCTGCCGAGAGAAAGTACATTTGAAAATGTCGTCTGTTTATGTCGTCCGCTAAATCTTCTTGCAAACGCTTTTGAAATATTTTTCATACAGTTAAACAGTTTGGACCCAGATCAGATTGCTCCTAGAGCAGCAGTCGGACCTGGGTCCACACTGTTTGCAAAGCTGACTTTTATAGTAACCGGCAGACGACAAAGCAGACGACAATTGTCGTGATTGGCATTTTATGGGTTAACAAATCGGTGTCTCTTTGTTTGATTTTAGGTTTAAAGTCCCCGTCAACACTGTAAAGGTCATTTTGGAGACGTTGCTTCCAACTCTGTAGGACTTTTACCCGACATTGAGAGGAAATGACATTTCAAGCCATCTCGCCCAATGAAACCAATAGGGTTTATAAGCATGGCCGACTCGCACCGCTTTGCCTGGGCAGGCTTAGCTCCTCAGCGGCTAAGCTGTTTACCAGTACACGTGTGCGGGTCGGTTTCAGCTCTGCATGGAAGCATCATGCAGCCCATATATTTCTTCAAGCCCCGATGGGCGGGGGCCGAACAAATCGGTGTAATGAACACCCTTGTTAACACCACTTTTTACCGGAGAAATGTGGCCTACCGGGGCGTAAACTGTTTGTATAAACTACAGTAGAACTTCGATGGCTCGTCTACCATGGCTGAGTCGAACCCGTTCTTGAGTCCCTAGGAAATTCCTCTACATGAGAAACAGTGGGTGATAATTTAGGAGATTTTAGTTTTTTATCTTGCAAATGTATGCTGTGTGTACTCATTAGAACCGCCTCAATGAGGCGATTCAAATAAGTACACACAGCATACATTCTTATTTTCATACATTTTTATTCTAGAACACCGAAAAGATGCTCCAAAGTATATCGTTATGCTCCTAACAGTAATCCTCAGTGGCTCGAACTATCCCTGTCTCGAACAGATTTTCGAGGTCCCAAAGGTGTTCGAGCCATTGCAGTTCGACTGTATTTCCATTTGTTTTGCTTAAGGACATAGATTGTGGGTATACTCGTTAGAATCGTCTCTACGAGGCGGTTCTTACAAACAGCCACAATCGATCAGTAATAAAGAAGACAAAATCACAAATTGTCTTCAAAATGTTTGTTACCTTCGGTGACATTGAAGCATCACGAAGACACTCCTATGTAATTTTTACCCCCTTGAACCCCACTTTTATATAGTAAAACTGGGGTTTCCGGGGGGTTAACCTTATTTTTCTTATTTTTGCTCTAAAATATAGATTGTGGGTACTCGTTAGAACCGCCTCGACGAGGCGGTTCTAACGAGTGCCCACAATCTATATTTTGAGCAGAAATAAGAAAAATATCACAATTTGTCATAATAAAATCTTCATTTTTCGGCGATAAAGGTGGCAATGTATTTGTATAGGCGTGTTTGCATAATGATACACATACGAGTATTACTGACTGGTGTGTTGTCAAAATGAACTGTCACACTAACTCTAAAAAGGCAAACAACCAGCAAACACGGCCAGTTGCTTTTCGATTTCGACTGCGTTCCATTATTCGTTGATTGACGAAGGTTGACGTGTGGATGTTACAAACAACAGTATCCACTCGCTCAAAATATTGTTAGCTTAACGGGATCGTCAGTGGAAAAAAAATAAAATAATACTTGTGCGTGCGTGCGTGCGTGTGTGCATGTGTGTGTCTTCCTGACGAAATTTGAGTAGCTTTTGCTGATTAGCTGTTGCATTCGCAAAAGCTACTCACATATTAGTATAGTTTGCCAGCATGTAAATTGAATCAAATAACTTAACTAACGACATTGTTAGTTTTGATCAATTTCAGCGATGCACATTTGGTTAAAATCTCTGTATAATGTTCCTAAATTCACAAAATAAAAGAAGGCTTTCATTATTCGATTCGTCTTACTTAAATCGGAGATAATTCTTGAGAAGGCTATTATTATCTCAAGCGCGCTATATATCATGTCAAAATCTTCGTAGGGGCTAATAATTAAGGACAATCTTCACATTATTTCAGTCTACCGAAGATACGGAAGCTGTAGTTGCTATATATGGTGCAAAATACGTACTTGTCGTTCGCTTAGATTTGGACAGCTCTTTCTTTCTTTCTTCCGGTTTCGCCTTAACCCCAGTAGGGGACACAGACGGTGTATGTTACATACATTCCAGTTTTGCAGGATGAAAGCCTACACAGTAATCATGTAATTACGGTAGGGTTCTTTAACCTGCACAGGGGATGGTTCTCCCTGCACAGGGGGGCCTCCAGTTAACGTCCCGATCCGAAGGACGGTGCACTTTATGACATTCATCCCTGCAAATGATGCCAGTGGAGCGTGTTCGGACACCGAAATTTTCACACCGCTGCCGGGGATCGAACCCGGGACCTCTAGCATCAGAGGCAAGTGCACTAACCACTGAGCTATCACGCCCCTTAAGCTCCCGTTTAAAAAAGGGTGTGGGTACATTTGGCATTTTCCCGCTATTTTGCTGAAGAGGAGTGAACATGTGTCAGTTCCTGTTTGATTACCCCTCACAAAAAAGAGAAGAAGAAGAAAGAAAGAAATTAAAGAAACGAAACGAAGTGAAAAACAAGAATTCCGCCGAAGGCTATGTCGCACCAGTGGGGTTACAAAGTCACCAAACCATGAAATCTAGGTCAAGGTCAAACCTGAATGCTTGCCTAAACGTTGTCATTCCTGGGTGTAAGTTTGTACCAATTATCATTTATGAAGCATCCTACAGTTCTTGAGACCTAAATTTGAACATTAGAGTGAACGCTAGGGTTTACGCAATAATTCACTAAGTCGGTGAACCATGAAATGTAAGTCAAGGTCAAATATTGATGATTGCACCACAGTTGTCATTTCTAGACGCAAGTTTGTACCAATTAACAATTTAATAAAACTCTTTTTTTTTTTTTTTTTTTTTTTTAGAGATGAACTTGAATATTGTGGTGTGAACGCTGGGTTAAGCGCAATAGTTCACGAAATCAGAGAACCATGAAATGTATCTCAAGCTTGCATCTAGACACAAGTTTGTACCAGGAGTCATTAATAAAGCTCTTATAGTTCTTGAGAAACGATAAGTTGTATTTTGACCGAGTTGTCTAGTCAGATCAGTGTGCATTGACACAGTTTGGTTGTTATTGTTGTTGTTGTTGTTGTTGTTGTTGTTGTTTTGGAGTTTAACGGCCCAGTCAACGTCGTGCCGGTTAGTTTACCAAACAACAGTTTACCTGAGCAGATTTAACCCATAAAATGCCAGTCATGACGATTGTCGTCTGCTTTGTCGTCTGCCTGTTACTTGAAAAGTCATTTTTCCACAATGTTTGCCTGTATGCAAAAATATTTTTAAATAGTTTGCAAGAAGATTCAGCAGACGACATAAGCAGACGACATTTTCAGCTGTAGATTTTCTCGGCGGCTTAATGGTTAAACATAAGCTCTCAACCAGTACAGTGTACGTTCCTTAGCTAGGAACTGACAACTGACATTCTTGAATCAGCAGAAAATGGTGGTAGAAAGATTTCTTGATCAATTATAATGACAGAATGTTGCAGGACCAAATAGGTATCGAACCGACAACCCTCTGATTACAAAACAGACGCTCTTGAGCTGCTTTAGCTAAAAGATACAGATTGTGTTGAACTCGTTATGACCGCCTCAGTGAGGCGATTCTAACGAGCACCAGCAATCTATGTTTAAAACTGAATTAAGAAAAATGCTACTCACGATGTACCCAGCCATGAAAGCACCATTTTTAAATGTATGTGTTTTCGATATGTTTGACACTTTCATAATCAACCGTTCCGGTGGTTTTTATGACGTAATCAAATAGGCACATGACAATGAGAGTAACAATTGTAATGTCATTATAACCTTGACATAGTTCCAGAGAAGGATAGAGGATCATCTTCCTTATTTATATGGAACTGGTATAGGTTACAAAGAATGTTCGTTGGTACAAAGCTTTTTCCCTACAACCCAAACAAAACAAAAGGGTGACGGTCTGACTTATTCCACTTTGCCTGGGCAGGCTTCTGTACCTTTAAAGTGTGTATTGGTGTATATGACTGAAGGGTCAAAGTGTGTGTATTGGTGTATATGACTGAAGGGTCAAAGTGTGTGTATTGGTGTATATGACTGAAGGGTCAAAGTGTGTGTATTGGTGTATATGACTGAAGGGTCAAAGTGTGTGTATTGGTGTATATGACTGAAGGGTCAAAGTGTGTGTATTGGTGTATATGACTGAAGGGTCAAAGTATGTGTATTGGTGTATATGACTGAAGGGTCAAAGTGTGTGTATTGGTGTATATGACTGAAGGGTCAAAGTGTTCACACATTTCACACTTTGACCCTTTAGTCATATACACCAATACACACTTTAAAGGTACAAAAGCCTGCCCAGATAAAGTGGAATAAGTCGGACCGTCACTCTTTTGGTTTGTTTGAGTTGTAGGGAAAAAACTTTGTACCAACGGACATACCTTCATGTCTGAAGACATAGTTTCGCTTGTCCCGGCTAAAATATAAATTTGGACGAACAGAAGCAGAACTTGACTCCAAGTCGATATTACGAAATCATCGGTCAGGCGTCATACTTGAGAAACGGCGTGATTTGGACATTTACTTTGGAGAGTGCCCTCGCCTATTAAACTCCGTTCAGAAAATCTGAATCATCGATTTTTTCGTTTCTCGCTTTTAATACTCATTTAAGCCCATACATCACTATGGGAAAGTTTTAGACCTCACCCTCCGCCGATTTCTCCAGCAAGTCGTATGCCTCTGCGACAGCTAGGAAAGGCTGTGATTATTTGGAGAAAATTGCAAAATCTATATTTTCTTTCACAAAGACATTCTGACACGTTCGACACACCCTTTTAAACCATATATAGAAGTGGTCACTGCTCTTGTATATTACAAGGGCGTCTATGTTTAATTTGCACGATCACTCCATGGAAAATCATTAGCTGTGACACCACATCTGATATCGGTATAATTCTTTTTGACGACTGTTGACAACACATCGCGCTAGTGACTCCCCGTTCCTAGTGAGCCTCTATCTAGCCATTCGAATATAAGGTGTGTCGCAATTGCATATCTATTTATAAAGTGCGTCACATGGATTTGAATATTTATTATTTTACCTGACAATCATCGTAAATTGGACTTAGCCTGTGCTCTCATTTCTTTGTTTTTCAAATTTCTCCAAATAATCACAGCCTTTCCTGACTGTCACAGAGGCATACGACTTGCAGGAGAAATCGGCGGAGGGTGAGGTCTAAAACTTTCCCATACTGATGTATGGGCTAAAATGAGTATTAAAAGGAAGAAACGAAAAATAATCGATGATTCAGATTTTCTGAATGGAGTTTAGAGTGTCAGCAAATGTTTTGATAGTGTCAAGACTTAGTTTCACTGATTTCTTTGTTATTTCTTTTTCAGGATCCCTTAGGAACTAGTATACGCTACAAAGAAAACATTTAGAATCCATATACACCAACACACACTTAGAAGGTATACACGCCTGCCCTGGCAAAGTGGTATGAGTCAGACCGTCCCTGCATATAAACCCTTGTGGTTTGTTTGGGTTGTAAGGAAGAAGCGTTGTACCAACTGACATACTTACAGCGCACAACATCTGCCCAGACTGATCCGAGTCTTAGTTGTGCATAAATGCCTGAAGACATAGTTTCGCTTGTCGCGGCTCAAATATAAATTTGGACAAACAGAAGCAGAACTTGACGTCTCGCATGTGACCCCAAGTCGATATTACAAAATCATCGGTCAGGCGTCATACTTGGCAAATGACGTCATTTGACCGTTTACTTTCGCCGACTAGCATCACGAAAACACGCCTATATAATTTTGACCCCTTTGAATCCCGATTTTATATAGTAAAACTGGGGTTTACAGGGGTATACTTTATTTTTCTTATTTCTGCTCTAAAATATAGATTGTGGATAATCGTTAGAACCGCCTCGATGAGGCGGTTCTTACGGTACCCACAATCTATATTTTGAGCAGAAATAAGAAAAAAATCATAATTTTTCATCTTAAAATTTTCAATTTTTTTTCGGCGGTTAAGTTTACAATGTATTTGAATAGGCGTGTTTTCGTAATGGCAGTCAACGAATGTTTTGATAGTGTCAAGACCAGTTTCACAGATTTCTACGTATTTACTTTTCTGGCTCCCTTGCGACCCTAATATATGTATACGTTACATGGAAAACATTTGGAATTCGTTTTTTAACCCTTCATCCATATAAACCAATACACATTACGATAACACGATTTAGGAGCAGAAGCCTACCAAGGTAAAGGGGTGCGAGTCGGACCGTCCCTTCATATAAACCATATTGGTTTGTTTGGGTTCTAGGGCTTGAGAAGTCATCTCATCTCAGTTTCGGGTAAAAGTCCCACAAAATTGAAAGAAACGTCTCCAAAATTACCTAAATAGTGTTGAGGAGAATGTAGAACTTCAATTCAAACAAACGATAACATGACCGGACACTACAATGGCGTATTTCATACCTGTTAAGTAGAAGTAAAACAAAGATCAGGAATTGATACAATTAACTTACTCCACCCATAAAAGACACCAAAGGGAAAGAAAAACAAACATTAAGCGACCAGACCATAATGGAAACCTAAACAGAGGAAGGCCATAAGGACAGTTACTTTCCCACAAAATGGCCATATGGCCATCCAAAATTAAAAGACACAAGTGATACACACAGTAAGTAACAAACAAAAACATAAATAAATCGCCACAGAAGAGCCGCCTTGGAACGGTCAGTGGAAGATTTCCACTGGGGGGCTTAATCGATTTTACGTGGCCACAATCCTCGCCCTTACTTCCGTCGCGATTTAGACAAATAATTTGTTCAGTCCGCATGAAGGACTCCTAACTCATCAGTGCAACATCTCCGTGAACACAAAAATCAAAGAACCACAGAGGTGAGACAACGGTGAGGACTCGACAGCAAGAAACCACTGAAATGCTGGAGCAAAAGAAAACCAACAGTGAGACTCCGATGAGCCCGACCAGAGACAGAGCATCAGGCACCAACCAACATTATCTCTCTAATTTTCAATAAGCCTTTACGTTGGAGCCGTCATAGAATCTGAGGCCTGACCCACCGGCGTGCAATTAAAGAGGGAAGCAAAGTTGCCAATCGTGATTGGGTTAACCACCATGCATGCAGTCTGTCGTATAATATCCATGTTGTACCCAATCTTTTTATATCGAAGAATGATTTTACGAAATTGGGTGCTGAAGTCATTGCGGTTATATATTTTTCTGAATTTATATACTAAGTCACCATAAAATTCGGGTTCCGATAGACCTTGTTGCAGAAGAGATTTAAGTCCAATATTGAATTTTGAAATTAAATCAGAATGGCGTCTATAAAATTTTGAAAAGGCTTTGCGTAGTTTATGGTACCGATAACCCTGATTAAGGAGTTTAGCCGTTAATAATTTATTACGAGTGTTGAAGTCAGTTACATGACTACACACTCTTGCAAATCGAATTAATTGCGAAATATAAACGCCATAGGATGGCGCACGAGGAACATCACCATCCAAAAAAGGAAAATTTACAATCTCAAAATCAAAATCATCGCGTTTATCATAAATTTTACACGAAACAAATCCATCTACAATAGATAGATGTAAATCCAAAAACGGGGCCTCGGTTTCAGAAGAATTTGCTTTATTTAACTGAAGTTCTAGGGGGTATATCTGACTGATCAAACCATCAAAATAGGTATTATCAATATTTAATAAATCATCTAAATATCTAGAAGTAGAGCTAAAAGCTTCAATAATTTCAGATTGGTTATCAATGGAAAGCGACAAAATGAAAAGTAGAAGTAAAACAAAGATCAGGAATTGATACAATTAACTTACTCCATCCATAAAAGACACCAAAGGGAAAGAAATACAAACATTAAGCGACCAGACCATAATGGAAACCTAAACAAAGGAAGGCCATATGGACAGTTACTTTCCCACAAAATGGCCATATGGCCATCCAAAATTGAAAGACACAAGTGATACAAACAGTAAGTAACAAACAACAACATAAATAAATCGCCACAGAAGAGCCGCCTTGGAACGGTCAGTGGAAGATTTCCACTGGGGGGCTTAAATCGATTTTACGTGGCCACAATCCTCGCCCTTACTTCCGTCGCGATTTAGACAAATAATTTGTTCAGTCCGCATGAAGGCCTCCTAACTCATCAGTGCAACATCTCCGTGAACACAGAAATCAAAGAACCACAGAGGTGAGACAACGGTGAGGACTCGACAGCAAGAAACCACTGAAATGCTGGAGCAAAAGAAAACCAACAGTTAGACTCCGATGAGCCCGACCAGAGACAGAGCATCAGGCACCAACCAACATTATCTCTTTAATTTTCAATAAGCCTTTACGTTGGAGCCGTCATAGAATCTGAGGCCTGACCCACCGGCGTGCAATTAAAGAGGGAAGCAAAGTTGCCAACCGTGATTGGGTTAACTACCATGCATGCAGTCTGTCGTATAATATCCATGTTGTACCCAATCTTTTTATATCGAAGAATGATTTTACGAAATTGGGTGCTGAAGTCATTGCGGTTATATATTTTTCTGAATTTATATACTAAGTCACCATAAAATTCGGGTTCCGATAGACCTTGTTGCAGAAGAGATTTAAGTCCAATATTGAATTTTGAAATTAAATCAGAATGGCGTCTATAAAATTTAGAAAAGGCTTTGCGTAGTTTATGGTACCGATAACCCTGATTAAGAAGTTTAGCCGTTAATAATTTATTACGAGTGTTGAAGTCAGTTACATGACTACACACTCTAGCAAATCGAATTAATTGCGAAATATAAACGCCATAGGATGGCGCACGAGGAACATCACCATCCAAAAAAGGAAAATTTACAATCTCAAAATCAAAGTCATCGCGTTTATCATAAATTTTGCACGAAACAAATCCATCTACAATAGATAGATGTAAATCCAAAAACGGGGCCTCGGTATCAGAAGAATTTGCTTTATTTAACTGAAGTTCTAGGGGGTAAATCTGACTGATCAAACCATCAAAATAGGTATTATCAATATTTAATAAATCATCTAAATATCTAGAAGTAGAGCTAAAAGCTTCAATAATTTAGCATTTTAAAACTAGTAAATAAACGCATTTCTTTCTATTCTCAAAATACTAACTTATTACCACCTAAGCCCAAGACGTCTTTACGTCATCTTAAACTAGGTATTCAAGAATTTCATAAGAAGTTTGTTTTGGCCCCTGCAGACAAGGCCGCTAACAACGTCGTCGTTGTGTGACGGCTCCACTATGTTAACACGCTTAAGCAGGAAGTCTCTTTCATAACAATACAAGAACAGATCAGCCACAAGAGGTGCGCAATTAGTACCCATCGGAATACCCACAATTTGTCTAAATAACTTAGTACCGAATCTAATATAAATATTGTCAAGTAGAAAGGTGAGGGCATCACACACTTTCTGACATGACCAAAGTGTATAATTCTTATGCTCTTTAGAAGTGAAAAATGCATTTCTGACATTACATGCAAGATAGAGAGAATCTTCTCTGTGAAAAGCCCATTCAATTAAATCATTAAGCTTTCCTTTTATAAGATTATGAGGAAGTGTAGTGTAAAGAGTGGAAAAATCGTAGGTAGACAGACTAGAAGCACGAAAATGTTTAGATTTCAATTTATTTAAAACCTCATTCGAATTTTTTATAGACCAAAACAGATTTCTTCCTGATCTTTCAAATACTTTATCACAATATTTAATTACATGCGTTTTAATAGCAGTAAGACAGGAAGTTAATAATTTAGAAAGTTCAGTGGTAGTGCAAGAGCTAGAATTTGCAATAAACCGTGCTTTGTAAGGTTTTTTATGAAGTTTTGGTAACCAGTATAGCGTAGGAAGCTTGTCTTGGCCTTCGTTAACACACACAGCAAACTTGGTGGCTGAAAGACAAACATGTTTATCTACTATAGCTCTCTCTTCAGCTAAAGGCTGAAGTTCATAGGCCTTAGTACCACCAAGCTCCTGCTTAAGCGTGTTAACATAGTGGAGCCGTCACACAACGACGACGTTGTTAGCGGCCTTGTCTGCTGGGGCCAAAACAAACTTCTTATGAAATTCTTGAATACCTAGTTTAAGATGACGTAAAGACGTCTTGGGCTTAGGAGGTAATAAGTTAGTATTTTGAGAATAGAAAGAAATGCGTTTATTTACTAGTTTTAAAAAGCTAAGTTTCCAGTCCTTAAGGGCTTTATGCTCAACATACTCTCGCTTACACCATCGATTACCGAATTCATTCAAGGAAGCAGCGATTTCATCTCTACATTTACTGAAATCAATTTTAGAAGGAAACCGATATTTCGGTCCTTTAGAAATTATATTCCTTATCCTAGAATCAGGAATAATTTTCAAATTGCCAGTAATTACATGACCAGCAGCAGGAGAGCAATACTTTGAGTTTTTACAATCACATGAATCAGGAGTATTAGTATCAATATCAAGATCTGAAACAAGTTTATTGAAATTAAAAATGATAGATCTAACAGGTTTGTTATGTTTATAACAAATTATAGGTGTTTCAGTATTTTGAAAATAAGCAGGAATGGAAGAAAGCACCGATCTCTCACGGAAGATACTGGGCAAATCTATAAAATCCATACCCTTATTAATGAAGGATATTTTGAAGAAATGGCGTTTATGATTAATTTCAGAATCAATGTAAGAACGGAGAGTATGCTGAGTATAGCCTCTAGTTAAGAGAGCCGCATCATATAACTGATGAGAACTATCGTAGAATTTATTCGCCTCAGTGTCCAGAAGACGTAAAACAGAAACGGGTAATGAACTTAAAAATGAAAGCATAGAGTGGCGTCCATGATTTAATAATATAATTGACAGTCACTTCAGTCTAGTATTGTTACGTTTAAACGCACGTGATTTACGTTTAAAGTTACCATTTTTCCTGGTGCCGTGAGATCTAGTTCTGCGTTTTCGACATTCCAGGAGTGAGAAAATATCAAAGTCCGACATTCTGGAAATATTACCCTCATGACAAATGTTGTCATTAAATCCCAGTGGAAAAGGGGTCTGTAAAAATTTAATCCATTTCAGTTCAGCTTAATGTCTTTAAAACTGGTATTTTTCAGGTGTGTTTTACTATATTTTTTCTTATTTCTGCTCTTGACATAGGTTGTTGGTGCTCGTCAGAACCTCCTCACTGTTGATGCTTAAAAGCGCCAAAAAACTAGACAGCATTTTATCAGTAAATTGTCATACCTTCAGTTTGAAAGACTGGCATATGTATAAAATCTCATGAAAAGTCAAGCCCTTCAAAATGTAGCAGTCTCACATATTCAGAAACCCGAGTTCTGGACGTAGTTAACATTGGATGCTTCTGCAGCTCTTGAAAGACAGAGAATTGATAGTAAAACGTGGCGGTTGCTAGAACTACAGACCAGAGAGTATGTGTTCAAAATTCACACAAGGAGACTTGCAGCATTGAGAGGACAACAGCATTCTGAATATATAGAGTTGAAAGCAGACAGTCTATGTATATATTGCAAATATAAGAAAGTCACGTGTAAATAAATCCACCAGTGCAGTAATTCATCTTACAACGGTTCTCCGAAAAGTCAGCGGAGGAGCTCTATCAACCATCTTCCTGTTAAATTTGGCGGTTGTATATTTATGCATATGTACAATGTTTTACCCTATATAACACTATCCTGTTAGACGTGGCAGCTATATAAATGTATTTATGCACCTATACAACCTCATATAACAACCTCCTGTTAAAAGTAGCGGCAATATATTTATGCATCTATAATACCTCTTATAACACCATCCTGTTAAACATGGCGACCGTATATGCACGCATTTTTATTGCCTCAAATAACGTTACCATGTTAAATGTGTCGGCTATATATCATCACATGTAACACTATCTTGTTAAAAGAGGCGGCTATATACATATATTTATGTATCTTTATTACCGTATATAACATCTTCGACTATATATTTATGCATATATTACCTCATATAGCATAATCGTGTTAAAAGTGGCGACTATATTCATGTATTTGTGCATCCATACTACCTCATATAATATTATCCTGTCAGGAGTGAAGGCTATAAGTTTATATATAATGCATCAATATTACCTCATAAAACATCACCCTGTTAAAAGTGGCGGCTACATACATGTATTTTTGTATTTTTATTACCTCATATATCATCATCCTGTTTAAAGTAGCGGCTATATATGTTTGCATTTATATCACCTCATATAAATAAGTTTTAACATATAACTGAGATAATACGCGAAAAAATATTACGTTATCAGTTCCGTGTACTGAATGCTCTTGTAAAACCCACTTTAGAAAGGGGAAACTAGGGTTTACATTAGAACACATTAGTTGTTTCTTTTTTTTTATCAGAACATCGATTGTTGATTCTCGTTAGAACGCTACAATGAGGCGGTTTTAACGAGCACCGGCAATCTATAACTGGAACAAAAATCAGAAACATATGAAAATGAATTATCTGAAAAAAAAAATGACACATATAGTTATACATATAATGGTCACAAGTGTTAAAAATGAGTCAGAAGGGTAAAAAAAAACCTACAACGAAGCACCCTGTTTGCTCCGGGTTTTTTCTTTTTTTTTTTTATGTTTTTGTTTGCTTGTTTTGCTTTCATAAGATGTTGTTTTTTTCAATCAGTAACTAATAAATCAGTCGAATTGACTCTGTGGTGATAGCACTAGACATAAATAAATGCATGCATCACGAAAACACGCCTATATAATTTTGACCCTCTTGAACCGCACTTTTGTATAGTAAAACTGGGGTTTACAGGGGTAAACCGTATTTTTCTTATTTCTGCTCTAAAATATACATTATGGGTATTGGATGAGGCGGTTCTAACGAGTAACCACAATCTATATTTTGAGCAGGAATAAGAAAAATATCACAATTTTTCATCTAAAAATTCGGCGGAAACGTTTACAATCTATTTTTTGAGCAGGAATAAGAAAAATAGCACAATTTTTTATCTTAAAATTTTCTTTCTTTTTTTTTTTTCGGCGGTAAAGTTTACAATGTATTTGTTTAGGCGTGTTTTCGTAATGGTATTTTTACTCATGCATTACGATAACACATCCGTGTGATATATTGCATTTTTCCTACCTAAAATAAAAGTAATTTTATGAAGAATATTTGTGATATATTTCTTATTTATACTTCAAACATAGGTTTTGGGTGCTCGTTGGAACCGCCTCATTAACGAGCATCCACAACCTATGTCTAAGAACAGAAATAAGGAAAATGATTTATACCCCCGTAAACCCCAGGTTTCTCTATATAAAGTGGGGTGTAAGGGGGTGTTTATTTCACGGACTTGTTAGCGTGATGGCGGGATAAAGAGAAGTCTTACCTTTTACATTGATAAAGAATATATATACCCTATTCTTTGTTGAAGTCACTTCCTTTCTTCAAGAATTTGCAAGAATTTGACAGGATTTTATTCCGATTTCAAATCTCTTTATTTTTACATATTTTGTAATAGCATGCAAATATAATGTATCTGTATTTAAAGAGTGCACTCACATGTGTGCATATAACAACTGAAAATAATAAAGTTTCAATAAGTATAAACAAAAATCACTTTTACAAGAATGCATAATATTTCCGGAATACACACCACGTTAAAAGTGGTGAACATGTTTTTACACCCAAATTTTTGTTGGAAAAAAAAAATTTGATTTTCAAGTGTTTGCATTATTTTCTGCATTTCGCTTCCAAAACATGGAATGTGGGTACTCGTTAGAACCGCCTCAATGAGGCGGTTCTAACGAGCACCCACAATTCATGTTTGAAACATAATTAAAATCTTCACCAGACAAAAAACAAACAAACAAAAATTAATCGCCAATTCCAGAGCAATAAAGGATAACAATATCTCACACGGGTGTGATTTTCAAATGAAAAATTCCAATACTGCTGCTACAGCGTATCTCTCTGAGGTAGTGGAAGAATTAGACAGAAGACGAGGCCTGATTTTAAGATCGACAAGTTTATAAACGCAAACTGTATAATCATGTAAAGACTGATTTGAAACTGTCGTGTCGCAGAGGCTTAATGTGCTTAATTAAGACTTTTACACTTGGAAGAACTGGTATAACCCATTGTATACTGATGGACTCTTCCAATGCTATATGTTGCACAAGTCCATTTGTCATTTTAGGGGTGGCGGGTCATTTTTTTAATTTTTGTTCTATCTTGTTAGCAAAGAGTACAGACCCTGATCAGACGCCGCGTTCTGTGGCGTCTGATCGGGGCCTGCACTGTTTGCTAGGCTACCGCTTTTGGGGTTTCACGCATGAAATGGGTTAACTGACACACGAGTGGAATAAATCCGACATTTATACTTTTTTCAAGAGTTCTAGTAGCTTAAGAATGGAGCAAATACTAGGGCGGTCTGGTTATTTAAACTGGTATCGTGATTTCTGACTTAAAGTCAACCCTTTTTATACCAACATTCTTGATAACGACGAATTTCGTTATAACGACAATTTCAACGGAACGAATCCTTAGCGCCAAGATTTGCATCGGTTGCGATCGGTATTGGCATCCTTCGGGTTGGAAACGCCCATCATCACGAAAACACGCCTATATAATTCTGACCCCATTGAACGCCACCTTTATATAGTAAAACTGAGGTTTACAGGGGTATACCTTATTTTTTCTTATTTCTGCTCTAAAATATAGATTGTGGGTACTCGTTAGAACCGCCTCGATGTGGTGGTTCTAACGTGTATCCACAATATATATTTTGAGCAGAAATAAGAAAAATATCACAATTTTTCATCTTAAATTTTTCATTTTTACGGCGGTAAAATTTACAGTGTGTTTGTATAGGTGTGTTTTCGTAATGTATCGATTCCATACTCATAAAAGACCCTTGCAATCAAATACTCCGAGAAAGAGGCGATTCTAACAAATATCTATAACATTTCTTTCTTGGCGTAATGAAGGGGAAAGAGACCCTTTGTTGCCTATCATAATCCTAACTGGTAATTTTAACGGAATTTTCTTTATAACGGCACAATATTAGAGAACATTTACTGTCGTTATAACAAGGTTCCTCTGTACAAACATTTAATGCCAATATTCTGCTAAACCGTTTATATCATACTTTTGACCGGTATTTGAAGGTAAATTACTGCTTTACTTCAACATTTAACACCAAATGTGTTAATCATGCACGTGTTATTGTACAAAATCAACCCTTTTATATTTTACAGGATTAGCAAAGAGCCTTTAACTGACTTTTTACTCATATTGTACAAACAAAGAATCAGATTTCTAGGAAAAGCTGCAATGGATTCAAAAAGCCACAACACAACAGAAGCACAAGACTGAGTACTAATGATGAATGTCCTTGTACCACCCCACCCCCTCTTCATTTATATAGAGAAAAGTTGGGTTTACTGGCTGGGGTAAACGTTATCTTCCTCATCATAGTTTGAAAAGCCTAGATTCTTGGTGCTCGTTATAATCGCCTCGATGAGGCAGTTCTAAGGAGAGCCCACAAGTTTCGTCGCATTAGTAAGAAAATAGAATGGAATTCTTTTTTCCAGTTATAGAGAAATGAACTTTAAAGACACATTTTTTTCTCTATACAAAAGGGGTGGCCTGTTACATAATCTCCAATAATCAAGTCCTTCGGACCATAGTGCACATCAAAGGCTTATCTTATCTAAGTGATTATGAGGTGATTATGAGCAGAGACTCTCTATGAGATATGTTTAAAAGGGGGCTCTATAAGGGGAACTTGTGTGATGGTATATTTTTTACTGAGATTGTTAACAAAAAAATGTTGTTTTAAATTACTTCTTTTTAATTTTTATTTTATTTTAAAAAAAAAAGTAAAGGGAAACGCTGATAGTCATTGTTTCATTGATTCAAATCTGAAAAAAGTAAACTTAATGAATTTATTAATTCAAGACTGTGTTTGTTTGTTTGATTTGAGGTTTAACATCCCGGACAACACTGTATAGGTCATTTTGGAGATGCTGCTTTCAATTTTTTGGGGACTTTTACCTGACACTGAGATGAAATGACATCTCAAGCCCTGTCGCCCAATAAAACCAACAGGGTTTATAAGCAAGGACGGTCTGACTTGCACCGCGATTTAATCATTCAATGAACATTTATTTATTTATTTTTGGGGGTTTGGAGGGGTATACATTATTTTTCTTATTTCTACTCAAAACAAATATTGTCCTCGTTAGAATCCCCTCGCAGAGGTGTTTTTTACGAGTACTCACAATGTAAAAATATTGTAAAGTAAAACTGGGGTTTAGAGGGGATACATTATTTTTTTCTACTCAAAAACATAAATTATGGGTTCTCGTTAGAAGCACCTTACCGATGCGGTTCTAACAGGTACCCACAATATATGTTTTGAACACAAATTGTGGGTTCTCATTAGAAGCGCCTCCCCGAAGCGGTTCTAACAAGCAACCACAATATATGTTTGAGCCGAAATATTAAAGATATCAGGACTTTTATCATTTTTGGTCATGAAATTTAATCAAGATATTTCAATAAGCATGTTTTAGTAATGATTATCAATAATGGTGACTAAAAATAAAATATATTAACAAAACAGAATACATTCCATTAATATCAAAACCAGGACATAGTTATCAAACAAATAAATAAATGGATGCGAATTGCCTATAGGTAATTGATTACCCTCTCTTGGTCCCCTACCTGTATGACAGTCAGAATACCCCAGATGTTTCTTATCTTACAAATGATTTCTTCAATAACTGGCCATTAGGGTGTTATGCAATCAAAAAATGTGTCTTTAAGGAAATTATTAATCATATGTCTGTGTTATTCCAGTGTAAAACGTACAGCTACTGTCCTCATTTTGCATCTTACACATCTACGCAGTAATGAGAAATAGTGGATATTTACTTTTTTCAGGTGAATACCAAAAATATTTCATCGAGTGTGAAACATGACAGCGAAGTACGAGTCATCACAAAACACGCCTATATAATTTTGAACCCCTTGAACCTCATTTTTGTATAGTAAAACTGGGGTTTCCGAGGGTATACCTTATTTTTAGCTCACCTGTCACGTAGTGACAAGGTGAGCTTTTGTGATCACATTTTGTCCGTCGTCCGTCGTCAGTGCGTCCGTCCGTGCGTCCGTGCGTGCGTAAACAATTTCTTGTCCGCACGATAGCATCTTCATTTATGATTTGATTTTAACCAGACTTGCACACAACTTGTACCACCATGAGATCTAGGTTCCTTTCTTGAACCAGCCATATCCCATCATGTGTTAAGGAGTTACGGCCCCTGAAAGGGCAAAAATTGCCTATTTTGGTCTTGTCCGCACGATAGCATCTTCATTTATGATTTGATTTTAACCAGACTTGCACACAACTTGTACCACCATGAGATCTGGGTTCCTTTCTTGAACCAGCCATATTCCATCATGTGTTACGGAGTTACGGCCCCTGAAAGGGAAAAATTACCTATTTTGATCTTGTCTGCTTGATAGATGTTTCATTTATGATTTGATTTTAACTGAACTTGCACACAATTTGTACCACCACAAAATCTCAGTCAAGTTCGAATATGGGTCATGTCTGGTCAAAAAGTAGGTCAGTAGGTCAAATCAGAAAAAAACCTTGTGAAGACAGGGAGGCCACTGTTTTGGTCCGATCATCATCAAACTTGCCCAGAATGATCATCTTGACAATATCTCAGTCAAGTTCGAATATCAGTGTTGTCGGGTCAAAAAGTAGGTCAGTAGGTAAATCATAGAAAAAACGTTGTGAACACACTAGAGGCCACAGTTTTGGTCCGATCATCATCAGACTTTCCCAGAATGATCATTTTGACAATATCTCGGTCAAGTTCGAATATGGGTTATGTCGGGTCAAAAAGTAGGTCAGTAGGTCAAATCACAGAAAAACCTTGTGAATACACTAGAGGCCGCAGTTTTGGTCCCATCATTATCAAACCTGCCCAGAATGATCATCTTGACAATACCTTGGTCAAGTTTGAATACGGGTCATGTCGGGTCAAAAAGTAGGTCAGTAGGTCAAATCATAGAAAAACCTTGTGAACACACTAGAGCCCACAGTTTTGGTCCGATCATCATCAAACTTGCCCAGAATGATCATTTTGACAATATCAAGTTCGAATATGGGTTATGTCGGGTCACAAAGTAGGTCAGGAGGTCAAATCATAGAAAAACCTTGTGAATACACTAGAGGCCACAGTTTTTGTCTGATCATCATGAAACTTGATCCAAATGATTATCTTGACAATTTCTCGGGCAAGTTCGAATATGGATCATGTAGGGTCAAAAAGTAGGCCAGATTGTTGAAAAACCTTGTGAACACACTAGAGGCCCAAGTTTTGGTCCGACCATCATCAAACTTGCTGAGAATGATCATCTTGACAATATCTGTGTCAAGTTTGAATATGGGTTATGTCGGGTCAAAAAGTAGGTCAGAAGGTCAAATAATAGAAAAACGTTTTGAACACTCTAAGAGGCCACAGTTTCAGTCAAATTATCATAAAACTTGCTCAGAATGATCATCTGGACAATATCTCAGTTAAGTTCAAATATGGGTCATGTCAAATCAAAAAGTAGATCAGTAGGTTATTTTGTCATAACTTTTGAACCGTTTGAGATAGAGCCTTCAAATTTTGCATGTAGGTTCCTTCTGACAAGGGCTTCCCACTCATAAAGATTTGACCTGTGACCTTGACCTGTGACCTTCTTTATCATACCTTTTGAACCATATGAGATAGAGCCTTCATATTTGGCATGCATGTTCCTTGTGACAAGGTTTTCTCAGCCATTCAAAACTTTTGACCCTTGACCTTTGACCTATTTTGTCATAACTTTTAAAGCATTTGAGATACAGCCTTCATATTTAGCATGTAGGTTCCTTGCGACAATGTTGCTTAGATTATCCTCTACCAAAAAGGCTAAAACAATCCCACTCGGATGAACAAAATGGCCACCGGTGGTAAAAATAGAAAAATATTGTAAATTTGATTCAAACGGAAACTCCCCCTAAACCCAAAGGCCAATTTGATTCAAAGTTGCCAGGAATGTTGCCTAGGTTACTCCCTACCAAATATGCTAAACTCACTCTGCTGATGAACAAGATGGCCACAAGAGCTAAAAATAGAATGCACTGGAGACAGTGACACACAGGTGAGCGAACCAGGGCCCTCTGGGCCCTCTTGTTCTTATTTCTGCTCTAAAATATAGATTGTGGGCACTCGTTAGAACAGCCTCGAGGGCCCACAATCTATATTTGGAGCAGAAATAAGAAAAATATCACAATTTTTGATCATATTTTTTTTTATTTTTTTCAGCGATAAAGGTGGCAATTATTTTGTATAGGCGTGTTTGCGTAATGGATAATGCCCATGTGTTCAACACATGAGATTAAAAATACAGAGGACCCTCGTTGTAACGACAGTATTTATTCTAATATTGTGCCGTTATAAAGAATGTTCCGTTGTAAAGATCTCTAGTTAGGATTATGATAGGCAACAAAGGGTCTTTTTCCCCTTCATTACGCCAAGAAATAAATGTTATAGACATTTGTTAGAATCGCCTCGATGAGGCGATTCTTACAAATATCTATAACATTTTCTTTCTTGGAGTATTAGATTGCAAGAATCCTTTATGAGTATGGATTCGATATGGGCGTTTCCAACCCGAAGGAAGCCAAAGCCGATCGCAACCGATGCAAATCTTCGCGCTAAGGATTCATTCCGTTGAAATTGACGATATAACGAAATTTGTCGCTATAACGAATGTCGGTATAAAGAGGGTTGACTATAAAGAAAAGTTGGGTTTACAGGCTTAGATAAAAATTATCTTTCTCATCATAGTTTTAAAAGCCTAGATTCTTGGTGCTCGTTAGAATCGCCTCGATGAGGCGGTTCTAAGGAGCGCCCACAAGTTTTGCGACACTAATAAGAAAATAGAATGAAATTCTATATTCCAGTTTTAGAGAAATGAACTCCAAGGAAATTATTAGATCATATGTCTGAGTTATTCCAGTGTAAAACGTACAGCTGCTGTCCTCATTTTGTATATCACACATCTACGCAGTAATGAGAAATAGTGGATATTTACTTTTTTCATGTGAATACCAAAACTATTTCGTAGTGTGAAAACATAAGAATTTTCACGACAGCGAAACACGAGTGATAATGCCGATGAATTCAACACATGAGATTAAAAATGTATACAGAGGACCCTCGTTGTAACGACAGTATTTATTCTCTAATATTGTGCCGTTATAAAGAATGTTCCGTTGTAAAGATTCCCAGTTAGGATTATGATAGGCAACAAAGGGTCTTTTTCCCCTTCATTGCGCCAATAAATAAATGTTACAGACATTTGTTAGAATCGCCTCGAGTCCTTGAGAGAGGCGTTGAGGGTGTCCTAGTAGCGCTTCTTCTGATCCCCATGGGAGCGTTTGCTCAATTCAAGTTTTCCATAGAGAATTTTCTTTGGCAGACGTTCCTCAAGCATCCTGGTAACATGGCCTGTCCACCGTAAACTTTGCTAGTTTCAGAAGTGTATGTGCACTCTGCATCCCTATCCTGTCAGGACTTCCGTGCCTGGAAGCCTGTCTTGCTACTTAATCTTTACAGCTGGTATGGAAGTGATGCAGTCTTTTGGTAAACTGTCCATGTTCCACCTGCATATAATAGTTTTGGCACCACCACAGCTCTGTAGGCTTTCAGTTTTGTGTCAAGTAGAAGTAAAACAAAGATCAGGAATTGATACAATTAACTTACTCCACCCATAAAAGACACCAAAGGGAAAGAAATACAAACATTAAGCGACCAGACCATAATGAAAACCTAAACAAAGGAAGGCCATAAGGACAGTTACTTTCCCACAAAATGGCCATATGGCCATCCAAAACCAAAAGACACAAGTGATACACACAGTAAGTAACAAACAACAACATAAATAAATCGCCACAGAAGAGCCGCCTTGGAACGGTCAGTGGAAGATTTCCACTGGGGGGCTTAAATCGATTTTACGTGGCCACAATCCTCGCCCTTACTTCCGTCGCGATTTAGACAAATAATTTGTTCAGTCCGGATGAAGGCCTCCTAACTCACCAGTGCAACATCTCCGTGAACACAAAAATCAAAGAACCACAAGCCTTGTGTCAAGCCTGATTCCGCTTCAGTCCAAAACACTACCACGTAGTCGGCCAAATGCTGCATTAGCTTTGGCAATCAGGGCATTGACTTCATCATCAATGTAAACGATTCTTGACAATGTGCTCCCAAGGTAGGTGAACTTGTCTACCAATTGCAATCTTTGACCTTTCACTATGATGGTGGGCTCCTTGTAAGGCTTAACAATAACAGCGGTTTAGAATGCGCCGTAACCAGGGGCCAGTTGTTCAAAACTAACAACGTCGTTAGTTAACGTATCGTTAAAACTTTGATCATTAAATATGGCAAATATGCTGAAATTTTCGCTGAAAAAAAATATGAGCAGCTTTTGCGGACGCAAAAGCTGCTCACATTTTTCAGCAAAAATACCCAAATTTACGATATTGTACTTGCTAGAAGAGCTAACCATATGACCACTAACGAGCTTGTTAAGCTAACTATGCTTTGAACAACTGGCCCCAGTTGTTTATAAAGCCCAGCTAATACTGTTTAACCGAAAGGATCCTTAAAGACCTAACTACATATATAAAATGTTTTGCTTGTTTGTTTTGTTTGATTTGGGGTGTAACGTCCCCATCAACACTGAATAGGTCACTTTGGAGACGTTGCTTCCAATTTTGTGTTTCGTCAACCTCGATAGCGCAGTGGTTAACGCGTTCAACTGATGATCGATAGGTTGTGCGTTCGAACCGGCCACCAGTATCGAGGTGTGTCCTTGGGCAAGACACGTAATGACACTGCTCCACTCCACCCAGTTGTAAATGGGTAGCAGTGGTGTAAAAGCCACCGCCTCTCTCTCGTGCGCGTGAAAACACCCGGAATGAGTGTTCGAGAGCGATTCAATAAGCTGGAAGCTTTCATCGCAATCGAACTAAAATAAATTAGTATAAACTAAACTAATTTTGTGGGACTTTTGCCCCTTAATGTTAGTACCAAACTAGTGTAGAGGTAGACATTTATCAATATCTGTCAGGGTGCAGCAAATGAAGTTTCTTGTATTTTGGTTAACAATGGCAATCAATTACACGAAACTAAAATGTTCTCCCCACCCACCAGGGCTCGGAGATATAGACTGGGCTACATGGTGCTTCCACGCAGAGTTGAAACTGACCAAATAACAGTACTGGTAAGCCGCTTAGAAGGAGAAGGACTAAGCCTGCCCAGGCAAAGAGCTGTGAATCAGGACCGTGCATCCATAAGCATTAGATGTCATTTCATCTCAAAGTCGGGTAAAAGTCCCACAAAATTGGAAGCAGCGTCTCCAAAATGACCTAAATAGTGTTGACGGGGATGTTCAGCCTTAATTCTAACAAACAATTATGCAAGCCACCTATTATCGATCAGTTCCAAAAAAGGGCTAAATTAATGTTTTAGTATCTGCCTGCTATTCTAGTAACCTAATAAAGGGGGTCGAATAACTGCACGCTATTATCGGTAGTGACCTTTATGTATAAATATCTTCTACCATGTCTACTGGCCTATAATACGTCTAGTGACTGTTTATATACCGGACCTACTTTTCATGGAACTTAATTTGCAAGTGTAAACAATATCATACAACCTTAACAACCTAACTGCAAGTTATTATATTTGCTGTATTAATTTAAGTAAACTTTCAGACATGCCCGTTAGATTCTTATCTTCTTTGTCTTTCTTGGTTTGATTGGTCCGTTGGAACAATTGAGCGCTGCTACTGCGTCTAAACCTCGAAAATAATTTCCAAAGCTAAAATAAAATATTTATTCGCAGATTTTCTGACAGAATGTAAAGCGCTAAGCAACTTTTATTCGAGCGGTCATGTTGCTTCTGACGTCTCTGTGGCTCGTAGACGTCAGAAACAGTGCATTCTTTGACGTCACGTTAAGCTACATGTGCACTCCAAGGTACTGAATGTCGTTAAAAAGCTACTATGTCTGCAGTCTTTTTTGTGGAATTTACTAAATTATTGAAAAACCGTATGCGGTTTGAACTAACTACATGATAAGTGATAAACAGAATCGTATTTTAGGGGCTCCCTCGGGCTCGCTCAGGCTCGCCACTTTAAAATTTGTCTAAAGCTCAGATTCTATTTTATTATTAAAGACACTTACCTTGTACTTACGTTGTAATAAGCAATCATATTTTGATTATTGGATGCTTGTTTAATACTCGTATGGTGTGTTTGACAGTATATGCTCCCGTCTTTATGGACTGCAAATAGTTGACACACAATCATTATTATCTCGCTGGACGAAGCCCAGGACCCCGATGTCGGCGTTGGCGTCGGCTTTGGCGTCGGCGTTGGCGTTGTGTTAGCGTTGGCTTTGCAATCGGGGTCAGGGTCCACATTTACGCTAACGTTTTTAAGAGCTCATAATTTCCAAACAAGTTGGTAATATTTGTTATGGTGATAGATATGGGTCCAAAGTTTTATTTAGTGATACCCTCACCCATACCTGTGACCTCAAGATCAAGGCCACGGACTTAGAAATTTTTATGTAAAAGCTTTTAAGGGTTCATAATTTTCAAACAGGACGATGGATTTGGTTTATATTGTGTATGATGATAGATAAGGGTCAAAAGTTTTATTCAGTGATACTCCCATCCATACCTATGACCTCAAGGTCAAGGTCAGGAACTTAAATATTTTGTGTCAAAGATTTTAAGGGCTCATATTTTCCAAACCGAATGCTGGTTTTAAATCATATTTGTTATGATGATAGATACAGTTCCAAAGCTTTATTCAGCAATAGAATCGCCCATGCACATGACCTCAAGATCAAGAATAATTTTATGTTAAAGTTTTTTTAAGACCTCATATTTTCCAAACCATACGATGGATTCGGTTCATATTTAGTACAGTGATAGAATAAGGCCCAAAATTTTATTCAGCAATACAGGGGTCCATAATCATGGTCAATACAGCAGATTTAGAGAGACTTTATGTTAAAGTTTTTGAAGAGCTAATATTTTCCAGCATTGATGGATTTGGTTCATATTTGGTATGATGATAGATATAGTTCCAAAGTTTTATTCAGCACTACCTTCACCCATGCACATGGCTTCAAGGCCAAGTTCACAGACTTTATGGCTAAGTTTTTGAAACATCGTATTTTCAAACCATATGATGGATTTGGTTCGTAATTGTTATGAAGATAGATGAATCCAAAGGTTTTCAAGGTCATAGACTTTATGGTTAATTTTTAATAGGGATTGGGAACACCTGGCAAATTTGCCACCATTTTTCAAAGGGAGACAACTTTCGGTACTGCATGTTCGCATTTCTATGAGCCCTGTCCAACTAAAAAGGATCTACTCTTAAAGGAAATAATTTTCTTCTCAGGGGCAAATTCTTTCCTTTAAGAGTTGACCCCTGTTCACAAGGGAGACAAAATACTTCAGCGGGGGTTGCCTCCCCTGAAGGTCTTCCCATTCCCCTTAAGACCTCATACTGTCCAAACCATATGATGAATTTGGTTCATAACTGGTATCCTGTTTGATTAAATTCAAGCGTTTATTCATCAATACCTTCCCAACGCCTATGACCTCAAGGACACTTCCAGGCGAGCTACGCTGTCCGCTGACAGCTCGTTTCATGTGTACATGATTTATAGCAAGCTTTCCCACTTGTTGTTCTAGGAAGTATCACATGAGCGAGTAAATTAGAACATTCTTGACATCACATCATGAAGGAATGTCTCTTGATTGTGAATTGTGATTTCACGCTTTTCAGCTTCCCTGTTACAAACAAGTGTCGTTAGTTCAACTGTAATCAACTAGGAAATTTCAAAATCGCTACATAACACCAGCAAAAATGACATAGCGCTTTTTTCACATCTCCAAAATGGCTACTTTTTGGATGAAAATCCGTGTTAGTTTTTCTTATTTATACTGCAAACATAGGTTGTGGGTGCTCGTTAGAACCGCCTCATTTAGGCGGTTCTAACGAATACCCATAATCTATGTCTTGAAGCAGACGGGCCTCCGTGGCCTATTGGATAAGAGCACTGACTCTAAATCATTGGATCTCTCACCGATGTGGTTTGAGCCTGGCTCGCGTCAAATGTGAGACCCCCAGTTCTGCAACGAATGTCAGGTGGTTTTTCTCCGGGCACTCCGGTTTTCACCCACCTCTGATTAACCATTGATTCGATAAAAGTGAAATAATCTTGAAAGGTCCGTAAAACCAAAACCAAACAAATGCCTTGAAACAAATAATAAAAAAAAGTAGACCCCCGTACATCCATGTTTTCTATTTTGGTTTTAGTGTGGGGGTGGGTGTTGATTTTACGGACTTGTTCACGTGATGGACACACGAGGTCACCCGAAAAAAACACCTGTCTAGGAATAACCAGGGTCCAAGGTTATAGAAATTGTTCATACTCGATTAAAGTGAGCATGAGCTATCTGAATTATCATCGGTTAAGAAATCTCAACCCTTGTCCTGCTGAGCCCGGATATGCCTTATCTTTGAAACAATGTAGATCCATCTGTAGATTCTGAAGAAGCCATCTGATCAGGATCTTCATTGTTTGCCATCCAGTTTATGAATTTGTTGCAGTAATTTGCATCAAGTAATCTGATTGGCTGATAATCAGTAGTGAGTGTGACATATTTAAATATTCAGCAGGACAAGGGTTAAGACATGTGACGAACAAATACCATGTTTGTGGGCTAATCAGCATCGAATGATCGTACAGAGGACACCCGTTATAACCATCACGAAAACACGCCTATATAATTTTGACCCCCTTGAACCCCCCTTTTATATAGTAAAACTGGGGTTTCCGGGGGTATACCTTATTTTTCTTATTTCTGCTCTAAAATATAGAGTGTGGGTACTCGTTAGAACCGCCTCGATGAGGCGGTTGTTACGAGTGCCCACATCTATATTTTGAGCAGAAATTAGAAAAATATCACAATTTTTCTTCTTAAAATTTTCCTTTTTACGGCGATAAAAGTGGCAATGCATTTGTATAGGCGTGTTTTCGTAATGCGACAGTATTTTTTCCCTATTATTGTGCCGTTATAACGAATTTGCATTGTAAAGAATTCCAATTAGGAGTATGATAGGTAATAGAAGGCCTTTTAACACATTATTACTCCAAGAAACAAATGTGAGGCGATTCGAACAAATATCTATAACATTTGTTTCTTTGAGTATCAGATTACAAGACCATTTCATGACTATGGACTCGATTTGTGCATTTCCACCCCGAGGGAAGCCCACGCCGCTCGTAACCGAGGTTAAGCCTTGAGCTAAGTATATCCATTCCATTCAAATTGCCGTTATAACGAGTTTTACCGTTATAACGAATGTCGGTATAAAGAGGGTTGAATGTAATTTGTATCATTATGTCAGCAAGTCCGTGAAATGAACACCGCCTACATCCGATTTTATGTAGAGAAAACTATAGGTTTACGGGGGTATAGATTATTTTTCTTATTACTGCTGCAAGACATATGTTGTGGGTACTTGTTAAAACCGCCTCATTGAGGCGGTTCAAAGGAGCACCCTAAACCTTGTTTAGAGTAGAAATAAGAAAAAATATCACACATTTCCATCAGAAAAATGACCGTTTTGGCGGTATGAAAGAATGCTGTATATCGCACGGATGTGTTATCCTTATGTCTAAAGGCAACAGAAATTCTATGTAAGAGAAAATCACATAATCATTAGGTCTCCGAGCCTCGCTCGAGTCTCATTTGAGGTGCAAGCTTCTGTAACGGAAGGTCAGGAGTGTTATCTCCGGATACTCCGGTTTACGCCCATATTTGATTAACTATCGGCTCGGAATAAGTGAAATAATGTTGAAAGGGTCATATAACCAAAACCAAACAAGTAAAAGAAAGAGAAAACATTACATTTTTGTATAAAAAAAAGATCGCAGAAAAGTGTTATACTTGTCCCAAATACATTATATGAACCTAGTCTACAGGCTAGCCAAAGAACTCCAAACAACATCACATATCATGTAATCTCGCTTACAAAAAGACATATTTGGGTTGAAATAGAATACGGACATACATATATATTGTGCCGTTTGAGGCGGTTCTGACGAGTCTCCACTCTTATTATTTAGAACAGAAGTTGGAAACATGTTGCCTAAAGACTTATAAACAACTTTGTCTTAATGGAAGATATGTACACACGATTATCAGGACATCAAAATCGGGCAATACATGTATACTATTTGCCCCGATAGCTTAGTGGTATAACGTATGTTTCGGGATCGGGAGACCACGGGTTCGACCCCCCCCCCCCCCCCCGGCTGCGCTAAACCGCGGGTTCTAGGTGCTCCATTGTATGACCCTCGCATTTATAGTAATTCTAACACAGCGCGCCTATATAGGCAATGGAAAATAACTGTGTTTTATTCTACAACAAATCACTGCAAGCAAGAGCGTGACAAGTGACATTATTAAAAACTGCCAGTTTATAACGTCACTAGTCGATTTTTTTGACATTAGACGATGTAACGTCATATTCTCGCATCGAAAACGTTAGAAAACGCATGTGTTTCATTCGATAATTTTAGGGGGATTTTTTCTAACAATGCCGAAAAGTTGTGAGATTTTGAAGGAAACAACAACATTATTGCCGATTTTCAGCGTGTTAGAATCGAAATAGATCAGCTCTAGTCTGTGATTTGTTGAGCGATAAATCACAGTTTGTCGGTCAGTTGTAAGTGAACAACTCACGCGCGCTCCGCGCTCGTGATTTGTCTGCTTTACAACTGACCTCCAAACTGTGATTTATTACTCAACTAATCAGTTAGGGCTGATCTATTTCTTAAACACACACTGTAGAGAGGCAGGAACTAACATACTAGTTTACGCACCCAAATCTCGTCTACTCGTACAAACTTCGTACGAGATGTCCTCAAAACCAAAATGAGTCAAGTCCTAAACCAACAGAATCACAAAAATAACGTTGAAATGATTTTAAAGAGCTCTTTCAAAGACAGTTACATCTAACGCTGAAGTTTGACCGCGGAAAAAATTCGAAACTACGTCACGCGTTTAAATGACCTGAAACGTACTGCATTAAGCCGAAAATGTTTAAGAAATAGAGATCAGCTCTAACAAAGATTTGTTTTAGTAATGTATCACTGTTTGGGTGGATCAAATCACGAGCAAGTAGCGCTAGCGATTTATCCACATTACAACTGACCAATAAACTGTGATATATTTCTCAACAAATCACGCAATAAAGCTGATTTATTTTGATTCTAACACACTGAAAGTCGATTAAATGCTATTGTTTCCTTCTAATTCTCTCAACATTCCGCCATTGTTTGAAGAAATCCTGTCAACATGTTCGACTTTAACACATGCAGTTACCTGTTTTTGTAACATAGTGTATTCGTGAAAAAGACCACGCTAGAGAACCACTGTACACAAAATTTTCAGTAGGCGCGTGTTGGCCCAGTCAAAGAGTGCGGATTGTTGGAAAGCTTTGGGGTAACAGGGTCATAAAGTAAATAAGTTCTTTACAAGTATTTAATGTCGTGGTGATATTTTTAGTTGGAAATATCATTTAAATAATTTTGTTCTTTCAGGTCAAATTGGGGCTTTCAGAATTAAGAGATGGCTGAGTTTTCAGGCAATTTTAGCGTTGTTGGCGAAATGTACATGTCTGAAATGTGTTTACACGTAAAAATGTGCTGTGTTGAAATCAAAAAGAAATATATTTTGTTATCAGGCATTGTAAAATGTGGGTGCGGGAAGAATTGGAGAGTTTGACATACTTCTGTTTATTGGTAGCGAAGTTATATGCAAGTTTTTCTCTGTACTCCTATTTTCAGAAGCCGGATTTGCTGTACCAGCAGTCGGGTGTCTTGATATGTAATTTGTACCCATATGTCAAGTTATGACTGAACGCAGTCGTTAAGTGGAGGAACGGTTCTTAAGCATTTCTTCGAAGAAGAAGGCACAATACTGAACGTAATACAATCTGAAGCACTAAAATGCAAGCCAGGTGTTTAACTATCTATCTGTTGTTACTGTCACATTTGACCATTACTTGCAAGTGTACATAACATACACTCCTTGTTTGCAGGATGAAAGCCGGTAGACGGATCCAATGTTTTGATACGTGACTTTGTTTACATTTCACTGCGCATGCGCCAATTACCTCCCCGTATAGTATCAATGAGAATGTCCAGTATTTATCATGTCATTAAACTCCTTTCTTCTCCACAAAATTAACTGATCCTGGTCATTTTGTGTTTTTGAAGTATTAAATGATGTAGAACCAGTCTCTTCTGACTATTTATTATTTTGTTGCCTAAAAAGCGTTATAAAACTATCCACCACCATACCAAAACGTAGTCGATGCACTTTATTTAACGAACGGAAATAAGATTAAAGCATATATATTTTCCATCCAAATGTATGCGCAAAAGAAGCAGTTTAATGTCCAAAATGGTTTGTGGCAAACAGTTTGATAGAACAATAGTAATTACAGAAAACAATTCGTCCTTCAAAAGGAGCGTATGGAACGGGAAGATTTTTTTTTTGCCCACCAGATAAAAAACGAGGCTAATGACCTTTGACCTTGTGTGAAATAGACTTTGGATGTGTCTATACAGTAATCACGTAATTACGATAGGTATCTTCAGCCTGCAAAGGGGCACTTGGAACCTCCAGTCAATGTCTCATTCGGAAGGACGGTGCACGTTGTGGGATCCGTTCCTGCAAAACACATTTTCGGACGGCACCGCGATTTTATAACTGCTGCGGGGAATCGAACTGGGACCTCTAGCATTATAGGTCAGTGCACAAACAACTGAGCTATCGCGCTCCATTAGATTTCAGATCATATGCAGACGCATTTATTATCTCCACGCTTTCAAAAAACCCGTTCGGGGATATTGGGAACGTCTCCGTCCGTCTGTCCGTTCGTTCGTCCGTCCGTCACGCTGTCTCCTCCTTAACCACTGGCCGGAATGCAACCATATTTGCTACATGACTTCCTTACATGGTGAGGACGCACGAGATGGACGTTATAGTTGGCTCCGCCCAAGGGGGCCATCTCAAGGGGTCAAAAGGTCACGCTACACTGTAAAAGTCACGCTATTGCCCTAGCGCCTACATTTCTTCACCGATTTCGATATAACTTCACAAAAAATGTTCCTTATGACAATATCTCGAGCGAGTTCAACTCTCAAAGTCGTGGCCTCAAGGTCAAGGTCACTGTGGCTATTTTTAGAAAAACTTTGTCATCGCTCTAGCGCCTATATTTGTTCACCGATTTCAATATAAATTCACACAAATGTTCCTTATGAAAATATCTCGGGCACGTTTGACTTTCAAGGTCGTGCCTAAAGGTCAAGGTCACTGTGTCTATTTTTGAAAAAAAAAACAACAACATTGCAATCGCTCTAGCGCCTACATACCTTGTAGGGGTCAAAAGGTCACGCCTGCTATGTGGCAAAAGCGTGGGGATTTGCGATGGCTTGCCATCGACTGCCCGCTCCAGTTATCTTTGTTTACATTACGAAAAAACGCCTAAACAAATATATTGAAAATTTTACCACTTACCAACCCAAAACTGAAAAGTTTTCTAGAAAAATTCTGCCATTTTTCTTATTTCTGCTCAAAACATACATTGCGGGGACTCAACGAGCCGGTTCTATCGAGTGCCCACAAGCTATGTTTTTGAGCAGAAATAGGAAAAATAATATATACCCCCTTAAACCCCATTTTACTATATGAGCCAGGGCATGACAAAACCTGCAATTAAGACTGTGCGAACAGAAATACTTCAGTTTGTTTGTTTATATTGGGGTTTGACGGCCCAGTCAAGACTATTAAGGTCATTTAAGCCGCTCAATTTATCTACCCGCAATTTTCCTGGACAGGCTTATCCATAAGCGGTCAACCAGTACAGTGCACATTCTGTCGCCAGAAACTGACAATTGCCCTTCTTGAATCAGTGGAAGTGAGAGAGGGACCGTAGAAAAGATTTCATGACCAATCTTCACGAAAGTAAGTTGCCGACCCCGGCAGGTATCGTACCAGCGACCTCCAGATCACCACTCAGACGCGCATCCGACTGAGCTACATGTACATATCCAAATCGTTCTGGCCAAATCGTTCAAACATCAGGCAAGTGTTATTAAGTGTGAATACTTCATAATTTCCTACATCATGGAAGTTAAAAATTAGAGGATAGCATGTTAAAATATCAGCTAATTACGTCTTAGTCAAACATATCAGTCAAAATTTCAGATACTGCGAGGGTATTCTGTCGCGAATTAGGCTTAAAGGCAAATGCGGAATGGAAATCACTCGTCTTATGGGTACAGTTCTCTTTTGACCAAACTCGACAATTGCGTACAGTGACGTCCCGATCACTTGGCCAGTGAACGCAACATTTATTACAGTGTGTACAGTACGAAAACCTCAAATAACTTGCAAAATGTACAACCTGATAGTTTCGAACTTGTTCACATTGAAAGTACCGATTTGTTCAATTCTTCTTAATTGAAAATGTGTTCCAGATTATTTCCAAAAAGGAACACGTGTGATTTTTAACTTTTTTTCCATAAAATAAAATCACATGCTGGCATAAATCGGACGCTGAATGGGCTATCACTTGGGTTACACGCCTGTCATTAGGCAAATATAAAATTGGATATGTGTAACAGGTGAAAAAATGCTATCACCTTTACCCGTTCGGGGATCGAACCCGGTCCGCCAGATCGACAGGCCAACACTCTTCCGCGTCGATATAAAAGCCGGCTTGTACCACAAGGCAGTAAAAGTGTGCTATATACCTATACCCTATGACATTCTCACCCTCCACATTGAAATTTTTCCTCGAATTTATGGGAGTCCGAGAATCACGTGAAATGATACTCAAGGACTTTTAATGCACATGTGGGTTATTTTTGGTGGGCGCCAAATGTAACAGGGGGAAAAATCCTATCATTTGTACCCGGGCGGGCATCGAACCCGGTCCGCCAGAGCGACAGGCCAACACTCTTCCGCGTCACTATAAAAGACGGCTTGTACCGCAAGGCAGTACAAGTGTGCCATATACCTATACCCTATAACATATGTAAGTGACAGTAATATGCGAAAGTCCCTTCCAAAAATAAATTATTTGGAAGTACACACCTTTTTTCTATCCAGATCAAAAGCAAAAAAGTTCAAAAATCCGCACTCTTTGACTGGGCAAACACGCGACTACTGAAAATTTCGTGTACAGTGGTTCTCTAGCGCGAAGACGATACACCGTCTAACGTCAAGGAAATGATCGATGACGTCGCAAAACGTCATAAAACGGCGGCTCATCGCATCACGCTTTTTCGGCTAGTGATTTGTCACTCAATGTATTACCGGATTTAATCTTTGGCTATATTGACTTGACTTGATAGATTTTGTAAGGTAACCGGGCGCTAAAAGCACATACGGGCTACCCCATTTTGGCTATATTCGCCATATTTGCATTTATTTGCTGGCTCCCAGCTTGCACATTGACAATATTGGAAAAACAGGTAACCAGACCAGTCAGGGGGATCTGGTTACCTGTTTTTCTAACGCAGATAACCTTCAGACTAGGAACCAGCAGATAATGCAAATAAGGCGAATAGACGACCAGTGTTAGAATAGCCGGTAAAACTTAGCACCGCGCTTGGGCCAAGCGTTGCCGAAAAATTTACCAACCTTCTCGGTAGGGTAGAAAGCGCTTCTCGTCAGGCCGAGCAATTGAAACTATTCAAAAACTGTTAGTCAGTAGTAAATCCCTGGGATAGTAAGAGTCACAGTGAGCTTTCTGGCTTCCTGCGGGTTTCTACCTTTCCAAGATTTTGATCGATTACCCCCCAATCCAATAGCATAAGCCTAGGGCTTCAGAACACTGGACTTAAAGTGTCTCAGCTGCAACCTACCTTTGAGTCACCCTATCTAATTTTGTATCCGTGAAGTGCACCAAGGACCAAAACTGGAGCATCGTCATACTAAAGCAAAGCGATGGTGATGCTGAAACAAGCATCATTAAAACAGAATAAATAAAAAATAAAACTTTAAAGCAGTTTTACATAGTTTGGGGAAGACTTGCTTGACTCCACTTGTAGCCCTCAAGGATCCCTGATGTTACAATACCCTGGTGAAGTTGGTCCTTAAGTCGGATGCCCGTGCCGGGGAAAGAGAATTGGCTAAAGATGGCGCTCTATATACGACAGGGAGTGTCCTCTACTGTTCGCTGCTTTCAGGTGAGAAAACATGTAAACATGAATGTCCACATAGCGGTGAAGTGAAGCACCACAAATTGAACATTTTGTTGTCAATTTAGGTGACTTTGCTGTCCAAGGCATTGTATTACTCGGGAGGCAATGCTGGTGGTGTGGTAGTTACCTTGCTCGACGCTGCAGTGTTCCAGTTGTTTGATACTATATGTGGGTCTCATACTGACGTGGAATAATCAAGGCTAAGTCTGACTATGGTCTCTACCACCGTGCGTTGACATCTTCGGACCAGCTGGTTATGTTCCTTCCAAAGAAACACAAAGCTGTTGTTTGCCCTTTAACAGTTGCATCAAAATGGGGCTCCCCTGACAGGTAACATCTGAAATAAAGCACGCCCATGTACTTCTAAGGCTTTAAGATAGACAGTTCATGGCAATGTACCGGGTAACTGGCTCCAAATCTCCGATCAAGTTTCTCCGTTTTGTTACCAAGACTTAGGTTGAAAAGACTTTTGCCAGTCTGTATTCCATTGCTGCAGTCTGTTCACCAGCATTATCAGTCATTCTTGAGATCTTGAGATATGAAAGGCCATAATTAGTAAAAAGGCGAGCTCAGGAGCTGACTTACTGCGGCAGGCCATATATGTATAGGCAGAACAACAGAGGTCCGAGCATGGCACCTTGAGGGACACCGGATACAGCTAGGACAATAGTGGAAAACTGATCTTTGACCAGGTCTGTTGGTCAGAACCCTTTGATCCACTGTGAGAGCCTGTGCATGGACAGAGCTCAATCCATGTGGAACTTTGTCAAACGCCTTGTTAAAGAACAAGATTGACAGTTTCTATTTGTTGGCCTTCATCTCTTCTTGCTGCAAGTTCTTGGTCAGTATAAGCTGACTTTCACACGACTGGCGTTTCCAAATCCGTTCTTTTAGTCTGACAGACAAGATGCAAATGACCTTGATCGGAAATCCAAAGAAAATACTGCCAAAATACCACAGGAGAGTTGAGTCAGTGGGCTACTCTTATTTTGCTTAAAGTAGCTGGTATAAAAATGTACGCCCGCATGAATACCACATGTACTTGTATGTTTGTATGTTTGTTTGAGTTTAGGTTTACGTCCCTGTCAACACTACTAATGTCACTTTGGAGACGTTGCTGCCGATTTTGTGGAACTTTTACCCGACATTGGGATGCAATGGCATCTCAAGCCCTACCGCCCATAGAAACCGCTAGGGTTTAAGGCGCGGTCCGACCCACATCACTTTTCCAGGGCACCTTAAACGTAAACGGTTTACCAGTACGCAAGTTCGGTCGGTTTCAGTTCTTTTGTTTGATTTGATGTTTAACGTCCCCGTCAACACTATAAAGGTCATTTTGGAGACGTTGCTTCCAATTTTGTGGGACTTTTACCCGACACTGAGATGAAATGATATCTCAAGCCCTGTCGCCCAATGAAACCATTAGGGTTTATAACCATGGCGGTCTGACACACATCTCTTTGCCTGGGCAGGCTTAGATCTTCTAAGCGGTTTACCAGTACTCGTGTGCGGTCAGATTCAGCTCTGCGTGGAAGCATCATGCAGCCCACTTATTTCTTCAAGCCCCAGTGGGCGGGGGCGTCGGTTTCAGTTCTGCACGCCTGATTCCGTGGCGATTGCAATACCGGTCATCAATATTTGGACTCTTCCTCCTCAAATATAGCAGGAGTCCATTTAACAAATTTAGGGGTGTCAGCTTGTGTTTTCTTCAAAATTTATTTGGAAAATGTTTTTTTTTTTTTTTTTTTTTTGATTTGAGGTTTAACGTCCCCGTCAACACTGTAAAGGTCATTTTGGAGACGTTGCTTCCAATTTTGTGGGACTTTTACCCGACATTGAGATGAAATGACATCTCAAGCCCTGTCTCCCAATGAAACCAATAGGGTTTATTAGCATGGACGGTCTGCCTCGCACCGCGGTTATTTGGAAAATGACTGAACTTGTAGCAAACAGTGGAGGCCCTGATCAGACGCCGCGTTCTGCGGCGTCTGACAAGGCCTGTGCTGTTTGTCAAGGTACCCCTTTAGGGGTAAGGCTTGCTCGATTAATCGGATAATCGATTATTCGGTCGATAAATTCCACAAAAACGATTATCATTACTGATTTGCTTGCAATCGATTATTTGATAAGTACAATATATTACCCAAAGTTGGGCCTTAAATAGCTGTATGATTGGCAAACAGTGCAGACCCAGATGAGACGCTGCCTTCTGCGGCGTCTCATCTGGGTCTACAATGTTTGCTCAGGCATGTCTGTTCAAATACATATGCCAAAGTACAGCATAGGGTAGGAAGCCAGACAGTTAAAATTATGACAAAATGATCAGTGATTACTCATCGATTATCGACCGTAATAACAGGAATGATAATCGATTATCTTTTCAGTTCCGATTAGCCAGCCCTATTTAGAGGTTTCTGGTACTGAATGGGTTAACTACCTAGTGTGTTTGATCAGAAGGCAGTACCTTTATTTCATATATATTGTTGCGCTAGGAGGATAAAATGAGAACAGTAACGACTTGGATAATGGATACATTAGTTGTTCCTAATATGCGACGTTAAATAAAGTTTCTTTCTCTCCCATCGTTATATGCTTCCAAACATAGAAATTCAGACTTCAGACGGAAGTAAGGACGAGGATTGTGGCCACGTAAAGTCTATTTAAGCCCCCCCCCCCCCACCCCGCCCAGTGGGATTCGTTTCGCTGAGCGTTCCAAGGCGGTTCTTCTGTCGTGGTTTATTTTTGTTATGGCTTGTCTTTAGTATCGCTTATATTATTTTGTTTTTGATATCCAATTGGCCATTTTGTGGGAAAGTAACTGTCCTTTTGGCTTTCCGCTAGTGATGTTTCTATTAGGGTCTAGTTGTTTCATGTTTGTGTTTCTTTCCCTTGGTGTCTCTGACTCTGATGGGAGTTGTGTGTAAATTGTATCGATTCCTAATCATTGTCTTCACTTCTGTTTCGTGCAAGTCTGACTACAAGCTAGGCTGTGTTCAAGCTAAGCCGTGCCATTGGCATATGATCGATTAATCTGAAATGCAGTGCGACTACAGCGAAAATACAGTAAAATTCCTATATTAAGACCACTTTGGGACTGTTCAACAATCCCAAAGGTGGTCTCTCACCAGCAGACAGTGTGTGCAGAAAGCAGGAAGAAAAAGAATAACTGCACCCTTCTAAATAAGCTTTTTAAAGCGGAATTTGTCTTAAGTTTAGGTGGTCTTAATAGCGGAATTTCACTGTACTATAGTTTGATCAATACACACAAATCCCGGTGAGAAAACCAGACATGATTGTGTGTCTTCTAGCACACTATGGCTTGCAGTTCATTAGCTTTCTCAATCGTCAGGAAAGGAAATGAGTATAAACATCACTTACGGAGATAATCTACAATCTATCTTGTGAATTAACATCTTAACTACTTATTTTATTGACCGTCTTGAAAAAAAATCAGAGTGCTTAAGCATACGGAGCTGAAGTCAGTAATTTCAATTTGCGTGCGTCACAGAGACGATTGTTAAGCACCGCCATGAGGAAAACTGCATTATGGGATTTGCCAAAAAGCGCAAACGGAGTACCGAAACACTGGCTGAGTGGAGTTTTAGTTGTTGCTCGGGGCTTGTTATTTATTGGACAATTATATTGGCGAACATATTATAGTGGGAACTGGGCAGATTGTGGGGATGCTCAGGCGAAGCAGGGTTTTGGCTGACAGCATTGTCACTCGACATGATTTCTTGCAACGTGGCTAAATTGAAGAAGAAGAACTTATAGACGAGTGAGAAATTACAGGACTCTTACGATGTAATGAGTGGCTTGGGAACACGAGATTTTTCAATAAAACGCTTGACAATTAAAATGTACAGAGTCCATAAAGGATTTTGCTTTCAATTGGAACAGACAAAATTTTTGCCGGTGGAGTAATCAGGTTGGGTCGATTGTTTCTCAGTCGACCCAAAGTTACTAAGCACAGAAGCTCTTCAGTGCTGATGTCCACGTGACTATCACTGATTTGTAGGAAATCCGGATAATGGTTATCTTTAGAAAATAGCTGCGTTATTCTAATCGCTGTGAGATCTTGAAATGTTGCATGACAGGGTTATCTATTTGGGTCACGTGTTGGGTTTGGCAAACAGTGTAGACCCAGATCAGACGCCACAGAACGCGGCGTCTGATCAGGGTCTGTACTGTTTGCTTGCATGACAGGAATTTCAGGGAGATGTCTGATAAGGGTCTACACTGTGTGCTTAAAGTACAGGGATGTAACAGTTGAACGAAATTTTAACAGTCTAAGTCACCGTTCAAGTTATTTTTTAAGAATTCTGGGTAGCCAGGCTAGTCCACCCATACATTTAGAGGACTTGTTCGAGCCGCCTTACTGATGCGGTTTTAGCGGGTACATGTACCGACAGTTTATATTTCAAAGCAAAGAAGTTGTGGTCATGATACCATAGCCATAATTCAAGCTCATAAATCTTTAAACGAATGGTGAATCAGAATGTTCAGACCAGCAAACATGGAACCTTGAAGGGGGTGGGGGGGGGTGGGGGGTGGGGGAGAGAGAGAGCGTCCGCGGATAGTAAGCATTACCTAGTAAGCAAGCTTCGCCCACCATGCCAATTGGTCTGAACGAAGGAAATGTAAAGAGAAGTATATGTCCTGGATTTTGGAAGTCAACTAATGGCTTGTCATTGGCACACACACCAGACCGCCACATTATAGTGATTGGCCAGATCATGATGTCTCCCATACAATGTTTTAAAGTGTTGCTGCCAGTTTTGTTTTGTTTTTATGCCCCTTGCTCAACAACCTTGTGGTGAGCACTTTCCCATGATCCTCGAAGTCCTGATTATTTGAACAGGCTCTGACATAACTCGAAACGTAAACGCCTTATGGTGGTGCAGAAGGGATATTACTGCTCTGGAATGGAAAGCAGGGATACAGATTCAAATAAGTCATTTGACTTTCTTCTGGATCCCGTTTGTATGATACTGTAACTAGTGTAGCAATGTTCTCAGTGTGTGCATGTTTGTGATTGATGTATGTGTTATACAATATATAGAGGATCTTACATGAGTGCTCATGTATTATTGAATTTATTAAACGAGTTGAGGAAAAGGTTTAATAAATTCAATAATACATGAGCACGAATGCAAGATTCTATTTATCATATGACATTTAAAACGCATTTTATTCACGTTTGTTAACAAAAATGTCAATATTCCGCCAGTAGTAAACGCAACGTCGTTAAGGACGTCGTACATGTAATATAACGGGACGTATCTAGCTAATTTGCATATTTAATCCACTAGTGGATTATCGAAAATATTACATGGCGTTATTACACTCTTAGACGCGACGTCATATGATAAATTAAAGTTTGAACCAATGGAAAGCAATGTTGTGCAAGGCGTATCTTGTCTCCTTTAAGGAGACCTGCACAAGCTTCGTCTCCTGCGAGTATAAAAACAAGTCTGCAAGCAACGGTGCGCTGTAGCGCCGGTTAGTGTCCATACAACGCTTAGTGTCCATATGGACACTAAGCGTTGTGTGGACACTAAGCGTTGTTACAGCGCACAGTTAGTACCAATCGGTATGCCGATTGTTTGCTTAAATATCCGTTCGTCGAACTCAACAAAAATATTGCCAATTAGATGTTCCAGCATTTTTATGGCATCTGCATCTGAGTATTTTGTCGTGCATCAGAGTGATCCCGAACGAAGTATGTGTCCCTGTTGCCAGTAACAACATACTAGAAGCGACGGTTACCATCGTTATGGAAGAAACACTGGTTGATAACCTCCTGAAACTTAGATTTCAATTTATCATGGGGAATAGTTGTATAAATGGTAGAGAAATGGAATGAAGAGTCTGTTTCATGTAAGCTCTTTGGAGTATTTTTTCAGTATCCACGTCTGACAAATATCACAAAATTGGAAGCGACGTCTCCAAAATGACCCATTCAGTGTTGACAGGGACATTAAACCAAAATCAAACAAATCAAAACCACACCTAGCATATGCAGTGCCACAATACTTCAACTGCAGTTAAGATCCGTATTAGAATCTGAGAAAGAGGCTTGATTGAGTACTTAGCCTAACCCGCAGTAGCTAGGTCTCTGTTAGTGAAGTTTAGGAATCCAGTACAATATATGAGACGGGGTACAGCATTTACTACAATTTACATATCGTCTGACCAGAGACTTCTCTTGCTGTATGAAGGAGCATTGGGTCCTTAGCTATCTTTAGAGTGCACAATGAAGACTCTGATCATACCGCGCGGATGCCCAGGTTGATCTGAGCATTCTCTGGGCGCACATGTAAATTGTAGGAAATGTTGTGCCGGCTCATATGATAAGTGCAACATCATTCTCCGAATATCAGAATCGCCGAATGGTGGTTTTGCAGTTTTTGTTTGTTTGTATTGGAGTTTGAAGGCCCAGTCAACACTATTAGCCGGTCAGCTTACCTATCCACACTTTTCCTGGGCAGGCTTATACGTAGGCGATTAACAAGTACAGTGCACATGCTTTCGCCAGAAAGTGACAACTACTCTTCTTGAATAAGCGGAAGGGAGAGAATGTCCGTAATCAATCTCCACGAAAGAATGTTGCCGATCAAAGCAGGTTTCGAACCCGCGTCCTCCTGATCACCAGTCAGACGCGCATCCGACTGAGCTACCGAGGCCGGCTTATGTGGTTTTATAGAATTTTTTCCTGGACATATCAGTAAGATAACAGTTCAACCTGCATTACATGTACATATGTATGTAGGGTTTCCAGCCATGATCTTCCACTAACCCACATACGCCTAGCGGCCCTTTTCTGGGACGTTTGCGAACAGTGCTGACCCAGATTAGACGCCGCAAAACGCGGCGTCTGATCTGGGTCTACACTATTTGCTTAAAGAACATGCATTTTTGTAAAATTGGCCACAAACAAAAACAATCCTGGGACCCCTATAATTGGAAATGGGCCATTCCAAACTTACTAGGGGGAAATTGCCATTGTCATATTTGTATCGTGTGTTTTGCAAACAAGCACAATGTTGTTGCTAGAACAACGATAAAGTCTTTCAATACGCAGTGAGACGTGACTGCACTTTTAAGTTTGGACTAGTCCGTGTTTTAGGTAAGTCGCCTTCAGTTGGGATTTAACATTGGGAGATATAGTTTTACAGAGATTCGTACTGCATCATACCAACCACTTGGCCACGACTTCTACATTATGGCAGTATCAAAAAACTTGTTTATAATTTTAAAATCCTGTTAAAAAAGAAATCCGAAACCTGCTTCCTCTCAAAACATGGAATAGTCTTGCCACGCTTGAACGTTGAACTCTCAAAGGTCGTTGATAAACTATACTCGGCAGCAATATCTGGATCACCAAACACCGATTCATGTCGGCGATTTCCACCGCAAATGACCGCCCCCGCTCACTGGGGTTTGATGAAATTGATAGGCTGCACGATGCTTCCACGCAGAGCTGAAACCGACCGCACACGAGTACTGGTTTGTTTTGTTTGAATTGGGGTTTAACGTCCCCGTCAACACTATTTAGGTCATTTTTGGAGACGTTGCTTCCAGTTTTGTGGGACTTTTATCCGACATTGAGATGAAATGACATCTCAAGCCCTGCCGCCCAATGAAACCAGAAGGCTTATATGAATTGGACGATCTGACTTGCACCGCTTTGCCTGGGCAGGCTTAGTCTTTCTAAGCTGTTTACCAGTACTCGCGTGTGGTCAGATTCAGCTCTGCGTGGAAGCATCATGCAGCCCAATCTATTTCTCGAAGCCTCGATGGGCGGGGGCGATACACGGATACTGGTAAACCGCTTGGAGGATCTAAGCCTGCCAAGGCAAAGCGGTGCGAGTCCATGCTTATAACCCCTATTGGTTTCATTGGACGACAGGGCTTGAGATGTCATTCATCTCAATGTAGGGTAAAAGTCCCTCAAAATTGGAAGCAACTTCTCCAAAATAACCTATACATTGTTGACGGGGACGTTAAACCTCAAATCAAACAAAACAAACCCACCACAAATGAGCGTTTTGAATACAGTTATCCCCTATATAAAGGTATTGCGTGCGTTCGCATTAGAATAGCCTCGATTAGGGATTCGAATGTGTGCACATGATATACATTTCAAAATCTCACGAAATTGTCCATCACTGTTTTAGGAAGAATGCAAGAAACATGTCCATGTGAAAATGGCGTCCAACATGATTTCAGAAATGACAAATATTAGGTAAAGTTGTAATATATTTCTTATTTTTTATTTCAACATAGATTGTGGGTGCTCGTTAGAACCGCCTCAATGAGGCGGTTCTAACGAGTACCCACAATCGTTGGTTTTGAACAAAACACAGGCAGATAATGTATACCCCCACAAACTCCATTTTTCTCTATATAAATTTGGGTTTAGAGGGTTCTTCTTTTCACGGTCTTGTTATTGTGATGCATAGAATCGGGGCTGGAAAATGGGGACAATAAAGTCGATTTAATCCCCCAACCCCAGCCCCACACGCACACACGTGGCCTAGGGTGTAAAGGCACTTTCTCTTAATCCTTATGTTTCTTTCCACCGTGGATTCGAGCCTCGCTCGGGTCACATCTGAGACACCAAGCTCTGAAACGGATGCCCTGGTGTGTTTGTCTCGGTACTCCGGTTCAAAGTTCGCCCACCTGTGAATAACGATCGGCTCGAACTGAGTGAAATAATCTCGAAATGGCCGTGTAATCGAATACAAAACGCATGCTAGCACGTAAGGACACATTGTTGGTTTATTCACCTGCCTGTACTGAGATCGGCCCCCGCCCATCGGGGCTTGAAGAAATAGATGGGCTGCATGATGCTTCCACGGCGACCCGTACACGAGTACTGGTACACCGCTTAGAGGATCTAAGCTTGCCCAGGCAAAGCGGTGCGAGCCGGACCGTCCATGCTTTAAAACCCATTTGGTTTCATTTGGCGACAGGGCTTAAGAAGTAATTTCATCTCAAGTCGGGTAAACGTACCACAAAATTGGAAGCAACGTCTTTAAAATGACCTATACAGTGTTGACGGGGACGTTAAACCTCAAACAAATGATCCGCAAAAGATAGTATTAGAATGCACATCAGTCATGAACCCGTGCGTTTGTCCTGATTCAAAGATGCTGAGGAAAGCGAATAATTTCAGTATATCGCAAACTATTAAGTATGGGCTAGAAAAGTATTCAATTAACCCATTGTATGCGGGAAACCCCTAAAGGGGTACCTTGGCAAACAGTGCAGGCCCAGATCAGACGCCGCAGAACGCGGCGTCTGATCAGGGCCTGCACTATTTGCTTACAGAATCTTCATGCAAAAATAGAATAAAAACGAAAAATAGGCCTGACATCCCTTAAATAACAAATGGACTTGTCCAACTTATAGCAATGTAAGAGTCCACTAGCATACAAAGGGTAAAATGCCACGGCCATGGGAAAATTTGACTTATCCATTTATTCTGATGCCTGAAGCCATGCATTACGGTCGCATATACAGAACCAATAATAGTTTTTAGTAAGTTAGTCTAGACACCATATGAACGATACTTGGAAATGCTGCTATTATTTTTGGCCTGCGTCAAGGGAATAGAGGCCTTTGCAGTATGCCATAAGGCAAACATGTCCATGTGAAATAATGGCATCCAACATGGTGTCACAAATGACAAATATTAGGTAAAACTTGTAACAGCTTTCTTATTTCTAATTTCAGTGCTCGTTAGTACCCACAATCTATGTTTTTGAGAAAAAGGCAGAACATGTTTACCACCGTAAATACTTTTTTTACTCTAAATAAAGTTGGGTTTAGTGGGGTTTTTGTCTCACGGACATATCATCGTGATGATGCTAGGCGAAATCTCAAATCATTCTGTGAAAATTAGTTTATAAGGGGCTGGTATAGGAACCCAGTGTTGCCATTAAAACATTAAGTTAGCAAATTATTGTTCATCATTCCTGAATTTGCATTCCATCTACTTTAAGTGGATTTGTATTTCATAAGATTCCGTTGACAAAAAGAGGTTTGGTCATTTTTATAGACAAACTGCATACCCCTCTTTCCTTTAGTTGCTATGGAGAATCGCCTTGAAAATGTGACCCTGGGTCAAGCTAATTTATAAAAGAAGATAGTTTTTTTTCTGTAAATGCAAACTTGTACCACAGCCAGGGGAAACAAACTGTATTTATAGTAACTGGCAGTAGTAGGGATTTGAATGTAGTGCATAGTATACATGTTTTTGGTAGTTCTGATTGGATATCGGTTGTATGTAGGGAGCGGAATCTCGACAAGGCCATATACTATCTTGTAGAACAATAGGAGGCGAACATCTGCCCGCTTCTGTTCCAATGATCTCCATCCCAGGGTATTAAGTATCTGGGCCACACTACTATATGAAGTAGTCATGTTTGACCCATCTAGCTGCTCTTCTTTGTACTTGTTCAACCTTGTTTATATTTGACTGGGTATAAGGGCTCCACACAGGGGAGGCATACTCAAATTGGGGCTTAACAAGCGTATTATAAGCTGTTTCACGTATGCCTTGATGTTTGGTGCGTATATTCCTACGTATGAAGTCCAGGGTCCGATTAGCTTTGGTGAACACGTTATGAATGTGGGTGTTCCAAGTTAAATCACGGCCAAACTCAAGGCCCAGGTACTTGGCATGATCAGCCTCCTGGAGGACTTCACCGTGGAGAATGTAATTATGTCTGATGGGTTCTTTAGAATGGGAAATGTGTAGGACCTGGCATTTACCCGGGTTAAATTCCATTTCCTAATTCTTTTCCCAAGTTTCAAGCTTTTGTAGGTCCCTTTGCAATATGGTATAGAGTCAGCATCACTGCTGACAGCCAAATATATTGTCGTGTCATCTGCAAAAGGTCTGACCTGTGAGTAGATCTGCTCTGGTAGGTCATTAATGTATAAAAGAAACAGGATTGGCCCCAGTACTGATCCTTGGGGAACCCCAGATGTGACCGGAATTTGGGATGAGTTTTCCCCCTCTAGGGCTACACTTTGGGTATGGCCAAGAAGGAAAGCGTTGATCCAGTTTAGGGTGTTTGAGGTTATGCCATGTTGGTGCAGTTTGTGGAGTAATTTAATATGGCTAACATTATCGAATGCCTTACTAAAATCCAGGAGTATCAGATCAGTCTGGTGAGCTGCTGATAGATTTCGTGCAAGCTCGTCAACAAGTTGGATGAGCTGTGTTTCGCAGGACCTCCTTTCTCTAAATCCATGCTGAAGATCATACAAGATGTTATGTTTGTCGAGATGCTTTGTAAGGTTGGATGCCACAATATGCTCCATTAACTTGCAGCAAATGCAAGTTAAGGAGATAGGCCTGTAATTTGCAGGGTCGCTTTTGTCACCATTTTTGAACAGGGGAGATACAATGGCTGTCTTCCAATCCGAGGGGATTTGACCACTGGAAAGTGATTTCTGGAAAATGACCTGAAGCATGGGTGTTATTTGGTCTCTAAGGGATTTAAGGACTACTGGTTTTAGAGCATCTGGACCGGCGGCTTTGGTCATGTTTAAGTTTGATAAAAGTTTATGAATTCCTGCTGCTGATATGTTTATTGTAGGCATTTCCGGGAATTTGAGTAGATATTCTTCCGGAACAGATTCTTTATTGATGGTGCCATTTGCCAGTCCATTCTTAAGAGCATTGTCAGAAAGCTGACTTATACTTAATGGTGATCGGGTGTGAAGGAAGACTGAAATTGTCTGTTGAGAGTTATTGTCTTATCTAAGTTGCTTGTGGAGTATTTGCCAGTTACAGGATCTAATAATGGATCTATACCTTGGGTGTCTTGCTTGCAATTTTTTATGAAAGAGAAGAGTGTTTTCATGGAGAATTTGGCAGAACTAGCCTCAGGAGGTTCAGAGGCATTTTCAGGTTTTTCATTTAATCCAAGGACATCAGCCAAGTAGTTGTCATAAGCCTGTTTTATTCTTGCTTTGACTAGATGTCGCATGTTTACAAAATGCTTCCTGTCTTTGGGTCGTTTGATAGATTTTTGCTCCTGATAAAGGGAGTCTCTTTTGCGGATTAAACGTTTTATACCTTGCGTGACCCAAGGAAGACTTTTTTGGGGCCAAATTTCTTGCAGGGGACATACTTTTGGAGGCCAGTATTGATAGAAGTTTCAAAAGAGACCCAAAGTTCTTCTACTGGCTTTGCGGAAGCATTTGCCAGGAATTCAGTCTTGACCTCCTCCATGTAGGTCTTGAATCCTTCCCAATTTGCTTTCCTATAAAAAAAAATGGACCTGGGTACCTGCCGCGATTCAGCGGGCTTGGTAAGGACTTCGGATATGACCATGTCGTGGTCAGCTATGCCAGGGAGCACCTGGATTCCCTTAACCAAGGTATAATTTGAGGTCAAAAATAGATCTAGTATATTTCCCCCACCCCCCTAGTAGGCTGGGTAACAACTTTCAAGAACCAAGTTACAGTCATCAATCAATGATATGAATTCTTCATAGAGTCTGGGAAAGTTACATCCAGGTTTGATTTCAGGGACATTGTTCCATGACAGTTTGGGAAAATTTAGGTCTCCAAGGACTCAAATATCATCATTTAGTGCCGAGGCCGAATTAAGAGAGCGCCTAAGTTCGTCCAGACTGTACACATCATTTTCTTTGGGCCTGTAATAAGCAGCAATGTACAGTGATTTGCATCCTTCAAGTTCCACCTTAACCCATAATATTTCGCAGTCAGTGTGCAGCTGCCTCTGTCCAGTTGCAAGCATGGAATTGCGAATCAGTATAAACACACCACCGCCTTGAATATCTGAAGATCTGTCACGCCTAAATGGAGTATATCCTATACAATGAGGAAAATACCCACTATCCAAAAGGTTTCCACGTAACCAAGATTCGGTGCCAACAACCATATCAGGATCATGATGCTCAAGTAATGCATGAAACTCAGCTTTCTTTTTCACAAGCGACTGACAATTTAAGTTCAACACTTTAACAGTGCTCTTAGTTAGGAGGCGGCCAATCATGTTTGATGCACTTTTGACAGGTCTGATTACTGATATGGAATCTTGGAGTATGGTAGTTGTATCTGGGACCCCAAGAGAAGAAATTGGAAATGTTAAGACTAGAGCTGCTAGATTTGTAACAAGCAATTACTGCTTTGAAACTGGGAGTATGACGTACTGGATAACCAGGAAAGTTAATATGGGAGATTCTCAATAAAAAGAGAAGAGACAATATGCTCATACAAAGGTCTAAAGTGTGCTGCCAACATTCCAACAGATCACCTTGTTCTCCCAGCTAGTGCTGTAGAAATCATTATTCGTTGGCCTTTCAGACCCATACTGCAACTGACATTTACAAAAAAAATTCTTCCCTCTGACCGTTAGAGATTGCAATTAATGCCCTTCCCGGTTCGATCATTTTCTCAATTGAAGGTGTGGAAGATACATAGTGTAGCTAATTTTACCTCTTTGGTGAGAGTTAGGGACTAACATCTAGATTGGTCCCCCTTCGTTATTACCTCCCCTTCGCGGTCTCCCTATTTGGTGACAAGAAGTGACAAGAGCTATTTTATGGCGATAAGAAATGTTAAAACGCATTTGCGACCCTTTTTTAAAGTAAAATATGATATATTAAACATTTTTGAAAGCGCTTGAATTCCTTTTAAGACTCCTATGATGCGCTGCAGCTAAATAATCGAGCCAGAGAAACGCAAACGCTCGCATGCGTATTAAAGCCTGTAAATGACTACATCGTAGTCCCTCACTGCATGACCCAATCAAGATTGCAGGTCCGCAAATCTCGCTTAGCAGAGCGAGCGAGGGGAGGTAACTGCCAGACTATTTACCATCGCTACACGGCATCCATATTGGCACGGTCATTGGACTAATAGATCCATAAAAAAATATTGTTACAAAGTCATGTTGTAAGAACAGGCTAATATTTCTTTTTCAGCCTAGATGTAAGACATGACAACTGCTGTAATTTTAGGTGGGGGTGTTAGTGGACTTGCTACATGTCACTACTTGGCAAAAACTGCTAAATATTCAAAGGTAAAGACACTTGCACAGTGCCTAGCCAGGTTGCAAATGTGGTCTTTGGTTCGGCGTGTACTAAGATAAAGAATCTCTTTCTTTCTACTGACACTGCGACCTGTCATATTTGACCATATTTCACACAGTTTTTGTTTGTTTGGTTTGAAGTTTAATGTCCCCATCAACACTAAAGGTCATTTTGGAGACTTTCTTCCAATTTTGAGGGACTTTTACCCGACATTGCGATGATGACATCTCAAGCCCTGTCAACCAATGAAACCAATAGGTTTTATAAGCATGGACGGTCTGACTCGGATCACATTTCTCACGGTACGTACATTATTAAATACACTCCTGGTTTGCAGTATGAAATCTCGCACAGTAAATATGTTATTACGGTACAACTCTATTCCTGCACAGGGGGTGGTTTTGCTGGCACAGTGGCCTGTGGGTCTCCAGTTAATGTCCCGATCCAAAGGACAGTGCACTTTGTGGCATTCATCCCTGCAAATGATGCCAGCGGCACATTTTTAGACACTACAATTTTATTACCACTCAGTGTTTTCCCAAGCCCTTTTTAGCATATATGCCATATATGCCCCTTTTCCAAAGTTCCATGTCCTTTTTAATATAAAGAAGGGTTCCGGGTTGTTTCGCCCGTGAGTCGTTTGGCCCTGAGTCATTTTGCCCTGATTTTGGGGGTGGGTCATTTTGCCCTTACCTGGTGAGTCGTTTCGCCCCAATTATATTTTAAGGGAGTGACAAAAGGAATGGATGAGTAAATGGACAGATGGATGAATAAATTGGTTAATGGAGTTGTGCGTTGGTAGATGGACGGACGTACGGATGAATATACGAAGACAGATAAGTTAATGAATGAATGGCGAGTATTGGTAGATGGACAAACGGAAATGAATGAATGAATATGATCTTCACAAATCCAAACCACAGTGTCAAAATGTGTTAAGTATTTGATATATGGGTACACGTTAGAATCGCTTCGCCGAGGCGGTTCTAACGACCACCCACATTCCATGCCTGGAACAGAAGTAGCAGACTATGGGTACTACCCACAAAACAAACAACGTATATGCAACACATTATTTTTCATATTTCCTCCCTAAAATACACAGACCGTTGTTGATTGTTAGAACCGCTTCGCCAAGACGTTTCTAACGAGCACCTGAGCAGAAATATGAAAAATATAAGAGTCTTTAATTAAAACAATTTTAATTTTTTTTATTTGGTGGTAGAATTTTCCAGTATTTGAATTAGCATGTTTTCGTAATGCAAACCATTCAACAGACCAGTACGATAACACAGTCATGCTGCATAGTGCAGGTTTTCACATCTCTGAAATGACTACTTTTATTATGAAAATCTGTGGTATTTTTTCTTATCTATACTGCAAACGTAGGTTGAGGCGGTTCTAACGAGTACCCACAACCTTTGTCTTGTAGCAGAAATAATAAAAATAATGTATACCCCAGTAAATCCGAGCTTTCTTCAAATAAGGTGGGGTTTAGGGGGTGTTCATTCCACGGACTTGTTCATGTGATGCTATGGTTTCAATGTTATGCTTTGTTATATATTTATAATGTAAAATGTGTTTTGTTATGCATAAAATTATGGGGAAAAATGAAAAGAAAGTATAAAACGTTATGTTTCTATTCCTACCCAGGTTGAGCTACAGTAGAGTCTGTATAAAAAATTAAACCAACTTTTTACACATAGCACTTAATGTGTAATATTGATTAGTACTCTTTAAGTGAATTTTTTGTAAACTTTTATTCAGACACCAGTGTTTAAAAATATTTTGTTTGTTGGAATTGAGGTTTAACGACCCCGTCAACACAATTAACGTAATAATGTAACCAGTTATATCACGCCACTATTTGTGCAGAAAGAACAACTGATAAATAAATAAAACATCATGTTAGCAAGTCTATGCAATAACGTCCCCTCTAAACCCAACTTTATACAGGGAAAAATGAGTTTTCGCGTATACTTTATTTCTCTTATTTCTGATTCTAGAACATAGACAATTAGACGGTTCTAATCCATAATCTATGTTTTGAGCAGAAAGAAAAATATGTCACTTTTTTAAATATAAACAGTCATTTCACAGCCATCAATCCCATTTTATTGCAAAGACTTGTTAACCTTATTTGAGCTCGAAAATGTTTCTCAAAAAGGTGGTAGCGCAGTTGCTCAAACCTGAAGTAGAAGCCGTCAGGTCGTCCAGCTGCACCAGAGGGCAAAACCATGTTTTGCGGAACTCCCAATACCCCATCAATCCCTTTACATACCAAAACAAACATAACCTCAATCAATAGGGCTTGAAAAAATAAAAGCGAAACGGCCCACCTAATCAGGGCGGAACGACCCAGGGCGAAACGACTCATGGGCGAAATGACTCACGGACGAAACGACCCGAGACCTAAAGAAGCTGTTGCCCTATATTTTGGAAAAAAAACTTAAAATGACCAACAAATAACAAAGTTATGCCTATTTAAATGCTGACTATTTTGGGCACATTTTAGAAACAAACAGTTATTGTTCATGGTTTACTGCTAATCCCCCTGTTTATTATTGAACTTAATCAACTCACTTTTAGAAGTCATAACAGTGTTTTGATAACAGGTGTAAGTAACATCAATTAAACATATGAAGTGTGAAAATGTGCCTGACAAGTGTCATGTCATAGATGGTGTTGTTAGTGTATTAGAAAATGGGAGCTGTGGTCCAACCCTCTTTATACAGACATTCATTATAACGGCAAAACTCTTTATAAAGGCAATTTGAATGGAATGACTACTTAGCTAAAGGCTTAGCCTCGGTTCCGAGCAGTGTGGGCTTCCCTTGGGTTGGAAATGCACAAATAGAGTCCATAGTCATGAAAGGGTCTTGTAATTTAATATTCCTAGAAACATTCGTTTCTTGGATTTGTTTCTTGGATTAATAATGGGGAAAATGTGGAGCGTGATAGCTCAGTGGTTAGTGCACTTGCCTCTGATGCTAGAGGTCCCGGGTTCGATCCCCGGCAGCGGCGATAAAATTTCGGTGTCTGAACACGCTCCATTGGCATCATTTGCAGGGATGAGTGTCATTAAGTGCACCGTCCTTCGGATTGGGACTTTAACTGGAGGCCCCCTGTGCAGGGAGAACCGTCCCCTGTGCAGGTTAAAGAACCCTACCATAATTACATGATTACTGTGTAGGCTTTCATCCTGCAAAACTAGAGTGTATGTAATATACACCTGCCTAGAATGTCCGCGAGGGCGTATGGCAGTATACATAGAAAGAAAAAAAGAGAGAAAAGGCCTTTTATTAACTATCATTTTCCTAACTGGGATTCTTCATAACGGAAAATTCTTTAAAACAGCTCAATAGTAGGGAACAAATACTGTCGTTATAACGAGGGTCCTCTGTACCAAACTTACCTTGTTTATATATACAGATCTTAGTACTAGGTCTGCTTGCTCACAAAACTTACACTTCTAATCACCAATGGTAAATGTTACATATCACTTTCCTTAGCATGAAAAACAGGTAGTATGATTAAGCATTGAAGACAAATGACAAGAGAAGGATCATTTTATTTCAAGTTGAGAGATATCATGTTTTTTTTTTTTTGTCTGGAACAAGATAGTGCCTGTGATTGTGCCTTTTTACATGGCTGTGCTCATTTAAAGTGCCATTTTAACCCTTATCTTGCTGTTCACGACAACCCCTATCTTGGCAAACAGTGTAGATCCAGATCAGATGGCTTCTGAAGAAGCCATCTGATCAGGATCTACACTGTTTGGTATTCAGTTTATGAATTTGTAGCAAGAAATTACATCAAGTATTTTGATTGGTTGATAGACAGAAATGGGTGTGGCCTAGATGAATATTCAGCAAGAGAAGGGTTAACATATTTTCATGTGTTGAATACACCTTTATTCCTGACAGCACCTTGCCCTTTTTGGGAGCTGTGGGAAACACTATGACAGTGCTTGCGTTAATGGAAGTTTGGGTGTCTTTATGCCCAAAAATGTTGTGCTGACTCAGAAATACATTTATCATATGACGTCGCGTCTGAGAATGTAATAACGCCATGTAATAAATTCGATAATCCACTAGTGGAGTAAATATGCAAATTAGTTAGATACGCTCCGTAACGTTACATATACAACGTCCTCAACGACGTCGCGTTTACTAATGCCGGAATATTCACATTTCTGTAAAACAATCGTGCATAAAATTCATTTTAAATGTCATATGATAAATAGAATCTTGCATTTGTGCTCATGTATTATTAAATTTATTAAACTTGTTGAGGAAAAGAGATAAAATGCTCGGCAAAGCCTCGCATTTTATCCCTTTTCCTCAACTCGTTTAATAAATTCAATAATACATGAGCACTCATGTAAGATCCGCTCTGTATAACATAAAAATTGTCCGAATACATCTCAAAATAATTGTCTACACCCAGAATCCAAAAGTGTGTTGTAAAAATGTTATTGACAGTCTGCAGTTTAATCGAATCAAGCCAAGGTTGTCAGTCAGTTTACAGTTCATGGTGGGAGCTGTTAGAAAACGATTTTTCTTCTCCAAATAGATAAATTTGACAGTAGTTCTACTGTGAAAGAGAATGCTTACCAACATGGAATATGCACTTGCATACGGGCATCAGCAGCTGACTAAGGGCAGTTGGAAAAAACAAAATGACCACCTACTTCTGCATGAAGTAAACGGGACATTTTCTGGGTATACATGTATAATAAAAATTTGTATACATTATTTTTGTAATTCTTACCCAAGAGGTAAACTGTCAGATATACTGTCACTTTTTTGTTCTTCAAGACTTGTTTCATTCATTAGCAAGAAAATGTTATAAAATTGAACTCCCAAAATGACAATTTTGACAGCAGTTTTTATCACTCTATAATTGGCAATTATTTCAGATCTTAGTCCTAGAAGCTGCAAGTCGTGTTGGTGGCTGGGCACACAGTGTTCGCCATGATGATGGATCTGTGTTTGAGCTGGGTCCAAGAAGTTTCCGACCTGCAGGAATGGCTGGCTACAATACAATATGTTTGGTAAGATTTTGCATGGATCTGTATGCAAGAAATATCTGTTCTGGATACATCTCACAAATTCTGACTGCTTGTCAACTGTTCAGAATGATTTGCTGCTCTTTTAACCCTTATCTTGCTGAATATTCATTTAAGCCACACCCATTTCTGTCTATCAACCAATCAAATTACTTGATGTAATTTATTGCTACAAATTCATAAACTGAATGCCAAACAGTGTAGATCCTGATCAGATGGCTTCTTCAGAAGCCATCTGATCTGGATCTACACTGTTTACAAAGATAGGGGTTGTCGTGAACAGCAAGATAAGGGTTAAGAGAACAAAATTGATACAGCATATCACAGCTAAGTTCATATTTATACTAACTTGAAAGAGAAACAGCTCATATCTTAGCCTTAGGTCAAATTTACTGACTCAAAAGAGCAGCATATCGTACCTTAGGTCATATTTACTGATTTCAAAGAGCAGGATGTCATTCCTTAGGTTTACTGACATAAGAGAGCAGCACATCACACCTTAGGACAAATTTTCTGACTTAAAAGAGCAGCATATTGATACCTTAGGCATAGCCCCAGATAAGAGGGGGTATCCACAAATTATTTTTCTTATTTCTGCACAAAAACGTATGTTGTTGGTACTCATTAGAAGCGCCTCTGTGAGGCGCTTCTAATGATTACCCACAGCATTTGTTTTCATGCAGAATTAATAAAAATATCAGAACTTTTCAGATGAAAAACCCACCTTATCTAGAGCTATGCTTAGGTCATATTAACTTACTTCAAAGAGCAGCATATCAATCCTTAGGTTTACTGACATAAAAGATGAGCACATCATACCGTAATTTAAAAGAGCAACAGCTCATACCATAGCCTTCAGTCAAATTTACTGATTTAAAAGAGCAGTGTGTCATTCTTTGGATCAAGTTTATTGACTTAAAAGAGCAACAATTGTTAGATCAAATTTACTGATTGAAAAGAGCAGCATAGCATCCTTCCGATCAAACGTACTAACTTGAAAGAGCAGCATATCATAATCTTGAAGAATATTTAGCAGTTCATGGTGCATAAAGTTTTCAATAAAAAAAGTTCTGTGTAAAATCAATTTTGGGTTAAAGGCATTTATTCTTGTAACTGTAGGACACACCGTGTACTCGTAATTGTTTTATTGCCCCCCTGTGATATACTGTCTATAGCAGATCAAAGGCGGCCCTTAATATGGCGATTAGTACCTCTTGTTGAATCCCCTGACTGAGGCACTTAAGGGGAAAATCAATAAGGTACACTCTAGTCAACAGTTAGTAAACTATTGATTTTCCCCCAAGGAGGCCCCTTACCTGTTGAAGACAGAGGACTTCTCTTCAGTCAGCACTGAGGGCTACACTGTATATAATATTATGTAATGTAATGATGGTCCTCAATACTAGTCCTCAATAATCAAGAATACATGCCTTTGAAATAAAAGCACTGATGTTACTCACCTTTGAATACAATCGAGTTGAAACAAGAGAAATAACTTGAAAGTACAGTAAAACAAAAAAAAAAAAAAAAAACAAAAAAAAAAACATATCACTGCTACTTGACTTCAGCTACACCATCACGAAAACACGCCTTTATAATTTTGACTGCCTTGAACCCCATTTTTATATAGCAAAACTGGGGTTTACAGGGGTAAACCTTATTATTCTTTTTTCTGCTCTAAAATATAGATTATGGGTACTCATTAGAACCTCCTGGACGAGGCAGTTCTAACGAGTACCCACAGTCTATATTTTGAGCAGAAATAAGAAAAAATCTAAACTTTTCATCTTTAAATATTCATTTTTCCACGATAAAGGTTACAACGTATTTGTATAGGCGTGTTTTCGTAATGTTGCCACTGGTACTGTAACTGCTCTCAATGTCTTAAGGGGAGCAGATACACCAGGAACCACCTGTTCAAAAGTAAAGTGTTTATTAGTTAACAGGTTGTAACTTATCACACCGGTTACCGCGGTACAACGTGACGCGACTGAGTACAACAAATGCTACCGTCTTTTTTGTTTTGACAAGAGAAGTGTGAGTTCAATGTTTCCTTTATTTTGTCGAACACATGCCAATTTACGTTTTTCTGTTGGTTTTGCGATGACAACGGATTGTTTTTGTTGTTGTGTCCAAATTTTAAGTTATGCTACGGTCAGAGAAGGGAAATCAAAGCCATAAATTAGGCCAAAATAGGTAGAAAAACAAAACTTCAAGTTTTAAGGGTCTATCAATCAGAAATAAATGACATATACACGAGCATGCTTGGGTTTTTCATGCCTCTAGGCATCGAAGTAAGTATACTATTTTTATAATTCATAAAAACATTTAGAATAAGAATAGTACCGATTTTTCTTGGCTCACTACCTTGAAACACGGGTACACCTTACCACGGATCATGTGTTGAGTCTGAGTACACTAAACACGGAACAAATGGAACAACAAACACGGATATGAAAAACCGAATCTTGACGTTTTTACCCATTATAAGCGCCAATTTTCAAGAAACGGCCAAGAGGAATGATACATATTTGCCCTTTAGTTGAAAAATCACAATATGTACGGCATGCGCTTAGCCATTCTTAAAACAAAAAAGGGTTTTGGGTTGTAAGGTGTGTTTATGACATAGAGACAACTTTTTACAACAGATGCACAATAAACAGTCGCTATAATCCATCAACAATGTCACAAAATAACCTGTTGTTTGTTTGAACTGAGCTTTAACGTCCCCGTCAACACTATTAAGGTCATTTCGGAATTGTTTCCAATTTTGCAAGTCTTTTTATCCGTCATTGAGAATTAACAACATCTCAAATCTACCGCCCAAGGAGACTGATAGGGTTTACATGTATATGAAGGGACGGTCGGGCTCGCACCACTTTGCCTGGGAAGACTAAGACCTTCTTAGTGGTTAACCAGTAGTCCTGTGCGACGGGATTCAGCTTTGTGTGGAAGTATCATGCAGTCAATTTATTTCCAAAAGCAGCGGTGGATGGGGCCCAAGAATAACTTGTACATAAACATGTAAACAATATAAAAAGTACAGACAGACCGTTCAAATAGCCAACAATGAGCTATACTGAGCAAAACCAACTTCAATGAGACAACACTTACAGTGCAACCACAAGAATCTGCAAAATAATTTGTTAGTACAGAAGTTGCGCATGCACATAGTCTGATCGCTGAAAGCGATCATATTCTGCGAGCAACGAATTACTAGCCCCGTTTTACAAGTTCTTGCACACCAGACGAGGAAATACTAGATTTTACCCTGGTATAGAATCTTTTATCCTACCCGGGTTTTCTACGAAGGGCTGGCATTGAAGTCGAGAATTCTGAGGTGTTTAACTCAAAGGGTGTCTTATGTGCGCTATTTGTATAGAAAGTCATGTACGCTGGACGTTAGCAGTCGAAGTGACCGCATATTCAAAATCTATGTTTTAAGATTTAAGTAATGCAAGATGGGTCTACCATGAAATGTTCTCTTTGGAAATCATTCTGTTTTACTCACCTCATAAACCAGGGGTCCTGGGTTCGATTTTGGCTTCTCCAAACTTTCTGACGAGTCGTTAAATGAGCCCCCCCCCTCTCTATATAACCTTAGCGGGTTGCTGAGACGTATAACTCAAAATACACACACGGTCATTCTCTCCCTTTCACTGACTCAAGAAGGGTGGTTGTCAAATTCTGGCGTAAGAATATGCACTGTGCTGGTTTTATAAGCCTTCAAGGTAAACTAACTGGCTCGATGTGGCCTAAATAGTGCTTGCTGGGCTGTTAAACTCCCAACCAAACGAAGAAACAAGCCAGCCAAAGAAATCAGTGTGAGCGATAGATAGGAAAGTTTGTCCATGATACTCAGGGGCATAGCTACCTGTACGCAGATACGCACTACACGTTACACACATTACAAACGTAAAAAATAGACGTAGAAGAAAAAGAAGAGGAAGGAGAAGAAGAAGAAAAATAAGAAGAAAAAGAAGGAGAAGAAGAAGATGAAAAAGAAGAAGAAAAAAGAGGAAAAAAAAAAGACGAGGAAGAAAAAAAGAAGCAGAGAGAAGAAGTAAGAAGAAAAAGAAGAAGAAGAACGAGGAGAAGAAGAAGAAGAAAAACTGTATTTGTCTAGGATATACGCAACACTATTTATTAGCTAGCATAGTTTCCTCCTCTGCCACGGTGCCGCACTTACAGGAAAGAATTTTCTCCCTGATGGGAGCAAATTCTTTCCTGTAAGAGTGGTTCCCATTTGCTAAACGGAGTTATTATTTTTAGTATTTCCTTTGGTTTGCGTACAAATGATTTTCTTCCAGCTACGCCTCTGATACGGTTACAACCCACAACTTCTAATCCTGAATTATCTTCCTTGGCCTACAGGTTTATAACCAATGACAACTGCGTCATGGATACGACTCTTTCGCACAGAGTCGGGGGGTTTTTTCAGCTATGCTCCATTCCTTCATTATGGCTGTCATGTCGGAAGATGGTGGCTCGCCCGGGATTTGACTTTCTTCACAAAAATGACCTCGCGTTAACATACGGACTTGAAGAAAAGGGATGAGGTGTTAGGCCCACAGCACCTAACCTACATTATACCTGCCTTGGTTGATTATGCGGAAGACAACTGAGGAAGACAGTTGACTCTTTGTCTTAGTGCTTAGAGCAGTTGATTTTGCCCGATTGTCCCAGGTTCAAATCTCACCATAAGCGATTCTTCCCCTTTTTTACAACTATGCTTCTCTCCATTGTTACGACATTCATGTTGTAAGAATACCCAAGTAAGAGTCTTATATTCTTTATTTCAGAAAGATACAATATGGCTGAGTTTGAGTTTAGCGATGCTGGTCATCCAGATGACCCCAACACCATGTATACTATTGCCGAACCTAACAGTGAAACTTAGGATTGGGCTCAAGTTTTGTCTGGTGTCTCACAAGGTGCCGTTTTCGGTCCAGTTTTGTTCCTCGTGGACATTAATGACATTTTTACTGACATTGTGTAACAGGTGACAAAAATGCTACACACCTTTGGCCCGGCCGGGGTTCGAACCCGAGCCGCGGGATTGTTAAGCAAATCTACCACGTTGCTGTAAAAACCGGCTTGTACCGAAAGGCAGTACAAGTGTGCTATATACCTATACGCTGTGACATTCCCCCACTCCACATTGAAATTCGCCCTCGAATTATTGTGAGTCCGAGAATCATGTGAAATGATACTCAAGGAGTTCTAATGCACGAACCCTCAATTTCATTGGTTGTCTGCTTAATGTATTGCATTAAACGGCCTGAAAACTCACTCCGGTAACACACCGTGCGACATAGTGTATTTTATCACATCTCCTAAATGGCTACTTCTCTGATGAAAATCCGTGATATGTTTCTTATTTATACTGCAAACATAGGTTGTGGGTGCTCGTTAGAATCGTCTAAAGGAGGCGGTTCTAATGTGTACCCACAACTTATGTCTTATAACAGATATAATAAAAAAGTATGTTTATCCCCTTAAATCACAGTTTTCTCTATATAAAGTAAGGGGTGTTCATTTCACTGACTTGTTCGCATGATGTCATGCCACATTTTCATGCCGAACATCCTAGTCTATCAATTTGGTTCCGAAGTTTACGTTAGTCCTCTGTAACTCTAATTTCCCGGCAGTATACCCAGTCGTCTGCGAACAGTCTTATTCCTGAGTCAATGTCGGTTGAAATATGATTAATATACAGGGAGTATAACAGAGGACTAAAAACAGTCCCATTCGGGACCCAGACAAAACTGGAACACACTCCATATACTCGCCATTAACTCATATTGGGTCAATATCATTTAGAACAAGAGCTGAAACTATAGGTGACCAATGACCCCGTGGGAGCCAATTTCTGAGTTTTTGCTAAATTTCAAGGGGAGATAATTCAGCCAAAAATGAAACAGAGTTATGGCCCTTGGTCAGAATGGGCAAATACTATATGTCCCCCCCCCCCCCCCCCCCCCGAATCAAAGATTCGCGGGGGTGGGAGATGGCATAAAACTTACTATTTTCAAATTTCAGTAGCAAAGATGGAATCTATAAATTCAAGAGTCTCCCCTCCCCAACAATGCCAAAACTAAATAAGTTGGGTTCCAGTTGTTCATAAGTGGGGGATGTGGTAAAAACGTTCTGGAAAGCCAGAATAAATGTGTTCACCCGTCCCCTTTGTCAAAGATTTTTACCCAACCCTTTAAATACGCACGTGTATAAGTTCGGAGATCATAATGAGAATCAAACAGGCATTAAAGAGTATGTAACAGCAAAATGGATCGTTTTGAATTAAAAACAGCATCATGTATCATGCCTTCGCTTACGGATTAAAGAGTTTTATTTCAATTTATTTCGCCCCCGCCCATCGGGGCTTGAGAAATAAATTGGGCTGCATGGTTCTTCCACGCAGAGCTGAATCTAACCACAAACGAGTACTTGTAAACCGCTTAGAAGGACTAAGCCTGCCCAGGCATAGCGGTGTGAGTCAGATCGTCCAATGCATATAAGCCTTCTGGTTTCATTGCGCGGCAGGGCTTGAGATGTCATTTCATCTCAATGTCGGTTAAAAGTCCCACAGAATTGTAAGCAACGTCTCCAGTATGACCTAAATAGTGTTTACGGGGACGTTAAATCCCAATTCAAACAAATATTTTTTCAATTTATGAAGAATATTATCCGTGTTTGTTGCACCCAAATTGTACTGACTAACCGCGTTAAGGTGTATCATAACCCGTGGTAAGTTGTACCCTAACAAAAAATCAACCATTGAACCATCCACGGATTCAGTGGGTATTGACATGAGCTGGGGCTCAAGCAAATGCATCAATGGATGCTCTGAAATCGCAATAACATATAAATCACAAAATCATGTGCACAAAAGATGTGTTACTGTCAAAAAACATTTACCGACGTATGCTGGGGTTGGTGAAAACACACTAGACGAAAGAAAATTGTTTGTGTTTTCGTTTATAATGAACAGAATTCTCTGCAACTGTATCAGTAAATGGTAATACCATTCCTCTGCAGCTATGCAAAATAAACACCCAAAAAGATTAGGATCTGGGCTAAAATAACCCTTTTTCTTACCGAAAATACTGCTGTGACGTCATGATTTCTGTAGCGTTCGTTGTACTCTGTCGCGTTTGTTGTACTGCGGTAACCGGTGTGCTTATTGATCAATGAAATCTTTTGTGTACCAAATGGAATCTTCATCCTTATACAGTAAAACCTGTCATAGTGGCCACCTCTATTAAGCAAGCAGCCGTCTTAAGCAAGCACATTTTGATCGTCCATAAGGTGGTTTCTTAATACAGGTTGGACTGTATATAGCAGGAGTCTGTTTCAAAATTTAGGGGTGTTAGGTCGTCTTTTCTTCAAAATCTATTTGGAAATTGGCTGAACTTTTAGCAAACAGTGGAGGCCCTGATCATACGCCACATTCTGCCGCATCTGATCTGAGCTTGCACTGTTTGCCCGGGTACCCGTTTTGGGGTTTCCAGTACAAAAAGGGTTAATATGGAAAATATACTAATATATTTGCAAAACATGTGATGCTCACATTTGTTTGCTGAGAAATCCAGAGCATTACCACAGATACTACTTGTTAAAACAGTTAGCGTTTTGACCACTAACAAGCTCGTTAAGCTAACAATGCTTTGAACAACTGGGCCCTGATTCAGTTTCAACCATTGTTTACAAGTGCAATATCTTTTGAATTTAGTGAATGAATGCCTTGTTGGACACTGTACAGTTGCTGAAGGTGCTACAGATTTTCAGTTAGTAACCCCACCTCTTTTAGTTGGTGTTGCATGTGACTTCAAGTCTGGAGCTGTCTAATGGAAGTGAAGAGTAGATTAGGGTTGATTATAGTGCTATATCAGTTAAGAAAGTTGAAGTTGATAATGTTAAAAAAGACTTACATGTATTTGTGTCATCCATACTGCCGAAGTTTTACTGCAACATGGTGGAGATTCCAGGTCTTTGTAATGAACACCCCTTTAAACGCCACTTTATATAGATAAAACTGGGGTTTAACCCATTGTATGCGGAAAACCCCTAAAGGGGTACCTTAGCAAACAGTGCAGGCCCAGATCAGATACCCCAGAACGCGGCATCTTACCAGGGCCTGTACTATTTGCTGACAGAATTTTCCATCAAAAAATGAAAAAATGGGCCTGACACCCCACATATGACAAATGGACTGGTCCAACCTATACCAATGGAAGAGTCCACTAGTATACAATGGGTTAAGGGGGTAAACATTGTTTTTCTTATTCTGCTCCAGTGAATAATTATGTTGTGGGTACTCGTTAGAACCGCCTCAAAACCAATGTTTAGTGTATAAATAAGTAAATATGACAAAATTTCATCAGAAACATAAACATTTTCAGAATATGAAAGAATGCACTGTCACTGGGATTTGTTATGGTAATGTGGAGACTTCCTGTATTTGCTTTGCCATAAATGAAAATCGTCTGGTAATGGACATTGTCCCATGAGCAAATTTATTCCATTGAGAATAGACTCCTTTTATTAAAGGACTCACATATTTCTGACATTTGACAGAGTTATCTTCTCTTGATGTTGTAATCATTTCTCCCATCATGTATGTTTCAGTCAGAAGAACTAGGTCTTGAAGATGACATCATAGCGGTCAGTCGAAATAGTGCTGCAGCTAGAAATAGGTTTATATATGTTAACAACAAACTACACGCCTTACCTACCAGTGAGTACCATCGTGAAATAAAGACCTATACCCCACTTTATATAATAGAGAAAACTGGGGTTTATGGGGTGTACATTATTGTTCTTATTTCTGCTCCAAGACATAGGTTATGGGTACTCCTAAATGAGGCGGTTCTAACGAGCACCCACAACCTATGTTTGCAGTATTTTTAAGAAAAATATCACAAATTTTCATCAGAAAAGTAGCCATTTTGGCGATGTGAAAAAATACACCATGTCACACGGGTGTGTTATTATAATGATTGTTATCCCTTGTCCTGCTGAATAAATGATGATAATCACACCCATTGCTGACTTTCAGCCAATTAGATTACCTAATATAATTTTTTCATTCAATTCACAAAATGAATGAGAAACAGTGTAGTTCCTGAACAGATGGCTTCTGGATGTTTGGGTTGTTGTGTTCAGCTGGAAAAGGATTAATACTATGTTCTTGCATAAATACCTATGTGCATGGCTGTTTGAAGCCATTGTCAAATGGACCGAAAGCCGTGCTCAAACAGCAAAAACCATGTTCAAATCATGAAATTCCCGTGCTGTTTGAACATGGCTTTTGATATCACAAGACGGGTCTCACTTTGTTTACGTTACGTTGAGTGACGTAACATCATCGCCCTGAACGTAGCGTTTTAGGGTTCTATGATGACGTCAGATGGTTACTGCGTAACAACGTCATTGTAAACAACATTCTGAACTGGCCACCATGTTGGTTTGCCGGTCGCATTAGAAGAGTTTATATGGAGTTTATATGGACCTTTTGGGCGTTTTCATAAAAATTTGCAGCCGGAATCGTAAGTTATGCAAGAACAACAATCATCCATGGTTATTTCATTGCATTAACATTTGCCGGATCCCTCGGAAGATATTTGAACATTCGGCCTAGCGGCCTCATGTTCAAACAGCTTCCTCGGGACCCGGCAAATGTTAATGCATGAAAACCCATGGTTGATCCCTATATTGTTGGGTTTTTGCACTGGTATTGGTCAATATTGTATCCAGTAAGGGTATCAAAGATGTTTCCATTTTAACCCTTAAAGGGCCTTACAATGTTTAGCTCACCTGGGCTGAAGGCTCCAGGGGAGCTTATCGTACATCTTCGACCCGTGGTCCATCCATTCATCAGCACCTTTGACCAGTTATATCTCTGCAACCTGCAGGCTGATCCCAGTCAGTTCTTATCTGTAGTGGGGGATTGATGACATCAGCTTTTTATCGAAATCAAATAAAAAATTTGGTTTCTATGGCAGCCACAAGATCCCTTGACTTACAATGGGAAAATGGTTGTCATTCTTCTGAATATCTAGAGGCCACAGTTTTGGTCCAATCATCTTTAAAACTTGGTCAGAATGATCATCACGACAATATCTTGGTCAAGTTGGAATATGGGTCATGTCGGGTTGAAAAGTACAGACCGGCTACCGGTAATATCCCATTTTTTGTTTCGCGGAGAAACCGCCTAACGCAAAATCAGCTATTTTCTCCGCAAAACAGGGAGAAAAGATAAAATGAGCGAGAAATATCTCGCTGAAATTTCTCCAGGTTTCGCAGAGAAAATTCTTGGCGAAAATTTGACCGATTGCTTTCATTGAAAATGAAATTACCCGCGTTTGCGGAGAAAAAAATACAACTGGGCTTACGTAAAATTTTCAGCTCATTATTATTTCTTTGTTTGTTTGGCGTTGTTTTTGTAATTGAAGGCAAATGGTAGTCATTATTAAATCATAATCAAATATTCTTTCATGTTACACAATTTCATTTTAGTAATTTATTTCTCCTTTGTATAATCCTTTTTTAAAAGTCTTTATTTATCTAATTTCTGCTCACATAGCTTGTGGGTACTTGTTAGAACCGCCTCACCGAGTCGTTTTAAAGTGTACCCAAAATCTTGAGCAGAAATATGAAAAAATGCCAGAATTTTATCCGAAATTTTCCGTTTTTAGTGGTAAAATTTTGCAATATATTTGAATAGGAGAGTCTCATAATGAGTCATACATGTAGGTTATTAACACCATAATGATGTGTGACATTTACAAAAAGATCAGCTTGATTAAATAGATGGGCTGCATGATGCTTCCACGCAGAGCTGAAACCGACCCGCATGTGAGTACTGGTAAACCGCTTACAGGATCTAAGCCTGCCCAGGCAAAGTGGTGCAGGTCGGACCATAAATGCTTATAAACCCTGTTGGTTTCATGGGGTGGCAGGGTTTGAGATGTCATTTCATCTCAATGTCAGGTAAAAGTTCCACAAAATTGGAAGCGACATCTCCTAAATGACCTTTACAGTGTTGACAGGGACGTAAAACCTCAAACAAACAAAACCAAAAGCTCAGATTTGCCTCATTTATTCATGATTACAAACTGTCAAATTGGTTCTGCAAGCGGTGCTTGGAATGCAAAGTTAGTAACCAGTTAACGAGGAACACATGAATTCCACCGCAGGCTAGGTCTATTTCGCGTACGAACGGACGAAAAACCAGAAACCTATATCGCACCATGCTTCATGCAGGAGCGTGAAAAAGGACATGCTACTTTGCATTCCCACGCATTATTTGTGCTACCAAGTCTCCTTCCCCGACCCCTCACCCACCCCTGACTAATAAATACGCTTTAAGGATGCCTCGGGGTACGACACTTTCAAGATTATTTCACTTATTTCGAACGGACTGCTTATCAGAGTTGAGCTAAAACCGGAGTAAGATCACCTTCTGTTGCAGATCTTGGCGTCTCATATGTGGCCCGAGCGAGGCGCAAACCACAGCGGAGATACCTGATGACCTGATGATAAACCCTTTTTGTATCAAATGGAATCTTCCTCCTATATACAGGAGTCCGTTTTGAAACTTAGGGGTGTCAGGTTGTTTTTTTCTTGGAAATTTAGTTCGGGAAATGGCTTAATGTTGTGCAAACAGTGTAGGCCCTGATCAGACGCCGCGTTCTGTGGTGTCTGATCTGGGCCTGCACTGTTTGCCAAGGTACCCCTTTAGGGGTTTCTGGTACTGAACAGGTTAAGAGGCAGCGCTCTCACTCATTAGGACACGGGGGCCAGTTACCTTCTGGGTGTACTGTAGACTTAACAAGATATCCAGGTTGCATGTCTGTACAAACTTCGCTGATTATCTTGGAGAATTTGTAGATCTGCTCCAAGTTAGAGATCAGACTTATATGCAGCCTTGGAATGCTTGCCGCGCAATTTCCCCATATTAACCCTTTTTGTACCAAATGGAATCTTCCTCCTTATATATAGCAGGAGTCCATTTCAAAATTTAGGGGTTTCAGGTTGTGTTTTCTTCAAAATTTATTAGGAAAATGGCCGAACTTTTTGCAAACAGTGTAGGCCCTGATCAGATGCATGTTCTGCGGCGTCTGATCTGGGCCTGGACTGTTTGCCACGGTACCCGTTTAGGGGTTTCCAGTCTGAAATGGGTTAATGTACATGTATGAGCAAAATTGAATTGTAAAGGCAAGAAACACAAGCGGGCCTCCGTGGCCTACTCTCAAACATTAGATCTCTCACTCGGGCTACATGTGAGCTTAAGTGTAAGCAGTACATGTGAGCTTAAGTGTAAGCATCAGTGATGTTTAATTACTCGCAGTGTAAGAAAAAGATCAACCAAAATGTAGAGTGAGATCAGCACCCACACATACATGTACAAGCTGGATCCCCGTTATTATATACATTGAGTTTGATTTTTATAAAGTATTTACTTGAGAAAAAATAAAGTACTCCCAATATGGTGAACCGATAGAAAATCACCAGTTTTCAATTTATGAAGCGTTTACACAACAGTAATAAAAGGAACACAGAAAACATTCATCATGTTCATACTGCGTTGTCAAGTGCATAAGATGCAAATCATTATGATTCCAACCGGATCAAAATCATACTTTACGATCGCTAGAGTTGTCGATCTTTGTACAAAGAACATGCATTTCGTCATATGCTTCAAACTTTGTATACCAAATTTTAATGCATGAAAAAATACATGCACATGCACAAATATACATGTAGGTATAGGCAGATTTCGCGGAGAAACACCGTGAACGACTTCACCTGTACTAATTGGCTTTCTCCGAGAAAAAACGATGTTCGCGGAGAAATATCGCGGCATTTGAAACGCGAATTTTTTTCTTCTTTCTTCTCGGAGAAATATCTCGCTTGTTCTCCGAGAAAAAAAAGCCTATTACCGCGTAGAAAAAAAAAATATGGGTTATTACCGGTAACTGGTCTGTAGGTCAGTACGTCAAATCATGCTCTAGAGACCACAGTTGTGGACCAATCATCATCAATGTTGCTTAGAATGATCATCATGACAATATCTCGATCAAGTTTGAAAATCGGTCATGTCCGGTCAAAAATAGGCCAGTAGATCAATCATAGAAAACCTTGTGAGCGCTCTAGAGGCCACTTTTTTGGTCCAGTCATCATCTTTCCTGCTCAGAATGATCATCTCGACAATAACTCAATCAAGTTCAAATATGGGTCATGTTGCATCAAAAAGTAGGCCGTTAGGTCAAATTAGAGAAAAACCTTGTGTGCACTCTAGAGACCACAGTTTCGGTCCAATCATCATCTATCCTGCTCAGAATGATCATCTTGACAATATCTCGATCAAATTTGAATATAAGTCATATCGGATAAAAAAGTAGGTCAGAAGGTCAAATCATAGGAAAACATTGTCTGAGTTCTAGAGACCACAGTTTTAGTCCAGTAATCATCAAACTTGGTCAGATATCTCTGTCAAATGGGTTACGTTGGGTCAACATCTAGGTCAGTAGGTCAAATCAAAGAAAAATATTGTGAGCATTCTAGAGGCCATAGTCTTGGTCCAATAATGATACACTTAGTTAGAATGATCTTCACTACAATATCTGGATCAAGTTTGAATATGGGTCATGTGGGGTCAAAAGTAGTTCAGTAGGTCTTATCATAGAAAAACCTTGTGAGCGCTCTAGAGGCCACAGTTTTGGTCCAATCATCATCAATCTTGCTCAGAATAATCCGCACAACAATATCTGGATCAGGTTCGAATAAGGGTCATGTCGGGTCAAAAAGTAGGTCAAATCCTAGAAATACCTATGTCACATGGATGTGTTATAGTAATGCTGTGTGCACTTCTGCATTTCAGGTCCATTCAAGAAAAGTTCTCTGTTGTCTTCTCCATTGATTTACCAAATTATTGGTGAGCTGTTTAAGAAAGGGGGTCAGACAGAAGATGAATCCATACATAGTTTTATACAGAGGAGGACTAACTCAGAGGTCTTGTTAGAGTTTCAATATATTTAAGAGTTATTATAATCACATCACAACCTCACTATAACACTGTTCATTATAACACTGTTTTGGATATAACACAGTTTCAAGATGGATCCCAAAAATGTATAGATTATTTAGAAAAATGTCCATAAATGGTCCTGTTTCTATATAATCTATACATTTTTGTTTGGATATAACACAGTTGTTTAACTAACACAGTTTCTGCTTTAGACCCTGTTACTAGTGTTATAAAAGAGGCTGTGGTGTAAATTATTTTAAAAAGTTACATTTTTTAGCCGACCTGAGCATGAAATGCTCATGGTGAGATCTTGAGCCAATATCATTCAATCTTCACAGCAATTTTGTCTAGGTGGCCCTCTACCAAAGTAGCTAAAACAGTTCTGCTCCAAGAAACAAGGTGCCCCCGCACATTTGGGGCTTGAAGAAATAGATGGGCTGCATGATGCTTCCACGCAGAGCTGAAACTGACTGCAAACGAGTACTGGTATTTAAACCGCTTAGCGGATCTAAGCATGCCAAGGTCAGAACATCCATGCATATAAACCCTATTGGTTTCATTGGGTGACAGGGCTTGAGATGTGATTTCATCTCAATGTCCGGTTAAAGTCCCACAAAATTGGAAGCAACGTCTCCAAAATGACCCTTACAGTGTTGATGGGGACATTAAACCTCAATCAAATAAACAAACCAATGAACAAGATGGCAGCTATAGCTTTAAACTGAAACACCTTAAAATGACAACGCCTATACCTTTTGCTTAGTGTCATTCAATCTTCACAAGAAAGTTGCTTGGGATGGCCGATTCCAAAATACAATGTAGCGAATACAGTTACATGTTTGCGTCATTGAACAAGGGGGCTACCGAAGATAAGTTCAGCCATTTTCTAAATAAACTTCCAAAAACAATCGAACTTGAAACCCATAAAGTTTAAAATGGACTCCCACTATATATAAGGCAGCGCATTCCATTCAGTACAAAATGGGTTAAATTTAAAATGTCTTTTTAACAGCTTTATTGCTTGATACAGGTATGCAGTATTGTCATGCTCAAAGTTTGGGATCTTAGATGAGAGTGCCAGCCATGGTAGCTTGTTGATGCATGTCGGCTGGTGATCAGGTCTCAGGTTCAATACCTGCCAGGCCTGCAACATTCATCTTCTTTGCATATGATATTGATCATGGAATCTTATCTCTCCCTTCTACTGATTCACACTACGAAAACGCGCATATTCAAATACATTGTAAATTTTACCGCCAAAAAAAAGAGAAAATTTTCTAGTAAAAATTGTGATATTTTTCTTATTTCTGCTCAAAAATATAGATTGTGGGTACTCTTTAGAACCGCCTCATGCTGCTCAAAAATAAATAAGAAAAATACTGTTTACAGGGCCCTGTAAACCCCAGTTTTACTATATAAATGTGGGGTTCAAGGGGGTCAAAATTATATAGGCTAATCACTTAGGTATAAAACAATTATCATGTATCAATACAGATTATATTGGCTAATCACTTAGGTATAAAAAATTATCAGGAATCAATACAATTACCTCAATCCTCCCATCCAAGACATCAACAAGAGAGAAACACCAACATAAAACAATTTCACCATAATTAAAATGTAACAAGCAGAAAGCCAAAGGACAGTTTCTTTCCCTCAAAATGGCCAAACAATTATCCAAAATTAAAGATATTATCAGTACATACATGCAAAGACAAACAATAACAATAATAAACCACAACAGAATTACCATCTTAGACTGGTCAGTAAACTTTTTTTAATGACTGGTTTAAATTGATTTCAAGTCCTCACCCTTGGTTCAAAATAGAAGTGGAGGCAATGATCAGGAATCGATACAATTAACCCACAGCTCCCATCAGAGACACCAAAGGGAAAGAAACACAAACATGAAACAACAGACCATAATGGAAACATCAATAGTGGAAAGCCAAAAGGACAGTCACTTTCTCACAAAATGGCCAATTGGGTATTCAAAACAACTCAAAGACAAGCCATAACAAACATAAACCATGACAGTAGAACCGCCTTGGAACAGTCAGTGAAAAGAATTCCACTGCGGGGGCTTAAATCGATTTTACGTGGCCACAAGCCTGCCCAGGAAAAGTGGGGCTAGGCAAACTAATTGGCTTGATATGACCTAACTAGTGTTGATTGGGACATTAAACTCGATACTGAAACAAACATACAAAGTGGATGAGTAGTCATTTTGTACAAAGTTTGGTATTAAAATATCTCATGTGTGAGATACATTTTAGCATATAACCAATTTGTTTGAATTTCCCCTATATATGATTGTTAATAGCTTCTACAGGAAAACATTAACCCATTGTATGCAGGAAACCCCTAAAGGGGTACCTTGGCAAACAGTGAAGGCCCAGATCAGACTCCGCAGAATGCGGCATCTGATCATGGCCTGCACTATTTGCTAACAGAATTTTCTGTCAAAAATAGAATAAAAACGAAAAAAATAGGTCTGACACCCCTTATGTGAACAATGGACTTGTCCAACATATAGCAATGGAAGAGTCCACTAGTTTACAATGGGTTTACCCATTGCATGCAGGAAACCCCTAAGGGGTACCTTGGCAAACAGTGCAGGCCAAAATCTAACATAATTTTCCATTAAAAATAGAATAAAAACAAAAAATAGACCTGACACCCCTTATATGACAAATGGACTTGTCCAATATATAGAAGTGGAAGAGTCCACAAGTATACAATGTGTTAATACAGTAAAACCTTGATAACTCCATTTATCATATGACGTCGCGTCTGAGAGTGTAATAACGCCATGTATTATTTTCGATAATCCACTAGTGGATTAAATATGCAAATTAGGTAGATACGTCCCGTAACGTTACATATAGGACGTCCTTAACGACGTCGCGTTTATTAACGGTGGAATATTGACATTTTTTTGTAAACAATCGTGAATAAAATGCATTTTAAATGTCATATGATAAATAGAATCTTGCATTCGTGCTCATGTATTATTGAATTTTTTAAACTCGTTGAGGAAAAGGGATAAAATGCTCGGCAAAGCCTCGCATTTTATCCCTTTTCCTCAACTCGTTTAATAAATTCAATAATACATGAGCACTCATGTAAGATCCTCTATTTACCCTGCTAATTCAAACTCCCTCATGAGTCCCTAGAGAATTCTTACCATAGCTCCAGTCAGCCCCTGACCATCGGGTCTTGAAGAAATAGATGGGCTGCATGATGCTTCCACTCAGAGCTGAAACCAACTGGTAAACCGCTTAGAGGATCTAAGCCTGCCCAGGCAAAATGGTGCAAGTCGGCTCGTCCATACTTATCAACCCTATTGGTTTCATTGGGCGGCAGGGCTTTAGATGTCATTTCATCTCAGGGTCGGGTAAAAGTCGCACGAAATTGGAAGCGACGTCTCCAAAATGATCTTTACAGTGTTGAGGGGGATGTTAAACCTCAAATCAAACAAACAAACAACACAAAACCATAGCTCCAGATATCCACAGTCGAGATTCGATGGCTCAAACCGCTTTGGGACCATAAAATTTGTGGTAGTTCGAGCCAGGGAGGGTTACTATATGTAACATACCAGGAGGCATATTGGATATTATTATAAATAATTGATGGGATATCATTTCAGGTTCTATATTATAAATGTATGTTGTGTGTACTGATTAGAATCGTCTCATCGAGGCGATTCTAATGAGTACACACAGCATACATTTGCAAGATTAAAGAAGAAAATCTCCCTACATTATCCCTATATCGTATTTAGAAGAATTCCCTGTGGACCCCAAAACAGGTTAGACTCATCCATGTTAAACGAGCCAGCAGGGTTCGAGCCATTGAAGTTCTACTGTATTTAGTATTAACAGGGAGAGCTGTTGGTTTACATCTTAAAAAAGTATGTTTTTTGTGTTCTCTTTAGAATCGTCCCAATCTTACCAAAAAGATCCCTGTATGACTTAGGGGGATCTTTTTGTTTGTTGGATTAATTTGTGGTTTAACATCCCCGTCAACACTGTACAAGCCATTTTGAAGATGCTGCTTCCAGTTTTGTGAGACTTTTACCCGACACTGAGATGAAATGACATCTCAAGCCCTGTTGCCCAATGAAACCATTGGGGTTTATAAGCATGGACGATCCGACTCGCACAACTTTGCCTAGGCAGGCTTAGAGACTCTAAGCAGTTTACCAGTACTTTTGTGCGGCCGGTGTTAGCTTTGCGTGGAAGCATCATGCAGCTCATCTATTTCTTCAAGCCCCAAAGGGCGGGGGCTGTAGGGGATCTATTTGATTTTCTATAAGATAAAGGGAATGTTGTGTGTACTTGTTGAGGCAATTTTACTGAATACACACAATATATCTTTTCAAGATAAAATGAGAAAATAAAATCCATAAATCATTCTATTTGTATGGATATCCTGAGCAATGGGGGAATTATCAAGGGACCCATGAATGTGTCCGAATTAGGCATGTGTGTTCGAGTTATCAGAGTTTCACCATCATGAAAACATGCCTATATAATTTTGAGCCCTTCAAACACCACTTTTATATAGTAAAACAGGGGTTTACAAGGGTATACATTATTATGATTTCTGCTCAAAAATGTAGATTATGGGTACTCATTAGAACCACATTGTCAAGGTGGTTCTAAAGAGTATCCAAGTCTATGTTTTGATTAGAAATATGAAAAATATTAGGATTCTTACTGGGAAAATTTCATTTTTTGTGGTACAATTTTTTCCAATATACCTGAATAGGCATGATTTTGCAATGCTGTATAGTGAAGTTAAGTTTATTCAGGATATAGAGTTACATGTATGAAATAACATTTCAGCTAGCTGACTATGTGATAGATCCTGTGTGTAGAGGGATATTTGCTGGGAACTGCCGACAGCTGAGTATGAGGTCATGTTTCCCTGACCTGTTCCAGGCTGAGAGGAAGCATGGTTCTATCATTAAGGGGATGTCTCTTAAACCTCGAGGTATGTAGAGGAAAGTTGGGTTTACAGGGGTATACAATATTCTTATTTCTGCTACAAACATAGATTATGGGTACTGGTACCTGTTAGAACTGCTTCAATAAACATAGTTTATGGGTACGTGTTAGAACTGCCTCATTCTAATAAGTACCATAATCTGCGTTTACCGCAGAAACTAGGAAAATATCACAATTTTTCCATCAGAAAAATTTCCTTTTTGTTGCCATGGAAGAATTAACTATGTGACATGGATATGCTCTCCTTATTACACAATCCTACGGACCACAATTCCTCCCTTGAATTATCTATCATGGTAAATTATATCATTACGAAAACACACCCGTGCGACATAGTGCATTTTTTCACATCTCCAAAATGGCTACTTTTCTGATGAAAATCTGTGATATATTGCTTATAAATACTGCAAACATAGGTTGTGGGTGCTCGTTAGAACCGCCTCATTGAGGCGGTTCTAACGAGTACCCACAACCTATGTTTTGGAGCAGAAATAAGGAAAATAATGTTTACCCCCCTAAACCCCAGTTTTCTCTATATAAAGTTGGGTTTAAGGGGGTGTTCGTTTCACGGACTTGTTCACGTGATGTGCATTTTGTTTGTTTGTATTGGAGTTAATCAGCCCAGTCAACACTATTTTATGTCATTTTTTTAGCCGGTCAGTTTACCTATCCACACTTCTCCTGGGCAGGCTTATACATAAGCGGTTAACCAGTACAGTGCACATTCTTTCCCCAGAAACTGACAACTGCCCTTCTTAAATCAGTGGAAGGAAGAGAATGACCGTAGAAAAGAAAATTATATGCATAGCTTATAGGTTTACAACCACTCTCTGACAACTGCGTCAAGGAGTCGACTCTTTGGCTCAGTGGTTAGGGCATTGGACTTTCACCTGAGGGTCCCTGGTTCAAATCCCACCTTAGGCAGGATTTTTCTTCAGCTATGCTTCTTTCCTTTCTTGCCATATGACATAATTATTAGGGTAGTGTCTTAGAAATAAGAATGACATAACTGTGTTGCATAAGTGCATTAAACCATCGGGATAATGCGTTTGAAAATTTGCAAGAAGCTGCAGCAGACAACATAAACAGACAACATTTTCAGATGCATGTTTTCTTGGCATCTCTTAGGGAGCAAATTCTTTCCTTTAACTCTTATCCTGCTGTTCATGACAACCCCTACCTTTGCACAACCCCTACCTTTGCAAACAGTGTACCAGTAGGTCCAGATCAGATGGCTTTTGAAGAAGCCACCTGATCAGGATGTACACTCATGCAATATGTGAATTTGATTGAAAACACAATATCATGTATTCTGATTGTTTAATAGTCAGAAATGGGTGTGGCTAATTAAAATATTCATCAGGATAAGGGTTGAGAGTAGATTTGTTTGTTTGATTTGAGGTTTAAAGTCCCTGTCAACAATGTAAAGGTCATTTTGGAGATGTTGCTTCCAATTTTGTGAGACTTTTACCCGATAATGAGATGAAATGACATCTCAAGCCCTGCTGCCCAATGAAACCAATAGGGTTTAAAAGCATGGATGTGCCGACTCGCACAGCTTTTGCCTGGGCAGGCTTAGATCCTCTTAGCGGCTTACCAGTACTCATCTGCGGGTCGGTTTCAGCTCTGCGTGGAAGCATTATGCAGCCTTTCTATTTCTTCAAGCTCCGATTGGCGGGGGCTGTGGTTGAGAGTAGACCCTAATTGTTTGGGGAGACAAAAATACATCTTAAAAAAATGACCTTTCCTGAAGATTTATTCTTAGTCCTTTTCGATTTTATAGCAAAAATGAAGAAGGAATCAAAGCTTGTTCAAAGAGCCAAGGATGAGAGATGGGCCATGTACTCTTACAAGAAAGGAATACAGCAATTGGCTGATGCACTGGAGGCTTCAGCCAATCAGAGCAAAGAGGTGGAGCTTCTGAAAAACACACCATGTTCAGCTTTGCAATGGAAGGATGGAAAATATTTGGTAAGTACAAATGGCTTCTGATAGAGATAGATCATCTTTTGAGACATGCAAGAAAGAACAATAGTGCCTTGCTTTTTAGTACATCATGTATCTGCTCTTTTAGTTTTACATGCCTGTGTAGAATGTTTTGTTACTGTATTTGCATATGTATGTTTGTTTGTTTTTTGGAGTTGAATAGCCCAATCAACACTGCTAATGTAATATCAAACCAGTCAGTTTACCTAAGACCACTTTTCCTGGACATGCTTATACATAAACCATTAACCAGTACAATGTACATTTTTTCGGCAGAAATGACAACTGCCCTACTTGACATCACGAAAACACGCCTATATAATTTTGACCCCCTTGAACCCCACATTTGTGAAGTTAAACTGGGGTTTGCAGGGGTAAACTTTATTTTTCTTATTTCTGCTCTAAAGTATAAATTGTGGGTACTCGTTAGGAACACCTCATTGATGCGGTTCTAACGAGCACCGACAATCTATATTTTAGCAGAAATAAGAAAAATATCCCAATTTTTCATCTTAAAATTTTTGTTTTTTCGGCAGTAAAGTTTACGACGTATTTGTATAGGCATGTCTTCATACTGAAATCAGGGTAAGGAAGAGAATGACTGTAGAAATAATTTCATGATCAATCTCCAGGTAAGAATGTTGCGAAACAGAAGGGATTGAAACCGCGACCTCCTGATCACCAGTCAGACATGCATCCAACTGGGCTACTGAGGCTGGCATGTAATCACAAATAGTCAGAAACAAAACACAGAAAAATCTCACAAGGGCTCAACAGGGGAGAAGACCCTAGAAAACATTTCATGATTAGTCTCCAGGTAAGAATATAAGAAAATCTTATATGGATGCGAGGGGTGGATTGAAAAATCCGTCCCGAGGGACACTGTCCGGCATCACGAGGCTTGCCGAGTGATGCCTGACAGTGATCCCGAGGAACAGATTTTTCTATCCACCCCTCACACCCATATTGGATTCATTTTCTTGCATACCTTCCATTTCTATTGCGAATTTTTATAGCTGCTGTCACTTCGGTTATCGACGTCCGCCATTTTGTGATGACACAACAGGAACGTTTAGTGACATCACGCATGACGCCGCTGCAGATGAGGTTGTAATCAACCAGTGCATTTTTCAAACACGCAATTATATTCGATTTTGGGTCGGAACACCAGGGTCAGAACATAAATTTCTATCCCAGGGTAAAATCACGGATTTCCTTGTCTGGTGTGCAAGAACGTTGCGAACCGGAAGGTATTGAAACGCAATCTCCTGATCTCCATGAATCTGACTGGGCTACTGAGGCTGGCATATAATCACAATAGTCACAACATGTCTCAAGGATTCATCAGAAAGGGTAAATTTTGGGTTGAATGTTTGTCAGTTGCTTCAAAGTTAATGCTGCAGTGCCTGTACTGCTATTGCCCATGTCATTTTCACTGACCAGTAAAGGTAATCTTTGTGCAGATTAATGGTTTGACTGCTGTTTAACCCTGTAATGACTAATAGAATCTTCCAAGCTTTGAACAGGTCCAGACACAAATCAAAAGCACTGACAGCATTGGTTAGTCAATTTTCTGCGAATGTAGGGTTCAAAACATAGGTTGAGGGTGCTCGTTAGAACCGCCTCAATGAGGCGGTTCTAACGAGTACCCACAACCTATGTCTTGGAGCAGAAATAAGAAAAATAATGTATACCCCCATAAACCCCAGTTTTATCTAGATAAAATGGGGTTTAGGGGGTCTTCATTTCACGGCCTTGTTCATGTGATGAATTTCCAATATTAAGCAAACAGTGTACACCAACATCAGATGCTGCATCTGATCTGGGTCTACACTGTTTGCAAATGTCCCTGTACACAAGCCCTGCCTAGATTATACAGTTACACAGCACTCACAAAACTAGTGCAGTTATAAATAACCTTAGCTGGATTTTGTACATGGCCAGCAATAGTCACGTGGACAAGAGCAGGCAGGAAGCTTCTGTAGTTAGTAGTTAGACCCAAAAGAGATTGTCATGTTTAGTTCATTCATTTTTGCATTTACGCCAGTTTCCATTATTTAAGCAAATAGTCAGCATCCTGATCAACACTGTGTTCTTCTCAGGGTCTTCACTGTTTGCCACCATCCCATTTTCAGGATGTAATTAGCAAATATGGGTCATAATGAAAGCAAAGGACATGCAAGTACTGGAGCGTGTTTCAATATTGGATTGGTTTATAAGTGAAACAGCCTAGACCCAGGGAGCGCCACAATCACAAGATGCAGCCCACTCCCGACACCATGTTCTGAACTATTTTTCTATCCTACATTTGGTGACAAACAACGGCAATTCTGCTCTTAGTGCTTTGATTGAAATTATAGTAATGAACCTGAAAGATAATTTTATCTCATATGGGGTGATTTTCTAATAACATAATATTCAGATGACTGTAAAGCAACTTCTTGTTTTAATGTGTGATTTTCTGTTTAATCCTTAAAATGCCAATCACAACAATTTTCACCTGCTATGTTGTCTGCTAGTTACTTTAATAGTCATTGTTGCAAACAGTGTGGACCCAGATCAGACTGCTCCTCTAGGAGCAGTCTGATCAGGGTCCACACTGTTTGCCTGTATGTAAAATTGTTTCTAAAAAGCTTGCAGGAAGGTGCAGAGACAACATAACTGCAGACAGCACTTTCAGATGCAGTTTTGCTTGGTATCTTAAGAAAATTTGTACTCCTTATTCAGGTTAGTGTAGATGGAGACAGTATAAAGGCTGATCACGTGTTTTCTACCATATATGCCAAAGGTATGTATAAATTATTGACCTAGGACCTAGTGGGAAGAGTGCTGCTTCTTATTCATTAGGTCTCTCACGGCTGTGGGCTCGAGCCTTGTTCAGCAGTTCTGCAGTGGAAGGTCAGGTGGTTTTTCTCGGGGTATTCCAGTTTAACCCACCTCTGATTTAAGATTGGCTTGAAATAATCTGGAAAGGGTTGTTAAACAAAAACCAAAAGAAATTTAATACTTTGACCTGAATTTAGTCTAACAGGGCCAAGATGTTCAAAACCAATGATGTAATGTATTGTTAAAACTTTGATCATTTAAAACGTCAAAAATTGCTGGTATTTTGCCGAAAAATTCATTTCCTTGTCCGCATGAAGAAACATTGGATTAGCAGGTATCCACCTGTGGAGTGCACATCAAAGACTCTGATCAGACTTCATGTATGCACATACTGATCTGGTGCCAGTTGTTCAAAACTAACGATGTCGTTAGTTAACGTTTCGTTAAAACTTTGATCATTTGTTATGGCAAATATGCTAATATTTTTGCTGAAAAAAAATGTGAGCAGCTTTTGCATCCACAAAAGCTGCTCACATTTTTTTTAGCAAAAATACCAAAAATTTAAATAGTAAACTTGCTAGAACAATTAACAATATGACCACTAAAGAGCTCATTAAGCTAACAAGTCTTTGAACAATTGGACCTGAGTCGTGTCAACATTTTTACTCCATAACACATCCATGTGACATAGAGCATTCACCAAACCAAATAGTTTTCTAAAGAAATTTGTTACACATATATTTTTTGTATGTATACTTAAAACATAGGTTGTGAGTGCTCATAGAGGCAGTACTAAGGAGAACATAAATGAAAAATAATAATATATACAGTCCAACTGTATTAAGCAAGCACCTAAGGCAAGGTTGGCAAAAAAGCGGGAAATACTCATATTTCCCTGGACGGCGGGAAATACAGGGAATTCCCGGGAAATACAGGGAATTACCGGGAAATACTGCGAAATATATATTTACATAGGTGGTACCGGTAGCCGGACAAAATCCCCCCCGGACAAAATCCCTCCCGCTCATTTTTGTATAGGTGGACAAAATCCCTCCCATGTTTTTTGCAACTAGGACATAATCCCTCCCACTACTTTTTACAAGGTGGACAAAATCCCTCCCATGTTTTTTGCAACTAGGACATAATCCCTCCCACTCTTTTTTACAAGGTGGACAAAATCCCTCCTGTAAATTTTGCAACTAGGACAAAACCCCTCCCGGCTGACATCAGTTGGCTATCTATTTTAGCATCTTCCTCAAGACTTCCTCCCCCTTCAGTTTTGATCGGATCTTTCTGAAACTTATATGTAAGGTGGCTGGGGATAAAACCTCGGATGAGTTCGAAAAATTGTTAAGTCGGCCCATTTATCATAGAGTTACGCCCCTTTAATTGCTGAAAATGCCGATTTTAGACCTTTTTATCACGGTAGCCCCTTCAGTTGTGATCGGATCTTTCTGAAACTTATATGTAAGGTGGCTGGGGATAAAACCTTGGAAGGGTTCGAAAACCGGCCAAGTCGACCCATTTATCATACTGTTACATCCCTTTGATTGCTGAAAATGCCAATTTTTGACCTTGTCATCACTGTAGCCCCTTCAGTTTTGATCGTATCTTTCTGAAATTTATATGTAAGGTGGCTGGGGATAAAAACTCGGATGAGTTCGAAAACAGGCCAAGTCGGCCCATTTGTCATAGAGTTACATCCCTTTGATTGCTGAAAATGCCGATTTTTGACCTTGTCATCACGGTAGCCCCTTCAGTTTTGATCGTATCTTTCTGAAACTTATATGTAAGGTGGCTGGGGATAAAACCTCGGATGAGTTCAAAAACCCGCCAAGTCAGCCCATTTTTCATAGACTTACGTCCCTTTGATTGCTGAAAATGCTGATTTTTAACCTTGTCATCACGGTAGCCCCTTCAGTTTTGATCCGATCTTTCTGAAACTTATATGTAAGGTGGCTGGGGATAAAACCTTGGATGAGTTCGAAAACCGGCCAAGTAGGCCCATTTATCATAGAGTTATGGTCCTTTGATTGCTGAAAATACCGATTTTTGACCATGTCATCACGGTAGCCCCTTCAGTTTTGATTGGATCTTTCTGAAACTTATATGTAAGGTGGCTGGGGATAAAACCTTGGATGAGTTCGAAAACCGGCCAAGTAGGCCCATTTATCATAGAGTTACGCCCCTTTAATTGCTGAAAATGCCGATTTTTTACCTTGTTATCACGGTAGCCCCTTCAGTTGTGATCAGATCTTTCTGAAACTTATATGTAAGGTGGCTGGGGATAAAACCTTGGAAGAGTTCGAAAACCGGCCAAGTCGACCCATTTATCATACAGTTACATCCCTTTGATTGCTGAAAATGCCGATTTTTGACCTTGTCATCACTGTAGCCCCTTCAGTTTTGATCGAATCTTTCTGAAACTATATGTAAGGTGGCTGGGGATAAAACCTCAGATGAGTTCGAATACCGGCCAAGTCGGCACATTTATCATAGAGTGCCTTTGATTGCTGAAAATGCCTATTTTCGACCTTGTCATCACTGCTGCCCCTTCAGTTTTGAACGGATCTTCATGAAACTTACAAACAAGAAAGTCAGGCAGAAAGCTTGGTGGAGTTTGAAAACTCTTGTTTTTGAACTTGTCATCGCCATAGCCACTTCAGTTTAGATCGGATCTTCTTAGCAAGTCAGGAATAAAAGCTTGAATGAGTTTGAAAACCGGTGAGGTCGGCCTGTTTATCATAGAGTTATCATTCTACTTGATTTGCAGAAAATGCTTACCCTGTCATCACCATGTCCTCCCATAAAGCCTTCAGGAAAGGTTGGCACTTCCTTAAACTTTGAATTTGTTAGCTCAGGTGAGCGATACAGGACCAAGCTAGCTTGGTCCTCTTGTTACAATTACAACAGAAAGACCAAGTCTTCGTCAACATTTTAATCAGGCATACAAACAAACATTATTTATTAAATAATTGTTTGTGTCCAACAGCAATGATAACCATTTAAGTATAGAAAGAATATAAAGATAATTGAGTTAACCATGAACAGTAATTAGGCAATTAGAAAAAAATGACTGACACTAATAGCGCTCAATTAGACAATTGCTTTTTAGCACATTAAAAATACAAACATATTCAGCATGAATGGATAAGGCACTAATTAACAAGAAATGATCATAAAAGAATAAATAAGAAAAAAAGCACAAATTAACCAGAAACCATAATAAATAAAAGTCATCAGCAATATGTACAAGAGTTAGCTATTTTTGCTGTTGTCTTTGGGATTTTCATGTTTTGGTAATAGCACACATTTTGTCATATACATATACAGACCACTGTTTGACAAAACCAATAATTTGTCTCTGAATCCAGCCAAAATTCAGATTAGCATGGACACATTCCCAGTCTGATCAGAGTCTTAACTTTCTTCAGGTGGTTTGTGAAGACTCATATCAGACTAGGCAAAATATGTTCTTGGTAGTCAAACATATATTTTGTCCCAGTTTGGAACATTTTTAGAAGGGATTTTGTCCACCTTGCAAAAAACATGGGAGGGATTTTGTCCACCTTGTAAAAATGTGCGGGAGGGATTATGTCCTAGTTGCAAAAAACATGGGAGGGATTTTGTCCACCTTGTAAAAAGTAGTGGGAGGGATTTTGTCCACCTTGCAAAAAACATGGGAGGGATTTTGTCCACCTATACAAAAATGAGTGGGAGGGATTTTGTCCGGGGGGGATTTTGTCCTAAACTCAGGTGGTACCAATTGTGACTGCTTAATATACCCCAACTACCTAGCTATTTGGAAGCAAAATTATTTGAAGTTCATGCAGGGCTTGAAGATTCCACTTGTCTACTTGGAAAGACAAAAAAAATGAAGGACAAGTAAAAATTTTGTCTAGTCCTTACGACATTTACCAAGGTTTACATGCACTTAGTCATGCAGGACAAGTGTGAAATTTTGAAGAATTTTCCAGCCCTTTTTATATTGAATAACTTGAAAGATCTATAGTCCCTTGCCTTCATATCAGCTGCTTCATATAGAATGTATATTATTTCTTTTCAAACATGAATACATGATTCTAAAATATTAGTTTTTAACTTTCAGCTATTTCCCTTGACTTGTAAATACATGTAACTTTAACACTTAGGTGAGTATCTGTACATAATTTAAGAAACCTTTTATGCTTAAATTAACTGTGTTCTTTTAATACCTGTCTCAAACAAACAATTAAATTATCACACCTTTTAGCATTAGGGGGTATGATTACTTGACAAACTTACAAACAAACCTTTTCTAGTGTAAACATCCTTAAAATTCAAACATCCAAAGAGTTGTTGTAAATCTCAAAACAATTGAACCGTGTGGTTTAGTGTTACACTATAGACATAGACAAACTTTATTTAACGTCGGATATACATAAACTGGTCTCCGGACGTTAGCCCCCCAGGACGTTTGCCCCCCAATGACTTAATCTAAAAATGGACATTTGCCCCCCAGTTGAAAATGCGACCCGGACATTTGCCCCCCAGAGCTTATTTTTGGTATGGACATCTGCCCCCCAGTGCTTATTTTACAGGTGGACAATTGCCCCCCACTGCTTATTTCAGAAAGGGACATTTGCCCCCCAACCTGGCTAGACAAGGATCTTCATTACACAGACTTGTATATAGCCATATAATTTATATGATAACGTTTTGGTTTAAATTTTACAGCCCATTCAAGATCATTTCAATTTCTTCAAGAATTAACCATCAGTGTATCCAGTGTAAAAACCACTTGAGTATAGGCGTCTTGACACTGGACCCTCAGTGAGGCACAAACTCAATATCTGGTTCTGTAGCTGACTTGCTTAACCCTTATCCTGCTGAATAAATTAAGCATCTCCAATTGTTGACCATTAACCATCACATTCTTTGTATATTTTTGTTAACTTAACAAATTGCACGACAAACAGTATAGATCCCCATCAGATATAGCATCTGATCGGGATCCATACTGCTTTCTAAGGTAGGGGTTGTCCAATAACAGCAGGTTATTATGGGATTCATATTTATTTAGATGGAGTAATTTTTTGCTTAACATTTTGTATTTCTGATGATAATATACCAATAAATACATTGTTTTCCTCCTTTGTGTTAGCCCTGGTCTATCTGGGGGGCAAATGTCCCTTTCTTAAATAAGCAGTGGGGGGCAAATGTCCACCTGTAAAATAAGCACTGGGGGGCAGATGTCCATACCAAAAATAAGCTCTGGGGGGCAAATGTCCGGGTCGCATTTTCAACTGGGGGGCAAATGTCCACTTTTAGATTAATTCATTGGGGGGCAAATGTCCTGGGGGGCAAATGTCCTGGAATCACATAAACTACAAACATAAGCCCTGTAGGGCTTATATTCCGACAAACAAAGGTAAAATAACAGGACATATAATCATACAAAACATGTAGTTCCAATTGCAAACTCTCCTTATATATAGCAGGAGTCCATTTCAAAATTTAGGGTGGTCAGGTTGTGTTTTCATCAAAATTGATTTGGAAAATGACTTAACTTTTCGCAAACAGTGTAGGCCCTGATCAGACGCCGCTTTCTGCGGTGTCTGATCTGGGCCTGCACTGTTTGCCACTGTACCCATTTAGGGGTTTCCAGTCTGAAATGGATTAAAGAAGCTACGTGATTCTGATCTGGATCTGCACTGTTTGCCCAGGCATATCTGTCCCAAATATTGGGATCATTATGACATTTTATCAGTGACTGCACCCTGCATAACAACATATCACTTTATGTTAATGCTAAGGCTGACACAATTAATCGTATAATCGATTAATCGATCGATTCATTCCACAAAAATGATTATCATTTCTGATTTGCTTTTTATGGATTACTTGATAGGTACAATTTACTACCCAAAGTTATGCCTAAAATAACTAGCTGAGTGGCAAACAGTGCAGACCCTGATGAGATGCCACATTCTGTGGCATCTCATCAGGGTCTGCACTGTTTGCTCAGGCCTGTCTGTTCAAATATACATATGATTAAGTGTTACATATGGTACAAGTCATGCTCAGAAGACAGCCAGACAGGTAAAATTATGACAAAAACCTAAGCGATCACTAATCGATTATCGATCGCAATGACAAGAATGATAATCGATTATCTTTTCCAGCCCTAGTTAATGCTTGTGTTTGGTTGAGTTAATGCAGACTTCTGACATATGTATGGAGAGGCATATTGCAAAATAGCGAACTGTTCATTATTTCAATTAAATTACCCAAATATTAAGTGTTTTTCTATTAAATAACTAAAAAAAACTGATATTTCCCAGTATTTCCCACTTTTGCTGAAATTTTCTGTATTTCCCAGGACGGTAATTACCAGTAAATACCTCTGGGAATTCCCGTCACCGGTATTTACCAACCAACCTTGACCTAATGGATAACCAAAATGTGCTTGCTTAAGACAGGTGCTTGCTTAATACAGGTGAAATTTACTGCATTTGCCTTTTTGGGGAACCAAATGCATGCTAGCTTAAGACAGGGTGCTTGCTTAATAGAGGTGGCCACTAAGACAGGTTTTACTGTACCCCTGTAAACCCCAGTTTTCTATATAAAGTGGAGTTTACAGGGGTATTCATTGCACCAACTTGTTGGCATGATGAGACAGTTTGAACAATGTGCCTCTTGGAAGCATCATTACCACATTGATGTCTAAATCTTTTCAATTCAGATATGACACTTCTTTAAATTTCAGATCTATCCAAGCTACTGCCACCAGAACATAGTCAGCTTTCTTCTGAGCTTTTAAAAATCCCAGCGGCCAGTGCAGTAGTGGTTGTTGTAGAACTGAATGAGAGAATAGATCTACCTACCCCGGTAAAGTTAATGTCTACCAGGGGCCAGTTGCCAGGTGTTAAAAACTAACAACGTCATTAGTTAATGTATCATTAAAACTTTGATCATTAAATATGGAAAATATGCTAAAATTTTTGCAGATAAAATGTGAGCAGCTCCTGTTTTTTCAGCGAAAATATCAAAATTTTAGATATTGAACTTGCTAGAACAGTTAACAATATGACCACTAACAAGCTCATTAAGCTAACAATGCTTTGAACAACTGGCCCCTGACCTTTCTTAAGTACCAGTCTGACAGGTGAAGTCTAGTCAAATATGACCACTGTCTTGTTGTTCAAAGCCAGCAAATGACTGTGTAATAGCTGGATTTAACTTGAAAAAAAAAGATTTTTAATACAGTAAATCCACTATATTATATTATAATGATATATTATGTTGCCGAAAAATGTGAGTAGCTTTTGCAAATGCAAAACTTTCCACATTTTGACAAAAAAATTATTTAGAAAATGACCGAAGGCTTTGCAAAAAGTGAAGTAGACAAAATGCATGGACATCGTTTATGTTGTCCTATTCCAGTTTTTTCCAATTCCAACAACTAGTATAACATAAGTTGTTTTTCCAATTATGGATGTACAAGATCGAATTGCACTTGAGCCATTCCGCAAATATTGATACAGTCACATGAATATGAGACTTCCGTGAATAACAAATATTAGAAATTTGTAAATTGGCTAACTTTATTCTTTTTTGACAGAAAATCCTGTTGGTAAATAATGAAGACCCTAATAAGTTGCTCCTTTATGCTGCATCTAATTATAATCAGGGTCTACACTGCTTGCTTATGTCCCTTTCACAGGTTTCCAGGTAAGAATGGGTCAACACATTGTATACTAGTGGACTCTTCCATTTGTCATATAAGAGATGTCAGGTCTATTGTGATCGCTTTTCGTCCGGCATCTGTCCATCTGTCAACAATTTCTTCAAATGACAACTCCGAAACAAGTGCCAATTTTAAAATAATTTCACAGGATTATTCCTTGGGTGACCCTCTACCAAAATTGCCAAAATGGTTCCGCTGTGCTGAACAAAATAGCCGCCAGAGCTAAAAATATAAAAAAAACCTTTAAACATCTCCTCCTAGGCTAATGGTCCGATATCAAAATCGTTTCACAGGAATTTCCTTGTATGACCCTCTACCAAAATAGCTATAATAGTTCCACTCCACTAAACACTAACACTCCATTAAACTGGCAGAGCTAAAAATAGAAAAACCTTAGAAAAACTTTAAAAGACATCTCCTCCTAGGCTAATGGTCTGATTTCCAAATAATACCACAGGAATATTTATTAGATGGCCCTCTACCAAAATTGCTAAAATAGTTCCGCTTCGCTGAATAAAATGGCCACCAGAGCTAAAAATAGAAAAACCTTTGAACGACATCTACTAGGCTGATTTCAAAATAATTTCACAGGAATGTTCCTTCGATGACCCTCTACCAAAATCGCTAAAATAGTTCCACTCCGCTGAACAAAATGGCCACCAGAGCTAAAATTGGAAAAACCATTAAACGGCATCTCCTCCCAGGCTAATATTCCGATTTCAAAATAATTTCAGGGGAATAGTTATTAGGTGACCCTCTACCAAAATGGTTCCGCTCTGCCAGAGCTAAAAATAGAAAAAACTCAAAATGTCATTTCCTTCTAAGCTAATGGTCCGATTTCAAAATAATTTCACAGGAATGTTCCTTGGATGACCCTCTACCAGAATTGCTAAAATGGTTCTGCTCCACTGAACAAAATGGCCACCAGAGCTAAAAATAGAAAAAATCTTTAATCAACATCTCATAGGCTAATGGTCTGATTTCAAATTAATTTCACAGGAATGTTCCTTGGATGACCCTCTACCAGAATTGCTAAAATGGTTCCACTCACCTGAACAAACTAACCGCCAGAGCTAAAAATAGAAAAAAAAAATTAATATGGCACCTTCTCCTAGGCTAATGGTCCGATTTCAAAATAATTTCCCAGGAATACTCCTTGGGTAACCCTCCACTAAAACTGCTAAAACAGTTCTTTTCGACTGAACAAAATGGCCAGCTGAGCCAAAAATAGAGTCAGTGGTGCAATTTCAAACCCAATTCACAGAAATGCTTCTCTTTTATTTTTATACCAAAGAGTTGATTAAATGGTATGACTCATCTTAGCTCTGTTCCATTGAAACATCCCTTCTCAGAGTAGTATTATTGTACTGTTGATTGAGGGGTGGTTGGGTGAGGCAAAGGTGATGTGTATTTTGCATCACTGGGGTGTCCAATTGATATTGGCTTACAGTAGGGCAAGGCCCGCTGTCCTACGGCAGGTAAGGGTAGAGGGGGAGTGTTGTTGTTTCTTCAGTTTTAACACTTCCATTTATTTTTGTCTTTCTCCACTTTCACTCACTTTCTTTCTCTGGGAGACGACACAAAATGACCCACAAGGGTTGACATGTCATTATACTCAAAACAATCAATCATGTACTGATGATTGCTTAAACTGCTGAAATGGGTTTGCTATGCTGAACAAAATGTCCATATGACTGCAGAGGTAAGGACAGAAAAATCATTAAAGAACATCTCCAATGTCTCAGTTTTAAAATAAATTTGACAGAAAAGTTTGTTGAGTAACCCCTCTACCAAAAGTGCTTAAAATCCTTTGTACAAATTGGCTGTCAGAGCTTAATATAGAAAAACCTGTAAATAACAATGTTAGTACATCATATCACAGGTGAGCGAATTAGGTCCATCAGGGACCTCTTGTTTTTCATTTTTATTCTGTTTTTGATAAGCAAATAGTGCAGGCCCTGATTAGACGCCGTGTTCTGCTGCATCTGATCTTGGCCTGCACTGTTTGCCAATGTACTCCTTTAGGGGCTTCCCCGCATGCACTGTTTAACCCATTTTTATTACAGGAAACCCCAAAACGGGTACCTGGCAAACAGTGCAGGCCTAGATCAGATGCCACAGAAGCGGCTTCTGATCAGGGCCTACAAGATTTGCAAAAAGTTCAGCTATTTTCCAAATTTATTTATAAAGATAACACAACCTGTAACACCTAAATTTCGAAATGGACTCCTAATATATATAAGGAGGAAGATTCCATTTGGTACAAAAAGGGTTATTGTTAAATACTTCTTTACATTTCAGGGATTTGGTCACTTATTGCCCTCATTAGAAGATGGGCCAATGTTAGGTGTGATCTATGATTCTTGTACATTCCCACAGCATGACAGACCAGACAAACCATCAACTCGCTTCACTGTAAGTCTGTCTGAGGGGCATTAACCCTTATCCTGCTGAATGAATTAATTTAGCCAACCCATTTCTGACTATCCACAAATCAAATTACTTGATATAATGTATTTGTCAATTCATGAACTGTATGACAAAAAGTGTAGATCCAGATCAGATGGCTTCTTCAGAAACCATCTGATCTGGATCTACACTGTTTGCAAAGGTTGGGGTTGTTCAGTTCAGTGGGATAAGAGTTAAAGATTTACGTTTCTAAATCCACATGGTGGATTAAGTTTTTTAGTGGACATGAATAGTGCCTCGCACGTTGCCACTGTCCCTTGCACCTTGCCCAGGCAGTGTAGATCCTGATCAGATGGCATTTCAGAAGCCATCTGATCCGGATTGACACTGTTTGCAAAGATAGGGATTGTCTTGAACAGCAAGATAAGGGTTAATCCTTATCCAGCTGAACATGACAAAACCTTCTTTTGAAAACAGTGTAAATCCTGATCAGATGGCTTCTATAGACGCCTCTTCACTTCTAAACTTTTTGCCATGCAGTTTGTGAGTTTAACAATTGTATATATACCAAGTACTTGATTGGTTGCTGGTTAGGAATGTGTGTGGCAAAATAAATTCATTCAGCGTGATAATGGCTATAAAAAAAAAACAAGTTGAAAGGACCGTTAGCTTTCTTTAATTTATGCTCTTCAAATGCATGTGAGCAGCCATTGAATATAGTAGTGCTTGACTATAAGAATCTTTCATAGGTGTGAGGGGTGGATAGAAAAATCTGTTTCAAGGGTCACAGTCGGGCATTACAAGGCTTGCCGTGTGATACCAGACTGTGATCCCAAGGAACGGATTTTCTATCCACCCCTCACACAAAAGCTGGGGCCAAAAATGCTCCCGCCCCAGGTCCCTTTGGTTTTACATAGGATTATATAAGGAAAATCTTTAAAAATCTTGTTCTCTGAAACCACAAGGCCCAGGTCTTTGATATTTGGTATGAAGCTTCATCTAGTGGACCCCTACCAAGATTGTTCAAATTATACATGTAGTGCTGGGGCCAAAAATGCCCCCGACCCGGGGCCCTTTGGTTTTACATGGCCTTATATAGGGAAAATCTTTAAAAATCTTCTCTGAAACCGCAAGGCCCAGGTCTTTGCTATTTGGTATGAAGCTTCATCCATCGGAGCTTGGAGAAATAGATGGGGCTGCATGATTCTTCCTCTCAGAGCTGATACCGACCGCACATGAGTACTGGTAAACTGCTTTAAAAGGTCTGAGCCTGTCAAGGCAAAGTGGTGTGAGTTGGCCCGTCCATGCATATAAACCCTATTGGTTTCATTGGGCAGCAGGGATTGAGATGTCATTTCATCTCAATGGTAGGTGAAAGTCCCACGAAATTGGAAGCAACTTCTCCAAAATTATCTAAATAGTTTTGAAGGGCACCTTAAACCTCAAACCAGGTTTTGCATTTGCCAGTTAAGCTACTTATGTTTTTGCAGCAAAAATACCAGAGTTTTAGATATTGTACTTGTTAGAACAGTTAGCATTTTTATCACTAACAAGATAGTCATGCTAAATGATGCTTTGAGCAACTGGTCCCTGATTTTTAGCTCACCTGTCATGTAGTGACAAGGTGAGCTTTTGGGATCACTTTCTATCTGTCGTCCGTCCGTGCGTGCGTAAACTTTTTCTTCAAATGACATCTCCTCCTAAACCACTAATCGGATTTTGACCAAACTTCACAGGAATGATCCTTAGGTGATCCCCTTTCAAAGTTGCTCAAATGGTTCTGGTCTGTTGCACATCTAGGTCACAAGAGCCAAAAATAGATTTTTTCAGCGAAAACTTAAAAAATCTTCTTCTCTGAAACCACAAGGCCCAGGTCTTTGATATTTGATATGAAGCTTCATCTAGTGGACCCCTACCAAGATTGTTCAAATCATAGTGCTGGGGCCAAAAATGCTCCCGCCTCAGGTCCCTTTGGTTTTACATAGGATTATATAGGGAAAATCTTTAAAAATCTTGTTCTCTGAAACCACAAGTCCCAGGTCTTTGATATTTGGTATGAAGCTTCATCTAGTGGACCCCTACCAAGATTGTTCAAATTATAGTGCTGGGGCCAAAAATGCCCCCGCCCCGGGGCCCTTTGGTTTTACATAGGATTATATAGGAAAATCTTTAAAAATCTTCTTCTCTGAAACCGCAAGGCCCAGGTCTTTGCTATTTGGTATGAAGCTTCATCTAGTTGACCCCTACCAAGATTGTTCAACTTATAATGCTGGGGCCAAAAATGCCTCCGCCCCGGGGCCCTTTGGTTTTATATAGGCTTATATAGGGAAAATCTTTAAGAACCTTCTTCTCTGAAACCGCAAGGCCCAGGTCTTTGATATTTGGTATGAAGCTTCATCTTGTGGACATCTACCAAGATTGTTCAAATAATAGCCCTGGGGCCAAAAATGCCCCCGATAGTGGGCCCTTTGGTTTTACATAGACTTATATAGGGAAAATCTTGAAAAGTCTCCTTCTGTGAAACCACAAGGCCTACGTCTTTGAAATTTGGTATGAAGCTTCATCTAGTGGACCTTTACCAAGATTGTTCAAATTATAGCACTGAGAACAAAAATGCCCCAGCCTCTGGGCCCTTTGGTTTTACAAAGACTAAAATAGGGAAAATCTTTAAAAATCTTCTTCTGTGAAACCACAAGGCCTGGGTCTTTGATATTTGGTGTGAAATTTTATCTAGTGGACCTCTATCAAGATTGTTCAAATTATAGCCCTGGGGCCAAAAATGCCCCCTGCCCCGAGACCCTTTGGTTTTACATAGACTTATATAGGGAAATCTTAAAAAATCTTCTTCTCTGAAACTGCAAGGCCAATGTCTTTGATATTTGGTATGGAGATTCATCTAGTGGACCTCTACCACGAATTTTCACATTATAGCCCTCAGGCCACAAATGGCCCCGCCTCGGGTCCTTTTGGTTTTACATAGACTTATATAGAGATTCATCATCATCAACGGATTTTTGATTAACGTGCAGGTACAGGGGCAACGTCCACATAAGTGGGCCCCCTTCCAGGTAGCTGGCTTGCTGCACGCATGGCAGATCTTACACCAGATCTCCAGGCTTGTCTATCATGAGGATCGATAGCAGAGAGCTTCCATTCTCTGCAATCTCTTTCTGTTAGTTGCTTCCAGGTCATCTTGGGCCTTCCTGGCCCTCGCTTTCCACTTACATGTATGTCACAGGCAGTCTTGATTGCACCGTTGGAGCGTTCCACATGTCCATACCAGCGAAGTCTTCTCTCTTTCAGGATGAGGTCCAGGTCCTCAATGCCAAGACGCTCAAGTAACTCACTGGACCTGATGGTGACAGTGTCCTGTGGCTTGACATTGCAGATCTGTCTGATCATTGCCCTGTCATTTTGCTGTAGACGTTGGAGGTTTGGCTTTGTCAATGGCCATGTCTCACTGGCATGGAGCATTGCGCTCCGCACACAAGAGCTATACACACGGCCACGTGTCTTGAACGAGAGGTGGCGGGAAGAGAGAACTGGTAGCAACTCCTTGAATTTCTTCCAGGCTGTTTTCACACGTGATGTAGTTGAAAGGTCGCAACCACCCCCTGCAGAGAGCATATCACCTAGGTAGCAGAAGGAAGCTACAACCTCCAGATTGTCTGATCCGACTTGAACTTCCCTCTGTGGTCTGCCATCTATGGGGCGTGCAGTTCCTTGGCACCGTGTACACCTTTACTCAGGGTCCTCTATCAAGCGTTTGAGCCCACTGCATTTCTTGTGCACCCAGAACTTGCAGCCATTACAAAAGATACTGTTGCTGCCCACTCCAGTGCGACATACAGCGCATGGGGACTGGCCTGTACTCTGCAAGAGGTCCAGACCTGTACCACAGATCATGATCTTTGTCTTTCCTGCATTCACTCTCAGCCCTTTCGCCTCCATTGCGTCTTTCCAAGTTAAGAGCCTCCTGACACATTCCTCAAGGGATTCAGCTATGATGACAAGGTCATCAGCATACAGGTCCTCCCAGGGGACTCCAGAGCGGAACTCGCATGACAAGGCTTCAAGCACAATGATGAAAAGCAGTGAGCTGAGAACAGAGCCTTGATGAACACCCACCTTCACCTCGAATTCTTCACTGTAACCATCACCAACGCGGACACGGCTCCGAGCATTTGCGTACATCCCTTGGACCAGTTTCACAATCCACTCGTCCACTCCAAGTTTTCTTAGTGCCCACCAGATGACTTTCCGAGGCACTCGATCAAATGCCTTCTCCAGGTCTACAAAAGCCATGTAGAGTCTCTTGATGGCCGCCAGATACTTCTCTTGCAGCTGTCGGACAACAAAAATTGCATCTGTTGTGCCTCTTCCTGGGACGAAGCCAAACTGGGAATCGTCGATGGACACCAACTGCCTAATGAGGCCATCCACAATCCTTTCCAGGACTTTCATGACCTGTTCTGTCAGCTTGAGACCACGGTAGTTGCCCCGTTCCAATGCATCGCCCTTGCCCTTGTAGAGACAGACAATGAAACTCTGTTCCCAGTCAGAGGGTACCTTCCCATCAAGGATGATTGCAGCTGCAAGGTCAGGGATCATCGAGGCACCCGCATCACCTGCAGCTCTTATCATCTCCACCACTATGCCAGAGGGACCAGGTACTTTGCCAGTCTTCATCTGAGAGATAGCCTTCTTAACCATATCAATAGTGATTGGGATGGGTGGCCCTTCCACTGGTGGTTCATCAGACAGGTGGTCTTGGTCCCAGTCAAACTCAACATTGAGTAGCCTTTGGTAGTGTTCTAACCAGGCCCTCTGCTTTGAGTCATCACTCATTGACATCTCCCCTGCATCATTCTTTACTGGTTTGTCACCTACAACATCGGCATTCTCTCTTCTCATCTGGTTAGCAAGGCGGTATACTTCTGAGGACTTAGGGTCAATATTCTTGTAGATCTCCTTCTCAGCTTCTTGGCGAGCATGGTGCACCGCACGGCTGGCTATGCGTTTGGCCGCAAGATATGATGCACGGGTGCCCTTACCTGTCTTCCAAGCTTTAAAGGCTTGCCGCTTGGCTGCTATGACCTTATTAACATCCTCATTCCACCACCAGGTTTCGCGACGCCAGCGGTGGGGCCGAGTTGTGCCACACACCTCTTCAGTTGTCTTGAGCAGACCGGTCTTGATGGTGTTCCATATATCCTCAGTGGTAGCATCTGCTACACCTGCCGAAGCACTCACATGCTGGCTGAAAACCTCCTGGAAATGATTTCTTGTCTGAGATTCTTTCAGCTTCCAAACTTTTAGTCTGGGGGTGAACTTGCGCTTGGGTTTTGGTGGCACATCAATCCTCATGTCGCATATGAGTAGCTGATGTTGCAGGGCTACTTCCTCTCCAGGGATCACTTTCACATCTGTGACAAGTTTGCGCATTGTCTTGCAGTAAAGGATGAAATCTATCTGCGTCGCTGCGCTTCCTGACTTGTATGTGATAAGATGACTGTCACGTTTCTTGAAACATGTGTTTCCAAGATAGAGATATCCAATAGAGATTATCTGTGAAAATCTTCTTCACTGAAACAGTAAGGCCCAGGTCTTTGATATTTGGTGTGAAGCTTTATCTAGTGGACCTCTATCAAGATTGTTTAAATTATAGCCCTGAGGCCAAAAATGCCCCGCCCCGGGGCCATTTGGTTTTACATAGGCTTATGTAGGGAATGTCTTTAAAAAAAATCTTCTTCTCTGAAACCACAAGGCCCAGGTCTTTGATATTTGGTGTATAGCTTCATCTAGTGGACCTTTGCCAAGATTGTTCAAATTATAGCCTTTGTTGATATTTGGTATGAAGCTTCACCTTTTTAGACCTCCCTCAACATTATGTACATTATAGCCCTGGGGTCAATAATGGCCCTCCCCGGGGCCAACTTGTTACTCTATGGATCAGGTGAGCGATCCAGGGCCATCATGGCTCTCTTGTTAGAAGAATAGGAGAAAATAAGGTGCACCCCTTGAAATCTCACATTAACCCATTGTAGGTGGGAAAGCCCTTAAGGGCATCCTTGGCCCAGATCAGATGCCGCAGAATGGGGCGTCTGATCAGGGCTTGCACTATTTGCTAACAGAATTTTCCTTCAAAAATACAATAAAAACAAAAAAGGCCTACCACCCCTTATATGACAAATAGAAGTGTCCCACATAAAGCAATGGAAAAGTCCACCAGTATACAATGGGTTAAAGAGGCTCTGTTATGCATGATACATGCTGTATTTCCAGATCATGATGGGAGGTTCCTGGTTCAGTGAACTAGAGTCCAGGGTATCAGCCATGACAGAAGAACATCTAGGACAGCTAGCATTAGAATCATTGTTTAAACAGCTGGGAATAAGAAGCACAGCTAGTAAACTGAAAGCTGTAGTATTAAAGGTAAACATTTTGACAACATTAGTGTGCATCTTAAGACATTCTCTCCAAAATAGTTAATTGTCTGAATAAAATTTGTAATAATATGCTTATTTATACTCAAAACATAGGTTCTAATGAGTACCTACAACATACGTCTTGGATGAAAGTGATAAAGTGTGTCATAGTTTGTCATAACGAAAACACGCCTATACAATTTTGACCCCCTTGGGCCCACTCTTATATAGTAAAGCTGGGGTTTACAGGGGTAAACCTTTTTTTTCATATATCTGCTCTAAAATATAGATGATGCGGTTCTAACAAGTGTGTGTGTGTGTGAATTCGGGTTTAACGTCGCTTTCAACAATTTTTCAGTCATATCACGACGGTGTCTGGTTGCGACAGGGAGCTCAATGCTCACGTTTATAGTGCTGCCTCACTGAAGTATCATGTCCCAGACACATTACATGATACAACACCCAGTCACATTATCCTGACACTGGATCGACCAGTCCTAGCTCTACCCCGTAAATCTGAGTGCCAAACGAGGGGCAGCTAGTACCATTTTTAACGACTTTGGTATGTCGCGGCCCGGGATCGAACCCGAGACCTCCCGTTCCCCGGAGCGGACACTCTACCAACTGAGCTATCGGGGCCAGTCTAACAAGTACACACAATCTATATTTTGACCAGAAATAAGAAAAATTTCACAATTTTTCATCTCAAAATTTTCATTTTTTCGGGGATAAAGGTTAAAACGTATGTGCATATGCGTGTTTGCATAATGACTGGGACGCCTGTGCAGCGATCCCCTGTGCAGGTTAAAGACCTCTACGATAATTACATGATAATAACTGTGTAGGCTTTCATTCTGCAAATCTGGAGTGTATAAAATGTACACTGTCTCCCCTCCAGGGGTTATGACGAAAAGGTAGAAAGAAAGAAAGAAAGAAAAGAAAGAAAGAAACAAGCAGAAATAAGAAAAATAATCACCCCTTGAAAGATTTTCATTAAACTTGGGTCAAAAATTTGCCTCAGTGTGTTGATGTGCAGATCCCATAACCACATTATGACGACTCTAGGTCAAGGTCACAGTTGAAGTCATGAGTTTGAATTTTGTGTCTGTTTCCATATCTCCTTTTCCTCTGGAAGGATTTTCATTAAACTTTGGTCAAATGTTGGTCTGAGTGAGATGATGTGCAGAAACCATTACTTAAGCCATGCTGACTCAACGTCATTGTCACAATTGAAATGAGCCTCGAACTCCATTTCCCCCCTCCATATCTCCTTTACCCCTGGAAGGATTTTTATTAAACTATGGTCAAATGTTGGCCAAAGTGAGATGATGTGCAGAAACCATAATGTAGCCATACTGACTCAAGGTCAAGAGTATCAGCCTCGAATTTCGTGTTCCCTCCATATCGCCTTTACCCCTGGAATGATTTTTATTAGCTTGGCTGTTTTCCAAGAAAACGACGAGGTATTGTCATAGCTCTGGCTTTGTCTAGGTTGTCGTCATGCAAAAACTTGGACATTTTGTAATATCTCTGTCATTACTGAACATATTTACTTGAAACTTGGACTAGTTGTTCATCATGAAAAAGGGAACTCATACCAATAGGTCAGGTAACCCTCAAAATATTTTCGGTACAGTTATGCCCCTTTTTCGACTTAGAATTTCTGCAGTCAAGCTTTGGCACCCGCATGCAGTGCTCTTGTTAAACTTTGGTCGAATGTTGCCCTAAATGAGATGTTTGCAGAGCCCATAACTCAACCATGCGGACTCTAGATGAAGGTCACAAATGAAGGTCATGAGTTTGAGTCTTGAATTTTGTGTCAGCACTATATCGCTTTTACCCATGGAAAGATTTTCATTAAACTTTAGTCAAATGTTGGCTTAAGTGAGATGATGAGTAGAACCCAATAATTCAACCATGCAGGGTTAAACTCACAATTGAAGGTTACAGATTTGAGCATTGACTTTAGTGTCATTTACCCCTGGAAGGATTTTTATTAAACTGTGACGGGGGATAAGGCAGTTCCTCAGACTGCTTTCTTGTTACAATGGTAATAATGTATACTTTTCCTTTACAAAGCTACCTTTTAAAGACATAATGTGACATTAACAGTTTTATAGTAAATGCACTTTAAGTTTTGCTGAAAAATATTTTAAACGCTTTCGCTCACATGTCAGCATCTGAGATTGTACTTGCAAGAAAACTAGTAATTCAATGTGACCTTCTTTTCTTCCTGGGTAGAAACCAGTATTAAGCAATTCACTCAAGGAAACAACACTTGATGCTTGTGGGGATCCAGCCTGGTATCTCTTGATCCCGAGTTCAATGCTTTACCACTGGACCACAGCACTCCAGATTAAATGCTTCCATCTTTAATGACTTCATTAAACTTAATCTTTGATCATGTTAATGTTAACAATAACAAGTCTATGTAATGAGCAACCCTCTAATCCCCACTTTATATAGAGAAAAAAGGGGTTAACATGGGTATACATTATTTTTCTTATATCTGCTCCAAGACATACGTTGTAGGTACTTGTTAGAATGGCCAGAATGAGGCCGTTCCAACAAACACACAAAACCTCTGTTTGGAGTATAAATAAGAAATGTGTAATAATTTTCACCAGAAAAATATCCATTTTGGCAATATGAAAGAATTCACATGTGTGTGCTATTGTAATGACATCAGGGGCCAGTTGTTCAAAACGAAGGAAGTCATTAGTTAACATATCGTTAAAACTTTGATCATTTATTATGGCAAATATGCTAATATTTTCGCTGAAAAATGTGAGCAGCTTTTGCAAATGCAAAAGCTGCTCGCATTTTTTCAGCAAAAATACCAAAATTTCAAATATTAAACTTGCAAGAACAGTTAACAGTATGAGCCCTAACGAGCTCGTTAAGCTTACGAAGTTACGATGCTTTGAACAACTGCCCCTGAATAACAGTGACATCATATGATATTTATTTTTCAGAACTGTATACCTCAGTATTACCTAGGCCACTACCAAGTGGTGGACAACCTCTTCAGTTATATCCAGGATCATAAACTACCTCTCAGCCTTCTAGGATCGTCATATAAAGGCGTCAGTGTCAATGATTGTATGTATAATGCCAGGTTAGAGATGGAGCGTTTAACAGGAATGGACCTTTTATAGCATTATAATTATAAGCGGCACTTTTCAAAGAGAGAGAACATTCAGGACTTCCTGTTTGCTTTTCTATAAGCCCTGTCCCACTGAAAAGGGGGTCTTCTCATAAAGGAAAGAATTTGCTCCTCGGGAGCAAATTCTTTCCTTTAAGAGTTGACCCCTATTGTCATGGGAGACAGAAATACTTTTGCAGGAGTTGCCTCCCCTGAAGGTGTTCCCATTCCCCTTAATTTGTAAAGAACAACCTCTTTATAACACTATTGTTGGGTCCAAAACAGAAACCAGGTTTACTTAACTAAACAACGATACTATACCAAAAGAAAAATAAATAGATTATATAAGAAAAATGACCATTTATTTTAATAAAACTAGCTTGCTTTGATGAAGTCCAGGAGGAGCTATTGCACTAGTGATGATGTCCACATTTATATTAAGAGTTTTTGAGAGTTCATATTTTTCAAAATGTATGATGGATTTGGTTCATATTTGCTTTGCTAGTATAAACATATTTTATTGCAACTATTACATATATATGTGTGCAATGGGGTTGGGTCACAAGTTCTCTCAATATTAGTTACGACCTTTCCCCTCTTTGCTTTGATGTTGGATATACATGTGAAGTTTTATTCTCCAATACCCACCCCATTACTTCAAGGTCGTCACACACTTTCATGTCAAATTTTTTCAAACCATATTATGGATTTAGTGGATTTAGTTCAAATTCGTTATGATGATATATATATATATATATATATATATAGGCCCAGCCTTTAATTTAACAATAACCCTTCCTATGCCCATAACATTTAGGTCAGGGTCACAGACTTTCATGTGAAAGTTTTATTTAACAGTACAATCTAATACTTGAAATGCCACATGATGGCCTAAGTTTATATTTGCTATGTTGTTGGATCTGATTGATAAGTTTTTATTCTGCACCCCTGCCCCTGACCTCGATGTCATAGATAAAGATACCTTTCCAAGTGAGCTATGCTGTCTGAAGACAGCTGTTATTCTATAGAATCTATATATTTGTGGATAAATGGGATTTTTTCTACATAATCTGTATATTTTTAGGAATCCATCTTTAATGCACTGCATGCTGGGTATTTTTAGCAGCAGACAACATTTGAAATATTCTCCTAATTTTCCCAGAAAACAAGATTTGACTTGTCATGCAAATTGTTTCCTGTGGAGAAAATTTGCATAAGATGTCAAGTCCTGTTTTCTGGGAAAAAAAAAAAAAGAAAAATATCAACAATTTGTCATCTGCTGAATTAGCCTAGAGAGTGCTAAAGGTTAACCCTTATCTTGCTGAATATTCATTTAAGCCAAACCCATTTCTGTCTGTTAACCAATCAAATTACTTGATGTAATTTATTTCTACAAATTCGTAAATTTAATGTCAAACAGTGTAGATCCTGATCACATGGCTTCTTCAGAAGCCATCTGATCTGGATCTACACTGTTTGTAAAGATAGGGGTTGTCGTGAACAGCAAGATAAGGGTTAAACCATACTACATTTAGAACTGTTATAATGAACAGTGTTAAAAAGAGGTTCATATGTATATGCAAGACAATAAGCATTGCCATATGACTTCACATTTTGATTGATTGTTTGGGGTCAACCATTGTGGGTCATTTTGTGTCGTCTTCCTGAGAAAGGGAAAGTGATAGAAGAGACAATAGAGGAGATGAAAGTAAGGGACAGAGGTAAAAGAGGAAAATGACTGGAATTGTAGAAACTGAAATAATAACAACATTACCTCTCTACCTGCTGCAAGAACTGTCCCTAAAACCCTAGTCATTTCTTTGAGCAATAGGGCTTGAGATGTCGTTCCATTTCAGTGTTGGTTAGAAGTCCCACAAAATCGGAAGCAACATCTCCAAAATGACCTAAAATAGTGTTAACAGGGATATAAATGAATAATGTACCCCTGTAAATGCCAGTTTTCTCTATATTGTATAAAGTAGGGTTAACAGGGTGATTGATGGTTTCAGGTGTGACAAATGAAAAACGTGTTTTTAAGCATATACACTCTGACAGAGAAGATAAAGATCAGGCTACTTATCAACGATGACTTGTTGTTGACTACAAAATGACCAAGATTGTCATCTAACCGATTTTCATATTTTAGGACAAGCAATAAATGAACTGTTGCATATTTTGTTATCCTTTGTTTCTGTATTCTGTATGTATATTATAATTTTTGAGAAAAAAAAATCCATTTCTAAAAGTGCTGTGCACATTTATGAAAATGTTTTTACACATAAGTGCTGTAATGCAAATATTTTAATGGAGCTGCTGAATATGCAGTGATCATGAAAATGCACCTATATTATTCTGACCCCCTCAACCCCACTTTCATATAGTTAACAGGGTTAAACCTTATTTTTCTTATTTCTGCTCTAAAAAATAGATTGTGGGTACTTGTTAGAACCCCCTCGATGAGGCGGTTCTCACATGTACCCACAATCGATATTTTGAGCAGAAATAAGAATAGATTGTGGGTACTTGTTAGAACTGCTTCGATGAGGTAGTTCTAACATGTACCCACAATCGATATTTTGAGCAGAAATAAGAAAAATATCACAATTTTGTATCTTTAAAGACTCATTTTTTCTATGGTAAAGTTTACAATTTATTTGTATAGATGTGTTTTTGTAATGGAAACTTTGATGACTCTTTTCATCCTAGCTGTTTCAAACATCTTGAGTCTATAGGAAAACTTCCCAAATCTGCTGATACCATATTGATATACTTTGGATGATTTTCCCATCTCTCTTGAAAATGTATGTTGTGTATACTCATTAGAATTGCCTCGATGAGGTATGAACAACATACCATATTTTAAAGGTAAAGATACCATATTAAATTACGCCTCCTGACGATCATTAGTATATTACAGGGTAACCCTCAGTGGCTCAAACTACCCATGTTTTAAACATAATTTTATGGTCCAAAATGGCGGCCCGCACTCATCTGGGCTTGGAGAAATATATGGGCTTCTTGATGCTTCCATGCAGAGCTGAAACCGACCCACACACGAGTACTGGTAACCTGCTTAGAAGATCTAAGCCTGCCTAGGCAAAGCGGTGCGAGTCGGCCTGTCCATGCATGTAAACCCTATTGGGCGATAGGGCTTGAGATGTCATTTCATCTCAATGTTGAGTAAAGGTCACACAAAATTGGAAGCAACGTCTCCAAAATAACCTTTACAGTGTTGACAGGGAAGTTAAATCTCAAATCAAACAAATGGTCCAAAATGTATTTGAGCCATTTAAGGGGAATGGGAACACCTTCAGGGGAGGCAACTCCTGCAAAAGTATTTTTGTCACCCATGTCAACAGGGGTCCACTCTTATAGGAAAGAATTTGCTCCTGAGGAGCAAATTCTTTTTCGCTCACCGTCACGTAGTGACGAAGTGAGCTTTTGGGATCACTTTTTGTCCGTCGTGCATCCGTCCGTCCGTGCGTGCGTAAACTTTTTCTTCAAACGACATCTCCTCCTAAACAGCTGATCAGATTTTGACCAAACTTCACAGGAATGATCCTTAGGTGGTCCCCTTTCAAAGTTGTTCAAATGGTTCCGGTCCGTTGCACATCTGGGTCACAGGAGCCAAAAATAGATTTTTTTCACCGAAAACTTGAAAAATCTTCTTCTCTGAAACCACAAAGCCCAGGTCTTTGATATTTGGTATGAAGCTTCATCTAGTGGACCCCTACCAAGATTGTTCAAATTATAGTGCTGGGGCCAAAAATGCCCCCGTCCCGGGGCCCTTTGGTTATACATGGGCTTTTATAGGGAAAATCTTTAAAAATCTTCTTCTCTGAAACCGCAAGGCCCAGGTCTTTGATATTTGGTATGTAGCTTCATCTAGTGGACCCCTACCAAGATTGTTCAAATTATAGTGCTGTAGCCGAAAATGCCCCCGCCCCGGGGGCCTTTGGTTTTACATTGGCTTATATAGGGAATATCTTTAAAAATCTTCTCCTCTGAAACCACAAGGCCCAGGTCTTTGATATTTGGTATGAAGCTTCATCTAGTGGACCCCTACCAAGATTGTTCGAATTATAGTGCGGGGTCAAAAATGCCCCTGCCCCGGGGCCCTTTGGTTTTTACATGGGCTTATATTGGGAAAATCTATAAAAATCTTCTTCTCTGAAACCGCAAAGCCCAGGTCTTTGATATTTGGTATGAATCTTCATCTAGTGGACCCCTACCAAGATTGTTCTTATTATAGTGCTTGGGCCAAAAATGCCCCCGCCCGAGGCCCTTTGGTTTTACATGGGCTTATATAGGAAAAATCTTTAAAAATCTTCTTCTCTGAAACCCCAAGGCTCAGGTCTTTGATATATGGTATGAAGCTTCATCAAGTGGACCCCTACCAAGATTGTTCAAATCATAGTGCTGGGGCCAAAAATGCCCAGCCCGGGGCCCTTTGGTTTTACATAGGCTTATATAGGGAAAATCTTTAAAAATCTTCTTCTCTGAAACCGCAAGGCCCAGGTCTTTGATATTTGGTATGAAGCTTCATCTAGTGGACCCCTAACAAGTTTGTTCAAATTATAGTGCTGGGGCCAAAAATGCCCTCGCCACGAGGCCCTTTGGTTTTTACATGGGCTTTTATAGGGAAAATCTTTAAAAATCTTCTTCTCTGAAACCTCAAGTCCCAGGTCTTTGATATTTGGTATGAAGCTTCATCTTGTAAACCTCTACCAAGATTGTTCAAATTATAGCCCTGGGACCAAAAATGCCCCCACTCCGGGGCCCTTTGGTTTTACATGGGCTAATATAGGGAAAATCTTTAAAAATCTTCTTCTCTGAAACCTCAAGGCCCAGGTCTTTGATATTTGGTATGTAGCTACATCTAGTGGACCCCTACCAAGATTGTTCAAATCATAGTGCTGGGGCCAAAAATGCCCAGCCCGGGGCCCTTTGGTTTTACATAGGCTTTTATGGGGAAAATCTTAAAAAATCTTCTTCTCTGAAACCGCAAGGCCCAGGTCTTTGATATTTGGTATGAAGCTTCATCTAGTGGACCCCTGACAAGTTTGTTCAAATTATAGTGCTGGGGCCAAAAATGCCCTCGCCACGAGGCCCTTTGGTTTTTACATGGGCTTTTATAGGGAAAATCTTTAAAAATCTTCTTCTCTGAAACCGCAAGTCCCAGGTCTTTGATATTTGGTATGAAGCTTCATCTTGTAAACCTCTACCAAGATTGTTCAAATTATAGCCCTGGGGCCAAAAATGCCCCCGCTCCGGGGCCCTTTGGTTTTACATTGGCTTATATAGGGAAAATCTTTAAAAATCTTCTTCTCTGAAACCTCAAGGCCCAGGTCTTTGATATTTGGTATGTAGCTTCATCTAGTGGACCCCTACCAAGATTGTTCAAATTATAGTGCTGGGGCCAAAAATGCCTCCGTCTCAGGGGCCCTTTGGTTTTATATAGACGTATATAGGGAAAATCTCTGTGAAACCACAAGGCCTAGGTCTTTGATTTTTGGTGTGAAATTTCATCTAGTGGACCTCTATCAAGATTGTTCAAATTATAGCCCTGGGGCCAAAAATGCCCCTGCCAGAGACCCTTTGGTTTTACCTAGACTTATATAGGTTAATCTTTAAAAATCTTCTTCTCTGAAACCGCAAGGCCCATGTCTTTGATATTTTGTATGAAGCTTCATCTAGTGGACCGCTACCAAGATTTTTCACATTATAGCCCCCAGGCCACAAATGCCCACGCCCCAGGGCCCTTTGGTTTTACACAGACTTATATAGAGATAATCTTCGAAAATCTTCTTCTCTGAAACAGCAAAACCCAGGTCTTTGATATTTTGTGTGAAGCTTCATCTAGTGGACCTCTATCAAGATTGTTTAAATTATAGCTCCGAGGCCAAAAATGCCCCCGCTCTGGGGCCATTTGGTTTTACGTAGGCTTATTTAGGGAATATCTTTAAAAAAAATCTTCTTCTCTGAAACCGCAAGGCCAAGGTCTTTGATATTTGGTGTGTAGCTCCATCTAGTGGATCTTTGCCAAGATTGTTCAAATTATAGCCTTTGTTGATATTTGGTATGAAGCTTCACCTTTTAAGACCTCCCTCAACATTATGCACATATAGCCCTGGGGTCAATAATGGCCCTCCCCGGGGCCCACTTGTTACTCTATGGATCAGGTGAGCGATCCAGGGCCATCATGGCCCTCTTGTTTTCAAGAGTGGACCCCTTTTTCAGTGGGAAAGGGCTCATGGAATAGCGAACAGAAACACCCAAAAGTTGTCTCCCTTTGAAAAAATTGTCTCCCTATTAAAGTTTATCCATTATTCTTAAATCCAAAATGTAAATTGACTTATACTAATATGTTTGAATAAACAGTAACAGTACACAGTTTTCCAGTTTGTGTTCTACTATATCCTAGGATGCAATTATACATCAGGTTAACAAATCCGGTTGTTGTCTCTTAATCACTACGTCTCCTACCGCTGTGGGTTCGAGCCTTTCTCAGGCCAACTGTGTTACGAACCACACTTCCTCTCTTTAGATATCTACCTTGGTAGATTATGCAAAGCTTATAGCTTTATCACCACATTCTGACAACAGCATCAGAGTCGACTCTTTGGCTCAGTGGTTAGAGCATTGGACTTTCACCCAAGAGGCCAAGGTTCGAATCACACCAAAGGTAGCGATTTTTTTCCTGCTATGTTACATTTCTTTGTTACAGCTTACATGGGGGCTCTTCCTGGATCAGATTTTATTTCGCTGAAAATGGCTTCATGCTGCAGTTGGCTTCGCATCAACATAAATGATGACTTTAAGGACCTTGAAGAGGGGCTGTGTTACGGACCGCATTTCCTCCCTTTAATTATCCACCTTAGAAGATTACATAGCTTACAGGTACATCACTACTCTATGACAACTGCGTCATGGAGTCGACTCTTAAGCTCAGTGGTTAGAGCATGTGACTTTCACCCGAGCAGCCCGGGTTCAAATCCAACCAAAGGTGGGGATTTTTTCCAGCTATGCTTCATTTCCTTTGTTATGGCTTTTATGTAGTAAGTTCTGCAATGGAAGATCAGATGGTCTTTCTCCGGGCATTCCAGTTTTTCCCATCTCTGATTAACTATAGGCTGGAAATAAAACCAAAACCAAAGGAGGGAAAACGCCTGTAATTGTGTAATAGGCACCCTAGCAACCCTCGCTTTAGAGAGAGGAAAGACAAATTTCAGAAATTAATATATAATGCTATTAATCAAGTATTTACATATTGGCCCAGGTACAGGTCCGAGGTCTGCTGCATTGGCCCGAGGCCGAAGGCCGGGGACCAATGCAGCTGATCGAGGACCTGTAACTTGGTCAATACGAAATTACTTGATTAATGACAATTTTATTAATTGATACAATTAAAAAACATGATTATTGATTTTTTGACCTCACTTGACCTCAGTTAATATTGATTGACTTGGTGTTAATACGGATGACCTCTGATCAATGCAGGATAGTCAATTAATATTTTAATGTAATTTATTTAAGGTTCATCGAATTATGAACAACATCTGGTCAAAAGCAAAGTTTAAGTGAACCTTTGGATTTCATTTATTTTGCTTGTGACCCGATGTTGTTCATACTTCGATAAATGTGAAATAAATTACCCTTATAACTTATATTTTCATTATTTCCCATCCACCATATGAAAAAATATCTTGTTTAAGTGCTAAACTGAAAGATGAAAACAATTGCTTGAAGTCTTTCATTTGACAGTGGAACAGTGTCGTTGGCACCATAATGTTGCTATCGTCCAATCATATTGAAGATAACCATTGTTTATAATGACGCCACTTGAGTCAATGTATTAAATGAGGTATTAACAACATTGCTTCCCAGTAGTTAATTGAAGTGTTTGACTGTAAATGACCTGAGAATGTAAATATAGAGGATCTTACATGAGTGCTTATGTATTATTGAATTTATTAAACGAGTTGAGAAAAAGGGATAAAATGCGAGGCTTTGCCGAGCATTTTATCCCTTTTCTTCAACGAGTTTAATAAATTCAATAATACATGAGCACGAATGCAAGATTCTATTTATCATATGACATTTAAAACGCATTTTATTCACGATTGTTTACAACAATGTCAATATTCCACCGTTAGTAAATGCGACGTCGTTAAGGACGTCGTACATGTAACGTAACGGGACGTATCTAGCTAATTTGCATATTTAATCCACTAGTGGATTATCGAATTTATTACATGACGTTATAACACTCTCAGACGCGACGTCATATGATAAATAAGGGTATGCAATATTTTCATTATTTGTGCTCAGAAACATAGATTATGGGTTACTGTTTGAACCGTTCTGACAAGCACCCACAACCTATGTTTGTAGTAAATGTAGAAAAAAATAATAAAAATCTTTATTCCCATGTCTGGTATTTTTCTTATTTCTGCTTCAAGAATTGATTGTTGGTATGTATCTAAACGTCCTCACTGAGGTCATTCTAATGAGTACCCACAATCTATGCTTTTTAGCAAGACTAAGTAGAATAATTTCAAAGTCGGGGTTACAATAGCATTTATACAGATGTATTTAATATGATGACTATAAAAGATACTGACAAAGCTCATAAAAGCTCTAGTGATACATACTAGTGATTAACCTCATAAAACAATTTTTTTTTTTTTTTGGTTTGGGTTTTACGGCCCTTTCAAGATTATTTCACTCATATCGAGCCGATCGTTAATCAGAGGTGGGCGAAAACCGGAGTACCCGGAGAAAAACCACCTGACCTTCCGTTGCAGAACTTGGCGTCTCACACGTGGCCCGACTCATAAAACAACACACACAACAAACATCATGAAGTGCATACTTTGTGGTTCCCAAACATGATGATTTACTATTAATTCTAACACAGCGTGCCTATATAGGCAATGGAAAATAAGTGTCAGGTATTCTAGTAACCTTACAAGGGGGGTCGAATATCTGCATGCTATAATTAAGAAATAATCTCCACGTACCGTGTGTTATCGTGATTAACATCACGATAACACACCGGGTGCGTGGAAATTATTTCGATTCTAACATGATGCTTAACTGAAATACAGTAGTAACAAAGCGTTATCTTGGGGACTATTTTGCAGCGGATGTCGACAGAAGGAAATGTTTACATGCAACGTCACGATGACGCCAAATTGCACACCACGTTGACGACGTGAATTATCGCATATTTGCAAACGCTGACGTTTCCACTGGGTTCAATGGGAAAAACGTTAACGTCATGTTAGAATCGGTAGTGATATATAATACCTTCTACTGACCTATAACACGTCTAGGGACCGTTTATAGATCGGACCTACTATTCAGGTCCCTAATTTGCAAGTTTAAGCAACAATATGCAACCTTTTGTGCACAGGAAAACAACGAAACAGCAATATATAATCTTTGCAATATTTATTTAAACAGATTTTCAGAAATTTAAGCTAAATTCTTACCTTCTTGGACTTTCCTGGTTTGAATGGTCCGTTGGAATAACTGCGCCCTACTACTGTGGTTGCGTCTCAACCTCGAAAATAATCTATAAAGCTAAAATAAACTGTATATTTGCAGATTTTCAAACAGAATGTAAAGCACTGAGAAACTTCTATTCAAGGTTCCATGTTGTTCCCAACTTCTCTGTGGCGCGGTGACATAAACTTTGCAATATTTGACGTCACATACTGCGTGTGCTCGCGATGGCACTTAATGTCGTTTAACATACCACACTCTCTGCTGTCTTAATTGCTTAAATTTGCTAAATTATTACAAAAGCCCCTGATTGGTTTAAGTAGGGGTATAAACTTAATACATGATTAGCGTCTTTAATAAAAAAAAAAAATCTGTTTGCTGCGACAATTTCATAGAGGCTCGCTGAAGCTCGCCCCTATAAAATTGTCTAAGGCTCACTGATTATATTTTATTATTAAAGACACTAACCATGTATTTACTATTAATTCTGCAACTCGGAAGAGCGTGACGAGTGACGTCATTAAATACTGCTAATTTATGATGTTACTAGTAGATTTTCTTGATGTGAGACGTGTAACGTCATTTTCTCGCATTGAAAACGTTAGAAAAGGATATAAATGCGTGTGTTTCAGTCGATAATTTTAGCGGGATTTCTTCTAACAATGGCAAAAGGTTGTGAGATTTTGAAGGAAACAACATTATTGCCGATTTTCAGCGTGTTAGAATTGAAAAAGATCAGATCTAGTCTGTGAATTGTTGAGTAATAAATCACAGTTTGTCGGTCAGTTGTAAGTAGACAAATCAAGTGTGCTACACGTTAGAGCTGATCTATTTCTTAAATAAACCTCATCATACATACAAACGTCAAACCTAATGAAACAAGTCATAAACCCACACAATGCTGTAGATACTCTTATACGAATACAAATGACATATATCATGATACACTCGCTCCAGCTCACCGGGGCTTGGAAACATAGATAGGGCTGCATGATGCTTGGCACAGAGCTGAAACAGGCCAGACTTTTGGGTACCAGAAAAACAACTTGGAAGGTCTTAGCCTTCCTAGGAAAAGTGGTGCGAGTTGATCTGTCCCTAAAACCCTAGTGGTTCCTTTGAGCAGTAGGGCTTGAGTTCAGTGTCGGGTAGAAGTTCCTCAAAATCGGAAGCAACATCTCCAAAATGACCTAAATAGTGTTGACAGGGACATAAATCCTCAACACAATCAAAACAAACTAAATTGAATGATACACCAAGTGACATGTACAAACCTGATGATACATGCAAGTGATAATCCTTCCAATACAATTATTTGTTTTTCGGTATATTTATGGTGCAAACAAATTACAAAACTCTTTCAACATACAATAAATAATTCTCATGGTACATATAGGTAAATGATAAATAAAGCAGCGCACGACAAAACCTACAATGACACATGTGCAACCAGCAAAAACTCGGATCATATAAGAGAAACACGCCTATTAAAAAATATTGCATTTTATTCACCAAAATATGATAATTTTCAGATAAAAATTCTGATATTTTCATATTTCTGCTCAAAACATAGATTGCAGGATCACGTTAGAAGCGCTTCAGCACTGCAGTTCTTACGAGTACCCACAATATATGTTTTTGAGTAGAAAAAAATAAATTATATCCCTGTAAATCCCAGTTTTAATATAAAAGTGGGTTTTAGGGGCTCAAATTTATATAGGAGTGTTTACCTGATGAGCTTGTCCACCCGTACAGTCTGATCATTGTCTTTGCTGTTTGTATGAACATTATTTAGTCTCTGGGCCATGCGAAGACTAATCTGGGTCCACATTCAATTTGGTCCCACAGGTCCTTTTGTAGGTTTGCTCAATTACAACTTGGATAGCGCGAACACAATGGCTTGTTCAACATGGCTAATTCAAACAAGTTCTGGAATCTCTACAGAATTCTTCTTCATCACGAAAACATACCATTATAATTCTGACCCTCTTCAACCCCACTATTCTGTAGTAAAACAGGGATAAACCTTATTTTTAGCTCACCAGTCGGCTCCGGGGGAGCTTATAGGAAAGGCAGTTGTCCTTCGCCATTGTCATCGTCTGCGTTGTCTTCGTCTGTCTTATGACGTCAACGCTTTCAGACGACATCTCCTCTGAAGCCAGTGGGTCCAAATTTTAACTGTAGCATCCTTGGGCTTGGGGATTGAAAGTTTGTTTTTTATGAAATTCGGCTTTTTAGTTTAGTTGCTATGGCAACTCATAGTTCCCTTAGACTTATAATGGGGAACATGGAAAAATGGAATTTACTGCCAAGTCATTGCATATATTTTGACAAAACTTTTATAGAAATGTTCCTTCAATAAACTTCTCACAGCAATATGCTTTTAAGCCAAACTGGGGGCCCCCAAGGTTGTGCCGGTGCCATGCCCCACCCCCTCCACTTCATAAAATACCATTTATCTCAGAAAACATTCAAATCACCGCCCCTAAACCATACATATTCTTGTTCCTTATGATAAGACGCATTCAGTGACACCAACCTGGGGGTCCCTTGGGATGTACCGAGGCCATGCCCTACCCCCTCCACTTCATATAAGACCCAATATCCTAGAAGCCTTACAGATTCCCACCCCTAAACCATTTATATTCTTGTTCCTTATGATAAGACACATTAAGTTACACAGACATGGGGACCCCCGTGATGTGCGGGGGCCATGCCCCACCCCCTCCACTTCATAAAAGACCCAATTTCTCAGAAGCTTACAGATCCCTACCCCTAGACCATATATAACTTTGTTCCTTATGATAAGACACATTCAGTGGCACCAACTTAGGGGTCACCCGGGGCGCACCGGGGCCATGCTCCACCCCTCGACTTCACAAAAGGCCATATACATATTTGGGAAGCAATCTGTTCTTGTCGCCAGAGTTCAGAGTAAATCCCATCATGCCTCAAATAGTAATAACTGTGTTTAAAGATGGACCCAAACAGAGAGCTGCCAAAATTGGTAAAAATAATCCCTTCCTATTCCAATGCTTCACAAAATGCTGAATAAAAAAGTATGGAGTGTACCCTTACAATAACACATCCGCGTGACAGTGCATTCTTTCATAAAACATGACTTTCTGTTGAAAGATTGTTATATCTTTCTTTCTCATGGCCCCAATCATACGTTGTGGGTGCTCGATAGAAATGTCTCAAAGAGTCGGTACTAAAGATATTCCAGAACCCATATTTTGGAACAGAAATAAGAAAAATATGGGTTCTGGGATATCCTTAGAACCGCCACGTTGAGACAGTTCTATCGAACGACCCCCACCCATTGGGGCTTGAAGAAATAGATGGGCTGCATGATGCTTCCATGCAGAGCTGAATCCGACCCGCACACGAGTACTGGTAAACCGCTTAAGAGGATCTAAGCCTGCCCAGGTAAAGCGGTGCGAGTCGGACAGTCCATGCTTATAAACCTATTGGTTTCATTGGGCGACAGGGCTTGAGATGTCGTTTCATCTTATTGTCGGGTAAAAGTCCCACAAAATTGGAAGCAATGTCTCCAAAATGACCTTTACAGTGTTGACGGGGACGCTAAACCTCAAACAAACAAACAGTTCTATCGATATTCCAGGACGTATAGTTTGGAGAAGAAATAAGAAATATAATGCATACACCTATACTTATCTAAACGAGGCGGTTCTAATGATATCCCAGAACCCATATTTTGGAGCAGAAATAAGAAAAATAATGTTTAAACCTGTAAACCCCATTTTCTTCTATACTCCTGTAAAGCACATATATTTGGCGGTCATTTTATTTTAGCGTTATTGGCGGTCAGGGAAAATACCGCCAAAATTAAAAACCGTCAATAAAGATAAAAAAATAAAATCAAAACTGGCAGAAATATATTTCCAGTACACATCGTAAGTATGAAATAGAGCGATACAGCCTTTTATCAAGTCTGCTTAACTTGTCAGTTATTTAGTCATTTAGCATGCTCAACAAAGCTGAATTAAAGCAAATGCTCTTGACAGTAATTGTCAAAAATTGTATACTTAATATTGATTGACGGCTTTGCCAGTAGTTAAATAACAATAAGAGTGATTTGTTTCCACACACACCAAGAACAATGCAATGTGTAAAATAGTTGAAAAACATCGTGTTTTAGATGGATCCAAAATTCGCCATGTTAAACTCGCATGCATAAGACAGACAGGTCAAGTTTTTATTATATTTTTTTTGAAATCGAAAATCTGCCAAAATATTAATCCGCTAAAAGGGCCACTCATAAAAGCCGTCAAAATCTGCTACCGCAAAATTTGAGTGTTTTACAGTAATTGGGTTCACAGCTAGGGATATTCATTACACGGACTCTTTTATGTGACGAGAAGTAAATATTTGATGGGAGGTATGGGTTAATTGTATCGATTCCCGATCATTGCCTTCACTTCTATTTTGTAATGTTTCACAATATCGTGCACTGCCATGTTTTCATAGAAAAGACAGCATACTTTGTAGTGACTGCACAGAGTCTACGCTCGAAATACCAGCATACGTTGAGAGATCTATATTTTCGTGCAGATTATATTTTCTGGTCCTTTGGGATCATTGAGTTCATTTAGAATCATTTTGAAAATAGAGTTCTGCTTAAGCCGGTGCTAGGGGGCGTGGCCGGTGTAGCACATTTCAGTACTGGTCATGAACAGACTCAATAAAACCGAGTCTGCTATTTTCGTTTATTTGGTGTATTCTTTGCTTCCAAAGGATCTAACTATTCAGAACTTATTCACTAGCACCGTCTTGCTTTCAGACAGATACGTCTCGCTGCCGACCTTTCAGACCTGCACAAAGGCGGCTTGGTGCTTTATGGTCACTTTCCTTAAGAATGGAGCAGTATGGGGAATTCGGCAGCCGAAATGAGTGACTGATCAGACCTTTTTTGGATCGCATTGCTCACCCCCTTGGCATGAGGAATGGGCTAGAAAATGTGCCCTAAGCAATTGCCTGCTTCAAAATCCCTGGCTGGTTATCCGCGATCGGCGGGTATCCGACTTAGTGGTCGATCAAGAAAGAGGACAGCAGTACTGAACAGTTCTGGATCAGACAGAGTGTTTTGAGTTTTACGTCCCACCAACAGCTGAGGTCATATAGAGACGGTACCTCGGTTTAAAGACTCCCCCGAAAGTCTGGAGAAGCCCAGGATCGATCCTGTGACTCCTGGTTTACAAGGCGAGTAGCGTAACCACTAAACCACTGAGGCTTCTCGGATCAGACAGACCAGAGAGAAGAACGGTACTAGTTGGAAGGGAGCTTCACCGGTACAAAGTCAAGATTGCAGCTCTGAGTGAGACTCGCGTGAAGGGGTAAGTTTGTGCTGTCTACAACTTCTAGAGTGGACACAAGGAAGAAGGGCAGCATGAAGGAGGAAGAGGTTTCGACATCAAATTACACCTTGTCAGCAAGCTCTCTGGCTCTCGAAAAGGAAAAGTGACCGCCTGATTACACTGAGACTCCCTTAATCTGGTAAGAGTGATGCAACTATTGTAAGTGCCTATGCACCATCAATGATCAAGCCAGAAGTAAATGTCGAGTTCTATTTTGATCTTGATTATGTTGTTTCTGCTACACCCCGGGCAGCTTAACTAATCCTCCTGGGGGACAATTTTAGAGTGGGTGCAGGCCAACAAACCCGGGAAAGAGTGATTGGGACTGGAGGAGTAGGAAAGTGTAATAACATCCAGTCAGCACAAAACAGCGGGCCAACGTCGGGCCGACAGCGACACGACGTTGTGACGTATCGCTGTCGGCCCGACGTTGACCAGGCATCATTTGCTGGCTGGGAATGGGATCTTTCTTTTGAGGAAATGTGCAAAGCATGAACTGTCGATCACTAACAGTCTTCTGTCTGCCAGCTCGCAACAAGACTTCCTGGATGCATCGCCTCTCCAAACACTGACATCTCATTGATAGTCATATCTCATTGTCATAGTACGAAAGAGAGACAGACAAGAGGTCAGTGTGACAAAGACTATGTGTGATGCAGATTGTTGGACAGATCGCAGGCTTGTCAGCAAAATCAACCTGCTCATTCAGTCTACATGGTGACAAGACAAGATACTTTTGGATGTATCTAAGCTGAGACGAGACAGCAAGAGGATGGTATCTGCAGCCATTTAGATGCAAAGGGACTCAGTGCAGATGAGAACTGAAACAGTCTTCACTCATACATTTCACTCTTCAGCAATGGATTCCTTAGAACCAATATCTATCTCGTAAACACCAATACTGGTTTGACGAGAATGACGAGGAAATCCAGGTACTCCCTTAAGAAAAACACAAGGCAAGCCGAAGTGATACCGGCTCAGAATTCAAATACATGTATTTGCAAGACAATCCAGCCTATGCTCAGAGATAAACAAGCCTCCTGGCTGAGCAGCAAGGATGATAAAATCCAATCCTTTGCGAATAGAAAGGATAAGTATAAAGAACTTCTTCGATGCACTAAATAGAAGTAGAGGCAATGATCAAGACATTTTATGGTCCCCAGAACTCCGGAACCACCCCTTTTCTCAGTGCAGATGGAACAAGCGTTTTTTACTGACAAAGAGGCTATATTGAAAAGATGGGCTTAGCACTTTGATAGTGTGCATATTCGGCCATCAGCTTTCAATGATCACCAGACATAGAATTCCTGTTATCTGGCAAAGTTCCTGGATTAGATGCAAAACCTGCTGGGAGGTACCCCAGTTGCAAAGAAACTCTAGAGTTGCAAAGAAACTGACAAGAGTTATTTCACAGTATGTGAAGAAAAGAAGTCATCCCTGAGGATTCAAGGATGCGTTAATTATCCACCTGTTCTGACAGAAAGGGAATCTGCAGGACTGTGACAATTATCGCGGCATCTCTTTAATTGACAGTTGCTGGGAAGGTTCTTGCAAAAGTTCTGCTTAACCAACTGAATGAGCCAGAAAGCCAATGCCTATTCAGGGAGGACAGAGGAACAATTGATATGCAAGGCAGCTTCAAGAGAAATGCCGGGAATAGAAGATGTACCTCTACATGACCCTTTTTTATCTTACCAAAGCATTTGACACAATCAGTCGTGATGGTCTTTGGAAAATTATGGTGAAATCTGGCTGTCCAACCAAGCTCATAGCAATGGCGAGGCATTTCCACGATGGTATGCTTGCGCGGGTCCAAAATGATGGAGAGTTTTCTGTTTCATTCCCTGTGGAAACTGGAGTCAAGCAAGTGTGTGTACTAGCCACAACGTTGTTCAGCATGATGCTCTCTGTCATGCTCAAAGATGTTTTCCAGGATGGTGACAGTGGCATACACATTAGGTATAGCTTAAATGGGAAGCTTTTCAATCTCACAATTCAAGGTGCAGACAGAGGTGCTAGATGAGTTCCTTTTCGCTGATGACATGGCAAAGGGTGCACTAACAAAAGAGAAATTAAAAAACGTGTAGATCATGTTTCCTACTCTTGTGACGGCTTTGATCTTACAATCAGCATCAAAACACCTAGGTGGTTTATCAACCAGCAGGTTTCTCAACCAGCACCTGGCAAGCCTTACAAGGAGCCCATCATCGCTGTGAAAGGTCAAATATTGCAAGTGGCATATTGCAAGGGATAGTGCAGCTATGGCCTACATAGAGGCTCTTACATGAGTGCTCATGTATTATTGAATTAATTACACGAGTTGAGGAAAAGGGATAAAATGCGAGGCTTTGCCGAGCATTTTATCCCTTTTCCTCAACGAGTTTAATAAATTTAATAATACACGAGTACGAATGCAAGATTCTATATATCATAAGACATTTATGCACGATTGATTACAAAAATGTTAATATTCCGCCATTAGTAAGCGCGACGTCGTTAAGGACGTCGTACATGTAAAGTTACGGGACGTATCTAGCTGATTTGCATATTTAATCTACTAATATTAATGGCGTTATTACACTCTCGGACGCGACGTCATATGATAATACGTGGTAGTGTTTGGGTTCGAAGTGGAATCAGATTCGACACCAAGCTTAAAGTCTACAGCAGAGCAGAAACGTGATTAGCGTGAAGATAGAGATAATAACTAAAGTTCGTCTGTCATATCTGACAATGACCAATCTTAATCACATTCGAGAAATGCTAGTTTATGTGTTCTATAAAGCTGTTGAGACCAATTCTAGTTCTGAACAGTCTGTTGCAGATAGAGCAACAAAGGTTAGAGGAGGACAGCCCTGTTGGTGATGCCTTAATATGTTCTGTAAAAGGGTTATCCTTTGGAACCAAGGAATACACCACAGAAGTGAGAAAAATATAGAGTGTACATGTTTTCTGTGCCAGACTAGCTAGTTTCGGCCAATTAGGCCTCGTCAGTGACCCTCAGATATTTTAAAAATTCCTCAATGGAATCAATGATCCCAAAGGACAAGAAAATATAATCTACACTATGATGTAATATGTTCTATAAAAGGGTTATCCTTTGGAAGCAAGGAATACACCACAGAACTGAAAAATATGGAGTGTATATGTTTTCTGGGCCAGACTAGCTAGTTTCGGCCAATTAGGCCTCATCAGTGACCCTCAGATATTTTCAAAATTCCACAATGGAATCAATGATCCCAAAGGACAAGAAAATATAATCTACACTATGATGTAGGGCAGGGAGACGTTTTACCGCCGCCACACATTCCCACACACCAGCTGTAGTGAAGTTAAATATGTTCTATAAAAGGGTTATCCTTTGGAAGCAAGGAATACACCACAGAACTGAAAAATATGGAGTGTATATGTTTTCTGGGCCAGACTAGCTAGTTTCGGCCAATTAGGCCTCATTAAGTCTGGCTTTGCGCTGTGCATATTTCTCCTCGGCTTCGCTGATTCTTTTGCCTCATATTCACTAGCACCCCGTCTGATGAGGCCTCTCCACTTTGCTCGTTCCTATGCAATTTGTTCCCATGACTCTGTTGGTAGGTTGAAGTTCCTGGGAGATAAAATAGAAGTGGATGCAATGATCAGGAATCGATACAATTAACCCATAGCTCCCATCAGTGACACCAAGGGGAAAGAAACACAAACATTAAATAATTAGACCCAAAAGTAAACATCAATAGCGGAAAGCCAAAAGGACAGTTACTCTCCCACAAAATGGCAAACTGGCTTTCCAAAACAAAATAATACATGCGAAACACACACTCAAAGACAAACCATAACAAAAATAAACCGTGACAGAAGAACCGCCCGGCAACGGTCAGTGAAACAAATTCCACTGGTGGTTGGGGTGCTTACATCGATTTTACGCAGCTGCAACCCTCACCGTTACTTCCGTCGCGATTTGGACAAATAATTTGTTCAGTCCGCATGAAGGCCTCCTACCTCATCAGTGCAACATCTCCGAGAACACAAAAATCAAACAACCACAGAGATGAAACAACGATGAGGACACGACAGCAAGAAACCACAGAAAGCTGGAGCAAAAGTAAAAACCAATAGTTAGACTGAGAGAGGCGTTCAGGCTGTCCTTGTAACGCTTCTTCTGATCACTATGGGAGCATTTGTCTACTTCTAGTTCAGCACCAAATTTCATTAATCATTCTTCGATATAAAAAGACTGGGTGCAACATAAATGTTATACGACAGACTGCATGCATGGTAGTTAACCCAGTCACGGTTGACAACTTTGCTTCCCTCTTTAATTGCACGCCGGTGGGTCAAGCCTCGGATTCTATGACGGTTCCTGCGTAAAGGCTTATGTTGGTTGGAACCTGATGCTCCGTCTCTGGTCGGGCCTATCAGAGTCTAAATGTTGGTTTTCTTTTGCTCCAGCATTTCAGAGCTGTCGAGTCCTCACCGTTGTTTCATCTCTTGGGTTGTTTGATTTTTGTGTTCACGGAGATGTTGCACTGATGAGTTTGGAGACTTTCATACGGACTGAACAAATAATTATTTGTCTTAATCGCGTCGGAAGTAATGCCAAGGATTATGGCCACGTAAAATCGATTTAATCCCCCCAGTGGAATTCGTTTCCGCTGACCATTCCAAGGCGGCTCTTCTGTTGCGGTTTATTTGTTATGGTTTGTCTTTGGATGTTTGTGTCGCTTGTTTTATTTTATTTTTATTTTGGATAGCCTATTGGCCATTTTGTGGGAAAGTGACTGTCCTTTTGGCTTTCCCCTATTGATGTTTCCATTTGGGTCTGTTGTTTCGTGTTTGTGTTTCTTTCCCTTTGGTGTCTCTGGTGGGAACTGTGGGTTAATTGTATCGATTCCTGATCATTGCCTCCACTTCTATTTTCCATAGGGGATTTTCTTTGGCGAATGTTCCTCAGAACTCCTGGTATTCTTTTCAGGGCTTCTGTGTCTGGATTACTGTCTAGCCACTCAATCGTTAAAAGTTTTCTAACACAGTTTGTATGAAGTGGTTCAGTCTTTTGGCGTGTCGTTGGTAAACTGGCCACGTTTCGCATGTATATAGGCCACCATGGCGCCATCTAGGATATCGGAATGGAAATGGAATGATTTTAGCAAATCTGAGTGAGTGTTTGAGTTTTACGTCCCACCAACAGCTAAGGTCATACGGAGACGGGATATCGGTTTATAGACTCATTCGAAAGTCTGGAGAAGCCCGGGATCGATCCCGCGACCCCTTAGCAAATCTGAAATTCCAGGTCACCCCGATGCCTCCCATCAAGTTTCAGCTTGATCATACCTCTGGTTTGGGAGGGGATGTCGTTTGAAGATGGCAGCCATGGTCTTACATATCCATTTCATCCGGATGCCTCCCATCAAGTTTCCGCTCAATTGGACCTTTATGGCGGCCATCTTAGAAATCAGAACTGAACCATTTTAGCAAATCTGAATATCTATGTCACCCCGATGCATCCCATTAAATTTCAGCTCCATTCGACCTTTGGTTCGGGAGAAGATTTCGTTTGAAGAATTTCAAGATGGCCGCCATGGTGGCCACCTTGGAAATCAGAACAGAACCGCCTCCCATCAAATCTCAGCTCAATATGACTTTGATTCGGGAGGAGATTCGTTGGAAGAATTTAAAAACGCGGCCATCTTGGATATCGGTCCGGGAATTCAGAACGGAACCATTTTAGCAAGTCACCCCGATGCCTCCCATTTAGTTTCAGCTCACATCACGTGAACAAGTCCGTGAAATAAAGACCCCCCCCCCCCCCACACACACACACTAAACCACAGTTTATAAAGAGAAATCTGGGGTTTTAGGGGGTTAACATCATTTTCCTTATTTCTGCTCCAAGACATAGCTTGTGGGTACTATCGGTTCTAACGAGCACCCAAAACCTATGTTTGAATTATAAATTAGAAAAATGTCACAAATTGTCATCAGAAAATTGACCGAAAAATGCACTTTGTCGCACGGGTGTGTTATCGTAATGAATTCGACCTTTGATTCGGGAAATCAGAACAGAACCGCCTCCCATCAAGTTTCAGCTCAATATGACCTTTGGTTCGGGAGGAGATGTCGTTTGAAGATTTTCAAGATGGTCACATGCGGCCATCTTGAATACTGGTCCTGGAATTCCAATCGGAGCCATTATGGCAAATCTGAATCTCCATGTTACCCGATGCCTCCCATCAAGTTTCAGCTTGATCAACATCTGGTTTGGGAGGGGATGTCTTTGAGGAATATGAAGATGGCGGCCATGGTGGCCATCTTGGATAACAGAACGGAACAAGTTTAGCAAATCTAATATCCATATCCTCCCGATGCCTCCCATCAAGTTTCAGCTTATTTGGACCTTTGGTACGAGGGGATACGTCGTTTGAAGATTTTCAAGATGGCCGCCATGGCGGCCACCTTGGAAATCAGAACTGAACCGGATTGTAAATAGTTTTAAGGACTCATCCAGAGATGATTTTTTTTTGGTGCTAAATTCTAAATTTAGCCACCCACCAAACTGAGGTGATGGCCAAATATGACCGACTCAGTATAAGAAGATAGATAGATAGATAGATAGACCCCAATAAAGATTATCAGTAATGGTGATACCAAGATATTTTGCGGATTGGACATGTTGCAAAGTATGCTGATGTAATGAGTAGTTGAATTTAATCTGCTTGTCTGGAGGGTGCCGTGACACCCTCATTGAATGACATTTGGCCAAATTGAACTTCCTTTGCCAATGTGCTAGGCTATCCAGGTCATCTTGTAAGATAATACAGTCAGAAGAAGTATATATATATTCCTATACAAAAAACAATCATCGGTATTTATATCTACTGTATGATACACTAACACTATGCACTCTTATTCTGTTCTCCGACTGACTGACAGATGTTTTTAAGGTAACCGGGCGCCATGGGCACATAGGGGCTACCCCCAGTTCGCCATCTGGGATTAGTTGTAGGTACTGCTCTTTTCCCTAGGCTGCCAATATGCTGACTCCTGTCTGCTTGACAGTTATCAGCTAGCCGATTGGGAGTCGGGTGACTTCTTTCGCGGAGGATGTGAGAAGTAGGTCAATCCCACCTCCCACATCCCCCGCTCAAGATGTCATGTAGGCACAGAACGCACCCAATGTTAAGCGTTTGTCCTGTAAAATGGGCAGTCCTCTGGCGGGGTTCGAATTTTGAATGCAGATGCAGACCAATGGTCGGGCTCTAGAATGTGGTGACACGTTGCCAATTCCGGCTGCAAAATGTGTCAGTACACAGCCCTTGTCTGACCGAGGAAAAAAGCTACTCATGCATTATCGGTTTTGGCTTCCATTAGTCTCTACCCCCACCCCTGCCGTGGTAGAGAAAACGCCTTGGACACGGTGCTTGTTAAAGGGTGATAATGCATGTAATTTTGAATTTTGAACGGCGGCCAAAAGTGAGCCAGGAAGGGTTACTATTAGACCAGCCAATTTCGGCTATTGCAAAATGTCCTAGTACCCGTGCTCTACCACCTTGAGAACACGCCTATGCTGTGTCGCTACCCCCCAGGTCTCTACAAAGATAATCTTGGTAGTACCATGTACTACTGGCCCCTACTTTCGTTGCGTTGGAGTGTCATATGTTGATGTTTTGGTTGTTGCTTTTCTCTTAATTTGTAGTTAATTCAGCCAATCAGTGTGCAGTTGTTGACTTCCATCGCGGAGGATGCGAAAGGAGGTCAATCCTATTTTGCTTCTTAGCTTTCCAGTTTCTGAAAAGGTGATGCTTTCATCGACGTAGGATGTCGAGTTCTTATAAATTCGTAAGTGGGTCAGTTGGGACCAGACCGCCATATTTGCATATCATTATCTCATCCTCCGTGAAGGAAGATATCACATTGGGGATATATGGATTGTAATACAATATGGATCAGTACTGATTGTATGTGGTAGTGTTGTAACCCTCTTTTGTTCAGGATCAGTGTGGTTAGAATTATAGTGTTTACACAGGCGTGTCTTTTAGTGGTGAAAAGTTATGTGGTTTGGCAAAGGCGAGTATGTGGCTAACCAGCCATTGTGCAATTTCGCTTTTATATCGTTTGAACGGTCGGTCTGAAAGGCTTTTTTAAGGGTCTTCCTGTGTCCAAATCCCTATCAAATTTGGTCATTACCGTTGCCCCGCCTATTAAATTGTTCTGTATTTGACCTACTCCAGAGATGTATGCTCCGTTCTGACAGCATGCTGTCTTCGCTTCGCACATTTCTGGGTTTCATCAGGAGGGTGTCCCCAAGGGGGCCTCTACGAGGCAGCCTTCTGGGCACCCAGCTGATGACTTCTCGGTAGCTGTCCTACACGAGGTATGGTGGGATTCCCCGTCAAGGATCCCAATGTACCTGCAAAAGAAATTATGATTAGTATGTATTGGAGTTAGGGTTAGGGTTAGGGTTAGGGCTAGGGTTAGGGTTAGGGTTAGGGTTACATAGGCCTAAGTTTAGACTTGTCTATCACCGATGTGTTGCGTCGGCGGAGCACTCATAAGTGCAAAGCAAATGAGCCGCAACCACAGCGCCCCGCTTCGGTTCAACCGGCTCTAGTCCAGGTCATGTAGGGTAGGGTCTGTAAGAGGTAGAAGCAGTGCTTATGTAACCACTGTATAAGAGTGTGTGGGTTTTGTGTTCCCCCCCGCACCCATGCAACCGGGGACCCAGGGCCACCGCCCCGGGAACGGCCAGTCCGCCCAAAGTGGGGGAATCATGTCCCCAGGGGCACCAGCCCGGGGCCCCCAGGTGCACGGAGAGGCAGAAATATGAGAATGGGGCCTATATCTATGGGTAGGGCAGCATAAGCAGCACTGTTAAATTCTTAATAAAAACAATTCACCTGTTCGCGACGGCGCAGGCCAGAAGCACAACACGGTCACGGTCTGATTGGGACAGTCCCCACCTAGGTTGCAACCAGCCCATGCCCCAGCAAGCACGTGATCACGACCAGGCGCAATTTTTTGTTTAAATGATTTGTTTAGAGAGAAACTTATATGCTACTTCAGTTGATTCTCCCGACCCAGACACACAGATGAGACTGTCTGCCAAAATCGAGAGAACCAATGAATATGAGTCATTTTCCGGCACACACAGCCATAGCGACCAGTGCGCCTGAACAGGAAAATATAGGTTCACAAATCCGCACACGCCAAACTACATACAAGCACTTTTGGCATATACGGATGTGCAAACCTAATGCATTCAGGATGTCCTGAACACAGTTCTGGGCATCTACATGTAATTAAAGACTGGTTATGGAACAAGGCACAGGGAACCAGATTGCCTCCCGCAGTCAGTAACCTAACGTTAGCAGCATTGGTTGGCTCTCTGATCGAAACCTAGAAACCTTAGTCCCACGCCCAGCATAATTAGATTGAGAGATTCATATTGCTTTATGATCTAATCTCCCCTCGAGTCCCTGGGGGCAAGGATATATGGTGTTATTGGTTTGGGGCCAGGTGGTTATTGGAGGCTGTGTCTGTAATAGAAAGAAACATGCAGTATTAATGATCGCTGCATGAAAGGATTCCAGCGCTGGAAGAGAAATAAACTTGGATTAGTATTACATGGTTACTCTTTTATACTGCAGCTGTCTATATTTTATCGAATAACTCGGTGTCTTTCAAAAATGTAATGATTGCCTCGACTATCTGAGGCATAATGTTGCGTGGGGGGTTAAGTAGATCTTGTTCATCAAAAGTGTTGTATCCCAATATAAACAGTGCAGCTTTTAATTCCTGTCTGGGTTCTATATTTCCTTCACAGTGAAAAAGGATATGTTTGATGTTATTTTGTTCATCTTTATCACATCTATTACATTTGATGTGGTTTTGATTAAATACACAGTGGGTACCCAGCCCACTGTGGTTCAGTCGTAAACGCGTGTAAACCGCGTCATGCCTTCGTCTACCGCTGTAATGGGTAGAAGTATTTTTAACCTTAGGTTCTAGTCTATGATAGAAGCGACCTTTACTTTGTGGGTTGTCCCATAATTTTTGCCATTTTGTCATAATGGCCTGGTTAATTGCCGGGTATATTTCTGTTTTGGTCGGTAAGGTCTGATCGTTTTTACCGTTTGTCATTGCTGATTTGGCATTTGAGTCTGCCATTTCATTACCTGGGATATCTACATGGGAAGGAATCCATTCCAGGTAGATATTGTTGCCTTTGTCTTTGGCTGAGTCTAAGAGTAGTAGTATTTTGTTTATTTTATCTGGTCTTGTTTTTGATTGGCCAGATTGTAGGGCTTGTATTGAGCTGAGGGAGTCTGTAAGTATGACTGCCTCCGGGATGTTATTATCGATGATCCATTTAATGGCATGTTCTATTGCTATCAGTTCAATAGTAAATATAGACAGGCTCGGATTGGTTTTGAGTTCGATATTCACGTTTTCATCAGGGACCGAAACTGCTGCTCCTGCTGTATGTTTTTCAATATCTTTGCTGCCATCAGTATATATCTGTAATCTACCCCTATGTTCCCTTTCTATATAGTTTATACTAGTTTGTTTCATAAATGTTATGTCATTTTCCCCTTTTTTCCCAATGATGTCCTTGATTGCACAGGAGGGGGGGTTGTGCTTTAAGTCACACTTGTTTCTATAATGGGGTGGTTCGATATCCTTAGGTATGTTCAGCTCAGCTATGAGCTTCTGAACTGTAACGGAATATGGTCGGTATTGGTGTGCCTTTTTAGTAGTTTGGCACCCATGTTCCCCAATGAGGTCATTTACAGGCAGATTTTTACCCAAAGGCGAGGAACGTGCCCAATATTTTAGGATTAGTTCCTCTCTTCTTAAATGGAGTGGTTTTATGCCACATTCTACTTCGAGTGCATTAATCGGGGTGGATATAAATGCCCTTGTTGCAATGCGAAGGGCTTGGTTTTGTATTGTGTCGAGCTTTTTAAGTTGGGCTTGTGAGGCAGAGTTATAGGCTTGTGCGCCATAATCTAGTTTACTTAGGATGAGGGCTTTGTACAGGTTGATAAGGGTATTTTTATCGGCACCAAAAGTTGTGCCCGTGACCAAACGAAGAATGTTCAGGTCCTTCTTACATTTCTGGATGAGCTGTTTTATGTGCTCATCCCATCTAAGTGCTTTATCAAGGATCATCCCTAGAAAGTTTACATTGTCCACAAATTCAAGTTTTTTGCCAAAAAGTTTGAGATCGAATTTGGAGGTGTCGATGTTTTTCTTACGTCTAAAAAGTATGGCTTTAGTTTTAGTGTTGGACACCTTAAACCCCCACGCCTCAGCCCAAAATTCGATCTTTTTGAGTGCTTTTTGAAGGGCATCTACGGCGCAACTGGGTGAATAATGTTTTCTCCATATTGCGCTATCGTCTGCAAATTGCGACAGCTGCAGTCTTTCTTCAGGGTCGAGATTCTCTTTTAATGAAACCATGATTATATTGAAGAGGATGGGACTAATAACACTGCCCTGGGGACAGCCATTTTCTAAATTGTGCTGATTTGATGTTTCTTGTCCCACCCTTACTTGAATTTTTCGATTGTGGAGGAAATTGTGTATCCATTTGAGCATGTTTCCGTTTATGCCAAATTGTTTCAGTTTACAGATGGTTCCTGTTGACCACATGAGGTCAAAGGCTTTTTCCAGGTCTAGAAAGACGGCAGCTACTATCTTATTTTCCATAAAGGCCATATTTATCTCAGAGTCTAATCTGGTTAGTTGATCAGTGGTAGATCTGTTGGGTCTAAAACCGGATTGAGTGTCAGCCAGGTGCCCTTTGTTTTCCAAATGGGCCGTCAATCGTTTAGCAATCATGGTTTCCATTGTTTTACATATACACGATGTAAGTGATATAGGTCTGTATGACCCTGGTTCCAGTTTATTTTTGTTTGGTTTCATAATAGGTATGATGGTGGCAAGTTTCCATTCAGGTGGGAGTTCTCCTCTTTGATAGGAGATATTCATAAGTTTTAATAGTTCCATTTTGGAGTTATCGGGTAGTTGTTTGAGCATTTCATAATGGATTGTGTCCGCTCCTGGTGTTGATTCCTTTTTGGATGATAGTGCAGTTCCCAGTTCAAAAAATGTGAAGGGTCGGTTTAAGTCCGAGTTATTTTCTGTTGCCTGAGGTTCCGGGATGTGACCAAGTCCCCTATCTTCCATAATTATTTTAATAGCTTGAAATTTAGGCATATGATTTGACGATTTCGACATATTGTCATAATGTTGTGCTAGAGCATTAGCTTTTTCTTTTTCATCGGTAATGATTGTTTTGTTTACCTCTAGACAGGTAATATGGTCTGTAGGTTTACCCCGGAAGCGGTTAATCATATTCCATACTGTTTTGGAGTTTGCCTTATGGTCTAGTTTAGATACAAAATCACGCCATGAATTGATCTGTTTGTCCCTTTTAATGTCTCTTGCTTCATTTTTTAACCTGTTATAGTTTCGTTTTTGTTCTGGATTTTTATTTTTAAGGTATTTCTTTCTAGCTTGTTCACGTTTTTTGATAGCTATAGTAATTTCCTGATCCCACCAGGGCGGTCGGAGTGATTTTACTTTTGGTTTTGTTTTAGGAATAGTTTTTTGACAGATTTGTTGGAGGGATTCTACAAAGTCTGTTGCTATTTCCTGTGTTGGATTGTTTTCGTTTATTTTTAATGTTTCTGCGCACAGAATTTTGAACTTTTCCCAATCAGCTCTTTGTAAGTTCCATTTTGGATTGTGGGCCGTCCCCAGTGCATTGAATTTTGAAAGAAATCGGAGGTAGATGGGGAGGTGATCGCTTCCACAAGTGTTGCCCAGGGTTTCCCAGATTGTACCTATGCTCAGGGCTGGAGTGGCTATTGACAGGTCAGGCGATGTAGTATATTCGGCCATCGTGGCTTCATCATTCTCATTGAGTATAATAAGGCAGTTATTTATGACGAGGTCAAGTAAAGTTTTTCCCCTTGTGTTTGATTTTGAGCTCCATAAGGAGTCATGGGCATTAAGGTCGCCTACAAGGATGAAATTTTTGGTAGGGATAAGGTCAAGGACCTTTTGATATTCATCAGTTGTGGACCCGCTTTCAGGAGGGTCATAGCAATTAAGAATGGTTATTTTGTCTTTTTCTAAATATATGGTGGTGGCACAGTATTCAAGGTTGGGTTGCTCAATTTTAAGGTCTAAGTTTGTGAAGGGTAAATCGTTTCTAATATATGTTAGGACTCCGCCTCCTCTGTCTATTCTATGTTTGAAGGAGGCGACTTTGTAATTGGGTATGTGGGGTATTTTATTTTTCAACCACGTTTCTTGTAGGCAAAGTAGATGGGGCTTAAGTTTTTTATCTTCCAGTTGTGACCTCAGTTCGGAGATATTGCCCATGCTACGGATGTTCCATTGAACCAATTCAAGGTCAGAAGCTGTTGTTACAGCCGCGTGTGTGAAGCCGTTGCTGTAGTCGTGGGGCAATGGCGGGGGTATTAGTGTCTACCGGAGGTCTCTTGTGATAGTAACGTATAAATGTTGTTACTATGGTACGTTGTCTTAGGGATGGAGTTATTTGGTCGTCTGGTTTTTTGCTGGGCAACCATTGTGTTGGCATTTGTATTTATAGGATCGGGCCTAACTTGGTTGGATGAGGCAGTTCCTGTATTTTGAGGAGCGTACCTCGGCACATTTGGTTTAAAGGGAACTGGGGGCAGGTTATGGGTCTGTATGAGGGGGGGAGTGTTGTCCCTTTCATCCACATGCTTCTCTATGATGTTTGATACTACCCTTTCTTTCTGCTTTTTATTCATATTGGATGTGTTTGTGTGTAAGATGTCTGTTAATATGTGCTTTAATTGTAGTAGTGTAATGGTTTTCGTCATGTCAGGTCCGGTTGCTGTTTGTTCGGCATTTTTAGTTTTATTTATTTTCGGAAAGTCCGTTTCTAAATTAAAAAGGGAGGGGGGTTTAATCATCATGAGGGGGGCTAGTTTTTTATCGGTCCTATGTGTTGTTGGATCTTTCCTTCTTTTTGACCATTCTATGTAGGTTATATTATTTTTCCTATCAATGGCATATTTCTGTTCCAGGAAGAAGGGGCAAGATTTGGATGCCGCTCCATGTTGACCGTAGCAATTGCTACATTTCCTTAATCGCGATTCAGTTTTATGCGTGCACTGGCTGTAGTTATGATTTCCTTCTGTTCTCCCTGTCCGCTTTGATTTTTAAACTCTTGCTTTTATCGCATGTTGCGGGGAACCCGGCACGCAATACTCATTTGAGGGTGTATGCCGTATGGAGAGATAGAATGATTACAAACCTGTTCAGGGTATGCTCCGGAGACGCCCAGCAAGTAGATGTCATGCTACGCACGAAAGTTCGTACTGACAGTCACTTTCGATTTTACTCACTTCCGGGTGGGTGTCATTTGTCAAAAAATATTTTCTCAAAACGACAATGCAGAGTTTAGTAAATACCGTGAAAGGAACGGCATTAGGTGTAGCTGAATATCTCACACCAGTTTTGAAGGTATAAAATTATCTGCTTGTAAGTCTATTCGAAAACAATTGGACATATATTGCACATTAGTTCGAGAGTACCAATTTTCGGACAACCAGGATTGTTTCTGGTGTGTTGAAAGTTCAAATGACATTCATAATCATCCACCGGGCCCCCAGCGGTAACAAGACGTTTCGCCCCAAGACGTTTCCTCCCTCGTCGTTTCCCCCCCCCTTTTTGGCCCCTAGTCGTTTCGCCCCCAAACCCTGGTCAATTTGCCCCAAAAACATTTCCCCAGTCTTTTAGTATAAAAGATGTATGGACTGAGAGAGAGAGACAGAGAGAGGAAAGAGAACATGTAGTTTGAATGAAAATGTCAATTAGGATTGATGATACGTATTACCAGTTTTGATCAAAATCATCAATAACATTGTTTATTTAGGGTGTCTCAGTTGACTCATTAATTTGACTCATTAATCACGCAGTTAATGTGATTAATGATGAGGTGTGAAAACACATGCTCTTTGCAAAGTTAAACATCTTTAATGATCTCTTTAGCACCTTGATCAGTTTTGTTCTAAATTGGTTGATTGGTTCGTTAACAGTGTCGGCTGGTAAGGATTAATGGTGAGGATGAAAAGGCGTGCTCTATGAAAAATTTATTTTCTATAAACTCTTTGTATCTTTTTCACATATAAGTTTATTTATTTATTCATTTATTTTATTTTTTGGGGTGGCCATCAGGTGGTCCCAGGTTAGCTAACTGCCCAACCAGTAACCTCAGGATCAGCAGGATACGGCTTTAGAAATTTTGTTTAATAAGAAAAAAATTATATATTTTAACCAATAAAAAGTTGCCCCCGCTCGTCGGGGCTTGAAGAAATAGATGGGCTACATGATGCTTCCACGCAGAGCTGAAACCGACCTGCACACGAGTACTGGTAAACCGCTTAGAGGATCTAAGCCTACGCAGGCAATACCGCGTGAGTCACTCTATCCATGCTTATGAACCCTATTGGTTTCATTGGGTGCCTGGGCTTGAGATGTCATTTCATCTCAATGGTGGGTAAAAGTCCCACAGAATTGGAAGCAACGTCTCCATAATGACCTTTACAGTGTTGACGGGGACGTTAAACCTCAAATCAAGCAAACAAACAATAATCAATAAAATGATTGTTTGGAGATATGAAAGTATGCACTCTATTCCACTAATGTGTTACTTCAAGTTTAAAAGGCCTGTCAATACTATTTAGGTCATATCAAGGGAGTCAATTACTGAATCACATTTTCCTGGATAGGCTTAGCCGCATATACTTTTAACTAGTCCAGTGCCCTTCTTGGAGTGTCACACTTGAAAGGATTTAATGATCAATCTTCATGAAAAGATGTTCCTAGCAGGGCCGTTATCAAACCATTGACCTCCTGATGACCAGTGAGATGCGCATCCGAAGGATATACTGGACGTATTTTTATATACAAAATTTCTAAAGCCGAATCCTACTGAATAAATTAATTTAGTCACACCCATTCCTGACTATCAAAGTACAAGCTATAATATATTCATTTAAATAAAAAAAACAACATGGCAAGCAGTAAGTACAAGCAGTGTAGATCCTGATGTGACTGGTTTGGCAGTTACCTAACATGGGAGCTCCTGATGACCAGCCAGTTAAACCATTTTTGACTAAATTTCTTAAGCAGAATCCTGCTAAATAAATTGTTTTAGTCACAAACATTTCTGACTTTCAAACAATCGAGTAAGTATAATGCATTCATTTAGATCACAAACAACAAGGCAAACAGTTAGTACAAGCAATGTAGATCCCGGTCACATGGGGTTAGCAGCTAAGTCTGTGCCTGGCACGGACTTAGCTGCTAACCCCCATTACAGTATATGTATGGGGTTAGCAGCTAAGTCTGTGCCTGGCACGGGGTTAGCAGCTAACCCCGTGCCAGGCACAGACTTAGCTGCTAACCCCCCTACAGTATATTTATTTTTGACTTTTTCAATGGCAGCACCAAAAAAGCATTGCATAATGCACAAGATTTTCTTTGAAAAAAAAAAAGTGCCACTTTCTATGTCTGAAAATACATTCTAGTTTAAATTAATAGGCTGTTAAAAATGCAATAAAATCGTTATTATTTCAAATTATTCTCCCAACTTGGCCATATTATCTGTTTACATAGCATTTAAACATGTATATGTCTAAATGTACACTAATCATGGTATAATTGGTGATATAGTTTGTTTTCGGTTATGAGAATTTGTTTTCGGTTATTTCCGGTAAAAGTTTGTTTTCGGTTTTCCCAAATACCCTAGTCACGGCTCTCCGGGTGGCCATTTTTAGGGCATGGTGACTAAGGATAAGTTATCCTTAGGCTGATGTGACAGGCTGATGATGCTTAAATATTTGCCTCTCCTCATCTCTGGCCTTTTAAGATGAATGAAAGTTCTGCAGTGGAAATTAGTTTTACCTAGAAAAGTGGGCGAAACGACTAGGGGGACGAAACGACCAGGGGTGGGGGGGGGGGGGGGGTGGCGAAACGACCAGGGAGGAAACGTTTTGGGGGCGAAATGACTAGGGGAGGAAATGGATTGGGCGCAAAACAACTGGTATTCCCCCCAGCCATGGGGGCTTGGAGAAATAGATGGCTTCCTGATGCTTCACACAGAGCTGAAACCGACTGATCATGAGTACTGGTAATTTTCACCTTATTTTTATTATCTGCTGGTTCCTAGTCTGAAGGTTATCAGTGTTAGAAAAACAGGTAACCAGACCCCCCTGACCTTTCAAGGTCAGTGGGGGGGGTCTGGTTACCTGTTTTTCCAATATTGACAATGTGGAAGCTGGGAGCCAGCAAATAATGCAGATATGGTGTGATGGTGATCAGATCAGCCAAATTGTTACTGGTGACACGTCAAATGACATTCCATGCATGTAATATCTCCTGGATCATCACAGAGGCTCCCAGAAATGGAAACGATATCCTGGACAGGACTCAAAAACTCCAGGAATCTGAATTTTCTTATAACATTTTTTTCTGAACCGTCCAATTTTTTTCCTTTTGGTATATAAGGGTACCGACTTGACATTACAAATGCACAAGAGATTAATTTCATAGCAGGGTGCAATTATCGGCGCTGTCAGTCTGCTGGAAATCAACGTCATATTCACTGATAGATGCACTGAGGTGTGAAAGTGATTCACACATTAATATAGCTTCCTGTTACAGCGATAATTATATCTGGAATAGGTATCTTTTCTCGGGCCATGGATGATTAAAATGGCATGGGTGATTGTTTCTGTCGCCGATTAGTGGTAGATGAATTGTTCCCCCATTAAGTCCGGTTCATTCATCCTTAAAAAATCGTAAAAGTTGCGGGCAAGTCATCTTTATTAATTCGGATACTGAACAATGTGAAAATTATTTAATTGCTCCTAAGACGATTAGCTACATCTAACAGTACGTGTATGCATAATAAAAACAGACTTTTCTACTGCCTCGTGATTGGTTATGTTTTGGCGCCAAATAGCGAACGCTTGGTGGGAAAAGTCGAATGCTTTAATTTGTGTAAACACATGTATGCTGTTGTTGGTAGTCGACACGGATCTTCGGGGGATAAGTCGAGTTCTCTATCCATAACTGTTAAGCTATCGAGAAAATATATTTTACAGGTTCAAAACAATTTTTTTTTTGAAAGATGATTATGCCCCATTTAAATGAAACAATGACATTAAACATGTGTGGGGTACCTGGGGTCGGATGATGTCATTTACCGATCGAGTGCAGAAAATTGGTAGCGGTAAATTGCGGGCGTTGGATTTTTTGGCGATGTGGGTGGTGGGAAACTATGATGTTCGCATTTAACTTGCTTGTAGGGTAGGTGTGAAAGTTTGGGTTCGTTTTGGATGGAGGGGTCCTCGTCTTGTGGCTGGATCATTAAATTATAAACTAATGCATTCTTTAGTCTCTTATCTCGCTAAGCTGACACTTTTGATCTTTTGAGTATACCCGATTGCAGCTCATTTTTATCTTGTGTGAAGTTAAATGAGCTTATATAACTGTATCTATTCTTAAATTTTTAATAGCATAAGGTGTTTAGACATATCTGCAAATTAACTTGAAAAAAGTACCTTTCTTGACCATGACAACTACCGTATTACCACAGTTTAAAGTCGGAGGAAAATAAAATTGTATTGCTTGAAACTAGATAGAAACCTTGGATAATATTCATAAATGTTGGTTGGGGAAAATTAGGGGTCCAAAGCAAAACTGTGCTATATCCAAATACATGCTGTAATGAATCATGCTATAACGAGGTCTGGGTGTACCTGCAAATATGCCTAGTAAAAGAGAGCCATGAAAATGGTGTGTCAAACTTGTCACTGAATAGTCTCCAGGAAGGAGAACCCAATCTCCAAGAAATGAAAACCAAATCTCCAGCATGGTCATCGAAAAGTTATCACATGTATGACATTCATACACCAGGTGTGATGTGATGATAATTTTTACACAACTTAGGTCTAGACTAAGCCTACCCAGGCAAAGTGGCACAAGTCAGACCATCCTTACATATGTTTTGCTTGTGTGATTGGAGTTCAATGGTCCAGTCAACACTGTTGAGGTCATTTTTGAGCCCGTCAGTTTACCTATCCACATTTTTCTTGGGCAGGCTTGTACATGTACATGAGTGGTTAACCGGTACAGTGCACATTCTTTTGCCAGAAACTGACAACTACCCTTCTTGAATCAGCAGAAGGGAGAGAATGACCATAGAAAAGATTTCATGATCAATCTCCATGAAAGAAAGTTGCAGACCCCAGCAGGAATCGAACCCGCATCCTTCAGATCACCAGTGGCAGTCAGACACGAATCCGACTGAGCTACCAAGGCCGACATATGAACCCTTGTGGTTTATTTGGTTGGTAGGGCTTGAGATTCCCAGACATGTTTTGGAATTAAAAATACGGGAGACTGTGCATCACAACAGATTCAGATAAGAGTGGGGCCGGGTGGCATGCCCCCTCCACACCAACACACACACACACACAAAAGAACAAATTGGAGTAAATGATCATAAGCCTAAATAGACCACTTTACGGTATGTGAATCTGTGTTAATTTCATAATTTTACACAACCTTAACAGTTGAATAGTTTGACACTTGCTGCAGAATGAGCAAAGTGATGATAAGAGGTTTAAGAACAATTAAATAAGTACTGTTACCTCTTAAATGGACAGTCAGACAAAACAAAAAAGGAATCCCAGGGCTCTAGATAAGTTTTTGGTACAATGAGTATTTTACCCCCTGTTTTAGATTAATACTTAAATGCCCATTTGTAATACTTAACTGTTAAAGAAACAAACATAAGTGTAGAATACAAAATTCTATTTTTTCGGGTTTTGAGAAAAAAAGACAGATTGGCATTTCATGTGAATTGTCTGCTTGCAGACAATTCACATGAAATGCCAAGCTTTCCTTTCTCTGAGAAACTTCAACAAAGCCTAGAATGTGTCACCGAGATGGGGTTGGGTTGATTGGTCTCTGGTGCAGGGTGACAATTTGGGGCCCCTGCCTCTTCTTTGCCCAGGCCTTGTATGAGTCCACTGGCTTGGCAATGTGGGGAATTAAGCTCAAGAGGTAGTGTACAAGACCTGGGTTTAATCTGAGCCCCTAACCAAACCTCCTGAGTGACATAGGATCACACCAGACACAATGTCTGACGTGATTTAGAGCATAAAGTTAAACACAAGACAGTTCACTTTTCCCAAAACTATATATTTAAATCTTTTTCTTCTAACTTAAAAATTACACAATTTAGTAAAGCACAATCGATGCAGACTTATGTCCTATTCTTTATTTAAATGTATTGAATGTCACTAATAACTTTTCACAAAGTTTTCCTTAAGAATTCACATGAAATGTCAAGTTCCCAAACAAGTCCTGAAATGTCAAGTTCTTAAACACAAATTTTAATGTCCTATATGCGATATCACCAGCATATGGTTTTCCAAAAATTTAATGTTCAGCAACTTTCTTAAATCAAAGGGTCTTGCTAATTTCCTATAGTTACCGGTATCTCCCTTACCTAGCTAGTTATTTTCATGTATTTAATTTCCTTTTGTTGTAAAGTCACAATTTTCTTTCAATCTGTCACTTAAGATTCAGCAAAGATTTGAAAGTCTCCACAGAACTTTGAATCAAACAGTCCTTACAGGGTCTATGAACCGGCCCCGATAGCTCAGTTGGTAGAGTGTCCGCTCCGGGGAACGGGAGGTCTCGGGTTCGATCCCGGGCCGCGACATACCAAAGTCGTTAAAATGGTACTAGCTGCTCCTCGCTTGGCACTCAGATTTACGGGGTAGAGCTAGGACTGGTCGATCCAGTGTCAGGATAATGTGACTGGGTTTGGTATCATGTAATGTGTCTGGGACATGATACTTCAGTGAGGCAGCACTATAAACGTGAGCATTGAGCTCCCTGTCGCAACCAGACACCGTCGTGATATGACTGAAAAATTGTTGAAAGCGACGTTAAACCCGAATTCACACACACACACACACACACACAGGGTCTATGATGCAAACCCAAATTATTTTTATTAACAGTACAATATCCAGATCACATCTGCTTAGTTCAGTGTCCGAAGCTTGTCTCTAACTGCATGTCTGCTGATGTCTTAATGTTTGATGTTGTGTGGGCTCATCAGCATTGTCTCAAAAATGAGCCAATGAACCCATTTCTTTCACACAACCAATAGATTGAAATTTTAGAAGTGTTAGTTACCAATCAAATATCAAGCCCCAAAGTTGTCATAAAGAGTTTGCTCAACATTATGAACAGACATCTGAGAAAAGAAACGAATTGTCTAAAAATCACATTTTTCCTTTGAACAATAAAAGTTTGCTTTCTCAGAGTGACAACTGTTTCCCTAATTTCTAATTAGGCTGTCTACTAACTTAGTACTAGGTTTAAGTTTGTAACCCAAAGAGTGACATGTGTTTCCTGAGTTGATTGAATCTTATTGTTTGGCTTGATGACCTGCCAGCTCAAAGATTGTAAATAGCGTTGTTGCCTAATAGGTGCTAAAATGTTTCTCAAGCCATAATGCTTAACATGCTTGTTTGTCAAAATAGTGCCTCAAGACCTGGGAAAATACTGAAATTATGAAATAAAAACAAATGAAAAAATGTTAAATTATATGAAAAAAAAATATTGTATCTCATACATGTTCTCTTTGTCCTGCTGCTCACAACAAAGCCTACTTTTGCGGTGTAGATCCAGATCATGAACTACACTGTCATTCAGTTTGTGCATTGAACAAATACATTATACCAAGTAATTTGATTGGTGGAGAGACAGCAGTGAGTGTAGTAGTTAATTTATTCAGCAGGACAAAGGTTAATTTTATTATTGATTTAGTGGTACATGTGTATCTTATTTTACAGGAATCAAAGTTCAAAGAGACTGGTGTTATTACTCCTGAAGAGGTGAGTACAAATTACTGAATAACATATATACATCCAGTTGGTCCCCGCCTGTCAGGGCTTGGAGAAGTAGATTGGGCTGTATGGTGCTTCCACGCTGAGCTGAAACTGACCACACATGAGTACTGGTAAACCACTTAGAACGACTAAGCCTGCCAGACAAAGTGATGTGAGTCAGACCGTCCAGTGCATTTTAGCCTTTTGGTTTCATTGGGTGGCAGGGCTTGAGATGTCATTTCATCTCAGTGTCGGGTAAAAGTTACACAAAATTGGAAGCAACATCTCCAAAATGACCTAAATAGTGTTGACAGGGATGTTAAACCTCAATTCAAACAATGTAGACACGGCCATTGTCACAATTGATTTAGTCCATCAGGCTTCAGTTGTTCAGAACTAAATGATTATTGTTAAAATATTCATAAATAAATTCATATTCATCCGTGCAGTCTCGCCAGAACCTTCGCTGCTCGCTCATACAAGCAGTGAATCAAGAGGAACCTTCAGACAGAAAGCCATATCCCTGGCCCCTCTGACTGGCTGGGCATGCGCAGTTAAAATTTGTCATGACGGAATGCTCAAAGACACAAATTCGCTTGGCAGGGCTCAAATGGTCATTTTTCTTTTAATCTAATTACATTTTTGTTTGGATAGATCACGGTTGTTTAGCTAGCACAGTTACTGTTTTGGACCCCATAATTAGGGCCCCGCACTGAAAGTGTGGGTGCCCTATAGTAATCACTCTGTCCGTCTGTCTGTCTGTCCGTCTGTCCGTCCACAAATTTTCCTACTCCTCTGATAGCGCTGCCGGGGCCCTAGTCAGTTTCACTGACAGCTCTAGTTCGTGTTATAAAGAGTTTGTGGTGTATTAGGTATTGTTATTAGTAACTTATTACTTGAACAGCTAATATTTTGATCACTAACTAACTTATTAACCTACCAATCAAGAGTTAGACAATTGTCATCTGCTTTGTTGTCTGCCATTTACTCTAAATGTCTTTTTTTTCAAACAGTGTGGTTCCAGATCAGACTGCTCCTAGAGAAGCAGCATGGTCTTTTCTGTATGCAAAAATATTTTTAAAAAGTTTGCAAGAAGATTCAGCAGACAAAGCTTACCGGTAAGCAGTTGACATTTTCTGATGTGTGTGTGTGTGTGTGTGTGTGTGTGTGAATTCGGGAGGCCTTCATGCGGACTGAACAAATTATTTGTCTAAATCGCGACGGAAGTAAGGGCGAGGATTGTGGCCACGTAAAATCGATTTAAGCCCCCCAGTGGAAATCTTCCACTGACCGTTCCAAGGCGGCTCTTCTGTGGCGATTTATTTATGTTGTTGTTTGTTGCTTGCTGTGTGTATCACTTGTGTCTTTTAATTTTGGATGGCCATATGGCCATTTTGTGGGAAAGTAACTGTCCTTATGGCCTTCCTTTGTTTAGGTTTCCATTATGGTCTAGTCGCTTAATGTTTGTATTTCTTTCCCTTTGGTGTCTTTTATGGGTGGAGTAAGTTAATTTTATCAATTCCTGATCTTTGTTTTACTTCTACTTTAACGTTGCTTTCAACAATTTTTCAGTCATATCACGACAGTGTCTGGTTGCGACAGGGAGCTCAATGCTCACTTTTATAGTGCTGCCTCACTGAAGTATCATGTCCCAGACACATTACACGATACCACACCCAGTCACATTATCCTGACACTGGGTCGACCAGTCCTAGCTCTACCCCGTAAATCTGAGTGCCAAGCGAGGAGCAGCTAGTACCATTTTTAACGACTTTGGTATGTCGTGGCCCGGGATCAAACCCGTGACCTCCCATTCCCCGGATTGGACACTCTACCAACTGAGCTATCGGGGCTGGTCATATTTTCTGATGTACATGTAGTTTTTATATGCCTGTTTGAAAAACGGTTGTATCCGTCTGTCTGTCCGTCTGTAAACTTTTCGTTTCCGGATAACTCCTCCTACAGTTTAAATCAGATCAAGCTGAAACTTCATAGTATTACATAATTAGACCATGATGTGGGGCAGTACATATTGTTTCGAGGTTAGGGTCCACCAAATAATACTAGAGTTATGCCCCTTTGAAATTTTTTGTAAACTTTTCGTTTCCGGATAACTCCTACAGTTTACATCCAATCAAGCTGAAACTTCACACATAGTTAGACCATGATGTGTGGCTTCGCATATTGTTTCGAGGTTATGGTCCACCAAATAATAATAAAGTTATGCCCCTTTGAAGTTTTTGCAAACTTTTCGTTTCCGGATAAGGCCTCGACAGTTTTCATCCAATCAAGCTGAAACTTCATCCATAGTTAGACCATGATGTGGGGCAGTGCATATTGTTTAGAGTGTATCGTCCACCAAATAATTATAGAGTTATGCCCCTTTGAAAGTTTTTGTAAACTTTCGTTTCTGGATGACTCTCCTACATTTTACATCTGATTTAGCTGAAACTTCATATATGATTAGACCATGATGTTTGGCAGAGCATATTGTTTCGCGGTTATGGTCTGCCAAATAATAATAGAGTTATGCCCATTTGAAAAATTCTGTAAACATTTTGTTTCCGGATAACTCCTCCTACATTTTAGATCTGATGATGTTGAAACTTTACATGCAGTACGACCATGATATAGGAGGTTTTAGGAATTCCGTTTATGACGTCATTCTTGCGCATGCGCAAAGTACTGGCCGTCAACTGAAACGGCTATCGTTATTCAAATGTATTATTGGCGGAACTTAAAATGCTAACAATATTCAGACATTTTGAAAGAAAATATACCCGTTTTCATTGAAATAATGCCTCTAGAAGGAAAGAATCATATTTTACTTTCATTACCGAAATTCATTTATCCTAAATTCGTTTTTAATTGACGAAAATCTTTTCGTGAATGACCCATGTCAATGGCTTGAGATGCCGTTATTCACGAAATGAGTTTTTACGTAACTTTCATTTTATTCGCTATCTATCTATCTATCTATCTATCTATCTATCTATCTATCTATCTATCTATCTATCTATCTATCTATCTATCTATCTATCTATCTATCTGTCTGTCTGTCTGTCTGTCTGTCTGTCTGTCTGTCTGTCTGTCTGTCTGTCCAACGATCTCTGCAAGGAGGGGCGTTGAGCCAATGTTGGTTCGACGTCATGCCGTCGACACCCACTCCAACTCATTTCACTGTCACATGACCGTTGGTATGAGAGAGAGAGACAGATAGAGAGGGTTTCACTGACAAACTGGCAGTAGACAGACAGACGACACACAGACCGACTGACTGAATGACTGACTAACAGACGAACGGACAGACTATTAGGCAGAAAAATAAACATACTGACAGTCGAAAAAAAAAAAAACAACCAATGAGTGGACTTACAGATGGGCGTCAAGTCAACGTTGGCTCGACGTCATGCCGTCGACAACCACTCCAACTCACTTCAATGGCACATGACCATTGAGATGGTTTGACTGGTCCCTGTATCCAAGAAGCCCATAACCCTTTTTGTACCAAATGGAATCTTCCTCCTTATATATAGCAGGAGTCATTTTCAAAATTTAGGGGTGTCAGGTTGTGTTTTCTTCAAAATTTATTTGGAAAATGGCCGAACTTTTTGCAAACAGTGTAGGCCCTGATCAGACGCCGCGTTCTGTGGCGTCGGATCTGGGCCTTCACTGTTTGTCACTTACCCCTTTTGGGGTTTCCGGTACCAAATGGGTTAATGTAAACCTAAGGGCTGGGCAGATTGAACCAATCTACAAATCTACCAGATTTTACTGTAAAATCTTGCACTTGCGAAGGAGTGTTTAACATTCTTATGGTCTGAAAGGGTGTTCTACATTTGGTTTTGAATTCAATGCTCCAATCCCACTGAGTCTTGATGGGTTCGAGCACTGGGCAAATGACATTTTATTAAGCAACGCCGTATTATCGCCAACGAAACGTTGTGACGTTTCATCGACGTTGCAATGTCAGATTCAATGCATCCCTTTGAAGTTGGTTTAATGTAGACACGACATTGTTGACATGCTACATGTCGGTTGACGTAGCGTCATTTAACGACAAACTGTAATTTACATTTGCCTGCGCCGGCTAATTGTTGGTGCGCTAAGAGAGAGAGAGAGAGAGAGAGAGAGAGAGAGAGAGGACCATGTTGGGTTGTATGTACAATATATCATTTTCGTAATGTGAAATTTCACATCTGGCAGCATATCCGTGTTTCTCCCATTATCTTACATAAGAATTCCTCAAAAGTTTAAAAGAATTCCATTGTTTTACGCTGTAATTAACACTTTATCAGTCTGTCCCACTGCCTTTGAAGCAATATGACAGATGACGGCCAGGGCTTTTCCCGTTCTATTTTTAGAACCGGAAGTACATCACGAAAAAAGCTCCTATTGAACGGTGCATATTATTTTTAGTTTACAGTTTGCCAAATATTACCAGCGTTATACCCCTTTCACAGATTTTTCTAAACATTGTGTTGGTGGACTTACATTTTACATCTGATGAAGTTGAAACTTTACATATTGTAAGACCATAATGTGGATCAGTGCATATTATTTTGAGGTCACAGTCCGCCAAATATTACAAGAGTTATTCCCCTTTCATATATTTTTCTGAGCATATTGTGTTTCCAGATAATGTCTCCCACATTTTACATCTGATGAAGCTGAAACTTTACGTATAGTTAGACTATGATGTGGAGCGGCACATATTATTTCAAGGTTACAGTCCACCACTTATTGCCAGAGTTATGCCTATATTATTTTGAGGTTATGGTCCACCAAATATTACCGACCATGACTATTTGGTGGAGACAGGTAGTTTGAGCCATTAAGGGTTTACAGTTCCAGGTAAGAATATATGGAGCACATATTGTTCCTTGGTTACATTCCACAAACCCAAACTTGTACAACAGTCAGTATATACATGTATATGCTCCATCTTACTAATTGCCACGGGCGTATAATGCTCCGCTTGCGGAGCTCTTGTTCAGGGCTTGAAGAAGTAGATGGGCTGCATGATGCCGTCTGCACGCAGCAAAGGCACTGATCCAAGTTTTTGCTGGCCACTCGTGTTATTAAGCTTTTTTGCCACAAGTGTCATGCATTATAGAATAAGCCTGTCAAGCACTGCAGAAAATTTTAGCGCTGACAGCAATCTATGGTTGTTGTGCCAATTTTCCATTTATTTGTCCATCAACATTTGCAACCACACTAGGGTTCCATTTTTCAAGGACTGTAAGAGCTTCATTATTAATACTGGTACAATTTTGTATGTAGGGATGGCAATTTTAATGCAAGCATCCATATTTGACCTTGACCTACATTTCAATAATATTTCATTATTCACTGACTTTATGAACTGTTGCATCAAACCCTAATATTCAGTTCATGTCTCAAAAAACTTTTAAGAGCTTCATTATTGAGTCATGTAATTGATACAAACTTTTATCTAGGAATGACAACTTTAATGCAAACATCTATATTTGACCTTGACCTACATTTTATGGGTTAGTGTCAACTGTCAACCCTAGCATTTCAGTGGTTTTGTGCCCCTGCAGGCATGAATTAGACTTCGGTTACATTCTTGTTTTTTTTTTCATAATTTTTCTATCAAAATAAGGCTTGATATTTCATGCGAATCATCTTCTGGATTTCTGTTGATAAAGAAGACAAAGGTACTTGCCTCCCCTAACATTGTACACATTTTCCTTAACCCATTGCATGTGGGAAACCCCTAAAGGGGTACCTTGGCAAACAGCACATGCCCAGATCAGATGCCGGAGAACGTGGCATCTGATCAGGGCCTGCACTATTTGCTAACAGAATTTTCCGTCAAAAATAGAATAAAAATGAAAAAAAAAAATAGGCCTGACACCCCTTATATATCAAATGGACTTGTCCAACATATAGCAATGGAAGAGTCCACCAGTATACAATGGGTTTTAAAGCATTTTCCTTTCAGTTTGTAGCGGCTGGAGATCATATAGTCCATCATTGTCCCACCTGGCAGTGGGCTGTAGGGGAAGAATCCAAGATAAAGGCATACCTGCCAAAGGATAAGCAGTTCCTCATAACTAGAAATGGTGAGTAACAGCTAGATTTTCGCTTTTTACTGGTGATAGAAGTTCCTGTTTTGATTGCACATGTCTTTTGAATCTTTTTTGGACGGGTTTTTCAAGGAAAAATTCCGTCCTTTAGAATAGCGATGTCCGTGCGGCTGGCCGGCCTGCCGGGCGTCCGCGTCCCGGTTTACCTTTTGGTTAACCCTGAAAACCTGTCCTTAATGCCATTTGGCGTTTTTCTTGTTAGCCCTTATCCTGCTGATCGCGGCAACCCTACTTTCGTAAACAATGTAGATCCAGATCAGATGCTTCAGATGGCTTCTATATAGAAGCCATCTGATCAGGATCTACACTGCTTGTCTTTCAGTTTTCCAAATGAAATCATAGTATCCAGTAATTTGATTGTTTGATGGTCTGAAATGGGTGTGGCCAAATTAATTCATTCAACAGTGTAATGGTTAGCGGTAACAGATACACCTACAGAGAATGCAACACTTTTCATCAGAAATATTGTTGGTTTTATTCTCAGTGGGGACTCATTGTTTCATGGAGATTGCTCATGAAATCTTTTTTAAGGGCAGTCTCTGCTTTCTGCTTATTCAAGATGGACAATTGTCAGTTTTAGAAGAAAGAATGTGCACTCTACTAGATAACCACTTATGAATAAATCTGTGCAGGAAAACTGTGGTTAGGTATACTGACTGACTCAATATGACATAACTAGTGTTGTCTGGGCCATTAAATTTATAAGCAAACATCAGTAGGGGCCCAGTCTAAAAGGAAACAATTTGCTCCTAAGGAGCAAATTCTTTCCTTTCAGAATGGGCTCCTAAGGAGCAAATTCTTTCCTTTATGAGTTGGCTCCTAAGGAGCAAATTCGTTCCTTTCAGAGTTGGCTTCTAAGGAGCAAATTCTTTCCTTTCAGAGTTGGCTTCTGAGGAGCAAATTCTTTCCTTTATGAGTTGGCTCCTAAGGAGCAAATTCTTTCCTTTCAGAGTTGGCTCCTAAGGAGCAAATTCTTTCCTTTCAGAGTTGGCTTCTAAGGAGCAAATTCTTTCCTTTCAGAGTTGGCTTCTAAGGCGCAAATTCTTTCTTTTCAGAGTTGGCTCCTAAGGAGCATTCTTTCCTGTCAGAGTTGGCTCCTAAGGAGCAAATTCTTTCCTTTCAGAGTTGGCTCCTAAGGAGCAATTCTTTCCTTTCAGAGTTGGCTCCTAAGGAGCAAATTCTTTCCTTTCAGAGTTGGCTTCTAAGGAGCAAATTCTTTCCTTTCAGAGTTGGCTTCTAAGGAATAAATTCTTTCCTTTCAGAGTTGGCTCCTAAGGAGCAAATTCTTTCCTTTCAGAGTTGGCTCCTAAGGAGCAAATTCTTTCCTTTCAGAGTTGGCTTCTAAGGAGCAAATTCTTTTCTTTCAGAGTTGGCTCCTAAGGAGCAAATTCTTTCCTTTCAGAGTTGGCTTCTAAGGAGCAAATTCTATCCTTTCAGAGTTGGCTCCTAAGGGGCAAATTCTTTCCTTTCAGAGTTGGTTCCTAAGGAGCAAATTCTTACCTTTCAGAGTTGGCTTCTAAGGAGCAAATTCTTTCCTTTCAGAGTTGGCTCCTAAGGAGCAAATTCTTTCCTTTCAGAGTTGGCTCCTAAGGAGCAAATTCTTTCCCTTCAGGGTTGGCTCCTAAGGAGCAAATTCTTTCCTTTCAGAGTTGGCTTCTAAGGAGCAAATTCTTTCCTTTATGAGTTGACTCCTACGGAGCATATTCTTTCCTTTCAGAGTTGGCTCCTAAGGAGCAAATTCTTTCCTTTCCGAGTTGGCTTCTTAGGAGCAAATTCTTTCCTTTCAGAGTTGGCTTCTAAGGAGCAAATTCTTTTCTTTCAGAGTTGGCTCCTAAGGAGCAAATTCTTTCCTTTCAGAGTTGGCTTCTAAGGAGCAAATTCTATCCTTTCAGAGTTGGCTCCTAAGGGGCAAATTCTTTCGTTTCAGAGTTGGCTCCTAAGGAGCAAATTCTTACCTTTCAGAGTTGGCTTCTAAGGAGCAAATTCTTTCCTTTCAGAGTTGGCTCCTAAGGAGCAAACTCTTTCCTTTCAGAGTTGGCTCCTAAGGAGCAAATTCTTTCCTTTCAGAGTTGGCTCCTAAGGAGCAAATTCTTTCCTTTCAGAGTTGGCTTCTAAGGAGCAAATTCTTTCCTTTATGAGTTGTTTCCTACGGAGCAAATTCTTTCCTTTCCGAGTTGGCTCCTAAGGAGCAAATTCTTTCCTTTCCGAGTTGGCTTCTTAGGAGCAAATTCTTTCCTTTCCTGTGTGTTATGACAGTTTTTGATAAAACAGTCATAAGATGGATCCAGAAATGTATGCCATAAAAATCCAAAATTATTTTCGGGCACCTTGAGGACTTGCTGTTATTCTCTCGAAATTTTAACAAATTTATCCCATTATCCTGCAAGGTGTCTAAAAAGTGCAGGCAGGGTGCAAACAGTGTAGACTAATCAAACTGCTCCTTTAGGAGCCATCTGATCTTGGTCTGCACAGTTTGATTAGGCCTGTCCCAAAACTTCAAAAATTACGGTAGATTATATAGAAGTATGATCATAAATGGTTATTTTGCTATATAGGTAATATATTTTGTTTGGATATAACATGATTGTTTCACTAACACAGTATCAGCTTTGGGCCCCAACAATGTTTATAGAAAAATGACCATCTTTGATCATTTTTCCATGTGGTCTCTATGTTGGGGAGCCATCATAAAACTGTGTCATATTGCAAATTGCAGATGTGTTCGTTAATACAGTCGAACTTCGATGGCTTGAACACCAATGGCTAGTTTACCATGGTTGTGTCGAACTCGTACTTGAGTCCTTAGGGAAATCCTCAAGATAAGAAATGGCGGGGGATGATAAAGGAGATTTTAGTCTTTTATATCACAAATGTATGCTGTGTGTACTCATTAGAATCGCCTCGGTGAGCCGATTCGAATGAGTACACACAGCAAACATTTTCATTATATAACATCAAAAAATGTTCAAAAGTATCTCGTTATACCTCTTGGCAGTAACCTTCAGTTGCTCGAACTACCACTGTCTTGAATAAATTTTCATGGTCCCAAAGGGGTTTGAGCCATCGAAGTTCGACTGTAATTAGTGTTATAAACTGGTTCATCATATAAAGTCAGTGTTATTTAGTGGATAATGGCATGTCATCAGGTTAACACGTCTGTGAAGTAAAGACCCCTCTAAACCACACTTTATGCATCCCCGCCCATAGGGGCTTGAAGAAATATATGGGCTGCATGATGCTTCCACACATAGCTTAATCTGGCCCGCACACTAGTACCGGTAAACCGCTGAGAGGATCTAAGCCTGTCCAGGAACCGCGGTGGGAGGTGGACCGCCCATGCTAATAAACCCTATTGGTTTCATTGGGCAACAGGGCTTGAGATGTCATTTCATCTCAATGTCAGGTAAAAGTCCCACAAAATTGGAAGTAACGTCTCCAAAATGACCTTTACAGTGTTGACAGGGACATTAAACCTCAAATCAAACAAACAAAACCAAAAAAACCACACTTTATACAGAGAAAGGTGGGGTTAAAGGGGTACTCATTATTTTGTTTCTATTTACTCAAATACATGGGTTGTGGGTACTCATTAGAACCGCCTTATTGAGGCGGTTGCGGTTCTAACGAGCACCAACAATCTATGCTTGGAAATAAACATCATTTTCTTCCAAAAAATGCAATATCTTGAGATATGTAAGGTGCCATTTTAGGACACTGATGTTTCATTGTAATACACAATAACAGTTACTGACACATAATTTGAGCCCCGCCAAGCGAATTTGTGTCTTCGAGCATTCCGTCATGACAAATTTTAACTGCGCATGCCCAGCAATTCAGAGGGGCCAGGGATATGGCTTTCTGTCTGAAGGTTCCTCTTGATTCACTGCTTGTATGAGCGAGCAGCGAAGGTTCTGGCGAGACTGCGCGAATGCGCAGGCTCGCCTGAACCTTCGCTGCTCGCATAGGCGATAAGTACCAAAATCGCTTGACGGGGCCCATTTCATGATATTGTCCATGACATCCCTATGTTTTCTATTGAAACTTCTTCTGACAGCAGTAGAACCCTATGTAAAATTCTTGAATGATAAACAGAATATTACACTGGTGGTCATTTCATATGATTTTTATGAACTTTGGCAAAGTCTTGTTGCAAATATTATATGGGCCCCGCCAAGCGATTTTGGTACTTATCGCCTATGCGAGCAGCGAAGGTTCAGGCGAGCCTGCGCATCCGCGCAGTCTCGCCAGAACCTTCGCTGCTCGCTCATACAAGCAGTGAATCAAGAGGAACCTTCTGACAGAAAGCCATATCCCTGGCCACTCTGAATGGCTGGGCATGCGCAGTTAACATTTGTCATGAATGCTCAAAGACCCAAATTCGCTTGGCGGGGCTCATATATGAAATGACCACTTACTTATGTGTATTTGACAGTGCCATGTTACAAGAGAGTAAAACAGGTAGATAACCACCAGGTGGAACAGGAGAAAGTGATAGAAGAACAGGATGAAGACGGGGGCTGGGTGGATACACACCATTTCTCTGGTAAAGTACTCTGGCTTTTTAGTCCCATGAACTTCTTCATAACTCTGTTTGGGCTGGCCTTAGTACCTCAGTCGGAATGCTCATCTGACTGGTGATCAGGAGGATGCAGGTTCGATACCTGCCGGAGTTGGAAACATTCTTTCGTGGAGATTGATCATAAAATATTTTTAGGTCATTCCCTTCCTTCCGCTGATACAAGAAGAGTACTTTTCAGTTTCTGGCGAAAGAATGTGCACTGTACTTGCTAACCGCTTAAGTATAAGCCTGCCCAGGAAAAGTGTGGATAGGTAAACTGACCGACTCAAAAATGACATAAATAGTGTTGACTGGGCTGGGAGTTTTGTTATTTCTTCTGTTTCTATATAATTAGTATTCATTTATTTTCCACTTTCTCCTCTGTCCCTTGCTTACATATCCTCTCTCTTTTTTCTCCTTTTCTCTGGGAGATGACACAAAATGACCGACAAGGGTTGACATGTCATTAAACCCAGAACAATCAATTTTTTAGCTCACCTGTCATGTAATGACGAGGTGAGCTTTTGGTATCACTTTTCGTCCGTCGTCAGTCCGCCCGTCCTTGCATCCGTCTGTCCGTAAACAATTTCTTCAAACGACATCTCCTCCTAAACCACTGATCGGATTTTGACCAAACTGCACAGGAATGATCCTTAGGTGGTCCCCTTTCAAAGTTGTTCAAATGGTTCCGGTCAATTGCACATCTAGGTCACAGGAGCCAAAATCCGTCTGTCCGTAAACAATTTCTTCAAACGACATCTCCTCCTAAACCACTGATCGGATTTTGACCAAACTGCACAGGAATGATCCTTAGGTGGTCCCCTTTCAAAGTTGTTCAAATGGTTCCGGTCCATTGCACATCTAGGTCACAGGAGCCAAAAATAGATTTTTTTCATCAAAAACTTACAAAATCTTCTTCTCTGAAACCACGAGGCCCAGGTCTATGATATTTGGTATGAAGCTTCATCTAGTGGACCCCTACCAAGATTGTTCAAATTATAGTGCTGGGGCCAAAAATGCCCCCGCCCTGGGGCCCTTTGGTTTTACATGGGCTTATATAGGGAAAATCTTTAAAAATCTTCTTCTCTGAAACTGCAAGGCCGAGGTGTTTGATATTTGGTATGAAGCTTCATCTAGTGGACCCCTACCAGAATTGTTCAAATTATAGTGATGGGGCCAAAAATGCCCCCGCCCCGGGGCCCTTTGGTTTTACATGGGCTTATATAGGGAAAATCTTCAAAAATCTTCTTCTCTGAAACCGCAAGGCCAAGGTCTTTGATATTTGGTGTGAAGCTTCATCTAGTGGACCCCTACCAAGATTGTTCAAATTATAGTACTGGGACCAAAAATACCCCCGCCCGGGGCCCTTTGGTTTTACATGGGCTTATATAGGGAAAATCTTTAAAAAATCATCTTTTCTGAAACCGCAAGGCCCAGGTGTTTGATATTTGGTATGTGGCTTCCTCTAGTGGACCCCTACCAAGATTGTTCAAATTATAGTGCTGGGACCAAAAATGCCCCTGCTTCGGGGCCCTTTGGTTATACTTGGGCTTATATAGGGAAAATCTTTAAAAATCTTCTTCTCTGAAACCGCAAGGCCCAGGTCTTTGATGTTTGGTATGAAGCTTCATCTTGTGGACCCCTTCCAAGATTGTTCAAATTAAAGTGCCGGGGCCCTTTGGTTTTACATAGGCTTATTCAGGGAAAATCTTTAAAAATCTTCTTCTCTGAAACCGCAAGGCCCAGGTCTTTGATATATGGTATGAAGCTTCATCTTGTGGACCTCTACCAAGATTGTTCAAGTTATAGCCCTGGGGCCAAAAATGCCCCCGCTCCGGGGCCCTTTGGTTTTACATAGACTTATATAGGGAAAATCTTGAAAAATCTTCTCTGAAACCACAAGGCCTAGGTCTACGATATTCGGTATAAAGCTTCATCTAGTGGACCTCTACCAAGATTTTCAAATTATAGCCCTCGGGCCACAAATGCCCCCGCCCTGGGGGTGGTTTTACATAGACTTATATAGAGATAATCTTTGAAAATTTTCTTCTCTGAAACAGCAAGGCCCAGGTCTTTGATATTTGGTGTGAAGCTTCATCTACTGGACCTCTATCAAGATTGTATAAGTTATAGCCCTGAGGCCAAAAATGCCCCCGCCCCGGGGCCATTTGGTTTTACATAGGCTTAAGTAGGGAATATCTTTAAAAAAAAAATTCTTCTATGAAACCGCAAGGCCCAGGGTTTTGATATTTGGTGTGTAATAAAAAACTGTGTATCTTCATCTAGTGGACCTTTGCCAAGATTGTTCAAATTATAGCCTTTGTTGATATTTTGTATGAAGCTTCACCTTTTTAGACCTCCCTGAACATTATGCACATTATAGCCCTGGGGTCAATAATGGCCCTCCCCGGGGCCCACTTGTTACTCTATGGATCAGGTGAGTGATCCAGGGCCATCGTGGCCCTCTTGTTGTGTGTATGGGGGGGGGATGGGTAAAATTTTCATTATGTTGAATAGACATGTTTTTGTAATGCTTAGGCTGTAGCCACATGGTCAGTATATTGACTATTTATCAAATTCAGTCAGCCCCTGTTGAATTAAGCAGTGACCCAGTTAAATCAAATGCTAACAAATTCTTAAGATTACCCTTAATCTGCTGAACACAACAACCCCTTCCTTTGCTAACAGTGTAGCTCAAGATCAGATGGCTTCTGAAGAAGCCAATTGACTATGAAGATCTACACTGTTTGTCATACAGTTTGTGAATTGAACAAATACTTTATATCAAGTAATTAGATGATTTGATTAGTTGATAGTTAGGAATAGGCATGGCTCAATTTATTTATTCAACAGAATATGGGTTAATCTCTAAACAAACAAACAAATTTGAAAATTCATTATAAAGCTATGTCACTCTGGCAACTTTTTATGTGTCTGTCACTTGGTCAATATTAATTAGTTACCCCCTATGTTAATTGCATTGTAACACGTGATTTGATAAAGATTTGCTTTCTCAGGAAAAGTGAGCTTCATCAGGTCAACATGACATTGCATTTTTGTCGCGCCTGCTATTAGCATGGCGCGATTTAGGCGCCTGGTGTTCCGTCCGTCCGTCCGTCCGTCCGGTCGTTCGTTCGTTCGTCCGTCCGTTCGTCAAGGCGTCAAAATTTGCGACCACCCTAGCATTCACCCTTATGGTCAAGTTTATTTCTCAAGAACTTTAAGAGCTTCATTAACGATATTTGGTACAAACTTGAATCTGGGGATGGCAACTTAAATGCAAGCATCCATATTTGACCTTGACCTACATTTCACAGTTCACTGACTTTGTAAAATATTGTGACCACCCTAGCGTTCACCCTAATGGTCAAGTTTATTTCTCAAGAACTATAAGAGCTTCATTAATGATACTTGGTACAAACTTGTATCTCGGGATGGCATCTCAAATGCAAGCATCTATCTTTGACCTTGACCTACATTTTATGGTTCAATGACTTTGTAAAAAATTGCGACCACCCTAGCGTTCACGCTAATGGTCAAGTTTATTTCTCAAGAACTATAAGAGCTTCTTTAATGATATTTGGTACAAACTTGAATTTGTAGATGGAAACTTAAATGCAGGCATCCATATTTGACCTTGACCTAAATTTCATGCTTCATAATTTTGAAAAATATTGCGACCACCCTAGCGTTCACCCTAATGGTCAAGTTTATTTCTCAAGAACTATAAGAGCTTCATTAATGACACTTGGTACAAACTTGTATCTCGGGATGGCAACTTAAAGGCAAGCATCCATATTTGACCTTGACCTACATTTTATGGTTCACTGACTTTGTAAAATATTGCCACCACCCTAGCGTTCACCCTAATGGTTAAGTTAATTTCTCAAGAATTATTATAGCCCCGCTTTGAAAAAGTGGGGGCTATATTGGATTTGGCTTGTCCGGAATTCCGTCTGTCTGTCTTTCTGTCTGTCTGTCTGTCTGTCTGTAATATTTGATAGTGGGTACCTTGTTACCACAACTCCTCTTACAGTTCTAGGTCAATCCTTTTGGAACTTTACAGGTGTTAGCATATAGGTCTGAAGATGTGCATATTCTTTTTTCATTATCCTTAAATAATTTTTTTCACTTATTTCACCTTTTTTAACTTAGACAATTTTTTAGATCTACTAATGTTAAAATGTATAGGGAGTAGCTACCTTGTTACCGCAACTCCTCTTACAGTTCTAGGTCAATCCTTTTGAAACTTTACAGGTGTTTTCATATAGGTCTGAAGATGTGCATATTCTTTTTTCATTATCCTTAAATAATTTTTTTCACTTATTTCACCTTTTTTAACTTAGACAATTTTTGAGATCTACTAATGTTAAAATGTATCTGGAGTAGCTACCTTGTTACCGCAACTCCTCTTACAGTTCTAGGTCAATCCTTTTGAAACTTTACAGGTGTTATCATATAGGTCTGAAGATGTGCATATTCTTTTTTTCATTATCCTTAAATAATTTTTTTCACTTATTTCACCTTTTTTAACTTAGACAATTTTTGAGATCTACTAATGTTAAAATGTATAGGGAGTAGCTACCTTGTTACCCCAACTCCTCTTACAGTTCTAGGTCAATCCTTTTGAAACTTTACAGGTGTTTTTATATAGGTCTGAAGATGTGCATATTCTTTTTTCATTATCCTTAAATAATTTTTTTCACTTATTTCACCTTTTTTAACTTAGACAATTTTTGAGATCTACTAATGTTAAAATGTATCTGGAGTAGCTACCTTGTTACCCCAACTCCTCTTACAGTTCTAGGTCAATCCTTTTGAAACTTTACAGGTGTTTTTATATAGGTCTGAAGATGTGCATATTCTTTTTTCATAATCCTTAAATAATTTTTTTCACTTATTTCACCTTTTTTAACTTAGACAATTTTTGAGATCTACTAATGTTAAAATGTATCTGGAGTAGCTACCTTGTTACCGCAACTCCTCTTACAGTTCTAGGTCAATCCTTTTGAAACTTTACAGGTGTTATCATATAGGTCTGAAGATGTGCATATTCTTTTTTTCATTATCCTTAAATAATTTTTTTCACTTATTTCACCTTTTTTAACTTAGACAATTTTTGAGATCTACTAATGTTAAAATGTATAGGGAGTAGCTACCTTGTTACCCCAACTCCTCTTACAGTTCTAGGTCAATCCTTTTGAAACTTTACAGGTGTTTTTATATAGGTCTGAAGAAGTGCATATTCTTTTTTCATAATCCTTAAATAATTTTTTTCACTTATTTCACCTTTTTAACTAAGACAATTTTTGAGATCTACTAATGTTAAAATGTATAGGGAGTGTGACCGCAACTTCTCTTACAGTTCTAGGTCAATCCTTTTGAAACTTTACAGGTGTTTTCATATAGGTCTGAAGATGTGCATATTCTTTTTTCATTATCCTTAAATAATTTTTTTCACTTATTTCACCTTTTTTAACTTAGACAATTTTTGAGATCTACTAATGTTAAAATATATAGGGAGTAGCTACCTTGTGATCGCAACTTCTCTTACAGTTCTAGGTCAATCCTTTTGAAACTTTACAGGTGTTTTCATATAGGTCTGAAGATGTGCATGTTGTTTTTTCATTATCCTAAAATTATTTTTTTCTACTTATTTCACTTTTTTAACTAAGACAATTTTTGAGATCTTCTAATGTTAAAATGTATAGGGAGTAGCTACCTTATTACCGCAACTCCTCTTACAGTTCTAGGCCGATCCTTTGAAACTTTTCAGGTGTTTTCAAAGAGGTCTTAAGATGTGCATGTGGTTTTTTCATTATCCAAAACTTATTTTTTAACTTAGACTGTTTTTCAGATCTAACAAAGCGAAAAGTCTATAAGGCGTAGGTACCTTGTTAGGGATTTAACCCTCTCACAAGTCTTTACCTTTAATTCATGAGTCTTTCTCCTCTGACAGGGCTATAGCGGGGCTATAGTCAGATCCTCTGACAGTTCTAGTTTGAACTTCATTAATGATACTTAGTACAAGCTTGCATTTAAGAATGACAATTTTTATGCAAGCATCTATGTTTGACCTTGGCCTAGATGTCATGGTTTGGTGACTTTGCGCCACCACAGGCGCGACATAGCCTTCGGCGGAATTCTTGTTGTGAATGAACCAGACTCCTGGAAAAAATGTTTATTACTAGAAAATATCTTGGAAAAAAAATTAAATCATAGGAAAAATGTAGGTCATCTGATACTAATTATATTGAACGATTATTGTGTGCCAGAATGTTGATACTCACTGAGGACAATCAATAACTGATCGTAAATTGCAAATTCAGGGCAATTAACTGATAAATAGTGTACCAGATTTTTGTCATTTGATATCAAGTTTATCAAACACATGTAGCCTTGCGATTCTACACCCATTCTCAAAGCCTTGCCTGATAAACTTGATATCAACAGACATTCACCTGGTATTCTCCATTTATTAAATTCAGCCAGTCACTGTTGAATTCAACCAGGGCCAAGTTTATCAAAGCTAACAAATTCTTCAGTTAATGTATTGTTAATTTGGATCATTTAATATAGTGTAAAAATGAAAGTGGCTTACCCTTTTTCTGCAAACATACTGTCTTTTTCAGATACAGGTGTTGTACAAGTTCAAGACGCTGTTTCAGAAATGACATTGGAACCAAAGGTAAGTTGATTGTATGTTTCCCAGTGCTTTAATTGGATGCATGCCAGACTCATTGATCAGGAGGTGGCAGGATCGATCATAAGGCTTAGCATCATTCTTTTGCGAGCATTTATTATGTCTCCCCCGAAAAATTTTTTTTCGGAGAGACATATTGTTTTTCCCCCGGGCGTCTGTCTGTCACACATTCGTGTCTGCTCTATAACTTGAAAACCGTTAGAGATATCTTCACGAAACTTCATAGAAATATTAATCCGCATTAGACGACGTGCAGTGCGCAAGAACTATAACTCTCGCATTTATACTTTTTGAATTATCTCCCTTGAAAGTTTGTCGGTATGTATATATGTATGGGCAAATCGTGTCTGGTCAATAACTTTCTTATTTTCAGATGGATTTTAAAATTACTTGGCAGAAATATTAACAACCATAAGACGATGTGTGGTGCGCATCAGGTAGGTCGGTACCTCAAAGGTCAAGGTCATACTTTTAGGTCACAGGTCAAAGAGGGGCCTTTTTCTTTCATGTTTGGTCAATAACTTTCTTATTTTGAGATGGATTTTGAAATTACCTGGCAGAAATATTGACAACCATGAGGCGATGTGTGGTGCGCATGAGGCAGGTCGGTACCTCAAAGGTCAAGGTCATACTTAGAGGTCAAATGTCAAAAAAGGGGCCTTTTTTCATGTTTGGACAATAACATTGTTATTTTGAGGTGGATTTTGAAATAACTTGGCAGAAATGTTAACCAATATAAGACAATGTGTTGCGTGCATGACCTAGGTTGGTACCTCAAAGGTCAAGGTCATACTTAGAGGTCAAAGGTAAAAAAGGGATCTTTTTTTCGGATTTTGTCAATAATTTGCTTATTTTTAGATAGAATTTGAAGTTACTTGGCAAAAATGTTAACTATCATGAGACGATGTGGTGCATGCATGATTTGGTTTAGTACCTAAAATGAAAAGGTCATACATAGAGGTCAAAGGTAAAAAAAGGGGCCTTTTTTCGTGTTTGGTCAATAACTTTCTTATTTTTAGATTTTGTTTGTTTGTTTGATTTGAGGTTTAACATCCCCATCAACACTGTAAAGGTCATTTTGGAGACGTTGCTTCCAATTTTGTGGGACTTTTACCCGACATGAGATGAAATGACATCTGAAGCCCTGTCGCCCAATGAAACCAATAGGGTTTATTAGCATGGACGGTCCGCCTCGCACCGTGGTTCCTGGACAGGCTTAGATCCTCTAAGCTGTTTACCAGTACTAGTGTGCGGGCCGGATTCAGCTCTGCGTGGAAGCATCATGCAGCCCATATATTTCTTGAAGCCCCTATGGGCGGGGGCCACCTTATTTTTAGATGGATTTTGAAATTGCTTGGCAGAAATGTTAACCACCATGAGATGATATGTTGCATGCATGACCCAGTTTGGTACCTGAAAGGTCAAGGTCATACATGGAGGTTAAAGGTAAAAAAGGGGCCTTTTTTGTGTTCTGTCAATAACTTTCTTATTTTTAGATGGATTTTGAAATTACATGGCAGAAATGTTAACCACCATGAGACGATGTGTTGCGTGCATGACCCAAGTTGGTATTTCAAATGTCAAGGTCATACTAAGAGGTCAAAGGACAAAAAGGGGCCCTTTTTAGTGTTCAGTCAATAACTTTATTATTCCTGGATAGATTCAGTCCGGCTCACAAGGTTCAGAAAGCTCCAGAAATCATTTGACCTCATCATCATTCAGGGGTGTTATTATAACTGTACATTAATAGTTTCACTTTCTCGTATCTTTGGAATATTTTCTGCTCTACAACTATTGGCATATACTACCTTAGAGGATCATTATCAGCTCTGCAGCAAAGCATGATTGTAATTGCCACTGTGTGATAAAGACAGGAATAAAACATGTAAAGAAATTCATAGAATTTATTCAAAATATATTTTTTTAACAGCCAATTGTATTTTACCTTTTTGTCCTACTGCTGTATTCTATGAAAAAAAAAATGCCTTTAGTGTTTGAGCCGATGCAAGAGAAAAGGATCAAATTCTTGATGTCAGGTCAAGTAAAACACTATAACGTACTTCTTATTTTGGAAATTAAAGCCCTTTCAAGATTCTTTCAATCATTTTGAGCGGATACAATCTTTCAGGTGGATGAAAAGCCACCTGACATATCTGCAAACAGAACTTTGCATTGTCACTCATGAACAAAGCCCTACACTCAAATCACAATAATGATTCAGGGTCAGCGCTCTTACCACTGCACCCCATCCCCAACCTTTTAATTTCATATTTCCATGTAGATGTTATAGCTTTCCAAGTTTTTTTATATACAGTAAAATTCCTGTATAAGACCACCTTTAGGACTGTTTTAAGTGGTCTTAAAAGCCACTTTTGAAAAGTCTCAAAGGTGGTGTCTGACCAGAGGACACTGTGGGCAGAAAACACAAAGAAAGATTAAGTGCAACCTTCAAAATAAGCTTTTTAAAGCAGAAATTTGTCTTAAATTTTGGTGGTCTTTATAGCGGAATTTCACTGTAAAAATATATATATATTGTGGTTTTACAGTCTTTTCAAGATTATTTCTTTTATATCGAGGCATCATTAATCAGAGGTGAGCGGAAACTGGAGTACCCAGAGAAAAAACACATGATCTTCCGTTGCAAAACTTGGCGTCTCACATGTGATCCTAGCTAGGCTCGAACAACATCGATGAGAGACCTAATGATTAAGAGTAGGTGTGCTTCTCCGCTAGGCCTCGGAGGCCGGTGCAGCTTTCCAGGCTGTCTTAAGTTCTTTATAGTCTGTTTAAATTTCCAGGTTTTTAGCTCACCAGACCCGAAAGGCTCCAAGGAACTTATAGTATAGTCAGTGGTCCGTCTTCGGCGTCCACATAAGCGTCGGCGTCAGCATTTTCAAACGACATCTCCTCTGAAACCACTTGGTCAGTTGGAGCCTCAATGGGAATGCGGAACAAAGATTGTTCGTAAGGACTGGGTCACATGACCAACATGGCTGCCATGCCAATATATAATAAAATCCTTTAAAATTCTTCTTCTCAGGAACCAAATGGTTGACCAAAACAGATGACCAGACCTTGAAACTTGTTACATGTACGTATACAGCATCGAGAACTCGGGCCCTACCGAGTTTGTTCAAATGATGACCTTTGGCTGACACTGACCTGTTATACGTCAAGGTCAAATCTGATCCTTTAGACATTTGTATAGTAATTGAAGGCAAAACAGTGGATTTTCTGATTGCATGGTAGCCTGTGGCATCAGAAATGATATTTGCAATCACCCTGATGGAAGTTTATCAGTTCCAAAGATCAAGGTCATTTATTGACCTGTGTCATGTATGGCTCAGAATCAGTATTTTTTCTTCTTATCCACTTAAGTTGACGCGTTGATTGACACCAAATTACATGTGGAGCCTCTATGGGAATGGGGAACGAAAGTTTGTTCGTTAGGACTGGGTTACATGACCAGTATGACCGCCATGCTCATATATGGTAAAAAGCATTAAACATCTTCTTCTCAGGAACCAAATGGCCGATGACCTTGAAACTTGATATGCATATATTGAGTTCATATTTGGTATTGTGATAGATTCTGGGCTTAAGTTTTTATCAGCTGTATCAGAACCCATGACAGTGAAAATAGACGCTGGTCTCAAATGTTTAGCTGCAGCACCAGCTCTCATGACCATAACCTTGGGGTTAAGGTCGCAGACTTTGAATTCTTATGTTAAAGTTTTTGTGTTAAAGTTTTTAGGAGCTCATCACCCCTTTACCTTTGGATGTATTTAGTTTATACTTGGTATGGTTATAGGTACTGGTCTCAGTTTTTAGAAGCTCATTACTTCTTTACGCTTTGATATATTTAGTTCATACACGGTGTTGTGATAGGTGCTAGTCAACAGCATTTATCAGCAGCAGCATCATGCATGACTGTGACCTTGGGGTCAAGTCACAGACTTAGAACTTTTATGTTTTTGCACAGAGGATTTTAGATCATTACTTGGTTGCCTTCAGATGAATTAACTGGAGACTGGATATGGTGATAGATATTGCTATAAAGTTTTTATCACCAACATCAGTACCTATAACTATGGCCTTGGGTGAAGGTCACAGACTTTGATTTTTTATGTTAAAGATTTTGTGTTAAAGTTTTTAGGAGCTTATTACTTCTTTACCTTTGAATGGATTTAGTTTATACTTGGCATGGTAATAGATACTGGTGTCAAAATTTTTGGCAGCAGCATCAGCTCACATGGCCATAACCTTGGCGTCAATGTCACAGACTTAGAACTTTTATGGTAATTTTTTGCACTATAGATTTTAGATAATTACTTGGTCGTCTTTAGATGAATTTGGTATGGTGATAGATAGTGCTTTAAATTTTTATCAGCAACATCAGCACCTATAGCCATGACCCTGGGATCAGGGTAACAGACTTAGAATTTAAATGTTAAAGACTTTTTAGCTCACCGTCACGTAGTGACGAGGTGAGCTTTTGGGATCACTTTTTGTCCGTCGTCCGTGCGTCCGTAAACAATTTCTTTAAACGACATCTCCTCCTAAACCACTGATCGGATTTTGACCAAACTTCACAGGAATGATCCTTAGGTGGTCCCCTTTCAAAGTTGTTCAAAAGGTTCCGGTCCGTTGCACATCTAGGTCACAGGAGCCAAAAATAGATTTTGTTCACCAAAAACTTAAAAAATCTTCTTCTCTGAAACCACAAGGCCCAGGTCTTTGATATTTGGTATGAAGCTTCATCTAGTGGACCCCTACCAAGATTGTTCAAATTATAGTGCTGGGGCCAAAAATGCCCCCGCCCTGGGGCCCTTTGGTTTTACATAGGCTTATATAGGGAAAATCTTTAAAAATCTTCTTCTCTGAAACCACAAGGCCCAGGTCTTTGATATTTGGTATGAAGCTTCATCTAGTGAACCCCTACCAAGATTGTTCAAATTATAGTGCTGGGACAAAAAATGCCCCCGCCACGGGGCCCTTTGGTTTTACATTGGCTTATATAGGGAAAATCTTTAAAAATCTTCTTCTCTGAAACCACAAGGCCCAGGTCTTTGATATTTGGTATGAAGCTTCATCTAGTGGACCCCTACCAAGATTGTTCAAATTATAGTGCTGGGGCCAAAAATGCCCCCGCCCCGGGACCCTTTGGTTTTACATAGGCTTATATAGGGAAAATCTTTAAAAATCTTCTTCTCTGAAACCACAAGGTCCAGGACTTTGATATTTGGTATGAAGCTTCATCGAGTGGATCCCTACCAAGATTGTTCAAATTATAGTGCTGGGGCAAACATTGCCCCCGCCCCGGGGCCCTTTGGTTTTACATAGGATTATATAGGGAAAATCTTTAAAAATCTTCTCCTCTGAAACCACAAGGCCCAGGACTTTGATATTTGGTATGAAGCTTCATCTAGTGGACTCCTACCAAGATTGTTCAAATTATAGTGCTTGGACAAAAAATGCCCCCGCCACCGGGCCCTTTGGTTTTACATTGGCTTATATAGGGAAAATCTTTAAAAAAATCTTCTTCTCTGAAACCACAAGGCCCAGGTCTTTGATATTTGGTATGAAGCTTCATCTATTGGACCCCTACCAAGATTGTTCAAATTAAAGTGCTGGGGCCAAAAATGCCCCTGCCCCGGGGCCCTTTGGTTTTACATAGGCTTATATAGGGAAAATCTTTAAAAATCTTCTTCTCTGAAACCACAATGCCCAGGACTTTGATATTTGGTATGAAGCTTCATCTAGTGGACCCCTACCAAGATTGTTCAAATTATAGTGCTGGGGCCAAACATGCCCCCGTCCCGGGGCCCTTTGGTTTTACATAGGCTTATATAGGGAAAATCTTTAAAAATCTTCTTCTCTGAAACTGCTAGGCCCAGGTCTTTGATATTTGATGTGTAGCTTCATCTAGTGGACCTTTGCCAAGATTGTTCAAATTATAGCCTTTGTTGATGTTTGGTATGAAGCTTCACCTTTAAGACCTCCCTCAACATTATGCACATTAAAGCCCTGGGGCCAATAATGGCCCTCTCTGGGGCCCACTTGTTACACTATGGATCAGGTGAGTGATCCAGGGCCATCATGGCCCTCTTGTGTTTTATATTAGGATCACTTTTTGTCTGTCATCCGTGCGTAAACAATTTCTTCAAATGACATCTTCTCCTAAACCACTGATCGGATTTTGACCAAACTTCACAGGAATGATCCTTAGGTGGTCCCCTTTCAAAGTTGTTCAAATGGTTCCGGTCCATTGCACACATAGGTCACAGGATCCAAAAATAGATTTTTTCACCGAAAACTTAAAAAATCTTCTTCTCTGAAACCGCAAGGTCCAGGTCTTTGCTATTTGGAATGAAGCTTCATTTAGTGGACCCCTACCAAGATTGTTCAAATTATAGTGCTGGGGCCAAAAATGCCCCCGCCCCGGGGCCCTTTGGTTTTACATGGGCTTATATAGAAAAATCTTCTTCTCTGAAACCATAAGGCCCAGGTCTTGGATTTTTGGTATGAAGCTTCATCTAGTGGACCCTTACCAAGATTGTTCAAATTATAGTGCTGGGGCCAAAAATGCCCCTGCCTTGGGGCCCCATGGTTTTACATGGGCTTATATAGGGGAAATCTGTAAAAATCTTCTTCTCTGAAACTGCAAGGCCCAGGTCTTTGATATTTGATATAAAGCTTCATCTAGTGGACCCCTACCAAGATTGTTCAAATTATAGTGCTGGGGCCAAAAATGCTCCCGCCCTGGGGCCCTTTGGTTTTACATGGGCTGATATAGGGAAAATCTTTAAAAATCTTCTTCTCTGAAACTGCAAGGCTATTTGGTATGAAGCTTCATTGATAGGAGCCCTACCAAGATTGTTGAAATTATAGTGCTGGGGCCAAAAATGTCCCCGCCCCTGGGCCCTTTGGTTTTACATGGGCTTATATAGAAAAATCTTCTTCTCTGAAACCATAAGGCCCAGGTCTTGGATTTTTGGTATGAAGCTTCATCTAGTGGACCCCTACCAAGATTGTTCAAATTATAGTGCTGGGGCCAAAAATGCCCCTGCCCTGGGGCCCTTTGGTTTTACATGGGCTTATATAGGGGAAATCTGTAAAAATCTTCTTCTCTGAAACTGCAAGGCCCAGGTCTTTGATATTTGATATGAAGCTTCATCTAGTGGACCCCTACCAAGATTGTTCAAGTTATAGTGCTGGGGCCAAAAATGCTCCCGCCCTGGGGCCCTTTGATTTTACATAGGCTTATGTAGGGAAAATCTTTAAAAATCTTCTCTGAAACTGCAAGGCCCAGGTCTTTTATATTTGGTATGAAGCTTCATCTTGTGGACCTCTACCAAGATTGTTCAAATTATAGCCTGGGGCCAAACATGCCCCCCCCCCCTCCCCACCTCTGGTCCGGGGCCCTTTGGTTTTACATAGACTTATATAGGGAAAATCTTGAAAAATCTTCTTCTCTGAAACCACAAGGCCTAGGTCTTTGATATATGGTATGAAGCTTCAGCTAATGGACCTCTACCAAGATTGTTCAAATTATAGCCCTGAGGCCAAAAATGCCCCCGCCTCGGGGCCCTTTGGTTTTACATAGACTTATATAGGGAAAATCTTTAAAATTTTCTTCTGTGAAACCACAAGGCCTAGGTCTTTGATATTTGGTGTGAAATTTCATCTAGTGGACCTCTATCAAGATTAATCAAATTATAGCCCTGGGGCCAAAAATGCCCCCGCCCTGAGACCCTTTGGTTTTACATAGACTTATATAGGGAAATCTTTAAAAATCTTCTTCTCTGAAACTGCAAGTCCCATGTCTTTGATATTTTGTATGGAGCTTCATCTAGTGGACAATTATAGCTTTTTGTTGATATTTGGTATGAACCTTCACCTTTTTAGCCCCTCCTCAACATAAAGCACATTATAACCTTGGGGTCAATAATGGCCCTCCCCGGGGCCCACTCGTTACTCTATGGATCAGGTGAGCGATCCAGGGCCATCATGGCCCTCTTGTTTCGTTATAGTTTTAGGACCTCATTTCTTCTTTACCGTATGAAAGATTCAGTTCATTATTGCTGAGGTGACAGATACTTGTCTCATAATTATCAGCAGCATCCGCTTCCATGACCGTGACCTTCAGATCAAAGTCAGGGTCACAGACATACTTTTTAGCTCAACTGAACAAATGGTTCTACTGTCCTTGCATTTGCTGTTTGTCGCCCGTGTTGATTGAAATGGTTACAATATTGCGATGAAAACATGCCTGTTTACATGGATGTGGATTAAATGGAATAAAAAGGGATACTAATGTTACAGACTTGAACCATTCATGATCCCGGATATTAATATAGCACTGGATTCTTTCTTTGTGACTTTGTTTCTGTTATGGGTCTGAAAATTTGCCTTCTCGCGACTTAAGTCAAAGTGCAACTCCCGGTGAGCTATCATGTCCAGCGACAGGTCTTATTGAACTTAACCCAAGCAAACCTATTAGAAAGTTTTAGCAAGATTCGACCAAAACTGAAGGGGCTTCGGAGATGACGACAAGGTCGACAAAGACATTCAGCAATCAAGGAGACATAACTCCACATGATGCCGACCTCACCAGTTTTTGGAGTCATGCGAGCTTCATCCCCAGCCTATATTCCAATGGGTAAATTTAAAAAATATCTGATCAAAACTGGAGGCAATACAGTGATGACAATCATTTTCCCATTTAAGTCTATGGGACATTGTGGTTGCCATAGCAACCAAAGTTTTTATACAATTTCGAGTAAAAGGATATGTCATCAATCCCCCCGGCCCCGCCCATCGGGGCTTGAAGAAATAGGTTGCATGATGCTTCCACACAGAGCTGAAACCGACCCGCTCATGAGTACTGGTCAACCGCTTTGAGGATCTAAGCCTGCCCAGCCAAAGCGGTGCGAGTCGGACTGTCCATGCTTATAAACCTATTGATTTCATTGGGAGGCAGGGCTTCAGATGTCATTTCATCTCAATGTCGGGTAAAAGTCCCACAAAATTGAAAGCAACGTCTCCAAAATGACCTATACACTGTTGACGGGGACGTTAAACCTCAAACCAAACAAACAAATCAATCCTCCACCAGTGTCATGCTACAAATAAGAAAAGATTGAGATCAGCCTGCAGATTGCCGAGATATAACTGGTCAAAGGTATGGACGGACGGACGACAGACGGATGAAGGATTGACTACCATGGATCCTATAAACTCCACCAGAACTTTCAGCCCAGGTGGGCTAAAACAGGCAAATGAGAAGTGGAGTTTAAACGATTTATGTAATTGTCACAAGCCCTGTCCTCTTTTGCTGTTTCCTTGAATGTGTCACCGGGGTGAAAAAAGAACATGGCTCGACCGGGACTTGAATCAAGGACCTCTCGCATATTGTGTGAACCCTCTACCGACTGAGTTTCTGAGCCACAGGGTCGGCCTGTTATTTCATCACCAAACTCGTCCTATCCATCTTTAAGTTTTTCAGTACAGCTGCGAGACTTATTTTTCATACTCTTTCATACACTCAGACGCGTTGCTAGACCCACACTGAACCACCAAATGTCACAGGGGTGGAAAAAGAACATTGCTCGACAGGTACTCAAACCCAGGGCCTCTCCTATATTGTGCGAAAAACTCCAAGCCACACGGTCGACCTGTTATATTTACCCCCTGCCTAATGAGAATGTTCCCGAATTTCTAAGTCCTATCCAACCGGCTACGAGACATTTTTCATACTCTTTCATGCCCTCAGACGTGGTGGTTACCAAATGTCACAGGGGAGGCAAAAGAACATGGCTCGACCGGGACTCCAAACCCAGGGCCTCTGGCATACCATGCGAACGCTATACCGATGGAGCTAACGAGCCACACGGTCGACCTGTTACATTCCCAAACATGTTTATTTATCCAACCAAGAGTTCATCACAGTCATAAGGTCCTTGGTCCAACAAAATAAGTTACATTTTTTCTTATTTCTGTTGGTCCTTTTTCTAATTGCCTCTTGCAGGAGATTTTAACAATACCATTTCGATAACACACCCGTACGACATAATGCATTTTTTACCTCTCCAAAATGGCTACTGTTCTGATGAAAATCCTTGATATTTTTCCTGTAGATGCTCAAAACATAGGTTGTGTGTGCTCGTTAGAACCGCCTCACTGAGGCGGTTCTAACGAGTACCCACAACCTATGTCTTGGAGCAGAAATAAGAAAAATAATGAATACCCCGTAAACCCCAGTTTTCTCTATATAAAATGGGGGTTTAGGGGGGTCTTCATTTCACGGACTTGTTCACGTGATGCCCACAACATTTGTTTCTAACATGAAATAAGAAACATTGTCCCTTAATCCATTGCTGCCTAATGGACTGTTCTACCTTGTACTATGGACAGATACAAATCCATTTGTCATTTTATCATTGTTTGCAAATTTTTTGTTTATTTATTTATTTACTTATTTTCATCCAGCCAGGGCTCGAGAAACTGATGAATCCAAATCGGTCCAGCCAGATTTCGCCAAAAATTACGGAAATTGCCGATCGGTTTCGGTAATTTCCGTAAACGTCCTTGGCGATTTGCGATTTCAAAATGTGTTATTACCATAACGAATGACATACCAATGTTGCTCTTACACATGTCAACGGATATGAGCACCAGTATCTCGATTATAAACAGCACATTGTTCAGATTTCATCTACTTTCATTTTCTACGCCAGATTTCATCTACTTTTATTTTCCCAATATCCGGGTCACTCAGAACCTGAAGACCGCTACAGGGAAACAACCGATGTGGGGCAGTCAAACACCAGTTCCATGGTCACTATATAAACCTTTAAAATATTTCACGCATTTTATTTTGCCCAAATTGCTTTGTTTACAAATGGCGACCGATTTTGCAGCCACGTGGTCGGAAAATGACGTCATGCGGTTTCCATTTACACAATACACATTAATGCAGTCAAGGACGTAACACACACACCTGTTTTATGTCATTGATTTTAATAGAGCGTTTTTCTTAAAAAAAAAATCGCTTTGAACAGGTTAAAAAATCGAAAAACATTTCTTTAATCTCGAACCAAAACATGACCGAACGAGAGTCATTGAAAATCTTACATGGCCGAACTGAGTTTTAAAGAATATAAATACATATTTCAAGATTATGCAAGCCTTGCAAATCGCTTTGTCTACAAATGATGACCGATTTTGAAGCCACGTGATCGGAAAATCACGTCATGCTTTTTCATTTTAATTCATTTAAGGGCGTCATACACACGTGGTTTATGTTATTGGTTTCAATGGAGCGTATTTCTTAAATAAAAATATCATTTGGAATGGGTGAAATAAGGCATTTTCCCTCGAAGGCATAACACGCAATGGCCAGACATGACAGGTGTGTATTGAAAATTGCGCCCTGTGAAAAAAAAAAAACAATTTTATATTCAAATACCAGTTCTATAGTAAGCCATAAATTAATGACTTGTGTAAACAAACTAGCGTATGCCCTGCATAGATTGACCTAATTTTCTCACCTTGCCAGCTTGCTGCTAACGCCTGAGGCCAGTGTTCACGGTTTAATAATTTTGACACACGGGTCAAATTTCGCTGCGATAAGATCAAAGAACCAGACATGGACTTGTCCAATTTTCACCTAGTTAGATAATGAACCAGTCTAACACCTTCTGCTGTAGGTGTCTTTTGTATACCTGCTTGGATTATCAGTGGCAAACAGTCAGCTTGTTATTACAACAATGATTTAGCGAAAATTTTCGAACCGATTTTTTAAAAATGTTATAGAATTATGGACCGATTTTTTAATCTTCTTCTGAAGTCAAAATCGGTTTATGGAAGGCAAATTCGGTCCAGAACCGGAAAACCGATATTTTCTCGAGCCCTGCATCCAGCCAATGATTACACGTCGCATTTTGCTGCATATAATCTGAGCCTGAATTGCCTTTTAGGGCACTAGGCAAAACCGGGTAAACCTTGTTGCTCTTTAAAGTAAAAACTTAAAGATTCCGTGAGGCAGGTTAGTGTTAAATGCAACTAAATTACTGAAATTTATTTGATATTCATAAACATTGTATATAAACAGTTTTGATTGCCAATATATATGAAGTTATGCACAATAAATTTGCAATAGATTATTGCATGTTTTTGTTTTTTTGATTTGAGTCTTAACATCCCTGTAAACACTATACAGGTCATTTTGGGGACCTTGTTTACAATTTTGTGGGATTTTTAACTAACATTGAGATGAAATGACATCTCAAGCCCTGCCACCCAATGAAACCAAAAGGGTTAAACATTATAAGCATGGACGTCGCATCGCTTTGCCTGTGCAGGCTTAGATTCTCTAGCAGTTTACCAGTACACATGTGCAATCAGTTTCAGCTCTGCGTGGAAGCATCATGCAGCCCATCTATTTCTTCAAGCCCCGATTGGTGGGGGCTGGAGACTATTGCATGCGACAGACTATTGGGTGTAATACTGCAAAACCTGCAAAACGACATGACCACTCAAGTTATATCAGACTTTCAATAGAAAGGCCAGCACATACTGATCATTCTCCCCACGCTTTTCAAAGAAAAAGTAGGGATATTGTAATGTTCCTCGTCATCCGTCTGTCCGTCCATCCATCGCACCTACGTCCATCCGTTCGTCCGTCTTACCGGATAACTCCTCCTAGACGGTTATAGATAGAAACTAGAAACTTTGGGACCTGATAGATCTTTGGACTGGGGAGTGCATGACTTTTTCGGAATTTTGATCACACCCCTAGGGGTGGGTCAAGGGGGTGGGGCCTGCGGGGGTCAAAAATCAAAGCTTATCGTATCAAAGCAAACGGCATGATGAGTAGATTATGTAGTGGAGTGGGGATATGCAATGGCTTTCCATCGACTGCGCAGTTCTAGTTTATTAACCCATTTGGTACCAGAAACCCCAAAACGGGTTTTTGGCAAACAGTGCAGGCCCAGATCAGATGCCACAGAACGTGGTGTCTGATCAGGGCCTACACTGTTTGCAAAAAGTTCAGCCATTTTCTGACATCCCTAAATTTTGAAATGAACTCCTGCTATATATAAGAAGGAAGAGACCATCTGTCCATTTGGTACAAAAAGGTTAATTAATTGTAAATACCTCACATTATCAGGAGCATATACATAAGTGAGTGACATTATAAAAGGGTCCTTGGCTACTGATGCTTACAAGCCATGCACAGTCTTTTATTGGGTGCATTTCTTACAAAAACACGCCAATACAAATGCATTGTAAACTTTACTGCCCAAAAAATGAACATTTTAAGAGGTAAAAGTGTAATATTTTTCTTATTTCTGCTCAAAATATCGATTGTGGGTACGTGTTAGAACCGCCTCATTGAGGTGGTTCTAATGAGTACCCACAATCTATATTTTAGAGCAGAAATAAGAAAAATAAGGTGTACCCCTGTAGACCCCTGTTTTACTATATAAAAGTGGGGTTCAAGGGGGTCAACATTATATAGGCGTGTTTTCATGATGTTAGGTTTTTTTTCAAAAATGCTAAAACCAAACAACTCCTTCTTACAACCCCCCCCCCCCCCCCCCCCCCACAAATCAGCAACTTAAAAGCATCAAGAAGCAAGATAGAAGTACATGTATGAGAGTTAAATAAATGTACTCTGTAAATTCAGCACAAAGCAAGTATAAACAGCTATCTCAGTCCAAATGAAAGTTTATTTATTTTACTGCAAGATTCAGGGGTTTGAGAATCTGGCTTATGTCAGTAATGATTGAAACCAAGATAGCACTGGAAAGGTCACTGTGGAAGTTTTGCACAATTTCAGTACCTTGTGAGCCGGACTGGATTGTGAAATTACTTGACAGAAATGTTAACCATCATGAGTCCACGTGGTGCATGCTAGACCCAGGTCGATACCTCCAAGATCAAGGTCATACTAAGAGGTCAAAGGTAAAAAAGTTTTGTTTTTTTTGTGTCCAGTCAATAACTTTTTTATTTCTGGATGAACTTTATAAAGTAACCATGCAGAAATGTGCACCGTCATTAGACCATGAGTCATGTGCAAGACCAAGGTCCATACCTCCAATGTCAAGGTCATACCTAGAGATCAAAGGTAAAAAAGGGACAGTCAATAATTGCCTTATTCTTTGGTGGATTATGAAAGTGCTTGGCTGAAATTTTAACCATCATGAGACGATGTGTTGTACCTCAAAGGTCAAGGCCATACTCAGAGGTCAAAGATAAAAAGGGGCTTTTTCGTGTACGGCCAATAACTTTTTTATTTTAAAGTTACTTTGCAGAAATGTTCATCTTCATTAGATGATGTGTTGCACACAAGACCCAGCTCAATACCTCCAGTGTCAAGATTATACTTAGAGGTCAAAAACGGGGGAGACATCTGTGTTTTTGTAGAAAAACAAATTCTAGTTATTAAATATTTTCCGTTGTCATTCTCAGACCCTGCTAATTCAAGAAGGGCAGGTGTCATTTACTGTCCAAAGGAAGTGCACATTGCTGGTTACCAACTCACAAGGTTTACGATTTTACTAGAAACAGTGTGGTTTGATTTACTTAACTGACTGACAAGACATTAAACATATTGTTAAACTAGGTCATCAAGCTTCAAAAGCAAAGTTTTTTTTCCTGCTTTTCCCTTGTATCATTAAGGGGAATAGATACACCTCCAGAGGAGGCAACTCCTGCAAAAGTATTTTTGTCTCCCATGTCAATAGTGGTCAACTCTTAAAGAAAGGAAATTCTTTATTTTAAGAGTAGACCCATTTTTCAGTGGGATAGGGATTATAGAAAAGCGAACAGGAAGTCCCATAAGTTGTCTCCCTTTTAAAAATGGCGGGGAAAATCTGCAAGGTGTTCCCATTCCACTTAATTCTTACACATCATACCTTTATAGGCAATGGAAAGGAACTGTGGTTTTTTTCTAAAATAAATTACATGCATGAAGAGCTTGACATAGAAAGCTGCCATTTTGTGATGTCACTTTAATATTCCCTGACGTTAGATGGTGCAATATCATTTTCTGAGCTGTGATTTATTCTGCAATTAATTACATGGATGAAGAACCTGACGTAAAAAGCTGCCATTTTACAATGTCACTGATAGATTCTCTGACATTAGATGGGGTAATGTCATTTTCTGGCATCAAAAAGGTTACAAGGACTTGAATGCATGTAATACAGTCTGTAATTTTGGTGGGATTTCATCTAACAATGGCCAAATGTTTGAAGGAAACAACACAGTTATTGTCGATTTCTAGTGTGTTAAAATAGAAATAGATTAGCTCCAGCGTGTGAATTGTTGAGTTAGTTTTAATAGACAAATCACTTGCACTATAGTCCCATAATTTGATCTCATTTACAGCTCAACACTCAACAACTCGCTGCTAGACCTGATCTATTTCTTAATTAAAAGAAGCATTGCAATATCATGATGGTTATGATAACAGAATGCTGTTTTATGTTTATAACGACTGACAACTGTGATGATAATGATGATGATGATGATGATGACTGATTGATTCATGACCAATAAAAAGAAAAAAATAATATAGTACAGTCAGCTCTCTTTATACCGACATTTGTTATAATGGAAAAACTAGTTATAACAACAGTTTAAATGGAATGAATTCTTAGCTCAAGTCTTAGCCTCGATTCCGAGCGATGTAGGCTTCCCTTGGGTTAGAAATGTCCAAATCTAATCCTTAGTCATGAACGATTCTTGTAATTTAATACTCCAAGAAACAAATGTTATAGATATTTGTTAGAATCACCACACCGAGGCGATTCTAACAAATGGCTATAACATTTGGTTCTTGGAGTAATGATGTGGAAAAGACCTTTTAAAACCTACGCTACTTTTAACTGGGATTCTTTATAACTGCAAATTCATTATAACGGCACAATATTAGGGAACAAATACTGTCATAATAACGAGGGTACTCTGTACAATATTATACGAATACATAGGACCCATTTAATCGACTTAATTACATGTACATCTGTGCCTTGCAGGGTAACAAAGCTGATTCTACAGCCAAGACAACAGCAGGTGTAGATGATGATTATGAGGATGAAGATGATGGGGAAGCAGAAGATATGGAGGCTTTTGAAGAGAGTGGGATGTTGGAGGAAGAAGATACAGTAAGCTAGTCCAGGCCCCGAGTTTATAAAACTTTTTTCATGCTCAACTCAACTGAGCATGAAGTTTGTAGTGCTCGTAAAAATTGAAATACAAATAAGTTGAGCGATTTTCTTTTCTCAGTTAGCAGGGAATGTTATTTGTCCTGCTCATCAATTTGAAAATGCCAACATTTGTTGGCATTTTCAAATTCATGAGCAGGGCAAATTTCATGCTCTCGTGAGCTGAGCATGAGAAAAGGTTTTATTACCTAGGGGCCTGTTCCATTCAGATAACATCACGTGAACAAGTCCGTGAAATGAACACCCCCCTAAAACTCCACTTATATAGAAAAACCGGGGTTGATGGGGGTATATATTATTTTTCTTATTTCTGCACCAAGACAGGTTGTTGGTACTTGTTAGAACCACCTCAACGAGGCGGTTCTAACCAGCACCCACAACTTATGTAAGACAAATGTTGTGGGTACTCGTTAGAACTGCCTCAATGAGGCGGTTCTAACGAGCACCCACAACCTATGTTTGCAGTATAAATAAGAAAAATGTCACGGATTTTCATCAGAAAAATAGCCATTAAAATGCACTATGTTGCACAGATGTGTTATCGTAATGACATATACCTTATCAATATGAACCTTGTCAAAAGGAGCCCTGTCTTTTTGGGCTTGTGACCGGATGCGACACAAACCAAACTGCTCAGTTACACAGACTACTAAGAGTCTTAAAATTTTAGATATAGAAGCTAGAGGTTGGCCCCCTGCCCATAGGGGCTTGAAGAAATATGTAAGCTGCATGATGCTTCCACGCAGAGCTGAATCGGGTCCGCACACTAGAACTGGTAAACCGCTTAGAGGATCTAAGCCTGTCCAGGAACCGCGGTGCGAGGCAGACCGTCCATGCTAATAAACCCTATTGGTTTCATTGGGCGACAGGGCTTGAGATGTCATTTCATCTCAGTGTCGGGTAAAAGTCCCACAAAATTGGAAGCAACGTCTCCAAAATGACCTTTACAGTGTTGACGGGGACGTTAAACCTCAAATCAAACAACAAAACAAAAGATGGGGCAAATACAGCATATTTTGTACAAAATTTTCATGTATGATGGTCATATGATTGCCATGCAGAAAAATTTCCACAGACTATCATTTTCATACACAAATCTTACAGCAGTACTTAATCCTATGTACATGCATATGATATGCTGGTAGAACACTTACATGTTTAACAGGATTATGTTTCGTGGTAACTAGTGTGACATATACATGTAACTTTGGCTACTCAATTGAATGCCAGCCTTCTGTAGTTCACTTGTATGCCTATCTGACTATGTTGGTCAACTACATTCTTTTATGGAGATGTTCTTCAGTCATTCTTTCCCTATTGCTGATTGAACCAAATGGAATCTTCTCCTTTTATATGGCAGCAGTCCATTTTGAAATTTAGGGGTGACAGGTTGTGTTATCTTAAAAATTTATTTGGAAAATAGCCAATGCAAATAGTGTAGGCCCATTCTGCGACATCTGATCTGGGCCTGCTCTGTTTGCCAGGGTTTCCGTTTTGGGATTTCCAGTACAAAATGGGTTGATTCTAATATTTCTAGCAAAACAAAAACATTGTAAGAGAATGAATTTAGATTTTTATTATTTTTTTGCTTGTTAAAATACATAATATAGTGCATAGAATCATATGCCATTGGATATGAACACAACCTTTGTGACCTTGTGAGTATGATTGCTGACTCTAAATCATAAGCTGTCTCATTAATGTTGGTTTAAAATTTACCTGTGTCAGATGTGAGAAGCCAAGTTCTGCAAATGATTTTCAGTTGATTTTGCCAGATACTCCAATTTTTGCCCACCTCTGATTTACAATCAACTACTTTCATAGAAATATTCTTGAAATTATCAAGAAAATGCAGGTATATGAAGTGAATATTTTAACTAGGAAGTTTTTAGAAGAATTTTCAAGCAAGTTTATTCCTGGATGATTTGTGCTGGGGCACAGCATTTCCTACAATTTACATGTGTGCCCAGCAAAAACTCATAGCAGAGTCTTCTTCGTGCACTCTTAAGTATAGCTAAAGGCACAGTGCTGCTTCATGCAGCAAGAGAAGTCTCTGATCAGACTATATGGATGGACAGGCTGATCTGATTCTTCGGTGGGCCCACATATAAATTGTAGGAAATGCTGTGCCCGGCTTATTTGTTTTGTTCTTTTGTTTCTAGGCAACATTAAATGTAGCACCAAATGTACAGAGACAGATATCAGAGTCAGAAAGTGGAGTATTACAGACTAGGACCTATGATCTAAATATAACATATGACAAATATTACCAAACACCTAGGTTATGGCTATATGGGTATGATGAGGTAAATATTTTGAAGCTGTGGAGCCAGTTGTTCAAAGCCTCATTAGCTTAACGAGCTCATTAGTGGTTATATTGTTAACTGTTCTAGCAAGTACAATATCTAAAATTTTGTTATTTTTGCTGAAAAAATGTGAGCAGCTTTTGCATCTGCAAAAGCTGCTCACATTTTTTCAGCAAAAACTTTAAGCATATTTGCCATATTTAATAATCAAAGTTGTAATGATACATTAACTAAGGATGTCGTTAGTTTTGAACAACTGGCCGCTGAATGAGACTTGTTACCTTTTTAGAAGAGGAAAGTCTTTCAAAAATCTCCCTCTTGTCAGTAGTTGTCTACTCTTAATGGAAATGATTCACTTCTGAGGAACTAAATAAGCCTTTCTTTTGAAACTACACCCAAAAGTAATAAAGGAACAGATCTTCTTAACTCTTGTTCTGCAAATGTTTATAAATAGAGAATACCAGGCTCGCTTCTTTTGATATTGAGGTTTATCAAGCAAGGCTTCGAGAATGTGTGTAGAATAGCAAGGCTTTCTGACTGATTTTATACACGTTCTTATTGCAGAGCCTGATAAACTTGATATCAAATGACACGAAACTGGTATTCTGTTTATCAGTTTATCCCCATTTACGCTCTTAAATTGGCAGTTTATGATCAGTTATCAATTATCCTCAGTGTCCCAACATTTAGGGGCGCAATAATTGACCGATAGATTTAGTATCAGCCGACCATAATTTTTCCTACAGAAATGTTTTTTAAAGTAATTTTTCAAGTAATAGCATTTTTGCCATTTTTTCAGTAGTCCGGTTCATTCATAAAAGTTCAATGTCACATTGACCTGATAAAGCTTACTTGAGCTGAGATAGCATATCTTTTTCAAGCCAGTGTGTTACAGTGCAATTGATATAGGGGATAACTGATGGCTCTTGTTCTGCTAAATATTTAATGAAGCCACACCCATCTCTGACTTTCAATCAATCAGTTTACTTGATGTAATTTATTCCTACAAATTACCTGATTGATTGGCAAAAAATGTAGATCCAGATCGGATGACTGATCTATATCTACACTGTTTACAAAGGTAGTGTATATTCTGGTTTTGAAAACAGAATAAGGGTTATGAGTAGCCCCCATGCAGAGCTAAAACAGGCCAAACATTTGAGTACTGGTTGTCTACTTAGAAGGTCAAGGACTGTGCAGGCAATGTGGTGAGTCGGATCTTCCCTTAAAACCATAGCGGTCTCTGTAGGTGGTAGGGCTTGATATGTCATTTCATCTCAACACAAACCAACAAAGACCCTTAAGCAAGGAGCAAATCTTATTAAAAGAATTTCCCCATCTATCGATACATGTATTCCCCGTTATAATGAGATACTTGGATTTTAACTTTTGTAACTACCAGACAACTATCAAAATTTGCTATAATACATCACAACGACTTTTTAGCATCATTATTGGGGTCAAAACAGGAACTGTGTCAGTAAAATAACCATGTTATATCCAAACAAAATTATATCACAACAAAAATGTACAGATAAGAGGGAAAAATGACCATTTATCTGTACATTTTTGTTTTCTCTATAATCTGTACATTTTTGGGATCTACAAACCCTGTTATAACAAAAATAAAAGTGGAGGCAATGATCAGGAATCGATACAATTAACCCACAGCTCCCATCAGAGACACCAAAGGGGAAGAAACTCAAGAAACACAAACATGAAACAACTAGACATTAACAGCGGAAAGCCAAAAGGACAGTTACTTTCCAACAAAATGGCCAATAGGCTATCCAAAATAAAATAATATAAGTGACACAAACACAAAAACTATGTTGTATTGAATGGTGTTGTGAAGAGGTGTTGGTGTATTGTGATATTAAACTGTCACCAAGTTGGTCTTGACATTCCATTTTAATTGTCCTTTCACATTTGCATGTTTGTTTTGCACTTGCCTTAAAGCAAGGATGAATATTTCATTTAAGCTGTTTTAAATATTTCAGTGAAATGAAATGATTAATTAAAGGAGATGATTTGGTGTATGCACAGAATGATCTAAGTTTTCCCTGGATGCACTTAAAGCAAAATGCTCTTGCAGTGCTGCTCACATCTTAACCCTTGACCTGCTGAATATTTAAATATGCCACACCCATTCCAATTATCAACCAATCAGGTCATTTAATGCAAATTATTGCAACAAATTCACAATCTGAATGACAAACAAGGCAGATTCTTCAGAAGCCATCTGATCTGGATCTGCATTGTTTGAAAGATCAGACTTATCCGGGCACAGCAGGACAAGGGTTAATATTTTTCTGTTGAAACATTTTTGTTTAAACAGCTGAGAAAACCACTTTCAGTAGAGCAAATGTATGAAGATTTTAGTCAAGACCATGCAAAGAAAACAGTTACCATGGAAGCACATCCAAACTTACCTGGTCCACCAATGGCTTCAGTACATCCTTGCAGGTAATAACAAGTTGGTATATTTTCTCAAAGTTGGATATTTCGGGAGTAAAGGATAACTAAAGTTAAGCAGCAGGTAATGTGTACATCTTGAGAACAAGGGTAGTCTTAACATTTTCACCCCTTAGTACCTGAAATAGACCCTTAGAACATCAAAAGAATTACTTTCACAGGAGTGAAAATACAACTTTCGATGTTTATAAGGGAAATAAATATTGACCTTTATTTTGAAAATGAAAGAAGTCAGATTTTCTGTTTCTTTTAACCATTATTGCAATTCTAAACCATTATCTGGTATGGCAATTTTACATCGATTTAGAAGTGTTCAGGATTTATACTGGGTATAACATTGGATGTAAACTAAAAGTCTGCACATGGAAAGTAGCTTGGAATGTTAGTTTAACAAATGGTTCACTTGAATTTTGCAAACAAATACTGTCCACAATTAGCTTAGCTGACCTGGCATCACATGCATTAATTATGTTACTTTGGTTGCTACCAAAGATAAAATACTCCTCTTTGACTACCATATGGATCCTAAGTGAAGGAACAGATAGGCTTATGCACACAGTGCAGATCCAGATCAGACTCTTCAGTCTGATCAGGGTTTACACTGTTTGCCATTCCATTTGCATCTTTTGTACTCCTTGCAGGATCCTGGGACAAATCTATTAAAGTCATTAGAGAATTTCAGCAAGTTCTCAAGGTGTCCAAATTTTTAGGATTTTTTTGGTATTTTTCTTTGCATATTATCTCCCTTACCAGACAGAAACTCACATCAGTAAGAAACCTCTTGCTAATGCAAGATTTTTACATAAAATTAACCCTTCTCTTGCTGAATATTCAGTTTAGCCACACCCATTTCTGACTTTAAACCAATCAGATTACTTGATGCAATTTATTCCTACAAATTCATAAATTGAATGTCAAACAGTGTAGATCCTGATCAGATGGCTTCTTTAGAAGCCATCTGATCTGGATCTACACTGTTTCTAAAGAAAAGGGTTGTTGTGAACAGCATGATAAGAGTTAAAGCAATTATATTGACTATATTATTAGTTATCAGGAGCCAGTATACATAAGAAATAGAAGAATTGAAAAGGTAGCCATAAATTACTCACATCATGCCTGATAACTTATCTCTGCACTAGCACTCAGTAGGCAGGCTAGATAATCTATTTTCAGTGATGCCATTGCCATCGATAATAAATTAGTAATCACTGAGGATTATATCATAATTTTACCTATCTAGCTTTCTGCCTGAGCATGACTCTTACCATATGTTATACTGTACTGTATGTTTTCAAACAATCAGGCCTGAGCAAACAGTGTAGACCCAGATGAGACGCAACAGAATGCGGCGTCTCATTGGGGTCTGCACTGTTTGCCACTCACCCAGTCATTTTAGACACAACATTGGGTAGTAAAGTGTACCAATCAAATAATCCATTACTAGCAAATTAATAATGATAATCATTTTTCTGGAATCTATGGATCGATTGATTATACGATTAATCACCTCGCCAGGATCTAGAACCACCCCACCTAGAGCAATTTTTCACATACATAGAGGTGTCCAATCATTTAAGTTGGACTGTACATTCTATCAATTGTTGAGTAGCACTATACTAGTTTGAACATTGTTATATACCTGTCACGTCCTTCTTTGAAAAATGAAAATGTTGTAATCAACATCATTTTGTGCTTCTTCATCTATTTTTAGCTCACCTGTCACATAGTGACGAGGTGAGCTTTTGGGATCACTTTTCGCCTGTCGTGCGTCAGTGCGTCCATGCATCCGTAAACAATTTCTTCAAACGCCATCTCCACATAAACCACTGATCTGATTTTGACCAAACTTCACAGGAATGATCCTTAGGTGGTCCCCTTTCAAAGTTGTTCAAATGGTTCTGGTCAGTTGCACATTAAGGTCACAGGAGCGAAAAATAGATTTTTAGCTCACCTGTCACGTAGTGAGGAGGTGAGCTTTTGGGATCACTTTTTGTCCGTCGTGCATGCATAAACTTTTTCTTCAAACGACATCTCCTCCTAAACCAGTGAATGGATTTTGATATAATTTCACAGGAATGTTCCTTGGATGACCCTCTTTCAAAATTGCCTAAATCATTCCGCTCCGTTAAACAAAATGGCCGCCAGAGCTAAAAATAGAAAAAAACTTTAAATGACATCTCCTCCTAGGCAAATGGTCCGATTTGAAAATAATTTCACAGGAATTTTCCTTGAGTGACCCTCTTTCAAAATTGCCTACATCGTTCTGCTCTGTTCAACAAAATGGCCGCCAGAGCTAAAAATAGATAAACTTTTAAATGACATCTCCTCCTAGGCAAATGGTCCGATTTGAAAATAATGTCACAGGAATGTTCCTTGAGTGACCCTCTTTCAAGATTGCCTATATCGTTCTGCTCCGTTAAACAAAATGACCGGCAGAGCTAAAAATAGAAAAACCTTTAAATGACATCTCCTCCTAGGCAAATTGCCCGATTGAAAATAATTTCACAGGAATGTTCCTTGAGTGACCCTCTTTCAAAATTGCCTAAATTGTTCTGCTCCGTTAAATAAAATGGCCACAAGAGCTAAAAATAGAAAAACCTTATACTGACATCTCCTCCTAGACAAATGGACCGATTTGAAAATAATTTCACAGGAATGTTCCTTGAGTGACCCTCTTTCAAAATTGCCTAAATCGTTCCGCTCCATCAAATAAAATGGCCACCACAGCTAAAAATAGAAAAACCTTTAAATGACATCTCCTCTAGGCAAATTGCCCTATTTGAAAATAATTTCCCAGGAATGTTCCTTGAGTGACCCTCTTTCAAAATTGCCTAAATCGTTCCGCTCCATTAAATAAAATGGCCACCAGAGCTAAAAATAGAAAAACCTTTTAATGACATCTCCCCTAGACAAATTGCCCTTTTTGAAAATAATTTCACAGGAATGTTCCTTGAGTGACCCTCTTTTAAAATTGCCTGAATAGTTCCGCTCCATTAAACAAAATGGCCACCAGAGCTAAAAATAGAAAAAACCTTTAAATGACATCTTCTCCTAGGCAAATGGCCTGATTTGAAAAGAATTTCACAGGAATGTTCCTAGAGTGACCCTCTTTCAAAATTGCCTAAATCGTTATGCTCCGTTAAACAAAATAGCCGCCAGAGCTAAAAATAGAAAAACCTTTCAATGACATCTCCTCCTAGGCAAATGGCCCAATTTGAAAATCATTTCACAGGAATGTTCCTTGAGTGACCCTCTTTCAAAATTGCCTAAATCGTTACGCTCCATTAAATAAAATGGCTGCCAGAGCTAAAAATAGAAAAACCTTTAAATGATATCTCCTCCTAGGCAAATGGCCCAATTTGAAATGAATTTCACAGGAATGTTCCTTGAGTGACCCCCGCCCCGGCCCATAGGGGTTTGAAGAAATATATGGGCTGCACGATGCTTCCACGCAGAGCTGAATCTGGCCCGCACACTAGTACTGGTAAACCGCTTAGAGGATCTAAGCCTGTCCAGGAACCGCGGTGCGAGGGGGACTGTCCATGCTAATAAACCCTATTGGTTTCATTGGGCGACAGGGCTTGAGATGTCATTTCATCTCAATGTTGGGTAAAAGTCCCACAAAATTGGAAGCAAGGTCTCCAAAATGACCTTTACAGTGTTGACGGGGACGTTAAACCTCAAATCAAACAAATCCTTGAGTGACCCTCTTTTAAAATTGCCAAAATCTTTCTGCTCTGTTAAACAAAATGGCCACCAGAGCTAAAAATAGAAAAAACCTTTAAATGACATCTCCTCCTAGGCAAATGGCTTGATTTGAAAATAATTTCACAGGATTGTTCCTTGAGTGACCCTCTTTCAAAATTGACTAAATCGTTCCGCTTAGTTAAACAAAATGGCCACCAGAGCTAAAAATAGAAAAACCTTTAAATGACATCTCCTCCTAGGCAAATTGCCCTATTTGAAAATAATTTCACAGGAATAGTCCTTCAGTGAACCTCTTTCAAAATTGCTTAAACTGTTCCGCTCTGTTAAATTAAATGGGAACCAGAGCTAAAAAATGAAAAACCTTCAAATTCCACTACAATGAAAAATAGCCTTCAAAGATAAAAGGCTTTGATCCACATCTCCTTAAAGCAGTGAATCCTTCATTTCCATAAGCTTTGAATAATCTTGGATTCAGGTGAGCGACTCAGGGCCATTATGGCCCTCTTGTTTTTAATGAAACTTAAAAAATCTTCTTCTCTGAAACCGCAAGGCCCAGGTCTCCGGTATTTGTTGTGTAGCTTCATCTAGTGGACCTCTACCAAGATTGTTCAAATTATACTCCTGGGGCTAGAAATCCCCCCCCCCCCCCCCCCCCCCGCCTCGGGGCCCTTTGGTTTTACATAGACTTAAATAGGGAAAAGCTCGTCTTATGGACCTCTATCAAGATTGTTCAAATTAAAGCCCTGGAGCCAAAATGTCCCAACCCCAGGCCCCTTGGTGTTTCATTGACTAATACTTTTATAGGAAAAATCTTAAAAAATCTTCTCCTCTGAAACCGCAAGGTCCAGATCTTTGATATTTGGTGTAGCTTCATCTAGTGGACCAAGATTGTTCAAATTATAGCCCTGGGGCCAAAAATGCCCCCGCCCCAGGGCCCTTTGGTATTACATTGACTTTTGTAGGGAAAGGCTTTAAAAATCTTCTTGTCTGAAACCAGAAGGCTCAGGTGTTTGATATTTGGTATGAAGCTTCCTCTTGTGGACCTCTTTCAAGATTGATCAAATTATAGCCCTGGGGCCAAAAATGCCCCCACCCCAGGCCCCTTTGGTTTTACATTGACTTATATAGGAAAAATCTTTAAAAATCTTCTTCTCTGAAACCACAAGGTCAAGGTCGTTGATATTTGGTGTGTAGCTTCATCTAGTGAATCTCTGTCAAGATTGTTCAAATTATAGCCATTGTGCCAAAATTGCCCGGGACCCTTTGGTTTTACATTGACTGATATTTGAAAAATCTTAAAAAAAAATCTTATTCTCTGAAACCTCAAGGCTTAGGCCTTCGATATTTGGTGTGAAGCTTCATCTAGTGGACGTCTATCAAGACTGTTCAAATTATAGCCCTGGGGCCAAAAATGCTCCCACCCTGGGGCCCTTTGGTTTTACATTTACTTATATAGGAAAAATATAAAAAAAGGTTCTCTGAAACCGCAAGGCTCAGTTCTTTGATATTTTGTGTGTAGCTTCATATAGTGGACCTGTACCAAAAATGCCCCTGCCCCGGGGCCCTTTGGTTTTACATTTACTTATATAGGGAAAACCTTTAAACATCTTCTTGTCTGAAACCAGAAGGCTCAGGTGTATGATATTTTGTATGAAGCTTCGTCTTGTGGTCTTCTATCAAGATTGTTCAAATTAAAGCCATGGGGCCATAAATGCCCCCACCCCGGGGCCCTTTGGTTTTATATTGACTTATTTAGGGAAAACGTTTAAAAATCTTCTTGTCTGAAACCGGACGGCTCAGTTCCTTGATATTTGGTATGAAGATTTGTCTAGTGTACCTAGACCAAGATTGTTCAAATTATAGCCCTGGGGCCGAAAATGGCCCTGCCCTGGGGCCTAGTGGTTTTATATAGACTTATATAAGGAAAACCTTTTAAAATCTTCCTGTTTGAAACCAGAAGGCTCCAGTCTTTGATATTTGGTATGAAGCTTCACCTTTTAGACCTCCCTAAAGATTATGTAAATTATAGCCCTGGGGCCAATATTGGCCCTCCCCGGGGCTCACTTGTTACACTGTGGATCAGGTGAGCGATCCAGGGCCATCATGGTCCTCTTGTTAAATTTTCTGCACTGTTTGTTTTGCCTTGGAGGCCCTGCAATAGTCTTTCTTGATGATAGATCATAAAGTGTTTTCTAGGGTCTCTCCCTTCCATTGAATCAGGAAGGGTAGTTGCCAGTTTCTGGTGAAAGAATGTGCATTGCACTGGTTTTATGATTATGTATAAGTCTGCCAAGAAAACATGTTAGTTATACTGACAGATTCAACATGACCTGATAAAACTTGACTGGGCCATTTCTTTAGAAATGTCTCTGGTCCATGTAAGTCTAATACAGACAGCAAAGACTCAGATCAGACTTTGATCTGCGAGTCTTCTGGCTGTTCCTGCTTCAAGAAAGATTTTTTCGGATGGAGTAAATTTTAGTGTGCTTCTTTTCTTTGTTTCTTGTAGGCATGCAGATGTTATGAAGAAGATAATAGAAATGGTGGCTGAAGGTGGAGGAGATCTAGGAGTCCATATGTATCCTTGTGTAATTCAGAGCTCATGGCCCCTGCCCATTGGGGCTTAAAGAAATAGATGGACTGCATGATGCTTCCGAGCAGAGCTGAAACTGACCACACACGAGTACTGGTAAACCACTTAGAGGATCTAAGCCTGCCCAGGCAAACCAGTGTGAGTCATACCGTCCATGGTTTCATTGGGCGACAGGACTTGAGATGTCATTTCATCTCAATGTCGGGTAAAAGTCCCATCTCCAAAATGACCTATACAGTGTTGACAGGAACGTTAGTCAAGTTAAACCTCAGATCAAACAAACAAAAACTCAGAGCTCCGGATATATATGTTGTGAGTGCTTATAAGAAATGCGACAATGTGGTGATTCTTACAAGTGGGTACTTGTTAGAAAAGCCTAAATGAAGCGATTCTTACAGGTACCCACAACCGTGGTTTCTATGGAGAAATAAGAAAAAGCACCCCCAAAGTCTCCTCAGCACTTCATCTTAACCCATAAAATGCCAATCACGACAAATGCCGTCTGCATTGGTGTCTGCCGGTTACATTAAAAGTCATTGTTGCAAACTGTAGACCCAGGTCAGACTGCTCCTGTAGGAGCAGTCTGATCTGGGTCCACACTGTTTGCCTGTTTGCAAAAATATTTTAAAAAGTTTGCAAAAAGATTCTGCAGAAGACATAAGCAGACAACATTTTTATATGTAGTTTTTCTTGGCATCTTAAGGGTTAACTGGAGCTCTTTATAACCCATTTTGTACCAGAAACCCTAAAATGTGTGATTTGACAAACAGTGCAGGCCCAGATTAGATGCTGCAGAATTTGGTGTCTGATCAGGACTTACACTGTTTTTGTTTGGTTTGGGGTTTAACGTCCCCATCAACACTGTAAAGGTAATTTTGGAGACGTTGCTTCCAATTTTGTGGGACTTTTACCCGACATTGAGATGAAATGACATCTCAAGCCCTGTCGCCCAATGAAACCAATAGGGTTTATTAGCATGGATGGTCCACCTCGCACTGTGGTTCCTGGACAGGCTTAGATCCACTAAGCGGTTTACCAGTACTAGTGTGGGGGCCAGATTCAGCTCTGCGTGGAAGCATCATGCAACCCATATATTTCTTCAAGCCCCTATGGGCAGGGGCCCGACTTACACTGTTTACAAAAGGTTAAACTAATTTCCAAATTAATTTGAAAAAAACATAGTCTGATACTGGTAAATTTTGAAATTGACTTGTACTATATATAAGGTGGAAGAATCCATTTAGTACAAAAATTGAAAATGTTTTAACAATACCATAACTTCAGCCATTTATTAGCCTTCGCTGACAAATATTTGGAGGTTGGCATGTTACTTACACCAGCAAAGACACAGATCAGCATCTGCACAGTCTGCTCTAGAGTCTTCACAAGTTATCTAGGGATGCTAAAGCAATCAAAGAGCGAAAAACTTGGGAAGACTTGTTTTGATTTGACTTTATTTGGAGTGCTCAGAGTGTGCCAGAGCAGCAAGCTGAAAATATTAACGAAACGATTGGCACATGTTTGAGTTAAATCCAGTGCGATTGTGAGGGTTTTATTTTGTATCCACATGGAAAGATTGTTCTCGGACTATCTGAAAACTGAAAAACTTCTATTTCAATAAATAACCTGCTTGCAACACACAACACAAATGGATATTGCAGGGTAATCCTGTATCAAAAAACTATCTCAAACATTTTTTTTTATCATTCAAATACTCATATAATTGTTCTTTTCTCATGTTTTTCGGGAGCATGTCAGCTGACTGCTATGCCAATACAACCTCAGATGAATGAACAAAGGAGTACTCTGAAGTGCTCTGATGCAGCTATTCCATCACACTTTAATTTGAATTTGCAGGCTTGGAATGGAGTAACAAATGTAGTCAGATCACCTAAATCAAGTTTTTCCCTTAACCCATTTAGTACCAGAAACCCCAAAACGGGTACCCTGCAAACAGTGCAGGCCCAGATCAGACGCCGCAGAATGCGTCGTCTGATCAGGGCCTCCAATGTTTGGTAATTTAAAAGTTCAGTCATTTTCCAAATGAATTTTGATGAAAACACAACCTGACACCCCTAAATTTTGAAATAAACTCCGATATATATAAGGAGGAAGATTCCATTTGGTACAAAAAGGGTTAAAATGCACCATTGGTGTGCAGACTGATCTAGACATAATCCTTAGTGCACCTGCTCATAGAGAGGACCTCACTTGAGTCATGAAACCATCAGAATTTTCATGAGTGCTTCTTTCAACACATGAGATGAAATACGTTTTATATTTTATCGAAAAGAAGTAAATTTTTATTTTATATGTGAAAAGAAGTAGTCCGGGCTGCTACTGGGAAAATAACATGGTCATGTTGTTTTTCACAATGTATTTTCAAATATCATATCTTTCCACAATGTGAAAATATAATTTTTTTTGTTTCAGATATGCATTGATTTCACTGCTAAGTATATGTCTCGTGACATATTTAGTATGTCAGTGTTTGTTTTTAGCTCACCTGTCACACATTGACAAGGTGAGCTTTTGTGATCACATTTTGTTGGTCGTCTGTCGTCAGTTCCTGTGTGCATCCGTCTGTTCATCCATAAACAATTTCTTCAAACCGACATTTCCTAAACCACTGTTCGGATTTTGACGAAACTTCACAGGAATGATCCTTAGTTGCTCCTATTTCATTTTTTTTTTTTCAAATGGTTCCAGTCCATTGCACATCTATGCCACAGGAGCTAAAAATAGATTTTTTGAACTGAAAACTTAAAAATATCTTATTCTCTGGAACTGCAAGGCTCATGTCTTGATAATTGGTATGAAGCTTCATCTAGTAAACCTCAAATATAATTTATCAGATTATAGTCTTGGGGGCCAAAATTGGCCCCACCCCAGGGCCCATGTTTTACATAAGCTTATATAGGGAAAATCTTAAAAAAATCTTATTCTCTGAAACTGCAAGGCCCAGGTCTTTGATATTTGGTATGAAGCTTCATTTAGTGCACCTCTATCAAGATTGTTCAAATTGTAACCTTTAAAAATCATCTTTTCAGATACCACAAGGCCTAGGTCTTTGATATTTGGTATGAAGCTTCTTCTAGTAGACCTTTACCCCAAGATTTTCAAATTATAGCCTTGTCCACAGGTGAGCGATACAGGGCCATCTTGGCCCTCTTGTTATCATTCTGATTCTTGTCTGTACATTATAAGGCTTTATTTCAGGGAACAGTTAACTTTAAACTTTTATTCCACTGACTATTATGTTTCCTTAACTCTATCTCAGGTATTTAATGATATTTCTCAAGTTTGTTCAAGCTGTCATTCCAACAATTGAGTATGATTACACGAGACACTTCAATTTGTGATAGAACGTCAAACTCTACAATAACTGATGCCAAACATGTTTCGGAACCAAGTGAACAATAACCAGAAGCCTTTAATTCTGGTCCAGTTGTTCAAAGCATCGTTAGTTTAATGAGCTCAAGCTCATTAGGAGCCAAAATGTTAGCAAGTACAATATCTAATAAAAGTGGAATTTTTGCTGAGAAATGTGTGAGCAGCTTTTGCTGCAAAAGCTACTCACATTTCTTCAGCAAAAACATCAGTTACTGATCGAAGTTTAAATGATACATTAACTATTGGTGTCATTAGGTTTGAACAACTGGACCCAGGGTCCAGTTATTCAAAACTAATGACATCATTAGTTAACAAATCGGTAAAACTTTGATCATTTAACATGGCAAAATATATTGATAGTTTTGCTTAAAAATGTTAGTAGCTCTTTCCTAATATATGCAAAAGCTGCTCACATTTCTTTCAGCAAAATACCAGAACAAAGACAGTTAACAATTTGAATCTTAACAAGCATGTTAAGCTAACGATGTTTTGAACAACTGGGCCGAAATGTTTTGAAATTTATTGATATGCGAGGCCTGGGTGACCGAGTGTGTAAGAGTGCTCAGAATCAGAACTGTTTACTGGTGACACATCCTCAGACAATCCTTCACCAGGACCTTAGACTGACAGAACTAGTCCCTAGACCTCACAAGGGTGGTGAATCTAGAGATAGAGTCATCTGCAACTTCTGCAGACATCAAGAGAGAAGAGGGGAGCTCGTTCCAATCTGAGATTGTCCTAGGGATGAAGCTAAATCTTAATCCGAGTCTTAATCATTCGGCCTCACACGGTTGTGGGTTCTAGACTTGCTCGGGTCACGTTTGAGATGCCAAAGTTTTGCAACTGGATAGGTTCTTGTTTCCGGGTACTCTGATTTTCGCCCACCTTTGATTAACGATATACTTGAAAAAATATTGGAAAGGCCGTTAAACTAAAACCAAATCATATACATCTTATATGCTTAATTGTGCTTATTCCGTTTTTAATCTGTTTTGTACACAGAATGATACTTTGGATCAGGACCTACACCATTTGCAATACCTTCAGCCATTTTGCAAATAAATTTCAAAGATAACAGCCTGACATCAAATAGAATCATCTAAATATAAATAAGGACAGGTGCACTGCCGGTTTTGTGTGTAAACATAGCTGGATGAGTGATGAACAGTGTAGACCCTGATGAGATCTGCATTCTGGATTTTTTCAAGTTTTCCTATTTTATTGGGAGTACACAGAAAAGAATTACCTGATCTTCTATTTCAGAACTTGGCGTTCCATGTGAACTTTTACAAACTGTTTTGAGGTTTCCCATATAAGAATGGTAGAGCAAATGCAAGTTATGTGATATAACAAAAATTTTGGATCTTATATGATACCTCAAAGCTCTTGCTTTTCTTGTTTTTTTAGCTCACCTGTCACGTAGTGACAAGGTGAGCTTTTGGGATCACTTTTTGTCTGTCGTGCGTCCGTGCGTGCGTGCGTGCGTGCATCTGTGCGTCCGTAAACTTTTTCTTCAAACGACATCTCCTCCTAAACCACTGATCGGATTCTGACCGAACTTCACAGGAATGATCCTTTGGTGGTCCCCTTTCAAAGTTGTTCAAATGGTTCCGGTCCGTTGCACATGTAGGTCACAGTAGCCAAAAATAGATTTTTTTCACCGAAAACTTTAAAAATCTTCTTCTCTGAAACCGCAGGGCCCAGGTCTTTATATTTGGTATGAAGCTTCATCTAGTGGACCCCTACCAAGATTGTTCAAATTATAGTGCTTGGGCCAAAAATGCCCCCGCAACGGGGCCCTTTGGTTTTACATGGGCTTATATAGGGAAAATCTTTAAAAATCTTCTTCTCTGAAACCAGAAGGCCCAGGTCTTTGATATTTGGTATGAAGCTTCATCTAGTGGACCCCTTCCAAGATTGTTCAAATTATAGTGCTGGGGCCAAAAATGCCCCCGCACGTTGGCCCTTTTGGTTTTACATGGGCTTATATAGGGAAAATCTTTAAAAATCTTCTTCTCTGAAACCGCAAGGCCCAGGTCTTTGATATTTGGTATGAAGCTTCATCTAATGGACCCCTACCAAGATTGTTCAAATTATAGTGCTGGAGCTAAAAATGCCCCCGCACGGGGGCCCTTTGGTTTAACGTGGGCTTATATAGGGAAAATCTTGAAAAATCTTCTTCTCTGAAACCGCAAGGCCCAGGTCTTTGATATTTGGTATGAAGCTTCATCTAATGGACCCCTACCAAGATTGTTCAAATTATAGTGCTGGAGCTAAAAATGCCCCCGCACGGGGGCCCTTTGGTTTTACGTGGGCTTATATAGGGAAAATCTTGAAAAATCTTCTTCTCTGAAACCGCAAGTCCCAGGTCTTTTATATTTGGTATGAAGCTTCATCTAGTGGACCCCTACCAAGATTGTTCAAATTATAGTGCTGGGGCCAAAAATGCCCCTGCACCGGGGCCCTTTTGTTTTACATAGGCTTATATAGGGAAAATCTTTAAAAATCTTCTTCTCTGAAACCGCGAGGCCCAGGTCTTTGATATTTGGTATGAAGCTTCATCTAGTGGACCCCTACCAAGATTGTTCAAATTATAGTGCTGGAGCTAAAAAAGCCCCCGCACGGGGGCCCTTTGGTTTTACGTGGGCTTATATAGGGAAAATCTTGAAAAATCTTCTTCTCTGAAACCGCAAGGCCCAGATCTTTGATATTTGGTATGAAGCTTCATCTAGTGGACCCCTACCAAGATTGTTCAAATTATAGTGCTGGGGCCAAAAATGCCCCTGCACCGGGGCCCTTTTGTTTTACATAGGCTTATATAGGGAAAATCTTTAAAAATCTTCTTCTATGAAACTGCAAGGCCCAGGTCTTTGATATTTGGTATGAAGCTCTATATTGTGGACCTCTACCAAGATTGCTCAAATTATAGCCCGGGGGCCAAAAATGCCCCCACTCCGGGGCCCTTTGGTTTTACATAGACTTATATAGAGAAATCTTGAAAAATCTTCTTTTCTGAAACCACAAGGCTTAGGTCTTTGATATTTGTTATTAAGCTTCAGCTAGTGGACCTCTATAAAGATTGTTCAAATTATAGCACTGAGACCAAAATTGCCCCCGCCATGTGGCCCTTTGGTTTTACATAGACTTATATAGGGAAAATCTTTAAAAATCATCTTCTCTGAAACCACAAGGCTTAGGTCTTTCATATTTGTTATGAAGCTTCAGCTAGTGGACCTCAACCAAGATTGTTCAAATTATAGCCCTGGGGCCAAAAATGTCCCCGCTCTGGGGCCCTTTGGTTTTACATAGACTTATATTTGGAAAATCTTGTTTTACATAGACTTCTATATGCAGGGTTTAACCTTTAAAATCTTCTTCTCTGAAACCACAAAGCCCAGGTCTTTCATATTCGATATGAAGCTTCATCTTGTGGACCTCTACCAAGATTGTTCAAATCATGGCCCTGGGGCCAAAATTGACCCTGCCCGGGACCCACTTGTTATACATTGGATCAGGTGAGCGAACCAGGGCCCTCTGGGCCCTTTTGTCTTATTTTTAGCTCCCTTGAGCACAAAATACTCAAGGTGAGCTATTGTAACTGGTCACTGTTCGTTGTGCATGCACACGTCTGTTGTCAACTTTAAACCACTTCTTCTGCAAAACTGCTGGACAGATTTTGAAATAATTCCACAGGAATGTTCCTTTGGTGACCCTCTACCAAAATCACTCAAACCATTCTAGTCGGATGATCAAGATGGCCACCAGAGCTAAAAATAGAAAAAACTTTCAAACAACTTCTCCTTAACCAGTGGATGGATTTTGAAATTACATCACAAGAATCTTCCTTGGGTGAACCTCTACCAAAATTGCTCAAATTGTTCAACTCGTATAAACAAGATGGCCAACAGAACTAAAAATAGAAAACCTTTAAATGACTTCTCCTCCTTAACCAGTGGATAGATTTTGAAATTATTTCACAGGAATGCTCCTTGGGTGACCCCTTTAGAAGCCTCCCTAGTGCAGTGGTTACGCTACTCGCCTTGTAAACCAGGGGTCGCAGAATCCATCCCGGGCTTCTCCAGACTTTCGGATGAGTCTTTAAATCGAGGTTCTGTCTCCGTATGACCTTAGCTGTTGGTGGGACGTAAAACTCAAACACTCACTCCTTGGGTGACACTCTACCAAAATTGCTCAAACTGTTCTGTTTAGATGAATACGATGGCCACCAGAGCTAAAAATAGAAAACCTTTAAACTACTTACCCTTAACCAGTGGATAGATTTTGAAATTATTTCACAGGAATGTTCCTTGGGTGACCCTCTTCCAAAATTGCTCTAACTTTTCTGCTTGGCTGCCAGAGCTAAAACTCGAAAAAAAAACTTTAAATAACTTCTTGACAGGAATGTTCCTTCGGTGACCCTCTACCGAAATTAAATGACTTCTTCTTAACCAGTGGGTGGATTTTGAAGTAATTTCACAGGAATGTTCCTTTGGTGACCACTACCAAAATTGCTCAAACCGTTCCACTTGGATGAACAAAATGGCTACCAGAGCTAAAAATAGAAGAACCTTTAAAGACACAGGAATGCTCCTTGAATGATTCTCTACCAAATTTGCTTGTTTCATTTCATTTGTACAATAAGATCAGGTGAGTGATCCAGGCCCATCAAGGCCCTCTTGTTTTTATGCCCCGCAATTCAAAAAATGGTGGGATATTATGTTATACCCTCCGAAGTTTTGATTGTGCATCTGTCCATCCATCCGTCAGTGCCTTATAGTTTCATGTCCTCTCCATAACTCTGATACCATTTGAGATATTTTCACAAAACTTCACAGATAAGTTGAGCACTAAGACACAACATGCAGAACGTTTGAACCATAACTCTGGTTTTCCTACTTTTGGAGTTGTTGAACATTGAACATAGACATTTCTATCACAGTTTCTTGCTGCTCCATAACTTCAATACCATTTGAGATATTTCCATGAAACTCCACAGATATGTAGAGTACCATAAGACGACATGCAGAACATATGAACCGTAACTATGATTCGACCACTTTTTGGAGTTATTATGCCCCCGCGTTTCGAAGAATGGTAGAAAGGGCATATAGCGTTGCCCCTGTCCGTCTGTCCATCCGAAACTTAAACGCTGTCAATAACTTCCTTATTTCTTGATGGATTTTAGAATTGCTCAGCAGAAATGTTAACCATCATGAGAGGACGTGTCACGTGCAAAACCCAGGTCCGTACCTCCAAGGTCAAGGTCATACTTAGAGGTCAAAGGTAAAAAAAAGGGTCCTAAACTTAAACACAGTCAATAACTTGCTTATTTCTGGATCGATTTTGAAATTACTTTGTAGAAATGTTAACCATCATGAGACGATGTGTCACATGCAAAACACAGGTCCATACATGTACCTCCAAGGTCAAGGTCAATTTTATAGTCAAAGGTCACAAAAAGGCTCTGAAACTTAAACGCAGCCAATAACTTACTTATTTCTGGATGGATTTTGAAATTTCTTTGAAGAAATGTGAACCATCATGAGACGATGTGTCATGTGCAAATCCAGATCCATACCTCCAAGGTCATGGTCATACTTCGAGGTCAAAGGTCAAAAAATGGTCTGAAACTTAAACACAGTCAATAACTTTCTTATCTCTGGATGGATTTTGAAATTACTTGGCAGAAATGTTGGCCATCATGAGACAATCTGTCTTACACCAAACCAAGGTCCTTACCTCCAAGGTCAAGGTCATACTTAGAGGTCAAACGTGAAAAAGGGTCCAAAACTTAAATACGGTCAATAACTTTCTATGGATGAATACGAACATAGACATATTTTCAGGCGGGGGGCATCCGTGTCCTATGGACGCATTTCTAGTTGCCCTTTGAACTTTGAATGTAGCTGATATCATTTGAAATATTTTCATGACACTTCACAGATATGTAGACCATTCTGAGTCAACATGCAGAACATATGAACCATACCGATAATTCTGATGTTCCTACTTTTGGAGTTATTGGCCCTTGAACATTCAACATATTCATTTCTATCATGTAGTCTGAAGCACTATATCTCCTGAACCTAATGATTGATTTTAACGAAACTTGCATGGTTTTGTTTGTATTGGAGCTTAACAGCCCAGTCAACACTATTTTAGGTCATTTTTGAGCTGGTCGGTTTGCCTATCCACACAGTTGGTGGGACGTAAAACGCCAACACTCTCTCAATTACTTAACCAGTACAGTGCACATTCTTTCGCCCGAAACTGACAACTGCCCTTCTTGAAGCAGCGGAAGGGAGAGAATGACCATAGAAAAGATTCCATGATCAATTTCCACGAAAGAATGTTGCCGACCCCGGCAGGTGTCAAACCTGCGCCCTCCTGATCACCAGTCAGACGCGCATCCAACTGAGCTACCGAGGCCGGCAAACTTGCATGGTTACATCACTAGGATGGGAGGAAACAGCCATGAGGTTTTGATACCTTGACCTTATTTTCAAGGGCACAGGCCCCCCAGATCTGTCAATTTTGGGCCAAAGATGACTTGTCTGCACCCATTCTCATGAACACATTGATGAAATGTGGTCTAACGTTGTAAAATATATCATTGCAATTGACCAAAGATTTTAGATTTTGAAAACCTTGACTTTAATTTAAAGGGCACAGGCCCCCATAAACTGAAAATGAGAATTGTAATTCTGGTTTACTTTCTTTTGGAGCCATGGCTCTTTGAACATTGAAAATAGTCATGTATTTTTGTCAACTTTATTAAGGTTAAGAGTATTGCATCCTTACTTAGAATTCCTTTTTGACTGTGATATGGCACTTGCTTGATGTTATTGTAGTGGCTGGGCATCATGCGGTGCTTGTAGCTTTTATTTATTGTTGTTTCGCAGATACAAAATGCAGCGACATTTGTCCTGCGTGTTTATCATGAAGTGGGTGTCTTAAAAATGGACCAAATGCTGCAGCTAGTGTCTGTGGTTTGAATATTATTCTTACATATGCTAATTACCATTAAATGTGTAATTAAACATGTTTGTTTGCTAGAAAATTGCACAGACCATCAATGTTTAATAGGCAATAAGGCCAGTTTTTGTCAGTGCTCTACAATCAAGCAAACTTTCATCGGTTTTGAAGAAACATCTATTTATTGGTTGATTCTATGTTCTTTAGAAATCAGTTTTTCACTGGTCACAGATTGTGCATAGTTTCAAAAGCTGGTTTAATAGTAATTTTACATATTTTACATGCCATTCTTAAATGCAGAAATAAGACTACAAGGCAGTTCAAAATAGATTTGTTGTCTTTGAAAACATGTATGAGCTCGGGAATGACAAAACCAATACACCACAACCTCATTATAACACAGTTCATTATAACATGGTTTTGGCTATAATACGGTTTCAAGATGGATCCCAAAAATGTATAGATTATATAGAAAAATGACCATAAATGGTCATTTTTCTATATATTCTATACATTTTTGTTTGGATATATCACGGTTTTTAACTAACACTGTTTCTGCTTTGGACCCCATTAATAATGTTATAAGTAGTTTAGGTCGTAGTACCAAAGCGTTAATCCAAAATCATTAGTCCATAGACAAAATGGCAAATATCAATGTTCAGATCAACAGATATGGACTCGAATGTTTAGATTTACAGCAATGGACTCCAGAAGAGTGTAATCAGGCGTCCGCGGATAGTAAGCATTACTTGGTAAGCAAGCTTTGCCCACCATGCCCATCGACCCGAACGAAGAAAAGGTGTGAATGCCGAGAAGGGTATGTATTTATGTTATAAATAAGTTGTGGTGTAATAAGATCTGTGAAACCTCAGAAAATTCAGATCAGCTTATGCATAGAAGGCTCCTGCAAACAGTAAAGACTCATATCAGACAAAACCATCAATTGTTTGTTTAATTGATTTGAGGTTTAACGTTCCCGTCAACACAGTAAAGGTCATTTTGGAGATCATGCTTCCAACTTTGTGGGACTTTTACCCGACATTGAGATGAAATGACACCTCAAGCCCTGCCGCCCAATGAAACTAATAGGGTTTATAAGCATGAACGGTCCGACACTCGCACAGCTTTCCCTTGGCACGCTTAGATCCTCTAAGCGGTTTTCCAGTATTCGTGTGTGAGTCAGTTTCAGCTCTGTGTGGAATCATCATGCAGCCCATCTATTTCTTCAAGCCCCGATGGGTGGTGGCCCACCAAACCGTCAGAAATGCCTGTCCAAGCAGTGAAAACTCAGATCAGCCTGTGCACAAGATGCCATGATTACTTGTGGAGCTCTTGTTTTATGTTAACACATCATTCATCCCTTACCACATAGATCCAGGTACAGAGTAACAATGGTATTTTTGGGATGATTAAAGGGACTGGGAACACCTTCAGGGGAGGCATCTGCAAAAGTATTTTTGTCTCCCATGTCAATAGGGATCAACTCTTAATTCTTTCCTTTAAGAGTAGACCCCTTTTTCAGTGGGACACAGCTGACTGAAAAGCAAACAGGAAGTTCCAAATGTTGTCTCCCTTTGAAAAATGATGCCAAGTGTTCAAATTCCCCTTAATGATTTATCTTTTTACAAGAGTTGGGCTTGCACGGTTTTTGTTTGTTTGATTTGAGGTTTTACATCCCCATCAACACAGTATAGGTCATTTTGGAGACGTTGCTTTTAATTTTGTGGGACTTTCACCCGACATTGAGATGAAATGACATCTCAAGCCCTGTCGCCCAATGAAACCAATAGGGTTTACTTGCACCGCTTTGCCTGGACAGACTTAGATCCAGTAAGTGGTTTACAAGTACCCGTGTCAGTTTCAGCTCTGCAGGCATCATGAAGCCCATCTATTTCTTCAAGCCCCGTTGGGCTTGCACGGTCCATCAATGTTGGGAGATGTAGTAAATACCTGGTAAGTGTCTTAAATAATAAAATATAATGGGTGAGCCCTACACAGTTTTGAAGGGGCGAGCTTTGGCGATAATTACGTTGATTTTAGACTGTAGGCAGTGTGGCTTGATAAGTGACACCTAGTACCTGGATGCGCACACATAGCGTAAGGTGGCGTCAAAGAATGCAACGTTCCTGATGTCACCGCTCCAGAGTTGTCAGAAAGAACATGGTCACTCAATAAAAGTTTCTTGGTGTTTTACATTCTGTATGAAAATCTGCAAATAGTTTATTTTAGCTTTGGAAATTTTTCAAGGTTTAGACGCAATCGCAGTAGCAGTGCACAATTATTCCAATGGACCATTCAAGCCAGAAAAGCTCGAGAGCTGAAATTTCAGAAAATTTATTTAAATAAATATAGAAAAGATAATAACTTGCCGTTTGGTTGTTTTCCAGGGTAAAAAAGGGTTGCATGTTATTGTTTACACTTTGAAATTAGGTACTTGAAAAGTAGGTCCAGTTTATAAAAGGTCACAAGACGTATTACAGGTACGCAGAAGGTATTAAAGCACACTACTGATAATAGCGTGCATTTATTCAACTCCTTTATTAGGTTACTAGATGGCTGATTGCGGTATAAAAGGCCAGTTTGGTTAGTGCTTCACTATCAAGCTAACTTTTTGTCGGTTTTGTAGAAATATCTAGATATTGGTCAATTCTCTTCTTTAGAAAATCTCTGATTTTCATTGGTCGTTAATGGTTAATTCTATGTTCTTAAGAAAACCTCTGTTCTGGTTTTCATTGGTCCTTATTGGTCAGTTCCATGTTCTTGTCATGGTTGATGTGCACTGGTTTAATAGGATGTCATTTATGCCTTTGATATGTTTGACGTCACTACACATACAGTGACTCCAAAAACGCTGCATTATTGTCATCAAAACATGACCAACACTGACAATCAAAGTGACTACATTATAAAAGAATCCACTCTCACATAGCTGTGATACCTCCCTCATCAGGAGAGAGACTCCCTCATTTTGATGCTAATTTTTGTCCAGTTTATGCTAAATTTTTGTCTCCCTCATTTGAACTAAGAATTTCCCTAAATATTCTATACATCTCCCTTGTCACAATGGCAAATCTCACTCATACAGTTAAAAATATTATCTCAGGTATGCTCTCAGAAACGATTACGATAACAATTCCATGTGATATAGTCAATTTTTCAAAATACCAAAAAAGGTAATTTTTCGCATGAAAATGTGTTACTTGTTTCTCATTTATACTCCAAACATAGGTTTTGGGTGCTCGTTAGAACCGCCTCATGGAGGCGGTTCTAATGAGTACCCACAACCTATGTCTTGGAGCAGAAATAAGGAAAATAATGTTTACCCCCGTAAACCCCAGTTTTCTCTATATAAAGTGGGCTTTTGGAGGGTCTTTTTTTAATTTCACGGACTTGTTCACGTGATGAAAAGGTATGCAAAAAAAAGAATCTTACTTGAATGTAAAGGATAGATAGAAAAATCCATCCCGCGGGGATCACTCGACAGTGACCCTCAGGATTGAAATTTCTATCCACCCCTAATATTCATGTAATGCTCTTATATCATCTTGGCCAAAATTCATGAGAAACTTGGCAGTCTCATTGTGAGGTTTCAATACAGTTCATTTACAAACACCATTTTTGCCTAATATTTTTACCATGTCTGCACTTATAACTGTGAAAATGGAAAATCTTTTTTTTTCAGTAGATTCCTCTGAAAGTCCCTTTAAACAAATTGCTGTCTTCTTTCTTTACGAAACATTCCTATAGGGCATGATATACCTGTACCATTAATCCCACAATAGCCATTTGGATTTTTATGCAAGTACTGTTGATGACTGTCGTCAGCGTAGTAGAATTCTTGTGTTGGAAGAATCTCCGTCTGGATTTTTCCATAGCCTTTTTGTGTAAGTATTGCTTGGTATGCATCCTTTGATCTGAGTGCAGCCTCCTTTTGATCATTATTGTAGTAGTAAATGCCTGACCTGTACTGAGTTCCTACATCGTTACCTTGTTGGTTGAGCTGAGTTGGGTTGTGATTGTCCCAAAATACCTGCAATAGTGGCAGCAGTTCATATTTCAGACACCACTCAACAAAATAAGGCTATACAGATGACCCTCACTATAATGACTTTGTTCCCTAACAATTTGCTGCTATAGCAAATTTGCCACTCTCTCGATAAGGATTTGTATAGTAGGTGATAAAATAATTTTTCTCTTAAATACTACAACTTTGAAGAAACAATTAATGTTTTGGACCTTCGTTAGAATCGCATTGCCCCGACCATTCTAACAAATGTCCACTACTTTGTTTCTTGGCGTATTAAATAATTTTATCATGTGACGAACGTCGTGTCTGAGAATGTAATAATGCCATATAAAAATTAGAGGATCTAAGCCTGTCCAGGAACCGCGGTGCGAGGCGGACCGTCCATGCTAATAAACCCTATTGGTTTCATTGGGCGACAGGGCTTGTGATGTCATTTCATCTCAATGTCGGGTAAAAGTCCCACAAAATTTGAAGCAACGTCTCCAAAATGAACTTTACAGTGTTGACGGGGACGTTAAACCTCAAATCAAACAAAAAACACCCCCACCCAAATGTGACATGTACAACGTCCTTAACGATGTCGCGTTTACTAATGGCGGAATGTTGAAATTTTTGTTAAACAATCGGGAATAAAATGCGCATAAAATGTCATATGATAAATTGAATCTTGCATTCGTGCTCATGTTTTATAAAATTTATTAAACTCATTGAGGCAAAGCCTTGGATTTTATGTCTTTTCATCATCTCGTTTAATATATTCAATGATACATGAGCACTCATTTAAGATCCTCTATATAATATTCTTAAAGATCTCCATTAATCATCTCATCTTGAGGTAAGGATTTGTTCCATTGAAATTGTCGTGATAACAAATTTTGTCATTACATAGAGTGTCGGTATACAGTAGAACTTCGATGGCTCGAACACCGATGGCTCGTTTACCATGGCTGAGTCAAACCTGTTCTTGAGTCCCTAGGGAATTTCTGTACGTAAGAAATAGGGAGAGTAAAAATTAGGATATTGTCGTCTTTTATCTTGCAAATGTATGCTGTTTGTACTCATTAGAATCGCCTCATCGAGGCGATTCTAATGAGTACACACAGCATACATTTTTCATTATAGAACATAGAAAAAAATGTCCTAAAGTATGTCGTTATGCCACCTGGCAGCAGCCCGCAGTGACTCGAACTACCCCTGTCTCGAACAGATTTTCATGGTCCCAAAGGTGTTCGAGCCATTGAAGTTCGACTGTATGAAGGGAGTTGACTGTACAACCAGCTAAGACTATAGGATAAGCCTGTGGTGTCAGCACAGTATGATCTGTCTTTGCCGGTCACATGGACCTTCTGTACCCTCTAGGCTATCCAGAGACTGTGGCATATGTATAATTGTTGGTTTTGTCAAGTGCTTTGTTACAATGTCCCTCACCAAGTGGTGGGGGACACTGTTTTGCGTCGGCGTTGACATCGGCGTCAGCCTAGCATGTTTGAAGCACTATATCTCCTGAATCTATGGCTGGCTTCTGACCAAACCCGAATGGTTGCATCACTAGGACGGGAGAAAACAGTTGTTTGGTTTTGATAGCCTTGACCTGATGTTCAACGGCACCGACCTAAAAAAACTGTCAATTTCGGGCCAAAAATGGATTATCTGCATCCTATCTTGTAGAGTAGATGAAATTTGGTCAAACTTGGTTTAATTTATCATTACAACCTACCAAAGCATTGACTTGATTTTGGTGACAACCTTATTTTCAAGGCCACAGGCCCCCAGCAAGTGTCAGTTTCGGTTTGTCTGCACACTATCGCGGGAAGAAATTGATGAATTTTGGTCAAACTTGGTACAATATATCATTATAACCTAACAAAGATTTTTATTCGATTTTAGTGACCTTCACCTTATTTTCAAGGTCACATGCTCCCAAAACATACATGATATGTTACATTGTGTCTTGGTGTTCATCTTATCTGTAACATCAGATTGCCTTTAACATTACTGAATCTGCATGATGTCATTATGCCTCTGATAAAGAATCTCAACAGCTCTATGTGACAAGATTCAGGAAGAGATGATTTTGGTGCAGAATGGATGATGTAACAGACCGTTGAAGAATTTCAAGAAGGGGGCCATTTTTGGCAATTCTGAAGCTGCATGTCATCTTGACGCCTCCTATCAAGTTTCAGTTCAACCCAAATTTCTGTTAGGGACCCTAAAAAAATTATTTTTTTCTGTTTCAACTTAACTTTTCTTTTGAATCCTCTGCTGGACAGACCATTATCACGTAATGTTAAGCCTTATTTTCTCTGGAAAGTTAAAAAATACTTTGTAAATGCTGTCTACTACATGCAGTCATGCTTCATACTATGAAACAATCCATCACTGCTCATTTTATACCCTAAAAATCCTAAAAATTCGGACACCTCGAGGACTTTCTGTAAATCTACCCAAAATTTTAACAAAATTTGATTCATGGCCAAGCATGTAAGCCAAAAGGTGCAGAAGGGATTGCAAACAGTATCGACCCCTATCAGACTGCTCCTTTAGGAGCAGTTTGAACTGAGTCTGCACTGTTTGCTTATGCCTTTCTGTCCACATACTAAGTCATCACGAAAACACGCCTATATTATTTTGAACCCCACTTTTATATAGTAAAACTGGGGTTTCCGGGGTAAACCTTATTTTTCTTATTTCTGCTCTAAAATATAAATTGTGGGTACTCGATGAGGCGGTTCTAACGAGTGCCCACAATCTATATTTTGAGCAGAAATAAGAAAAATATCACGATTTTTCATCATAAAATTTTCATTTTTTCAGCGATAAAGGTGGCAATGTATTTGTATAGGCGTGTTTGCATAATGGTAAATTATGGTATGAAATTTATGAAACAAGCCTCTGGTAATTTTCCATTACGCAAACAGGCCTATACAAATACATTGCCACCTATATCGCCGAAAAAATGAAAAATTTATGATGAAAAATCGTGATATTTTTCTTATTTCTGCTCAAAACATAGATTGCGGGGACTCGATAGAACCGCCTCGACGAGGCGGTTCTATCGAGTACCCACAACCTGTGTTTTTGAGCATTAATAAGAAAAATAATGTATACCCCCTTTTACTATATAGAAGTGGGGTATGAGGGGGTCAAAATTATATAGACGTGTTCTCGTGATGATAAATTTTATATGAAATGACTGGAAGTGCAAGTTTCTGTTGATCATGTAGCTTTTTATCCCCCGACCGAATAGGTTCGGGGGATATAGCGATCAGCCTGGCGTCCATCCGTCTGTCCGTCCGCACCAACGAAACGACATTTAGGGGGCAAAAATTTTGGACAGTTTGACACTTAAGTATATATTCGTGAGTCCAAATGCGGTTTATTCCGTTGTTTGGGTACTTAAGTGGCAAAAATTTGCTCTTAGGTGGCTTGCCGCTTAAGAGAATTTGCCGCTTAAGTAGTCAATATGCCGACGCCTAGCCACTTAAGTATCCGTTCGTGAGAACATCCGTCCGTCCGTCCATAGACGCAACTTGTGATGGCCATAACTCCTATACCCTTTGAGATTCATTGATGGTTCTTGGCACAATTGTTCACAAGGCCGAGACGGCGTGTCATGCGCAAGAACCAGAACTCTGGATGCCATACTTTTTTAGTTATCTCCCCTTTTAATAAAATAGAATGACTACTTTGTGATGGCCATAACTCCAATACCCTTTGAGATATATTGATGGTACCTGGCACAGTTGTTCACAAGGCTGAGACGGCGTGTCATGCACAAGAACCACAACTCTGGTTGCCATGGTTTTTTAGTTATCTCCCCTTCCAATAATATAGAATCACTACCTTGTGATGGCCACATCTCAAACACTCTTTGAGATATATTGATGATACTTGGTACAGTTGTACATGAGGTTAAGCAGGTGTGTCATGTGCAAGAACCACAACTCTGGGTGCCCTGGTTTTTTTAATTATCTCCCCTGACAATATAACCTTGTGATTGCCATAACTCCAATACCCTTTGAGATATATTGATGGTACTTGGCACAATTGTATACAACACTGAGATTGCGCTTCTTGCCAAAGAACCACTACTCTGGGTGCTATGATATTTGAGTTATCTCCCCTTCCAATATAACAGTATGACAACCTTTTGATCATTGTACCTCCAGTACCCTTTGAGACATATTTGTGGTACTTGATGCAGATGTACCTGAGGTTAAGCAGGTGTGTCATGCTCAAGAATTACAACTCTGGATGCTCTGGTTTTTTAGTTATCTCCCCTGGCAATATAACCTTGTGATGGCCATAACTCCAACACCCTTTGAGATATATTGAAGGAACTTGGCACCATTGTATACAAGGTAAAGAAGGGATGTCATGTGCAAGAACCACAACTGTTGGTTCTGTGGTATTTGAGTTATCTACCCTTTCAATATAACAGTATGATCTGCTTGTGATCACCATATCTCCAATACCCTTTGAGACATATTGATGGTACTTTATACAGAAATACATGAGCTTAAGCAGGCTTGTCATGCGCAAGAACGACATTTCTGAGTGCCCTGGTTTTTTAGTTATCTCCCCTGACAGTATAATCTTTCGATGGCCATAACTGCAATACTTTTGTGATATATTGCTGGTTTAATTCTGGTGGACTTTCTATTGGTGAACAATCTTCTGAAGGCCATATTGGCTTTTGGTCGGGGGATTTGCCATCTCTTCCGATGGCTATTTTTTTAATTATATGTTATTGCTAAAAATTTAATAGAAAGCGGAAGGTTGTCATACAAGCAACCGCGTTTTATAACAGGTGTATTCATGACGTAATGTTTTCTGGATAACAGCGATATTATATGTTAAATGCATTTTACCTTCAGAAGTTCCTCATAAGTTACATGTTTAGGATCAAAAACAACACGAACAACTTCACTGTGGCCAGTCATACCAGTGCATACTTCCTCATATGTGGGGTTTCTTGTGTAACCTGCTGAAAATCCAACCTGAAGAACATAATGATAACACATCTGTGTGGCATAATGCAGTCTTTCATATCTGCAGATGTAAATTTGTGATAATTTTCTTAGCATGAAACAGCCCCGCCCATAGGGGCTTGAAGAAATATATGAGCTGCATGATGCTTCCACCTGAGCTGAATCCGGCCCGCACACTAGTACTGGTAAACCGTTTAGAGGATCTAAGCCTGTCCAGGAACCGCGGAGTGAGGCGGACCGTCCATGCTAATAAACCCTATTGGGTTCATTGGGCGACAGGGCTTGAGATGTCATTTCATCTCAATGTCGGGTAAAAGTCCCACAAAATTGGAAGCAACGTCTCCAAAATGACCTTTACAGTGTTGACGGGGACATAAAACCTCAAATCAACCAACCAACCAACCCCACTTATAAACATGTATAGTAAAATTAGGGTTTGCAGCAGTAAACCTTATTTTTCTTATGTCTGCTCTAAAATATAGATTGTGGGTACACGTTAGAACCGCCTCATCGAGGCGGTTCTAACGAGTACCCACAATCTATATTTTGAGCAGAAATAAGATAAATATCACAATTTGTCATCTTAAAATTTTCGATTTTTGGAGGTAAAATTTACAGTGTATTTGTATAGGCGTGTTTTCGTAATGTTGCTCCAAACATTGGTTGTGGGTACACATTAAAACCACCTCATTGAAGCGGTTCTAATGATTACCCACAACCTATGTCTTGGAGCAGAAATAATAAAAATACTCTAAACCCCTGTAAACCCAACTTTTCTGTAGATAAAGTGGGGTTTACAGGGGTGTTCTTCACACAGAATCATTAGCATATATATGGATAATTTTTTAGGGAAAAATGAAACTTGTAAGTTTTGTCATGACAACCGAGCAGTTGATAATATTTGCAAAGTATGTACAACTGAGGATGTCCCTACCAACTGGAGCTTGAGGAATAGATTGGGCGGCATGGTGATCACCATGCAGAACAGAAACTTACCGCACATGTACTGGTAATTTGTTTAGAAGGACTAAGCCTGCCCAGGCAAAATGGTGCGAGTTTGACCACCCAGTGCATATAAGTACTATTGGTTTCATTGGGTGGCAGAGCTTGAGATGTTATTTCGGCTCAGTGTCCGGTAAAAGTTGCACAAAATTGGAAGCAACATCTCCAAATACTGACGAGGCTGTTAAACCTCAAATCAAACAAACAACAGCAGGAATACAAGTTTTCTAATACTTAAATAGATGAGACGCAATAATGTAACCGAAGATCAGGTGGCTTTTGTCGCGCCTGCTATTAGCATGGCGCGATATAGGCGTCCGGTTTTTCTGTCCGGTTTGTACATTCGTTCGTCCATCCGTTTGTCAAGGCAACAACATTTGCGACTACCCTAGCGTTCACCCTAATGTTCAAGTTTATTTCTCAAGAACTATAAGAGCATCATTAATGATACTTGGTACAAACTTGTATCTGTGGATGGCAACTTAAATGCAAACATTCATATTTGACCTTGACCTACATTTCATGGATCACTGACTTTGTAAAATATTGCGACCACCCTAGCAATGAAACTAATGGTCAAGTTAGCTTCTCAAGATCTATAAGAACTTCAATAATGAAACTTTGTACATACTTGTATTTGGGGATGACAACTTAAATGCAAGCATCCATTTTTGTCCTTTAACTACATTTTATGGTTCACTGACTTTGTAAAATATTGCGACCACCATAGCATTCACCCTAATGGTCAAGTTAGCTTCTCAACAACTATAGGAGCTTCATTAATGATACTTGGTACAAACTTGTGTCTGGGAATGGCAACTTAAATGCAAGCATCCATATTTGACCTTGACCTACATTTTATGGTTCGCTGACTTCGTGAAATATTGCGACCACCCTTAGCGTTCACCCTTATTGTCAAGTTAATTTTTCAAGAACTATTAGAGCTTCATTACTGATACTTGGTACATACTTATATCTAGGGATGGCGATTTTAATTCAAGCATCCATATTTGACCTTGACCTATGTTTTATGGTTGACTGACTTCGTGAAATATTGCGACCACCCTAGCGTTCGCCCTAATAGTCAAGTTCATTTCAAAAGAACTATAAGAGATTTATAAATGATACTAGGTGTATACTTGTATCAAGGGATGACAACTATAATGCAAGCATCCATATTTGACCTTGACCTAAATTTCATGGTTCACTAACTTAGTGAACTATTGCATCAACCTAATGTTTAAGTTCATTTCTCAAAAACTATCAGAGCTTCATTAATGATACTTGGTACAAGCTTGCATCTAGGAATGGCAACTTTTATGGAAGCATCATTGTTTGACCTTGGCTTGGATTTCAAGGTTCGGTGACTTTGTGCCTCCATAGGCGCAACATAGCCTTCGGTGGAATTCTTGTGTATGGGTATTCTGATTTTTGCCATATCTAATTAATGATTGGCTAGATACGGATGTAATATTCTTGAAAAGGGCCGGCCTCGATAGCTGTGCGGGATGTTCCTTTGACTGGCAATCGGGAGAATGCGTCTTCAATATGTGCTACGTACGCAACATGCAAGGAACATAATGCTAGAAACTTTTTGTTTTGTAGTCTGTATAATGAAAACTTTCTCTTAACCCATTTTGTACCAGAAATCCCCAAAATGGGGAATTTGGCAAATAGTGCAGGCCCAAATCAGACACAGCAGATGCCACAGAACGTGGCGTCTGATCAGGGCCTACACTGTTTGCAAAACATTCAGCCATTTTCCAAATAGATTTTTGAAAAAAAAAAAAAAAGAATCTGACCAGCACCCCAGAAAACAGGATTTGACATGCAGACCATTTGCATGAGATGTCGGGGATTTGAAATTCAAACCATTTGCATGAGATGTCAAGCCCGGTTTTCTTGGAGAATTAAGAAAAAATATCAACAATTTGGCCCCTGCTGAATTAGCCTAGAGAATGGTACTGGTTAACCCTTAACTAACCAACAAAAAACTGCATCTGAAAATGTTGTCTGTTTATGTAGTTTGCTGGATCCTCTTGCAAACTGTTTAAACATACTTTTGCATGCAGGCAAATAGGGTGGACCTAGATCAGACTGCTTCTATGACTTTTAAAGTTACCGGCAGACAACAATTGTCGAGATTGGGATTTCATGGGTTAAAGGAAACTGTCTTGTAAGAGTGGTCCCAATTTTATAAGCAATACTATTACGAAAACATGCCTATATAATTTTGACCCCTTTGAACCCCACTTTTATGTAGTAAAACTGGGGTTTACAGGAGTAAACCTTATTTTTTAGCTCGGCTGTTTTCGAAGAAAACAACGAGGTATTGTCATAGCTCTGGCGTCGTCGCCCTGCGTCGTCGTCGTGCAAAAATTTGGACATTTTGTAATAACTCTGTCATTACTGAACATATTTACTTGAAACTCGGATTAGTTGTTCATTATGAAAAGGGGAATTCATACCAATAGGTGAGGTAACCCTCAAAATATTTTTGGCACAGTTATGCCCCTTTTTCGACTTAGAATTTCGTGCAAAAACGTGGACATTTTGTAATATCTCTGTCATTACTGAACATATTTACTTCAAACTTGGACTAGTTGTTCATTATGAAATGGGGAACTCATACCAATAGGCGAGGTAAACCTCAAAATATTTTGGCACAGTTATGCCCCTTTTTCGACTTAGAATTTTTGCGTCTTCGTTGTGCAAAAACTTTGACATTTAGTAATATCTCTGTCATTACTGAACATATATACTTGAAACTTGGACTAGTTGTTCCTTATGAAAAGGGGAACTCATACCAATAGGTAAGGTAACCCTCAAAATATTTTTGGCACAGTTATGCCCCTTTTTCGACTTAGAATTTCGTGCAAAAACGTGGTTATTTTGTAATAGCTTTGTCATTACTGAACATATTTACTGGAAACTTGGACTAGTTGTTCATTATGAAGTGGGGAACTCGTACTGATGGGCGAGGTAAACCTCAAAATATTTTGGCACAGTTATGCACCTTTTTCGACTTAGAATTTTTGCGCCTTCGCTGTGCAAAAACGTTGACATTTTGTAATATCTCTGTCATTACTGAACATATTTACTTGAAACTTGGACTATTGTTCAGTATGAAAAGTGAAACTCATACCAATAGGTGAGGTAACCCTCAAAATATTTTTGACACAGTTATGCCCCTTTTTCGACTTAGAATTTTTGTTTAACTAAAAGAAACTGCAGCCGAGCGTTGGCACCCGCATGCGGTGCTCTTGTTCTTATTCATGTTCTAAAATATAGATTGTGGGTACTCCTCTCGATGAGGCGGTTCTAAGGAGTACCCACAATATATATTTTGAGCAGTAATAAGAAAAATATCACAATTTTTCATATGAAAATTTTCGATTTTTCGGTGGTTAAGGGTACAGTGCATTTGTATAGGCGTGTTTTCGTAATGCTGTGGAGCATTTTCAAGAATTCTCTTTGGTTTGTATATAATGTAACACTTTTATTTTATCCTTGCTATGCCACTGCAGTTTATTATGCAGTTTATTATGCAAAAGAACATAAGAATTCCTTACCTGTGTTGAGAAAACACCTTCTGTGTTCCAAAACTTCCTTTCAACACCCCAGTAGCAACCCATGCCTAAAATAGATTTCCGGCCCAAGGTTATAAAACCTTCATGCTCAACTCGATTAGCATGAAATTTGCAATGCGTCCAAGTGTTAAAATACAAGTTTATTTCATCAGGCAATTTTCCTTCTCAAATCAGCAGAGAATATGATATGTTACTTTTTCTGCTCATAAATTTTAAAATGCCAGCAATTGTTTGCATTTTAAGAAATATAAGCTACACAAATTTCATGCTCAACTGGGTTGAGCATGAGAAAAGTTTTATAACCCCGCAACCAGGTCATATATGAACGGCAAAGTTCTGCAAAAGAATGCCAATATTTTTTTCTCGAGGTTTTCCACCTATGACTTGATCTTGAAGTTTTCATCTGCAATAGTTTCCCTTCAAAACTGGTAGCATCAATAAAACACGTCTATATAATTTTGAGCCCCCCCCCCCCTCGAACCCCACTTTTATGTAGCAAAACTGGGGTTTACCGTGGAAAACCTTATTTTTCTTATTTCTGCTCAAAAACATAGATTGTGGGTACTCATTAGAACCGCCTCGTCGAGGCGGTTCTAACGAGTATCCATATTCTATGTTTTGAGCAGAAATAAGAAAAATATCCGGCGAGGGGGTTCTAATGAGTACCCACAATCTATGTTTTGAGCAGAAATTAGAAAAATATCGAAATTTTTCATCTGAAAATTTTCCTTTTTCGGTGGTAAAATTTACAATGTATTTGTATAGGCGTGTTTTCGTAATGTGAAATCTAATATTGTGCCATGAACTTTCCATCAGTAAAAATGCTTATATATAATATTTCTGCATGTACAAAATCTAGGACATTGATAATCAATGTTTGGTGAAAAATATTAGTGAATAGCTTTTGCACAGCACTGCAAATGCTACTCTTTTTGTTTTACACATACAGTCGAACTTCGATGGCTCGAACACCGATGGCTCGTTTACCATGGTTGAGTCGAACCCGTTTTTGAGTCCCTAGGGAATTCCTCTGCATAAGAATAAGTGTGGGATAATTAAGAAGATTTTTTACTTTTATCTTGCAAATGTATGCTGCGTGTACTCATTAGAATCGCCTCAATGAGGCGATTCTAATGAGTACACACAGCATACATTTATGTTACAGAACACCGAAAAGATGTCCAAAAGTAGCCCGTTATGTTTTCTGGAAGTATACAACATTGGCTCGAACTACCGCTGTCTCGAACAAATTGCCATGGTCCCAATGTGGTTCGAGCCACCGAAGTTCTACTGTATTTGACATTTTAATCCTTATCCCGTTGAATGAATTAATTTAGCCACACCCTTTTCTGACTATCCACCAATCAAATAACTTGATATAATGTATGTGTTCATTTCACAAATTGCATGACAAACAGTGTGTTTGTGCGTAGATGTAAGCATGTGTGCACGCACGGATGTGTTTATGTGTGCATGCATGCGTGTGTGTGTTACAATGTGGTTTTTGAAGTTCATTAACACCATAATACAGTTAGGTTGTCTTATCTTTTTTCTTTCTTTTTTAAATAATGTAAATGTAAGGGTAAAGGTGTCCTCTAGTCTGCTAGTTGTATAGGAGCAATGGGTTGTCAAAGCCCCCCACCAAGTCTTTTGCACAGCAGTAGAAAGTTTAAACCCCTTTCAATGCTTTGCTCTGAAATAACTCAAGTGTGCATTCACTGCTGGGGTTTAATTATTAATCACAAGCCTATGGGATAAAGCCCGCTCCCCAGCAAGCACCCAACATAAAAAAGTGTTGAAAACATTTTTTCAAAGCTCTCATCAATGGATCAACTTTGAAACAACACTGAAAACATTGTTTTAACGTTGATTCAATTTTTAGTTAACATTTCTTGCATACAGGGTACTTTCAATACCAAATTCGAATTTTCTAATCATTCTGCCATAGTGTCTGTTTAACACAATATACGTGTAGCTGTTACAACTTACCAAACATGGCCACCTGCATGTGTTCTGGAAATGGTGGTACCATGGAGTTGCCATTAACAGCATGTGTCTTAGAAACTGCTGTCACTTCTTTCCGGCCTACAACACATAAATCGATATCATCATGTACATGTATATAATTAGATAGTTACTGGAGTCGCGTTTATACTTCTTGAGTTTCTTCTCGCGTTAGTAAGGGTTTCGTAAGGAATTTAACAAGGTTCGAACTTACTTGGATGTCCAGCCCGATGTCTGTTCCGGCAACTCTTGAAGCTTTGAGGGAGGGTACCTCCACTATGGATGTTGGAAGGTCGTTCCATGTGTCCAACTCCTTGTTACTGAAAACTTTCTTCCTAATGTTTAGCCTAGATCAGCGTTTGAAAAATTTGTACACATGGCCTCTTGTTCTGTTTTCAGATATAGTAAATAATTTGTTATTATCTAAAATGTCTGCACCCTTTATGATCATTTATCAAGCGTCTATATGCAAGTGAAGGAAGGCCAAGTGTTAGCAAGCGCTCATTATATGCCTTCCCTTGCAGTGATTTAACGTGCTGTCCTTTTTTGGATATTTTCAACCACAATCATGTCTTTTTAAAGAGCCGGATACCATACTGAAGAACCACATTCTAAGTAGAGCCTGACCAAAGATTCATATAGCTGCATGAAGAATTATTTCTTTATCGATATATGTAAACGATCTAAAAATAATGCCCAAATTTCTATTAGCTTTGTAATATGGTCTCGAAAAGTTAATTTGCAGTCAAATATACTCCACTGTCTTTTTCAACTTCGGCTGTGTCAATTATCTACTGGTTGCCCATAGTATGTTTTGTTTGTTTTGAAGTTTAACGGCCCCGTCAACACTATTTAGGTCATTTTTGAGCTGGTCAGTTTACCTATCCACACTTTTCCTGGGCAGGCTTATACGTATGCGGTTGACCAGTACAGTGCACATTCTTTCGCCAGAAACTGACAACTGCCCTTCTTGAATCAGCGGAAGGGTGAGAATTACCGTAGAAAAGAATTCATGATCAGTCTCCACGAAAAAATGATGCCGACCCCTGCTGGCAGCGAACCTGCTTCCTTCTGATCACCAGTCAGACGCGCATCCGACTGAGCTACCCGAGGCCGGCTCCTGCCCATAGTATGTGATATACAATCAAACTTCAACGGCTCGAACAGCTTTGGAACCGTAAAATTGGTTTCGATGATTGATTGATATGAGGTTTAACGTACCCGTCAACACTGTATAGGTCATTTTGGAGACGTTGCTTCCGATTTTGTGGGACTTTTACCCGACAATGAGATGAAATGACATCTCAAGCCCTGTCGCCTAATGAAACAAATAGTGTTTATAAGCATGGGCGGTCCAACCCGCAACACCTTTGTCTGGGCAGGCTTAGATCCTCTAAGCAGTTTACCAGTACTGGCGTGATGTCGGTTTCAGCTCTTCGTGGAAGCATCATGCAGCCCATCTATTTCCTCAAGCCCCGATGGCGGGGGCCTTGGTAGTTTAGAGCCGCTGAGGGCTGTTCATAACACCAGACTAGAAGGCATTAATTATATAGAGGATCTTACATGAGTGTTCATGTATTATTGAATTTATTAAACGAGTTGAGGAAAAGGGATAAAATGTGAGGCTTTGCCGAGCATTTTATCCCTTTTCCTCAACGAGTTTAATAAATTTAATAATACATGAGCACGAATGCAAGATTTTGTTTATCATCTTACATTTAAAACGCATTTTATTCACGATTGTTCACAAAAATGCCAATATCCCGCCGATAGTAAACGCGACGTCGTACATGTAACGTTACGGGACGTATCTAGCTAATTTGCATATTTAATCCACTAGTGGATTATCGAAAATATTCCATGGCGTTATTACAATCTCAGACGCGACGTCATATGATAAAATGAAGATATTGTTTTCGTTTTTTTTTTTTTTTTTTTTTACAATTAACATATATCGTTGGTACTCATTAGAATCGCCTCATAAACCTAATCATTCGGACTCTCACTGCTGTGGTTCGAGCCTCGCTCGGGCCACATGTGAGGCGCCATTTTCTGTAACAGAAGGTCACGTGGTTTTTCTCCGGGTACTCCGGTTTTTGCCATGTGCACCTCTGATTAACAGTCGGCTAGAAATAAGTGAAATAATCTTGAATGGGCCGTAGACCCCCACCTCCCCCTCCCCCCGAAAAAAACGTTTGGTCGAGCCGACGTTACAGTAAAATTCTGCTATTAAGACCACATAAAATTGAGACTCATTCTGCTTTAGAAGGATTCTGTTATTCTTTTATCGTGCTTTCTGCACACAATGTCCTTTGGTCAGGGACCACCTTTAAGACTGTTCAAAAGTGGTCTTAAAGACCACTTTTGAACAGTCCCAAAGGTGGTCTTAATACAGGAATTTGCTGATTTTGATAGGTTTATGTTTACCTGGTAGTGCTGCTTCTTGGGCTAGTATTATTGTTCCGGACATGCTCTTTGGGTATCTCTTCTTCAGATCGCGGATGTACGAATGTTGCTGTTAAAATGTGCTCATGTCATACATCTGAAACTGGAACGAGTTTTAACCAATTTTTACATGCATCACGAAAACACGCCTATATAATTATTACCCCCTTGAACCCCACTTTTATAATATAAAACCGTGGTTTACAGGGGTAAACCTTATTTTTCTTATTTCTGCTCAAAATATAGATTGTGGGTACACGTTAGAACCGCCTCGAGGCGGTTCTAACGTGTACCCACAATCTATATTTTGAGCAGAAATAAGAAAAATATCGCAATTTTTCTTCTACAATTTTCGTTTTTTATGGGGTAAATTTTTGCAATGTATTTGCATAGGCGTGTTTTCATCATGGTAAATGCTGGCAAACAGTGCAGGCCTAGATCACACCATGTTGAATGCGGTGCCTGATCAGGATCTCCGTTATTTGTAGAAAGTTCAGTCATTTTCTGAAGAAACTTTTACAAAAAAAAAACGTAACACTGATACCCCTAACTTTCGAAAAAGGGCTGCTGATATAACGCAGATGATTCCATTCAGTAATGGCCTAAGTTTGTTGATGCCTGAAGCACTTTACTCGTTGTGGCAATCTTTCATATCAAGGATTTGAAGAAATGAGACAAATTGATAAACGTTTTTATATCTTGCTTTTGACTGTTGAAGTCAAATTTCGATTACAAACAGATTTTGTGAAAGATGCACCTTTTTTTACATTTTCCTCAAAAACATTTATTTTAAACATCATTCAGATTTTCTTTAAATTGTTACAGGATTCATGTCGAATCCTTAATCAGTAATTTTGTAACTGAATTATCCACTTGTAATGTCAGATGAGATAATTTATAAGTGTATAGTTTCTATTTCCGGTCAGTATATAAGCGGTTAAAACAGTTTAATCACATTCTTATTTCAAAACATACCTGCAATTTCCAGAGCAATAGAAATCGGCTACTATGCCTTTCAAAAAAAAAAAAAAAAAAAAAAACACCAGATATGCAGATGAATGGAAACACTTTCATGGGAGGCAATTTGCACTTATAAAGAGTTGCCTCCCGTCTCTTAAATTACGTTAATATACTTTTGATAAAATGACGTCTTTTTGATCTCCAGTACACGTATTTATCAGATGATTTTTTATGTCTTAATTCAAATATAGAGCGTGGGTGCTCGTTAGAACCTCACTGAGGCTGAGGCGGTTCTAACGAGTACCCACAATCTATGTTTCTTAGCTAAAATAAGAAAAAATAATGCAGTTTTATGTGTATAAATTGAGGTTTACGGAGTGTTCATTACAAGTTATGTTAACCTAGTTAGTCTTAAATGAACGTACTTGCTACAAGGAGGCGCACTGTCTTTCATTTAAGTCAAACCACCATCGCCGGTAGAAACGGTAAAAAAAAAAAAAAAAATTCTGATTCCGTTAAAAATGCCGTCTGCTTCATTTAGGTATATCTACTTACCTGAAATGCCCACTGACCGATAATAGATGTAATTCGAGAATTAAAGGTGTTAATATGTCACAAAATGCTACATAGTGATCTAGCTATTTCATCCGCTTGACAATTAAGGCACTGAAGTCGGGTTACATATAGCACTTTGAACTATATTTGATAACAAGTTGAAATATTTTATATATGCTCATTGACCAACTTATTTCATTTAACCCATATATGACAATGGAATCTCCCGCCTGATAAGTTTGGACTGGTCCATTTTCAATCATAGGGGTGTCAGGTTTGTTTTTGTTTGTTGCAAAGTTTACAAAAATGAATGTTCTTTAAGCAAACAGTCTGATCTGGGTCTGCACTATTGGCCAATGTCCCAGTAAAGGGCCGCTAGGCATATATGGGTTAAAAATGTACAGTCATATGCATTTACCGTAATTGCCGAAAAAGTCTGGATATGTGTCTGTTTCTGTTATTGTAAAAGCGCCTTTTGAACGCCAGTTCATGAAGAAATAGCAACAAACGGTAAAGACGAAGCAAATATTTTTCTTATAGCTTCCGTTCTAATCCTGTATCTTTGCAGCATGCCCCTATCTTGTAAATTTGCATCACTAAAAATGCCAAAAAACTGAAGGTCTAGAGAGCTGTGGTGCTGCAAACAATATTTATTTTATTGGGAACAGGAATTTACACAAGACACATACCTTCCGCATTAGTATATCCACGAATCTAAAAATTGCAAAATAAACAACAAACAAAAGTTGACATGATTAACATATATATGCTGTTCATTTTTGGTTGCGTTTGTCCTTCCAGTTTAACGTTTGTCGTGTTGGGGATTATGGTTCTTTCCCCCGGTATGTGTGTTGCTCCTTTTTGGTAGGGTTTGGATATTCTGGGTCACCACCTGTTTGGGAAATGGCTGCTGGCTGGGTTTGCCGGTTGTCCGTTTGTTTACTGTAGTCGCTGTATGTTTTGACTTCTTTCTCTAGTGATAGTTTGCGAAGAATTTGGGACTCCTGATCGGTTCTCTTTTTTAATTTTGATATTCTGAGTCACCACCGCTGCTGACTCGGTTTGTCTGTTGTCCGTTTTGTGTACTGACGTCGCTCCATGTTTCGACTTCTTTATCTTGTGATATGGTGGGAAGAATTTAGGATCTTACTGTATCAATTCTGGTCTTTTCTCTTTTTAATTTTCATAGAAACGTCGCTCTATTGACCAAGATGGCCCCCAAAGCTATAAATAAAGTAAAATAAATAAATAAAATGACAACTCCTCCTGAACACTTGGACCATGGTTGCCCAGATGGCTGCCTTCCAAAATAGCTCAAATGGTTCTTCCTGTAAACACTTGGTCGAGTTTCAAATGACACAGGAGACTTGTTTAGATGAAAATAGCTAAAACGGTTCCACTGCAATTAACAAGATGACCACCGGCTACAAGCATACAAAATATCTAAATGCAAATTCCTTCTAAACCCTTGGACAAAGGTAAATCAAATTTCATAGGAATGCTGGCCAGATGACTCTCAACCTCAATAACTGAAACAAGTATACTCCAATTAACAAGCCGGCCACGGCCCATCGGGGCTTGACGGAATGTATAGGCTGCATGGTGCCTCAACAAGAGCTGAAACAGACCGCACCCGAGTACTGGTAAACCGCTTAGGGAAGCTAAGCCTACCCAGGCAAAGCGGTGCGAGTCGGGACCGTCCATGCTTATAAACCATATTGGTTTCATTGGGCGGTAGGGCTTGAGATGTCATTTCATCTCAATGTCGGGTAAAACTCCCACAAAATTGGAAGCAACGTATCCAAAATGACATATACAGTGTTGACGGGGACGTTAAACTTCAAATCAATCAAACGAACAAAACCAATGAACAAGGTGACCAGCAGAGCTAAAATAGGAACAAACCTTTAAATGGCATTACCACCAATTACCTTTGGCCAATCACAGGAATATTGCCTTGGTGACAACTATACCGTTTCGATCGGTTTCCGTCAAACTTCGCAATAATGTTGCCTTAGTGACTCTCAACCAAAATGGTTAAAACGGTTTCGCAGCAATGAAGAAGATGACAACTGCAATAATAAATAAATAGGTCCATGTCCACCAGAGCTGAAGCAAGAATGTTGCCTTGGTGACTCTCTACCAAAATGGTTAAAACGGTTTCGCAGCAATGAAGAAGATGGCAACTGCAATAATAAATAAATAGGTCCATGGGCCACTTCGTCCACCAAAGCTGAAGTGCAGCAAATAAGCCCTGTCTAAATTTTTAACAAATCATGACGGCTTGTAAAATGTTAAAAAGAGGTCCACACAAGGATCATTGCTGCCAAATTTTGAAATCTGACCATCAGCATTTAACATTAATAAGATCATTTACGTTTTTCTATGGTAACTTCAAGCCACAGCAGCAGATTTTGATTAAATACTAGAACTTTAAACCTCCCCCACCAATGGATGCTAAAGATGGACTTTGGACCCAAATTAACCAAACGGCTTACTCAAATGTTTGAAAGTGTTTCAGACAATGCCAACGCTGCAATGGACTTTGATCATTCTATAAACTCCTCTGGTGCCTTTCGGCTGTGGTGAGCTAATGTCCTTCTGTTTTGTCAAATAAAAGTCTGTCTTATTTGGCCTTTCCGTAAATATATCAATATCAACCGAAGCTGGGTCATCATTTGATCAAACTTTGTAGGACCCATCCCCCACATCCTCTAAAATACAAACGATTTATACTAAATATGTGCATGCCATCCATCCTGGTCATGTACAGCCTTTCTTTATCCCATCCCATAGAGGCTCTTAATACAATTTGGTTTCAATCTGTCCAGCAGTTTTAGAAGAATACCAAATCTGAGGCATCTAGGATAAAGATCAGTAAATTACCTTGACCTTTGCTATTTATAATAGTTTATTTACCCAACAATAAGTATCAACTTTGATGTCATATTGTACAAAAGAATTTGAAATAGCCACTGTCTTTAAGTGGCCGAAATTGAGAAAACACTATCATGAACGAAGTTGAACGGCCCTGAGTCCCTTACCACAGTATCCAGACTCGCTGGATCCTCAACTGGATGTATCTGGTGTGTAAACAACTTGTGTAAACAACGAATGTAAACATTCGTGTGTTTCCAGAGGTCGGAAATTACAAGTTGTTTCAGATTTAGAAAGGGCTTTAGTTGATGACCACATTTGTCATTCAGCCACCAAGTTTGCTCTCTGTGTTACAGACAAGCTTCGTACGTTATATTGGTTACTTAAACTTCATAAAAGACCATACAAAGCACGGTTTATTGCAAATTCAAACTCTTGTACCATCACTGAACTCTCCAAATGATTAACTTCATTTGTTACTGCCATCAAAAAACATGTGATAAAATATTGCGACAGAGACTTCGAAATAGCAGGTAGAAATCTGTTTTGGTCTATAAAAAATTCTAATGACGTTTTAAATAAATTGAAATCCAGGCGTTTGAAATCGTGCTTCAAGTCTGTCTACTCATGCTTTTTCCACCCTTTACACTACACTTCCTCATAATCTTATAAAAGAAAAACTTAATGATTTAATTGAATGGACAATGCATAGGGAAGACTCCCTCTATCATGCATGTAATATAAGAAATGCTTTTTCTTCTAAAGAGCATAAAATTATACTTTATGGTCATGTAAGAAAGTGTGTGAAACTCTCATCTTTCTAATTGACAATATTTACTTAAGATTTGGTTTGTTTGTTTGATTTGGTGTTTAACGTCCCCGTCAACACTGTAAAGGTCATTTTGGAGACATTGCTTCCAATTTTGTGGGACTTTCACACGACATTGAGATGATATGACATCTCAGGTCCTGCCGCCCAATGAAAGCAATAGGGTTTATAGACCGACTCGCACCGCTTTGTCTGGGCAGGCTTAGATCCTCTAAGCGTGTTATCAGTACTGGTGTGCGGGTCGGTTTCAGCTCTGCGTGGAAGCAGCATGCAGCCCATATATTTCTTCAAGCCCCGATGGGCGGGTGCCCTATAAGATTTGGTACTTAGACAAGTTGTGGGTATTCCGATGGGCACTAATTGCGCACCATTTGTGGCTGATCTGTTTTTGTTTTGTTATGAGAGAGGCCTTATGATATCCCTTTCTGCTGAAAACCAGCCTGAAATCATTGAAGCTCCACTTCTAGATATTTGGATGATTTATTAAATATTGATAATACCTATTTCGATGGTTTGATCAGTCAAATTTACCCCCCAAATCTTCAGTTAACAAAAGCAAATTCTTCTGATACCGAGGCCCCGTTTTTGGATTTACACCTATCTATTGTAGTTGGGTTTGTTTCTTGCAAAATTTATGATAAACGCAATGATTTTTATTTTGAGATTGAAAATTTTCCTTTTTTGGATGATGATGTTCCTCGTGCGCCATCCTATTGCGTTTATATTTCGCAATTAATTCGATTTGCCAGAGTGTGTAGTCATGTAACTGACTTCAACAATCGTAATAAATTGTTAACGGCTAAACTTCTTAATCAGGGTTATCGGTACCATAAACTACGCAAAGCCTTTTCAAAATTTTATAGATGTCATTCTGATTTAATTTCAAATTCAATATTGGACTTAAATCTCGTTTGCAACAAGGTATATCGGAACCCGAATTTTATGGTGACTTAGTATATAAATTCAGGAAAATATATAACCGCAATGACTTCAGAACCCAATTTCGTAAAATCATTCTTTGATATAAAAAGACTGGGTACAACATAAATGTTATACGACAGACTGCATGCATGGTAGTTAACCCAATCACTGTTGACAAAGTAGAAGTAAAACAAAGATCAGGAATCGATACAATTAACTTACTCCACCCATCAAAGACACCAAAGGGAAAGAAACACAAACACCAAGCGACCAGACCACAATGGAAACCTAAACAAAGGAAGGCCATAAGGACAGTTACTTTCCCACAAAATGGCCATATGGCCATCCAAAATAAAAAGACACAAGTGATTACACAGTAAGTAACAAACAACAACATAAATAAACCGCCACAGAAGAACCGCCTTGGAACGGTCAGTGGAAAGATTTCCACTGGGGGGGGGGGCTTAAATAGATTTTACTTCCCTCCAGATTCTATAACGGTTCCAGCGTAAAGGCTTACTGAGAATTAGAGCGATCTAATTCAATGTAACGTTGGTTGGTGCTCTGGTTGGGCCCATCGGAGTCTAACTGTTGGTTTTCTTTTGCTCCAGCATTTCAGTGGTTTCTTGCTGTCGAGTCCTCACCGTTGTTTCATCTCTGTGGTTGTTTGATTTTTTGTGTTCACGGAGAGGTTGCACTGATGAGTTAGGAGGTCTTCATGCGGACTGAACAAATTAATTATCTAAATCGCGACGGAAGTAAGGCCGAGGATTGTGGCCACGTAAAATCGATTTAAGCCCCCAGTGGAATTCGTTTCTGCTTGCCGTTCCAAGGCGGTTCTTCTGTCGCGGTTTAATTTTTGTTATGGTTTGTCTTTGGGTGTTTGTGTTACTTATATTATTTTATTTTGGATAGCCAATTGGCCATTCTGTGGGAAACTATTGATGTTTCCATTGGGGTTTGTTGTTTCATGTTTGTGTTTCTTTCCATTTGGTGTCTCTGATGGGAGCTGTGGGTTAATTGTATCGATTCCTGATCATTGACTCCACTTCTATTTTATTCAGTGTGCATCTGTTATTCAAAATAATATAGCCTCGACAAAGTCTGGCGAGATAAGAAATCAAATCTGATGAATTGCATGATTTCATTGATTAACTTGTTTCCATCACGCTGTGTAAACTACAACATGCGCACACACAGAGCGCGCTGCTTCGACAGCGTGCGTATATTGCCCAGTTGTGAGGTATCAATTTAAAATTTATCAATGCAATTAGGAGACACATCTTTACATGAATGTATGGTTGGTATTGTTGTAGTATGAATGGTCTGCGAAAACTAAATAAATGATCAGTTGTAGGTGCAACAGTACCCCTTTAAACCACAACGAAAGAAATAGTTAGGGATACAGTATATAACTTGTCAGTGTGCATTGCTTTTAAACTAGTTTCGGCTTAGTTTTAGAGATCTGATGAAAATCCTCTGACTAGTGGTGTTATTAATCTACAATCAGTTGATTAAAAAAAAAAGACTAATAATCGGGTTTTGAAAAATAAAAATCTCGATATAAAAGATTCTGTGAAATACAAAAAGCATGTCATGACAACGAGTTTATCGATGTGCAAAGCAAAACAGTCACAAAAACAAGGGAATAAACATTTAAGTTAACGTAATGAGGCTAACGAAGCTAAATCATTATAAATTATGCAACATATGTCGGAAAACGAATTTCCGACTACTGGTTACACAGGAGTGTTTGCATTCGTTGTTTACACACCAGATACATCCGGTGAAGGGTACAGTAAGTCCGGATACTGCTAATGCAACACAACAAAATTCAAGGTTGTTTTTATGCCCCGAAATTAAAATAATGGCGGGGTATTATGTTATACCCTCCGAAGTTTTGAGTGTCCGTCCATACGTCCGTCAGCGCCCAATAGTTCCGTGTCCGCTCCATAACTCTGATACCGTTTGAGATATTTTCACGAAAGTTCACAGGTATGTAAAGCACTATCAGTCGATGTGCAGAAGATATAAACCGTAACTCTTATTCCCCTACTTTTGGAGTTGTTGCCCTTTGAACATAGGCATTTCTATCAAAGTTTCGTGTCCGCTCCATAACTTCGATACCATTTGAGATATTTCCATGAAATATCGCAGATATGTAGAGCACCATGAGACGACGTGCAGAACATATGAACCGTAACTGCTTTTTCCTACTTTTGGAGTTATTGCCCTTTGAATACAGCTGTTGCTATCAGTTCCGTGTCCGCTCCATAACTCTGATACCATTTGAGATATTTTCACGAAACTTCACAAATATGTAGAATACTATCAGACGACGTGCAGATCATATGAACCGTAACTCTGATTTTCCTACGTTTGGAGTCATTGCCCTTTGAACATTTGAAATAGCCATTTCTATCGTAGTTTCGTTTCCGCTCTATAACTTCGATGTCATGTGAGATATTTCTATGAAACTTCACAGATATGTACAGCACCATGAGACGACGTGAAGAACATATGAATCATAACTCGGATTTTCCTACTTTTGGAGTTATTGCCCTTTGAATTTTGAATAAAACTGTTACTATCAGTTTCGTGTCGGCTCCATCACTCTGCTACCATTTAGAGATATTTTCACGAAACTTCACAGATATGCAGAGCACTATCAGACGACGGCAGAACATATGAACTGTAACTCTGATTTTCCTACTTTTTGAGTTATTGCCCTCTGAAAATTGAACATAGCCATTTCTATCGTAGTTTCGTATCCGCTCCAAAACTACGATACCATTTGAGATATTTCCTTGAAACTTCACAGATATGTAGAACACCATGAGACAACGTGCAGAACATATGAACTATAACTTTGATTTTCCTGCTTTTAGAGTTATTGCACTTTGAACTTTGATAATAGCAGTTGCTATCCGTTTCAAGTCCGCTCCATAACTCTGATACCATTTGAGATATTTTCAGGAAACTTCACAGATATGTAGAGCAGCCTAAGACGACATGCAGAACATATTAACCATAACTCTGATTTTTCTTCTTTCGGAGATATCGCCCCTTGAACATTGAAAATAGCCATTTCTATCATGTAGTCTGTTTGAAGCACTATATATACTGAACTTAATGATTGATTGTGACCAAACGTGCATGGTTACATCACTAGGATGGGGGGATACAGCCATTAGGTTTTGTTTCACTGTGATATGGCACTTGCTTGATGTAATTGGAGTGGTGGGGCATCATGCAGTGCTTGCAGTTTTATTGACATATATGGACATGGCAATCATCTTGATCATGTGCCCAGAACAAACTTTTACTTCCTCATCCCGTGGATGCACCATATATAATTTGGTTTCAGTTGGTCCAGCGGTTTCAGCTTTAACCTTCTCCTTTCAGTGTTTTCATAATGACTGTGTGGCAATGCGCTAGTGTTTGTGGAATGCCAACAATGGTAGACCCGACCACATCAGAATCTCTCTAAAGAAGAAAAGGTAAACAGGCATACTTACTGCCAAATTACACAAAGGGAGACAACTGCTGTTATTTTCTGTAAGCTGACCTCTACTACAAGCCAACTGAGAAACGAGGCCTACTTTTAAGGAAATAATTTCTGCATAGATTTGAAATTTAACGTCCCCGTCAACAATATTTAGGTTATTATGGGGACGTTGCTTCCAATTTTGTTGGACTTTTACCCGACATTGATATAAAATGACACCTCAAGCCCTGCCACCCAATGAAACCAATTGGGCGTATATGCATGAACGGTCCGACGCGGGCAGGCTTAGACCTATGCGGTTTACCAATACTCATGCGTGACGTCGGTTTCAGCTCTGCGTGGAAGCAACATGCAGCCCTATTTATTTTTCCAATCGCCGATGGGCGGGGCCGAACCTTAGGTGCAAACCCTTTCCATTAAGAGCAGACGCCTAATCATATAGGAGACAAACACGCCTTTTCAAAAGGGAGACAAACTATTTTTGAATTGTCTCCCCTGAAAGTTTGTCCATAGAGTTCTCCTTACTGCCTTTTCAGTGTATCCAATTATGCCTACAGGTCATTAACAGCGATCCGAAGCAAATACAGTTGACTCTCATTCCCTCAAACTCCAAGGGATTGAAAATTTTGGTTTGAAAAAAAAAAACACAAAAAAAACCAGTAGTTTGAATTACAATGAGCTGCAATCTATTGACTGTATAGCAAAACTAAAACAACATTGCCAAAATATTTGTTTGACTTAAGTAGAATTTTGAGATACATGTATCAGTGTTTGAAATGACAAGAGTCAACTATACAAAGAAGACCCCTGTTGATAGAGTAAAGAGACAAAAAAAAAAAAAAAAATCATCGATTTCCCCTTATTTAAGTCTGAACTTATTCCTGTCTTCTTGTACCGTGATTATGTAGGATCATACTCTATCTGTCTAGACACATTGCGTGCACTATCATAAACTTATTCATAGCGCATATGTCAGGCTTCAGCACTTTACAGATATTTTAATCCATAACCAGCTACAGACAATTTCAGTGAAACGTCCATTACAAAAACATGTCTGCACAAATACATTGTAAACTTTACCAACGAAAAATCGACAATTTCCAGATGAAAAAAAACTGTGATATTTTTCTTATTTCTGCTCAGAATATAGATTGTGGGTGCTCGTTAGAGTACCCACAATCTATGTTTTAGAACAGAAATAAGAAGAATAAGGTTTACCTCAGTTTTACTACACAAGATTCTATTTCTCATATGACATTCAAAACGCATTTTATTCATGATTATTTAACAAAAATGACAATAGTCCGCCATTAGTAAACGCGACGTCCTTAAGGACGTCGTACATGTATCGTTACAGGGCGTATCAACAAATTTGCATAGTTTAGTAGAATTTATTTCATGACGTTATTACAAATATTCCCAGACGCGACATCATATGACATCATATGACAAAAAAACCTGTTTTTCAGTCCTCGGGTATTTTTCCCACATCTCAAAACAAGAATCGCTTTGGATTGTTAAGGGATTTTTTGTTTTGGTTTTCAAGGCATTTAAGATTATTTCACTTTATATATGGAGCCAATCATAAATCAGAGGTGATCCATATCCAAGTACCCAGATAACAACAGGCCCATTGGTCACTACGCTCACCTGAGCTCAGGCAGGCACTGCCCACTGGCAGCCATGTATGGTTTTAATTTATCGATTATAAAGTCTCCCAAACGAACCCCCATTCCATGTGGACTCTGTATCTGAAATATTAGGCCTTTTATGAAGTGGAGGACATGGACCCAACAGAGCCCTTTGGTATCACTGAATGCGTCTTATCATAAGGAACAAGTGTGGGCATTTGATAGATTTCTGAGATTGATCACCTTTTATGAAGTGGAGGGGTGGGGCATGGCTCCGGCACACCCCGGAAACCCCTAGGTTGGAATCACTGAATGTGTCTTATGATAAGGAAAAAGAATATATATGGTTAAGGGGTGGTGATCTGAACGGTTTCTGAGATTTTGGGCCTTTAATCGAATGGAAGGGGCGGGGCATGGCACGGGCACATCCCAGAGGACCCCCAGGTTGGTATCACTGAATGCGTCTTATCATAAGAAACAAGAATATATATGGTTTTGGGGTGGGGATCTGAAAGGTTTCTGAGATATATCGCCTTTTATGAAGTGGAGGGTTGGGGCAAGGCCCCAGCGCATCCCGGCAGACCCCAAGGTTTGTATCACTGAATGCGACTTATCATCAGAAACAAGAATATATATGGTTTAGGGCTGGGTATCTGAACGGTTTCTGAGACATTGGGCCTTTCATGAAGTGGAGGGGGTGGGGCATGGCCCGAGCACATCCCAGGGGACCCCCAGGTTGGTGTCACTGAATGTGTCTTATCATAAGAAACAAGAATATATATTGTTTTGAGGCGGGGATCTGAATGGTTTCTGAGATATATCGCCTTTTATAAAGTGGAGGGGGGGGCATGGCCCTGGCGCACCCCGGAGACCCTAAGTTGATATCACTGTCTTATCATAAGGAACAAGAATATATATATGGTTTAGGGGTGGGGATCTGAACGGTTTCTGAGATATTGGGCCTTTTACAAAGTGGGGTGGGTGGGGCATGTCCCGGGCACATCCCAGGGGACTCCCAGGCTGGCGTCTCTGATGCGTTTTATCATAAGAAACAAGGATATATATGGTTTTCGGGTGGGGATCTGGATGGTTTCTGAGATATATTGTCTTTTATGAAGTGGAGGGGTGGGGCATGGCCCCGGCGTACTCCGGAAGACCCCTCGGTTGGGATCACTGAATGCGTCTTATCATAAGGAACAAGAATATATATGGTTCTTGGGTGGGGATCTCAACGGTTTCTGATATATTGGGTCTTTTAAGAAGTGGGGGGGGCATGGCCCAGGCACATCCCAGAGGACCCACAGGTTGGTGTCACACAATGCGTCTTATCATAAGAAACAAGACTATACGAGGGTAGGCTGAAAAGTTCTGAGCCTGACCAAGATCCAATGGTTTGTTAATGCTGAAAGTGCCTTATTTTTCAACATAGTCTCCCTTCATGTTCACACACTACCTCCAGCGATGCTGGAGTCCTTGGATCCCAGTGGTATAGGTCTCATCTTGGTCCCTGAAAAACTCCTCCACAGCAGCTATAACCTCGCCTGACCGATAATGCTGCCCAGCCCAGTGCTTTTTCATATTTAGAAACAGGAAGTAATCTGATGGAGCTAGATCAGGTGAATACGGAGGGTGATCGACAAGTGTGAAGCAACAGTCATGCACAGCAGCCATTGCGACAACCGATTTATGAGCAGGCGCATTGTCCTGATGGAAGAAGACCCCTTTTGTCAATTTTCCGGGTCGTTTAGCCTTAATTGCTTTTCACAATTGTTTTAGCAGATCTGCATAATACTCCCCATTAATTGTTCTGCCCTTTTGAAGGTAATCTATGAATACTATACCCTTGGCATCCCAGAACACTGATGCCATCAACTTCCCGGCAGAGACGACGACCTTTGCCTTCTTTGGAGGGGGTGAGCCAGGGTGCTTCCATTGCATGGATTGTTATTTGGTCTCTGGCTCAAAGTGATGAACCCAACACTCATCCTGAGTGACAAAACGGTCAAGAAAACCATCTTGGTCTGCTTCAAAAATAGCCAAGTTGGCTTGTGACAGGTTCAGTCTGGTCAACTTTTGGTCGGGCGTCAAAAGCCGTGGCAACCATCTGGCCGAAACCTTCGACATTCTGAATTCAGTGTGTAGAATGTTCTCTACTCGTTCACGGGAGATGCCAACAGTGTTAGCTAACTGATTCACAGTTAAACGCCTGTTATCCATCACGGCCCTGTGCACTTGGCTGATGGTTTCCTCAGTTGTTGCCGTTGTGGGTCGTCCACACCTGTCATCATCTTCAAGGCTGTCCTTGCCGATCTTAAAATCTGCTGCCCACCGTTTCATGGTAACTGGTTGCATACGAAGGAGCATCATCCCCTAAAGTGGCAACCATATCGGCATGAATGGCCTTAGCAGCTAACCCCTTTTTATGGAGGTACTTCATGACACCAAGATGCCAGATTTTGTCCATTTTTTCAAAAACGTGCTAGTATAAATTTTCAAAGTCTAAAATTTCTACGTTATTGCAGGTAAACTTGAACTCATTTGAGTCAAATCAAGTAATAAAGGTTTGGATTTAATGAATACAAAATTTCATGGCTGTTCGATGCCTGCTTCTTGGTCAGGCTCAGAACATTTCAGCCTACCCTCGTATATGGTTTTGGGATGGGGATCTGATAGGTTTCTGAGATTTATCGTCTTTTATGAAGTGGAGGGGTGGGGCATGGCCCCCGCGTACTCCGGAAGACCCCTAGGTTGGTTTACCTGAATGCGTCTTATCATAAGGAACAAGAATATATATGGTTTAAGGGTGGGGATCTAAATGGTTTCTGAGATATTAGGCCTTTTATGAAGTGGAGGGGGTGGGGCAAGGCCTGCACACACCCTGGGGGCCCCCAGGTTGGTGTCACTGAATGCGTCTTATCATAAGAAAAAAAGAATATATAGATCTTTAGGGGTGGGGATCTGAATGGTTTCTGAGATATCTGGCCTTTTATGCACTGGGGAGGGGGTGGCGCATGGCCCCGGCACACCCTGAGGGACCCCAAGGTTGGCATTAAAGCATGTGGCAAAGAAGTTGACTCAAGGAATATTTCTATAAAAGTTTTGTCAAACTATCTGCAACGGTTTGGCAGTAAATGCCATTTTTCTATTTTCCGAATTATAAATCTATGGAAACTCTAAGTTGCCATAGCAACCAAACTAATGAACCGATTTTCATTAAAACACAAACTTTCAATCCCCCAGCCCAAGGATGCTACAGGTGAAATTTGGGCTGAATCAGACAAGTGGTTTCAGAGGAGATATCGCAAGACGACGACGCAGACGACGGCGACGGACAAATGCCTATCCTATAAGCTCCCCCGGAGCCTTCGACTCTGGTGAGCTAAAAACTACCAGACTGTCCGTCCATTGCAGAACTTAGTGTTTCACATGTGACTTGAGCAAGACTCGAGCCCACAGCTCAACTGGCCTCATACATGGTTAATTTCAAGTTTTGAAGGAGAAATGAAATGAAAACTCAATTAACTGAGCAGTTTCAATTTTTATTTCATCATAATTGTAATAAGGCACAAATTACCATCAAGAAAAAAAGATGTAAGTAACAATATCACAGAATATTGGATTTATCTGTCAGATATCAAATATTTGGTATATCTGAATATCAGAGACACAGTATGTAAGCAACAATATCACAACATTGGATTCATCTGTATGGCATGAAATATTGGATTTATTTGTATGATACCAAATATTGGATTTATCTGATGATCAAATAACAGATTTATCTGTTGCTTATCAAACACCGAATTAATTTGTAGGATAAGAACTCAACGAGCACCCACAACCTATTACTTGGAGCAGGGATACGAACTTCCGCAGTGTAATATCCAGACAAAAATATGTGGACTATATTGCAAAATGACCAATCATGGTCATTTTGCTTTATGATCGAATGGTCATTAAACATTTTTGGACCCATATTTATATAGTATATCGAAAACCACATTATCACTGCTGACCAGGTCCTTTGCTGGTCTCGAGTACAATATGAACCCTATTTTTAACTTTAAAGACATACCCAAAACCATTGCATTACGATAACACACCCTTGCGACAAAGTGCATTTTCTTCACATCTCCAAAATGGCTACTTTTCTTATGAAAATCTGGGATATTTTTTTTTATTTCTACCGGTAACATAGGTTATGGGTGCTCATTAGAACCGCCTCATTCTAACTAGTACCCACAACCTATGTCTTGGAAAAGAAATAATAAAAGTAATGTATACCCCGTAAATGCCAATTTTCTCTATATAAAGTGGGGTTTAGGGAGGTTTTCATTTCATGAATTTGTGAACGTGATGGTATACAAACCAGCAAAGTGTATAATTAAATAGTTTATGAAATGAAAAATATTCAGGCCCCTACAGGCCTCTTTTGTACACCACGACCCCTTTAAAACACTGTTCTGTTCTGGCCCATAGCTGAAACTGTGTCACATGTATTTAAACCACCAAAAATGTTTAGATTTTATAAATAAATGACCATTTATGATCATTTTTCTGCATAATCTATACAATTTTGTACTCTATTTTTAAAACATGTTGTATCAAAAACCAAGTTATGATGCACAGTGTTGTAAAAGGGTCCTGGTGCATGTTTTCTTAGGAGCTGACTCAAATGGCTTAAAGACAACCAAAACCATTGTATACAAACCGAAAAACGTTTATAATTAAATGTTTATAAAATATAATATTCAGATGCCAAATGTCTTACCTGCTTTATATGAGTAAATTGATCAAATGACTAAAATGGATAATTAGCCAAAGCCTGAAATCAGAGCCATTACTTTTGCTACTTGTATGCCATTACAGTTTTGATTAACCCTTTCCCACTCAGGGATTTTGTGAATTTCGCTGATTTTCACAGGGTTGCACCTAACAGAAACTTCAACTAGCCATTGTTTCATAATGGACGGTCTGTTTTACACCAAACTCGGTATGAATGTTCATTGGACAGTAGCCTACCTTTCATGACTTGATCATTGTTGTCATGGTAATGAGGAGGCATCTCAAAGATGGCAAAAAGTGTGATTTCACATGAATTTTTGACCAAATCTTAATCTTCACACAGCTGTGAAGGCAACAATTAAAGGGTTAGGCACTGGCCATTTTCACTGTTTGCAGCATGTTTTATCAGCATCAATTTTGAGGCATTTTTGACCCCAGACACCCTCAGATATAAATTTGAGCGGCCGGTTGGGCCATACACCCAAAATTTTTCGGATGTGAGTGGGGAGGTGGGTGACGCCCACTTCAATCCCCCCAGAATATTTTTACTGGGGAGGCGTCACTTTTTAGGCCAACACATCGTAAAGCAAACATAACTATCTATGAGTAGGAAATGGAGATTTTAGGTGCTTCTGGGGCTTAAAATGGGGGGGGGGAGGTGCAGACACATAAAAACACGTATCTGTGTTGGAAAGGGTTAACTGCTGCTAGTATATTGCTTAACACTAAACAATTAAAAAACTAAAGCCTTGTTTTAAATTTCAAATTCCTACTTGGCAGTGCATGGGATGTATGGAATTTAGCTCAAAAAAACTTTAAACCTTGTGCAATAAGACCGAAATCGCTTGACTAAGATTATGAACAATGGGATCAAACTGAAGCATTGTCATAAAAAAAACCTCAGCCACTTTCATTTCATTCAAAGGTGCACCATACATGTACTATGTTCTGTTCACTGAATATGATGAACCAGGGTTAAAATTTTAGGAAGAAGAACTACACACCCAGCTAGCAAAGACACGCCTATTCAAATATATTGACAATTTTACCATCAAAAATGAAAAGTAAAAAATTCCAATGTTTTTCCTATTTATTCTAAAAAAAAATAAATTGTTTGAACTTGTTAGAACTGACTCGCGAGGTGGCTCTAACAAGAACCCACAATCAATGTTTTACTCAGAAATAAGAACAAAAATAATGCATACCCCAGTAAAGCCCGGTTTCGCAATATAAGTGGGATTTAAGGGGGTCAAATGTGTATAGGCAAGTTTGCCTGGTCTGGCCAATATGCCGCCGACATCAATATGTTACCACAAAGTTACCATTTCCTATCAATGTCAGCTCGCCTGCTGCTTTGTGCAGACTGGATAGTCTATACATATAAAGCACATTGAGCTTATCGGTATCCATCAAGCAAACAAACATATATAATTATGACCCCCTTGAACCTCACTTTCATATAGTCAAACTGGAATTTCCGGGGATATACGAGTACCCACAATCTATATTTTAGAGCAGAAATAAGAAAAATATCACAATTTTTCATCATAAAATTTTCATTTTTTCGGCGATAAAGGTGGCAATGTGTTTGTATAGGCGTGTTTGCGTAATGGTAAACAAAAGACTATGTTGTAAATGTACATGAACGCCATTATATATACACTGTACAACCTGAGATGAACTTGAGCAGATCAAACATAAAAAAAGGAAGCACATCAATGAGATGACAGCAAAAATGTACCTTGAGACATAATATTATGTGGACTGCAATGTGAGAATTCCATTCAGACTGCTTACCCACTTAAAACATTCTAACATCCATAAATTTTGGTGTCCAAGCATGCATTTGCTGGGCTGCTGATTGTCATAAAGTGCTTTCCTTTGGTTTGGGGCACTAACTTAAGGACCTCTGCTGCAGTGAAGTCATCTGATCTGGATTTACCCTTTTAGCAATGGCATAGCATATCCTGGTTCAGCAGGACAAAGGTTACTGGGAATGGGGACACCTTCAGGGGAGGCAACTCCTGCAAAAGTGTTTTTCTTTCCCATGTCAATAGGGGTCAACTCTTAAAGGAAAGCATTTGCTCCTGAGAAGAACATTCTTTCCTTTAAGAGTAGACCCCATTTCAGTGGGACAGTGCTTATAGAAAAGCGAACAGGAAGTCCCGAAAGTTGTCTCCCTTTGAAAAATGGCAGAAAAATTGGCCAGGTGTTCCCATTCCACTTAAGGCCATGTAACCTTTTCACACTTTTCCTGGGCTAGCTAATAGTGGTTAACCAGCACACTGAACATCATTTCACCAGCACAAAGGAGAGAATGAGCACTAAAATATTCCCTGATCAATCTCCATGAAAGAATGCTGTTGCACACAGCTGGGATAGAAACCCAACCTCCTCTTCACCAGTCATAGGCATATCTGACCGAGCCACCAAGGCTAGTTGCAAAGAATGAACTAAATGCCTCTTATATACACATGTCCAGAGAAGCAGCCTCCATGGTGCAGTGGTTAACCTTCCTGCATCATAAACCAGGGGTCATGGGTTTGAATCAGGGCTTCTCCAGACTTTTGGATGAGTCTGTAAACCAAGATTCCATCTCCATATGATCTCAGGTGTTGTTGGGACGTGAAGCTCTAACATATACACGCCAAGAAATGCAGTTTCATTCATTCAAAGTTTTCCACTGGCAACAAACTGCCACTACCTTCAACCAAAACAACTTGATGTATAGGAGAATGAAATTCAGTGAAAGAACCCAAATTACCACACACAGCAAAACTAAAGGCTACATGTATATGAACACAGTCATGGGACAACCTGTATTTGGGGCATAGCAACAGATAGGGCATTTTGTGATAATTAGAAGATAGTTTTTGTCAATTCTCCATAAAAGCCTGTGTTGTGGGTATTCTTTAGAACCGCTTCGCTGAGGCGGTTCTTATGAGTACCCACAACTTAGGTTTTTATGGACCAATAAGGAAAGCGATCCTTCAATTAGCACAAAATACTTATCTGTTTGTTCTTTACGTTAAAAAGGCTCATTTTGTTATGTTAAAAGATACAAGTATTTTTTGACCATTAGAGGATAGTTTTTGTCAATTCTCCATACAAACCTGTGTTGTGGGTATTCATCAGAACCGCACTGCCTCACTCAGGCAGTTCTAATGAGTACCCACAAAAGAGGTTTTTATGGAGCAATTAGGAAAGCCATCCTTCAATTAACACAAAATACTTACCTTATCTATTGCTATTTTAGGGTTTATTCTTTATGTTACAGTAGGATCATGTGGGCCACATCAAGCGATTTTGGTACTTATCGCCTATGCGAGCAGCAGCGCAGTCTCACCAGAACCTTCGCTGCTCGCTCATACAAACAGTGAATCAAAAGGAACTTTCAGATCCCTGGCCCCTCTGAATGGCTGGGCATGCGCAGTTAAAATTTGTCATGACGGAATGATCTAAGACACAAATTCGCTTGGCGGGTCTCATGTGATGTCGAGTGAGTCAATGTATTCACTGAGGTATGAACACCATTGTGTCCCGAAAGTCTACTACAGGAATTTTCTGCAAAAATACACTGAGCACATAACTGACCCATATGATTTTTTCCTTTGTGACTATCCATACTTTTGGGGAAAATTTTCACATAATATCTTCACATCATATTTTGCTTCCAAGCAAACTAAATAAACATTCTCATCAGAAAACACCCCTATATAATTTTGACCCCATTGAACCCTACATAGTAAAACTGAGGTTTGCAGGGGTAAGCCTTATTGTTCTTGTTTTTGCTCTAAAATATAGATTGTAGGTTCTCAATGAGGTGGTTCTAACGTGTACCCATAATCTGTATCTTGAGCAGAAATAAGAAAAATATCACAATTTTTCATCTTAAAATTTTCCTTTTTCTGGCGATAAAATTTACACAGTATTTGTATAGGCGTGTTTTCTTAATGTAACAAAATAACTAATAAATTATCCTTCTTCTTACCCTTGTCTTGCTGACCCAAAGATCAGGATCTACACTGTCTTTTAATTTCCCATTTTGTTTATACATGTCAAGTAATTTGATTGATTGATAGTCAGAAGTTGGTTATGCAAAATTAATTTATTCAGAAGGACAATGGTTAAATGAAAGTGATAGAGAACACCAGGTTCGTGTCATTTGATATCAAGTTTATCGGGTTAAGGCTTTGGGAACGCTTGTAGAACCGTGAGGCTTGTCAAGCGATTCTACATGCATTCTCGATCCCGAGCCTAATAAACTTAATATCAAATGATACAAATCTGGTATTCTATTTATCAGTTAATCACCTTGTACACTTCTTCAGTTTTGCCATTGTTTTTACCAGTAGTCCAGTTCACAGAAATGCAATATCACGTTGACACGATAAAGCTCACCTCTCATGAGATAGCATATCTTTATCAGGTCAGTGTGTTACAATGTAATTAATATAGGGTATAACTGGTAATACCCCAATAGCCAGCCTGATGGTCCCTGTTACATAGGATAACTCCAGGATGCATTTACTTACGGAATGAATTTCTTTTTGTCTGATTTTCGAAGAAATATGAATTCTAATGGAACTGGATAATTGTTCATTTAATGGAAAAGAAAGACAGATCTGAACTGTTTGAATTTTATTCCTATGAAACACGTCACTAGCTAAACTATGATAAACTAAATCTAAGCATATAAAACATATTTTGGCTATCAGGGGCCAGTCCCATGACCATATCTCCCAATGTGCAGGCCCCAGCCACAAGGAACAACTTAAGAGACTGGTCAGTATGCAGAGGTAATTGTTGAAGTCCAGCCAGTCCCTTAAGCCTCTCACAAGTGCTGGGAGCCAGCAAATGGGAGAATCACAAATCAAATAACTCGTGTATTACAAAAAGAATTATGATATTTGGGGGAAAGGAACAAATAATGGATAATTATTTGTGGAATTTGGCCATATCGGATGACTTGGTCAGGAGATAGCCCCAAATAGCATAAACTGTTCTAGTTACCACCACTATCATAATGAAAATCCCTTGTTTTTTTGTGTTTTTTTTTTTTTTTTTTTTTTCATTATCATTACTATTATAATATTTTTTTTTTTTTTTTTTTTCATTCATTATTATTATTACCATTATTATAATGTATTTATTTATTTATTCTTACCTTACACCTGTAGCCTAATAAATCTGTCACAGCTGACCTTGTTTGTTGAACACAAATTAGTGATGTGATGGTAATTAGCCTGAGTATGGTTAAAAAGCTATAAACTATTAGTCATGGCATCTGAGGGTAGTTCTGCAGTATGGAACAATAGGTCTTGACAGATGTACAGCTTCCAGACTGATTGGTATAACCAAGGTTATCTGGAGTTACTGAATGAAAGATATCAGCTGTTTGCTAGGTGGGAAAGGGAAGGTTGTACTAATGTGCTAATATTCAGAATATTGATGTATAACCTGAGTATTAAATAAACTTGTAAACTTGTAAACTTGTAATATTCAGAATAGAATAACCATATCAGGCATATTAGCTATAAATATTTCTAAACCTTGCGACATATAAATATTAACTAGCTTCATGTTAATATTCATGAGTTAGAATGGTGTGCTCCCTAGTGTTACTTTAGCCTTTGGACGTTTAGTTTGCTTCTGTTTGTGATTATTGTATAAAAAAAAATTGCTGTTTATTTTGTGCTTACTTTTTTTTTTTTTTTTTTTTTTTTTCCATGTCGGGAACGTTCTGAGACATTTCTAGCCCCATGTTAGAGGCTATTACAACACAACACATTTTGTGGCCAATGTTAGAAGCTATTACAACAAACTTTGTAGCTCCATTATGGTAAACTTTTGTAGCCCTGTGTTACAAGCGAAATTTGTAGCCCCATGTTAGAAGCTATTACAACATTCGTACCCCATATCAGAGCTATTTTTATTTTTTTTTTTTTGTCCCATTAGGATTCTTCTGGGATATTCCTAGCCCCATGTTAGAGGCTATTACAACAAATTTGGTAGCCCCATGTTAGAAGCTATCACAACATTAGAAGCCCATATCAGAGCTTTTTTTTTTTTTTTTTGTCGTCCCATGTCAGGAACTTTCTGAGACATTCCTAGCCCCATGTTAGAGGCTATTACAACAAAATTGTTAGCCCCATGTTAGGAACTATTACAATAAAATTGGTAGCCCCATGTTAGAAGCTGTTAAAATAAAATTGGTAGCCCCATATTAGGAGCTATTACAATAAAATTGGTAGCCCCATGTTAGAAGCTATTACAACAAAACTGGTAGCCCCATGTTAGAGGCTATTACAACAAAATTGTTAGCCCCATGTTAGGAACTATTACAATAAAATTGTTAGCCCCATGTTAGAAGCTGTAACAATAAAATTGGTAGCCCCATGTTAGGAGCTATTACAATAAAATTGGTAGCCCCATGTTAGAAGCTATTACAACAAAACTGGTAGCCCCATGTTAGAGGCTATTACAATAAATTGGTAACCCCATGTTAGGAGCTATTACAATAAAATTGGTAGCCCCATGTTAGAAGCTAATACGACAAAATTGGTAGCCCCATGTTAGAAGCTATTACAATAAAATTGGTAGCCCCATGTTAGGAGCTATTACAATAAAACTTGTAGCCCCAGGTTAGAAGCTAATACAACAAAATTGGTAGCCCCCGAGCCCCATGTTAGAAGCTATTAGAATGACAGTCATAGCCTAATGTTAGGAACTTCTACAACAAAATTCGTAGCCCCATATAAGAAGCTTTTGGGACAATATCAACAAACTATTCAACACCTCGTATCAAAGGTTATAACTGTGCAGTGCTATAGGTAGCCTTTGGTCTGGCTTAATTGCTGCAACAACAACTAGCAGGCCACTGCTTGAAGCGAGATGCATTGTTAATGACAAACATACATATGTACATGAGGTTATTCAATGTCTCCTTGAAAATCTGTAAATCAGTGATTTATTTATTTATATTGTATATTATACATATATATACACACATACATACATATATATATATATATATTTTTTTTTTTTTTTTTTTTTTTATATATACATATACATACTTACATATATATATCTATATATACACATATATAATATATATTTCTTTTTTTTTTTTTTTTTTTATAGCTACTTATATATTATTCAAATTCCTGATCTGAAATAGCTTATAATGCTCAGTCAAATAAATCACATATTTCATATGTAAAAACAGCTCTGCCTTAGAAATGCTAGTTTATTGATTCAGTTAATTGTAGCATGAGTTTCAGATGACAGGCTCAGATAACAATACACTGATTTCACATCCAAAGGCTTCAGGATTTTTGACCGTGGGAAAAGTCAGAAATGGTTTGGCACTACAGTGATTGATGGCCAATGAATAGCCAAAGCAGTCAAATTACTGACCTGTACTTCACCAGAGCTGATCATAAACATGTACATATGGTAGTAATGTCTCAGGAATCAGGTCAATTGCAGATGTGTATTAGCACCCTTTCCAGGTTGGATCAATGGAGAAGTGTATTCTCAGTGCCTTTGTATGGCTGAGACATGGCAATCTGAGTGTCTTTGATGATAGATTTTGGTAATTGTTGAAGTCCAGCCAGTCCCTTAAGCCTCTCACAAGTGCTGGGAGCCAGCAAATGGGAGAATCACAAATCAAATAACTCGTGTATTACAAAAAGAATTATGATATTTGGGGGAAAGGAACAAATAATGGATAATTATTTGTGGAATTTGGCCTTGAGAAATTTAATGTTTAGGTGCAGTATTGTCTAGGACTGTGCTCCTGTGTCCATTATGATAATGGTGGTGGTGGGGAGGTGGCAGGATAAACTTAGTTGATGCTAAGACAACAATGAACTGAGGCTGGAACATCTATAGTCTGGGATTCTTTTTCAAAGGTTAATGACTTTTGTTACCCCAGACATTCACCTGACCCTTACCTGAAGCTCAGGTTCCTTTAAGGTCATCTATTGTTCTCTGCAGGATGTGTATGCTCTATTAGAAGAGATACTTCACCCATCATCAACAGAATAATTTCCCATTAACTGCCATTTATGCTACCATAAACCTTTTTATAGAACATATTTATGCAAGATGAATGAACACCAAGGGTTTCCATGAGTGAGTGAGTGAGTTTTAGTTTTACGTCCCACCAACAGCTAAGGTCATACGGAGACGGGACCTCGGTTTAAAGACTCATCCGAAAGTCTGGAGAAGCCCGGGATCGATCCTGCGACCCCTGGTTTACAAGGCGAGTAGCGTAACCACTGCACCACGGAGGCTGCTAAGGGTTTCCAAGACGTGCACTTTTCTTGTGATCATATTTTGTTCATAATTCAACTTAATTCAGAATACAAACCCAGTTCTTACAGGCGCTGGTTAACCCTGGTACCTCTATTTAGCTCTTGCTAATGTGGGAAACTGAGGTTTTTGCAAGCTTGCAAAACCTGAATGTGGGAGTCATGGATTCTGGCGCTCTAGCCAATCACAACTTTTACCGTTAACTGATGCAACAGAAGTTCATGTTATGTTTTGTAGGCAGAAGTTTCTAAGTACCCAGAGGGTCTCCTCTTTGTCCAGCAGGATCAAAGCTTGAAGGCTGATATCTCACTTGACTTTTGTAATAATAATAATAATAATATTAAATATAAATAAATAATAAATAAGTAATAAATTGTGGCCAGTCGAAGCATGTGGCCGTACATTTGTCTTATGTATAAAACAGGAATTGTTGTATTATAATTCTACATATTAAACTGTTTATTTCTTTGATCTTCAGGTAACTATCTTCAGGTAACTATCATTTGTATATATTTTGTAAAAATACTGTTTTCCTGATTTCTTGATTGAAACGATGACTTGGACTTCATTAAATATTTTCCTTTTAATAACAGTTGCCTACTTTCAAATAAGCAGTCAATGTTTCTTTATATAAATAATACAGTTATTGTAACACACACTTTATTTGTTAAGCATAAGGTATAAAGAACCTATTTTTGTGGAATTTCTAAATAACATGCTTTAAGTATATTGGATTATTCAGTCTAGAGAGAACTTAGTATTTTAAATGCTTACTTGTCTTTTGTCTCCAGTCAAAGCAAGTTACGTTTGTCTTATGTACGAAACAGCTGATCGGTGAAATGATTGTATTATAAGTCTTTTGTTTGTTTGCATTGGAGTTTAACGGCCCAGTCAACACTGTTAACGGTACTTTTTACCCGGTCAGCTTATCCATCCACACTTTTCCTGGGCAAGCTTAACCTAAGCAGTTAACCAGTAGAGAGCACATTCTTTCGACAGAAACTGACAACTGCCCTTCTAGAATCAGCGGGTGAGAATGACCGTAGAAAAGAATGTTGCCAACCCCTGCCTAGTATCGAACCTGTGTCCTCCTGACCACCACTCAGACGCGCATCTGAGCTACCGAAGCCGACTGTATTATAATTCTACATACTAAATTGTTTATTTCTTTGTTCTTCAGCCTAAACCAATAGTATAGAAGCCAGCCTTCATTTGCCTACTCCCTGCTAAAAGACATACAATTCACCCCGTCACAGATTTGACACACAGAACGTGGAACAGGGGTCACACATAGGGCAAGAGGACGACAGAGTTCTGCATGTCAAAGTGCTGAAGATATTATACGTAAACGTTAATTATTGTGTGAAGAAGAACTTCGAGAGTTCAACCCAGAGAATTCAGGAAGAAACAGCGACCCGGTTGTTTCTAAAGGGACAGTGAACAAAGTAGAAATATTAATAGAAACAAAACTTCGAGTGAAATATAAATGCAAATAGGGATATATTTTAACTGATTCTTGGCATGCACTCATGGGTGAACGATGACGATTTAAAGGTTAATGTAAAAGAAGACGAAGATCTATATGAGTCCCCCCCCCCCCCCGAGGAAGACCACCATCGGAAGAGGATCTTGAGAAATGGGTAAAACTTATAAGCAAGTACAAAAATTACTGTATAAATAAGAAGGTATGGGAGAGGAGGCAATACTCACGTTTCGTACCAGGACTGAGTAATCAGTAAGAGTTCCTGTTAGTATTCAGGTTCCTCAACAGCTGAGGCTAGTGACATATTCTGGGGAAGAGCATGTACCAAAAGGGGAGGTAAGCTATTTGGTATGACAGTACATGATTAAATGTCTGATAAAGGAGAAACGCCACTCGGAAAGTACCATGTTACAAGCAGTTCATAGACCTTTGAAAGGTACTACTGGCAGAGGCGGTAAATTTACACCAAATTTTGAATAAAGTTGGCGGTATTCATGGCATTGTGTATTCAGGGGAGCCTATCATGCAGCAGTTCAACACAGAATCCCAAAAGACTGCTCAGAGTGCTGCAGTATGGCTTGTCGCATCAAAGACATATTGCAAGGCGCTGTAGAAAAGGGTTATGTGTTCGGCACATCAAAAAATGATATATTGAGAATTAAATTTTGGACTGGTTTAATGGATGACCGTTTGAAAAAAGCTCCAAGCAATAAGTATGATTTGGTCATAGAATTTCGGAGAAGTTCTACGGGAGGAAAGGGAAATTAAGATGGGATTAACAGGTAGTGAAAAGTTGAAAATAAATGCACAACACTATGCATCTACTGCTGAAAATTCCCACTTGGTGGAAAAGCTCAACGAAATTTCTTCAAACATGCAAAATCTTGTTAAAAGAATTGAAACCCCGAAAAGAAAATTGAAAACAATCCATCCAGGTCAGAACAAAAAGCTCAATTTTATCCTAAGGGGTCACTTCTATCCGCGGCAATGGGGTAGAAGGCCACAGCAAAAACAGGATTTAACCCTTGTTCTGCTGAATATTTATATATGCCACACCCACTACCGATTATCAACCAATCAGATTACTTGATGCAAATTATTGCAACAAATTTACAATCTGAATGGCAAACAATGTAGATCCTGATCAGATGGCTTCGTCAGAAGCCATCTGATCTGGATCTACATTGTTTCAAAGATAAGGCATATCCGGGATTAGCAGGACAAGGGTTAAACTAACTGACGTCTCCGTTACGGGGGCAAACAGGGGCATTAAAGAAAATATCAATATGAACCCTCATAATTTTATTATGTTTGATGGGAAAATTAAAATTTTTGTGGTGATAACAATTGACTAACAGAATAATAGACCCATCTTTTGAATCACCTTATAAATGGATCAGTTGTGAATATTGCAGATGGTAGCACCTCATCTTATCATGGATATGTTGAGATTCCTGGAATTTCAGGTAGGGAGATAAGTTTACCGTGTTAGGTGGTTTCAAAAACGGTGTAAATGGACAAGCGGCTATAATAACTGTGACTTGTTTTGAGCCTGATAGTCCTTCTCAACCCTTACTCGAGGAATGCGAATTGGCTCGAAAGAATTATTTCTAGGCAGACAGAGTCTAGTACAGGTATGATCAACAAATAAGAGACATGCTGATTCAGTCCCACGAATCGGCAACTGTTTTTTGTGTTAGTTCAGGAAGGCCACTACGAGGAAGACTGTACAACAATCACAGAACAGAGCACAGAGCTGCCTGGATCTTTGACAGTTTGTCCACATATGGGGTCGGTTAAGTCAAATAAAGCCACCACACGTGTCCCTGTAAGAATCAATAATATCTCAGATAGGGTGTTGTCTATTCCACCTAGGTCTAGATTGTATGAGCTGCAGGACGTAGAGTTGTTAAGAAGATCGTCATCCGACCAAACTTCAAACATCCCTGCTGAGAAGAAGGCATACGGAATCGAACCTGAGTACCAACTGGAAAGCTTGGGCATCAATTTGACTAAATGTTGTCCGGAGGATAACGAGCTTCAGCGGGTAAGAAATATTTTAGGTAAGTTGACATCTGTCTTTAGTCAGGGCCCTACTGACTTAGGTTCTTTTGTTTGTTTGATTTGATGTTTAACGTCCCCGTCAACACTGTATAGGTCATTTTTGAGACGCTGCTTCCAATTTTGTGGGACTTTTACCCGATATTGAGATGAAATGACATCTCAAGCCCTGCAGCACAATGAAACTAATAGGGTCTATAAGCATGGACGGGCCGACTCGCAGGACTTTGCCTGGGCAGGCTTAGATCCTCTAAGCGGTTTACCAGTACTCGTGTGCAGGTCGGTTTCAGCTCTGCGTGGAAGGATCATACAGCCCATATATTTCTTCAAGCCCCGATGGGGAGGCTTGTACGATCTTATTGAACTAGAGGCATACATGTATTTAAAAGATGAAACACATTTCAAGGACCAATACCGTCGCATCCCACCAGGTACGTTAAAGGAGGTTATTGAGCATCTCAAAGAAAAGCTAGATGCGGGTTCTATACTCACTTTTTATCAAACAAAGTTTCAGTACGAAAACAGAAAGTCTTCGCTTTTCCAAAGTTAAATGCACGAACTCTACCTGATGCTTATAACCTTCCAAGAATAGATGAGATCATTGATTGCCTTGCAGGGTCAAAATACTTCTCAAAACTTGACCTTCGTGAGAGCTACTGGCAAGTCACGGTCCGAAAAAAAGATAAACTAGAAATGTGTCCTCAGGACAGGGATGCCCACGCCTGAAAATATGTTGATGTTAGTATTTAACATTTGACCGCTAAGTATGACCTTGACTTTACAGGAATGGATCTGGGTCTTGTGTACAACAAGTTGTCTCTTATGGTTGACATTGCTGCCAAGTAATTTCCAAAACATCCAGGAACAACAAAGATATTGAGTGGACACAAGAAAAGACACTTTTCTTTACCTTTGACCTCTCAGTATGACCATGACCTTGGACATACCAACCTGGGTCTTGCCCATGACACATCGACTCATGATGTAAGCATTTCTACCAAGTAACTACCAAATCCATTCATAATAACCGAACACAAGAAAAAAGACATTTTTCTTTACATTTGACCTCTAAGTATGACCTTGACCTTGGCAGTACCAATTTGAGTCTTATGCACGACACGTCATCTCATGAAGGTTAACACTACTGTCAAGTAATTTCAAAATACAGCCAGAAAGTTTCTGACCGTGGTTAACTTTCAGTAACTCCCCTTGACTTCTAAGTACGACCCTGACCTTGGAGGAGGGACGTCTCACGATGATGAACATTTCTGCCAAGTAATTTCAAAATCCAGAAATAAGAAAGTTCTTGACCTTGTTCAAGTTTTGGACACTTTTTTTTTTACCTTCGACCTCTAAGTACGAACTTGACCTTGGAGGTATGGACCTGGCTTTTGCGCAAGAATCATCGTCTCATGATGGTTAACATTTCAACTAAAATGATTTCAAAATCCATACAACAATAAGGAAGTTATTGACCGTGTTGAAAATTAACTAGAACTATCGTACAATAACATCACAAAAAAGGTCAGTGTGAGGCCCCTGGGGCCAGTTGTAAAAACTTTTGTCATTTAATATGGAAAATATGCAAATACATATCCTGAGACAACGTGTGTAGCTTTTGCAAAGCTACTCACATATTTTTCAGCAAAAATACCAGAATTGTAGGTCTTATACCTGATAGAACGTTTAACAATTTGCCCCTTAACAAGTCTGTTAAGCTAATGTTGCTCTTAAAAACTGGGCCCGAAAAGAAAACAATATCTCACATGGATATTTTATCCTAATGAACTGCATAGTGGCTTAACATTTTGATTTCAATGTGAAAATACCTATATGATAACACACCCATAAGGTGTAATGCTTTCTTTCACAGATGTAAAATACGAAAGATGGTTGGTTGCTTTGAGGTTTAACGTCCCTGTCAACACTGTTAAGATCATTTTGGAGACGTTGCTTCCAATTTTGTGGGACTTTTACCCGACATTGAGATGATATGAATTTCAAGCCCTGTCGCCCAATGAAACCAATAGGGTTAATTAGCATTGACGGTCCGCCTCGCACGGCCGTTCCTGGACAGGCTTAGATCCTCTAAGCGGTTTACCGGTACTAGTGTGCGGGCTGGATTCAGCTCTGCGTGGAAGCATCATGCAGCCCATATATTTCTTCAAGCCCCTATGGGCGGGGGCCAAAAATACGAAAGAATATCATATTTTCCTTATTTCTGCTTTAAACATAAATTGTGGGAACTTCAAGGTGCTTCTGATAAGTAACCAATGCCTATGTTAAATTGAGCAAGAATACGGGCCTCTGTGGCCCAGTGGGTAAGACTTGTTTGAGTGGAGATATTACATGCCCCTCAACACTAGTTAGGTCATTATGGAGATGTTGCTTCCGATTTCGTGGGACTATGACTATGTCATTTAAAGTCCTACCATCCAAAGAAACAAACTACTAGGTTTTATGGATCGGTTCAACTCCGATGGCTACTCGCACTACTTTTTCTGGGCAGACTTAGACCTTCTAAGCTGTTTACCAATACTCAAGTTCGGTCAGTTTCTATGTGTGGAAGTATCATGCAGCCCAATCTATTTCTCCAAACCTTGATGGGCCATAAAACCATCCCCCACCTCTCCCAATAAAACAAAATGAGCAAGACAATAGAAACAGATAATGCCCCCAGGCCTCCTAGTGGCCAACTTTGAAAATATAGGCTTTTATATAGGTTCTTCTTACTCAAAATATAGGTTTTTTACAGGTTTTTCAATAAACAAGAGGGCCATGATGGCCCTGGATCGCTCACCTGATCCATAGGGTATCAAGTGGGCCCCTGGGAGAGCCATTATTGGCCCAGGCTATAATATGAAATCGGGCCAAAGGGCTAGGAGGAGATGTTGCTTAAAGGTATTTCTATTTTTAGCTCTGGTGGCCATTTTGTTCAGCGGAGCAGAACCATTTTATCAATTTCTGTAGAGGGTCATCCAAGAAACATTTCAGTGAAATTATTTTGAAATCGGGCCAAAGGGCTAGGAGGAGATGTCGTTTAAAGGTTTTTCTATTTTTAGCTCTGGCGGCCATTTTGTTCAGCGGAGCGGAACCATTTTAGCAATTTCTGTAAAGGGTCATCCAAGGAACATTTCAGTGAAATAATTTTGAAATCAGGCCAAAGGGCTGGGAGGAGATGTCGTTTAAAGGTTTTTCTATTTTTAGCTCTGGCGGCCATTTTTTTCAGCAGAGTGGAACCATTTTAGCAATTTTGGTAGAGGGTCATCCAAGGAACATTTCTGTGAAATTATTTTGAAATCAGACCAAAGGGCTAGGAGGAGATGTCGTTTAAAGGTTTTTCTATTTTGAGCTCTTGCGGCCATTTTGTTCAGCGGAGCGGAACCATTTTAGCAATTTCGGTAGAGGGTCATCCAAGAAACATTTCAGTGAAATTATGTTGAAATCAGACCAAAGGGCTAGGAGGAGATGTCGTTTAAAGGTTTTTCTATTTTTAGCTCTGGCAGCCATTTTGATCAGCGGAGAGGAACCATTTTAGCAATTTCAGTAGAGGGTCATCCAAGGAACATTTCTGTGAAATTATTTTGAAATTGGGCCAAAGGGCTAGGAGGAGATGTCGTTTAAAGGTTTTTCTATTTTTAGCTCTGGCGGCCATTTTGTTCAGCGGAGCAGAACCATTTTAGCAATTTCAGTAGAGGGTCATCCAAGGAACATTTCTGTGAAATTATTTTGAAATCGGGCCAAAGGTCTAGGAGGAGATGTCGTTTAAAGGTTTTTCTATTTTTAGCTCTGGCAGCCATTTTGATCAGCGGAGAGGAACCATTTTAGCAATTTCAGTAGAGGGTCATCCAAGGAACATTTCTGTGAAATTATTTTGAAATTGGGCCAAAGGGCTAGGAGGAGATGTCGTTTAAAGGTTTTTCTATTTTTAGCTCTGGCGGCCATTTTGTTCAGCTGGGCGGAACCATTTTAGCAATTTCAGTAGAGGGTCATCCAAGGAACATTTCTGTGAAATTATTTTGAAATCGGGCCAAAGGGCTAGGAGGAGATGTCGTTTAAAGGTTTTTCTATTTTTAGCTCTGGTGGCCATTTTGTTCAGCGGAGCGGAACCATTTTAGCAATTTTGGTAGAGGGTCATCCAAGGAACATTTCTGTGAAATTATTTTGAAATCGGGCCAAAGGGCTAGGAGGAGATGTCGTTTAAAGGTTTTTCTATTTTTAGTTCTGGCGGCCATTTTGTTCTGCGAAGCGGAACCATTTTAGCAATTTTGGTAGAGGGTCATCCAAGGAACATTTCTGTGAAATTATTTTGAAATCGAACCAAAGGGCTAGGAGGAGATGTCGTTTAAAGGTTTTTCTATTTTTAGCTCTGGCGGCCATTTTGTTCAGCGGAGCGGAACCATTTTAGCAATTTCAGTAGAGGGTCATCCAAGGAACATTTCTGTGAAATTATTTTGAAATCGGGCCAAAGGGCTAGGAGGAGATGTCGTTTAAAGGTTTTTCTATTTTTAGCTCTGGCGGCCATTTTGTTCAGCGGAGCGGAATCATTTTAGCAATTTTGGTAGAGGGTCATCCAAGGAACATTTCAGTGAAATTATTTTGAAATCGGGCCAAAGGGCTAGGAGGAGATGTCGTTTAAAGGTTTTTCTATTTTTAGCTCTGGCGGCCATTTTGTTCAGCGGAGCGGAACCATTTTAGCAATTTTGGTAGAGGGTCATCCAAGGAACATTTCTGTGAAATTATTTTGAAATCGGGCCAAAGGGCTAGGAGGAGATGTCGTTTAAAGGTTTTTCTATTTTTAGCTCTGGCGGCCATTTTGTTCTGCGGAGCGGAACCATTTTAGCAATTTTGGTAGAGGGTCATCCAAGGAACATTTCTTTGAAATTATTTTGAAATCGAACCAAAGGGCTAGGAGGAGATGTCGTTTAAAGGTTTTTCTATTTTTAGCTCTGGCGGCCATTTTGTTCAGCGGAGCGGAACCATTTTAGCAATTTCAGTAGAGGGTCATCCAAGGAACATTTCTGTGAAATTATTTTAAAATCGGGCCAAAGGGCTAGGAGGAGATGTCGTTTAAAGGTTTTTCTATTTTTAGCTCTGGCGGCCATTTTGTTCAGCGGAGCGGAATCATTTTAGCAATTTTGGTAGAGGGTCATCCAAGGAACATTTCTGTGAAATTATTTTGAAATCGGGCCAAAGGGCTAGGAGGAGATGTCGTTTAAAGGTTTTTCTATTTTTAGCTCTGGCGGCCATTTTGTTCTGCGGAGCGGAAACAGTTTAGCAATTTTGGTAGAGGGTCATCCAAGGAACATTTCTGTGAAATTATTTTGAAATCGAACCAAAGGGCTAGGAGGAGATGTCGTTTAAAGGTTTTTCTATTTTTAGCTCTGGCGGCCATTTTGTTCAGCGGAGCGGAACCATTTTAGCAATTTCGGTAGAGGGTCATCCAAGAAACATTTCAGTGAAATTATTTTGAAATCGGGCCAAAGGGCTAGGAGAAGATGTCGTTTAAAGGTTTTTCTATTTTTAGCTCTGGCAGCCATTTTGTTCAGCGGAGCGGAACCATTTTAGCAATTTCGGTAGAGGGTCATCCAAGGAACATTTCTGTGAAATTATTTTGAAATCGGGCCAAAGGGCTAGGAGGAGATGTCGTTTAAAGGTTTTTCTATTTTTAGCTCTGGCGGCCATTTTGTTCAGCGGAGCGGAACCATTTTAGCAATTTTGGTAGAGGGTCATCCAAGGAACATTTCTGTGAAATTATTTTGAAATCGGGCCAAAGGGCTAGGAGGAGATGTCGTTTAAAGGTTTTTCTATTTTTAGCTCTGGTGGCCATTTTGTTCTGCGGAGCGGACCCATTTTAGCAATTTTGGTAGAGGGTCACCCAAGGAACATTTCTATGAAAGTATTTTGAAATCCATTCACTGGTTTAGGAGGAGATGTCATTTAAGTGAATTGTTGACGACGCACGACGCACGACGCACGACGCACACCGCACGACGCACGACGCACGACGGACGCCGGACAAAAGGCGATCACAATAGCTCACCTTGAGCACTTCGTGCTCAGGTGAGCTAAAAAATACAGGTTAAAAAAAAAGAGTCTTCCAAACTTAATTAAAGATTTAAAACCGAAGAAAAAATATTTGATGAATTTTTGTGCCACAATTTACTCAGATAAAGTTGATCTAAATTTTACAAAGTCCGAGCGAGCGAGGAAAAAAATACAATTTCTTGACAGTTTTCATCACTTTTTATGGGACTAAAAAGTAAAAAATAGTAGTGCATTTTGAAGAAAGTTAGGGTTGAGTCGCAAGAAGGTTCAAGAAGTGAAAAATATAGGCTTTTTATAGGTTTTATGAACAAAATAAAGGTTTTATAGGTTTGGCACAAAATTATAGGTTTATAGGTTTTGCTAGGAGGCCTGTGTCCCCAGCAAATCGCACTTTTCTCTGCTATAAGGTGGGGTTTACTGGGGTCTTTGTTTCAATGACATGTTAACCTCATGTTGAACAATAAAAGGCAGTGATATTCTCGAACATTGCTGACAGCATTTTCAAAAATAGTGAAATACCACTATTTAGACAACTCTTAAATAAGACCACCCCACCATTAAGACTGATATTCACCCATCTTTGAAGGAAATCATACTTTTTAGGGTCAGTATTATGACCAAAGATGAAAGAGATCAATTTTGGGCAGTTATTTACATGATTTTAATAGCAACATTTTACTGAAAATAAGGCTTGACATTTCATGTGAAATAACTGCTTGTAGATAATTCACATTAAGCCTTATTTTCACAGAAAAGTTCCAGAATTTTTTTTTTATAAAGTTGTACGCTGTTTGCTTGATGCTTCATCTAATTAAGCTGCCCTAGTTGATAACAAACACAATCATCATAACTCATTATTCTTTTCATCAAACACACCCAACGGACAAGCCACCCCTGTACCCCCAAGTCCACAATACCCATCTGGATTTTTATGTAAATACTGTTGGTGATAATCCTCTGCGTAATAAAATTCTTTTGCCGGCAAAATTTCCGTCTCTATTTTACCATAGCCTTTTTCTGTAAGTAGTTCCTGAAAAATTTCTTTGGTTTTAAAAGCTAGGTCTTTCTGGTCCTCAGTATAGTAATAAATTCCAGACCTGTACTGTGTTCCCTGGTCATTGCCTTGCCGGTATAGGTGTGTAGGGTCATGATTGTCCCAAAATACCTGCAAAGAAAAAGCATATCTGCATCAATTTTTTTACCTACATAAATTACTTCAGTCTACAAGCAGTTTACCGACACAAAAATACAATCCCGTATCGCCCTACTCGTCTTTTCTGATTTCCTATAACCATCCTTGCCAGCTCTGAGCTTTTGCATTTGTTGCAACTTTATAAAAGCAGCCATGTGAAATATGGAATTAGATGCAAGAAATGATGATATCATGTACACGCAGTGTGACATGTCAAATAATTTACTTTTGAAAAAAAAAACGTTAATGGAAACAAAAAGGTATATAATGTTTGCTTGTTTGTATTGGTATTTAACGGCCAAGTCAACAATTTTAGGTCATTTTTGAGCCGGTCAGTTTACCTATCAACACTTTTCCTGGATAGGCTTATACGTAAGTGGCTAATCAGCACAGTGCACTTTCTTTCGCCAGAAACTGACAACTGCCCTTCTTGAACCAGCGGAATGGAGAGAATGACCACGGAAATGATTTCACAATCAATCTCAACAAAAGAATGTTGCCGACCCCAGCAGGTGTGGAACCAGCGTCCTCCTGACCACCATTAGGACACACATCCCACTGAGCTACTGAGGCAGGCAGATATATAATGAACATGTCACTCTAGTTACATGAACTGCCACATATTATCACATCTGTTACATATTTTTTGAGTCTTGAGGGATACTTTGATCTGAAAATATCCACTCAAAGTGATACAATACGGTAGATCATGTTACTGTAGTAATAATTTTGTTTGTTTGATTTGAGGTTTAACGTCCCTGTCAACACTGTAAAGGTCATTTTGGAGACGTTGCTTCCAAGTTTGTGGGACTTTTACCTGACATTAATATGAAATGACTTCTCAAGCCCTGCTGGCCAATGAAACCACTAGGGTTTGTAAGCACAGACGGTGTGACTGGTACCGCTTTGCCTGGGCAGGCTTAGTTCCTCTAAGCGGTTTACCGGTACCCGTGTGCAGGTCGGTTTCAGCTCTGCGTGAAAGCATCATGCAGCCCATCTATTTCTTCAAGCCCCAATGAGCGGGGGCAGTGTAGTAATAATGTGTACCGTATATATCATATGGGTTTAGAGGGTCAGGCCTGAGCAAACAGTGTAGACCCAGATGAGATGCTGCAGCAGAATGCGGCATCTCATCAGGGTCTTAAATGTTTTCCATTCATCATACTAGCTTAAGACAAAACATCGGGAAGTGTATTGTACTTGTTCAAATTTTAGAACAAGTATGGTACGGAGTTGTAGTGTCTGAATACGTAGGGTAAATACGGTTATGGTATGTATTAGTGGTATATGTAATGGTGGGCTGATTTAGTGTAAAACTCAATCATCCCTCATTTTGGTAAACCCAATCTCATCTGAAAGGAATCTTACTCACTATGTACAGCAGGGGTCCATTTCTAAACTGTGGGGTGTCACGTTGACTTGGATTCAGAAATTCAACTAGAATATTATCAAGTTCTTTTTCTGCAAATACTGAAGGCCCAGATCGGATGCTGCATTATGCAGGAATTCAATTTGGACCAGCCTCAGGGTTGCAAAGCTTCTTGAAAAGTAGAAGTAAAACAAAGATCCGGAATCGATACAATTAACTTACTCCACCCATCAAAGACACCAAAGGGAAAAACACAAACATGAAGTGACCAGACCATAATGGAAACCTAAACAAAGGAAGGCCATAAGGACAGTTACTTTCCCACAAAATGGCTAAATGGCCATCCAAAAGAAAATGACACAAGTGATACTTACAGTAAGTAACAAACAACATAAATAAATAAACCGCCACAGAAGAACCGCCTTGGAACGGTCAGTGGAAAGAATTCCAGTGGGGGGTGTTCAATCGATGTTACATGGCCATAGTCCTCGCCCTTACCTCTGTCGCGGTATACACTAATTTTGTTTAATCCGCATGAAGGCTTCCTAACTCATCAGTGTAACATCTCCGAGAACATACAAATCAAAAAACTACAGAGATGAAACAAGGTTGGGGACTCGACAGCATACAGCAACAGAATTGCTGGAGCAAAAGAAAACCAACAGTTAGACTCCGAGGGGCCTGACCAAAGACGGAGCATCAGGCGCCAACCAACATAAAGTATACTAAATAAAATTCCATTTATGTTTTTATGCTGGAACCGTCATATAATCTTAGGCCCGACCCACTGGTGTGCAATCAAAGAGGGAAGCAAAGTTGCCAACCGTGATTGGGTTAACTACCATGCATGCAGTCTGTTTTATAACATTTTTGTTGTATCCAATCTTTATATATCGACAAACGATTTTATGAAATTGGGTACTAAGGTCATTACAGGCATGTACTTTTTCTAAATTTACATACTAAGTCACCATTGAATTCGGGTTCCGATAGGCCTTGTTGTAGAAGTGTTTTAAGTCCAATACTGAATTTTGAAACCAAATCAGAATGACGTCTATAAAAAGTAGAATTAAAACAAAGATCAGGAATCGATACAATTAACTTACTCCACCCATCAAAGACACCAAATGGAAAGAAACACAAACATTAAGCGACCAGACCATAATGGAAACCTAAACAAAGGAAGGCCATAAGGACAGTTACTTTCCCACAAAATGGCCATATGGCCATCCAAAATAAAAAGACACAAGTGATACACACAGTAAGTAACAAACAACACCATAAATAAACCGCCACAGAAGAACCGCCTTGGAACGGTCAGTGGAATGATTTCCACTGGGGGGCTTAAATCGATTTTACGTGGCCACAATCCTCGCCCTTACTTCCGTCACGATTTAGACAAATAATTTGTTCAGTCCGCATGAAGGCCTCCCAACTCATCAGTGCAACATCTCCGTGAACACAAAAAATCAAAGAACCACAGAGGTGAGACAACGGTGAGGACTCGACAGCAAGAAACCACTGAAATGCTGGAGCAAAAGAAAACCAACAGTTAGACTATAAAACATAGAAAAGGCTTTACGTAGTATATGATACCGATACCCCTGATTAAGAAGTTTAGCGGTGAATTTTATTACGAGTGTTGAAGTCGAATACATGACTAGACACTCTAGCAAATCAAATTAACTGCGAAATATAAACCCTGTACAATGTCACACGAGGAACATCACCGTCCAAAAAAGGAAAATTTACAATCTCGAAATCAAAATCATCACGTTTATCATAAATTTTGCAAGAAACAAATCCATCTACAAGAGGTAAATGCAAATCCAAAATAGGGGAATCAGAGGAATTTGCCTTATTTAGCTGAAGTTCTATGGGATAAATCTGACTGATCAAACCATCAAAGTAAGTATTGTCAATATTTAATGAATCATCTAAATATCTAGAAGTAGAGCTAAAAGCTTCAATAATTTCAGATTGGTTATCAATGAAAAGCGACAACATGAAGTGTCTTTCATAACAATACAAGAACAGATCAGCCACAAGAAGTGCACAATTCGTACCCATCGGAATACCCACAATTTGTCTAAATAACTTAGTACCGAATCTAATATAAATATTGTCAAGTAGAAAGGTGAGGGCATCACACACTTTCTGACATGTCCAAAGTGTATAATTCTTATGTTCTTTAGAAGTGAAAAATGCATTTCTGACATTACATGCAAGATAGAGAGAATCTTCTCTGTGAAAAGCCCATTCAATTAAATGCTGAATATGTATGTTGCTAAGGTGACCCTCAACCAAAATAGCCCAAGTAAGTTGTGCATGAAAAAAAATCAGTAACCTCAGACACTGATCAGCATCTGTAAGTGTACCTGTATGTGTATTCTGGTACATTTACCCACGTTTTTTTTTTCATGCACTGTTCCACTTATTATATTGACTGATCTCGAGTTCATTTTTTATTTTATGGGTGTTAAGATAAAACTTTTATTTTGTTCAAATATAATAACACAAAATATATAAATACAAAACATACGATAACTAGAGCTATCACTAAAGGTGATGAATACCCCCACAAAAACTGCCTTGATAGTACATCAGCGCATTTTGCAAACTGCCTTGATAGTACATCAGCGCATTTTGCAATTTTTTCACTTGAAATGGGCCATAACTATGTCGAAAATTGACGAATTGTAGTGGAAATCGAACTTGACCTGTATTTTATGATGTTACATCAGTGTACCAAAAATTATAAAAATTGGTGAAGCGCTTTTTGAGTTATCGTCTGGAAACCAAGTCAACAGACCGACCGACCGACAGACAGACAGACAGACCGACAAGCTCACTCCTATATACCCCCCCCCCCCCCCAAAATTTCATTTGTGGGGGTATAATAACATCTTACAGGTATACAGAAAAACGTTAACGACGTGTATGAATCCGACAGATATATGTAGGAATTATAAAGAAAATTGCTAAACCACTTTCAAAAATAGTGAAGGATCTGTTAATAAGCCAAAGAATGCATACACATTTTACTTGAATTGTTTACATTTAGCTTTCTTTCAGAAAATTGCTAAGTTTTTAATAACATTGAAGGCCCAGATCAGCTGTTGCAGAATTAAGTGTAAGTCTGGGCCTTCACCTTGTGCCAGTGTCAATCAAGTCAACAATGTTTTTCTCATCAAAAATGGGTTGACCCTTTTTATATTGAAAAGCGACTTGCAGGTGTCCATTTCAAAGCCTATGAGTGTCAGGTTGACTCTTCTAGAAATTTATTTACAACAAGAGAAAGCGACCAGTGGGTCGTGCATACCCCCGGCCAGCGTCACCCTCTGATATATCTTTCGAGCTTGTATGTAATATGAATGAAGTCAAGAAGCTATAAGAATCTATAAATGTGCTTGTAAAAGCTAAACCAAACATAAAATTTCTAAATGGACCAAGGGAGTGAGGGATCAAAGTTAATGAAGCAGCAGGGTGGGGTATGCATCAATGAAATCTTTGGACTGGTATGCAACAATGATGCAAGTATCAATTGAATTTTTCGTACGAGTTTAGAACATACAGGCATCTATAAACTTTGTCATAAAACTTTAACCAAATGTAAAATTTCTAAGTCCGTGACCTTGAGGTCAAGGTCACCGTCGGTGGTGGACAGGGACATGCATCACGAAATCGTTTATCAAACATGAAAAGAATCTAACATGTGGTTACAGAGATACCAGCAATGAAAAAGGTTGAACACAAAACTTCGATGTAAAAGAAGATGAACAGACAGAGGGCTCACCCAAGAGCTTGACCCAGTGGCTTAGATATTCCATATGAAAGGTAATGGTATAGAGATATACTTTACCAAACATGGAGAGAATCTAACATGAGGTTACAGAGATATCAGCAATGAAAAAGGTTAAACAGAAAACTTTGATGTAAAAGTAGATGAACAGACTGACGGACAGACAGCCCACCCAGGGGCTTGACCCAGCGGCTTAGATATTCCATATGAAAGGTAATTTTATAGAGATATCGTTTACCAAACATGAAGAGAATCTAACATGAGGTTACAGAGATATCAGCAATGAAAAACTTTGACGTAAAAGTAGATGAACAGACCGGGGCTTGACCCAGGGATTTAGATATTTCATATGTAAGGTAATGCTATAGCGATATCCTTTACCAGACATGAAGAGAATATGACATGTGGTTACAGAGATATAAGCTTTAACGCAAAACTTTGACGTAATGGTTGACGAACGGTGGGACGGACGAAGTATGAACAAACTAACGAACTAACTAACGAAAGAACAAACGAATGAACGGATGGAAAGACGAAAACTATATACCCCCCCCCCCCCCCCACATACTTCGTATGCCGGGGGTATAAATAGGATGAACTTATTGCGAATGGTAAAGGCCCTGCCAGTAGGACCATCCAAACATATGAACCTCATTAGTTTCATTGGCAACAGGGACTGGAATGTTGTTTCATCTCAATGATGGGTAAAAACCCACAAAATTTGAAGAAAAAGTCTAAAACAAGAGGGTAATGATGGCCCTGGATCGCTCACCTGATCCATAGAGTAACAAGTGGGCCCCGAGGAGGTCTCTTATTGACCCGTGGGCTATAATGTGCATACTGTTGTGGGTGGTCAAAAAAGGTGAAGCTTCATACCAAATATCAACAAAGGCTATAATTTGAACAAATCTGGGCTTGAAGAAATAGATGGGCTGCATGATGCTTCCACGCAGAGCTGAAACTGTCTGCACACTAGTACTGGTAAACCCCTTAGAGGATCTAAACCTGTCCAGGAACCGCGGTGCGAGGCGGACCGTCCATGCTTATAAACCCTATTGGTTTCATTGGGTGACAGGGCTTGAGATGTCATTTCATCTCAATGTCGGGTAAAAGTCCCACAAACTTGGAAGCAACGTCTCAAAAATGACCTATACTGTGTTGACGGGGATGTTAAACCTCAAATCAAACAAACAAACAAAATAATTTGAACAATCTTGGCAAAGGTCCACCAGATGAAGCTACACACCAAATATCAAAGACCTGGGCCTTGCAGTTTCAGAGAAGAAGTTTTTTTTAAAGATATTCCCTACATAAACCTACGTAAAACCAAATGGCCCCAGTGCGGGGGCATTTTTGGCTTCAGGGGTTTAATTTAAACAATCTTGATAGAGGTCCACTAGATGAAGCTTCACACCAAATATCAAAGACCTGGGCCTTGCTTTTTCAGAGAAGAAGATTTTCAAAGATTATCTGTATATAAGTCTATGTAAAACCAAAGGGCCCCCAGGGCGGGGGCATTTGTGGCCCGAGGGCTATAATTTGAACAATCTTGGTAGAGGTCCACTAGATGAAGCTCCATACCAAATATCAAAGACATGGGCCTTGCAGTTTCAGAAAAGATTTTTAAAGATTTTCCCTATATAAACTTATGTAAAACCAAAGGGACCCGGGACGGGGGCATTTTTGGCCCAAGCACTTTAATTTGAACAATCTTGGTAGGGTCCACTAGACGAAGCTTCGTACCAAATATCAAAGACCTGGGCCTTGTAGTTTCAGAGAAGAAGATTTTTTAAGTTTTCGGTGAAAAAAATCTATTTTTGGCTCCTGTGTCCTAGATGTGTGACGAACAACTTTGAAATGAATTGAATTTGAACAACTTTGACAGGGGACCACCTAAGGTACATTCCAGTGAAGTTTGGTCAAAATCCGATCAGTGATTTAGGAGATGTCGCTTCTAGTGCAAGGGCGGACAGACGCACAACGGATGACAAGTGATTCCAAAAGCTCACCTCGTCACTTAATGACAGGTGAGCTTTGGGTTTTGGTTTTACGGCCCTTTCAAGATTATTTCACTCAAATCGAGCCGATCTTTAATCAGAGTTAAACTGGAGTACCCAGAGAAAAACCACCTGACCTTCCATTGCAGAACTTGGCGTCTCACATATGACCCGAGCAAGGCTCGAACCACTGCAGTGAGAGACCTAATGATAAGGCCAGCTCTTAACCACTAGGCCAAAATAACCGAAATAGTACTGACGAGGCATGAAACCTCAAATCAAACAAACAACGGCCCTGATAAGATGCTACATACTGCTGACCCTGCATTATTTGCCAATGACTTGTTTTGGGGGTTTCCTATATTAATGGGTTACTGTTTCTTACCTTCAGTAATTCCTCGTAAGAAATACTTTTAGGATCATAGATGATTCTAACAACTTCATTATGACCTGTACGACCAGTACAGACTTCTTTGTAGGTAGGATTTTTAGTGTATCCAGCAGAATAACCAACCTGAAAATTACACAAAACTGTTTATACCAACATGTCATGAAAAAACAGAACGGATCACCATAAAATTCCTAACATCACGTGAACAAGTCCGTGAAATAAAGACCCCTCTAAACCCCAGTTTATATAGAGAAAACTGGGGTTTAAGGGAGTATACAGTATTTTCCTTATTTCTTCTCCAAGACATAGGTTGTGGGTACTTGTTAGAACCACCTCAATGAGGCGGTTCTAACGAGCACCCACAACCTCTGTTTGCAGTATAAATACGAAAAATATCACGGATTTTCATCAGAAAAGTAGCCATTATGGAGATGTGAGAAAATACACTATGTCGCACAGGTGTGTTATCTTAATGAAATTAGGACATCTTGAGGACTTTCTGAAAATTCTCCTAAAATTAAAACATGTTCGTTTCATCTTCCATCAAGGAGTTCAAAAGGTGCAGAGGGAATGGCTATCAGTGTAGACCCTGATCAGATCAAATATATTAAAAGATATTTTTATTTTATACTGAGCACTGAAATCAATGCATATTAATGATATGTTTACAGTATGAAAATATAAATGATATGTTTACAGTATGAAAATATAAATGATACTTTCAGTGTGAACTAGAAATGTTTTCAGATGAAAACAATGCCCCCCCTCCCCCTCCCAATAAAAATATCTTAAACACCCATTTAACTTAAATAACTAGGTTAAAGTCACCAAAATGTAAGCTGAAAACAAGCCATTTTTGGCCTTTGCCCAACAGTGACTGTTTTTTTTTTTTTTTGGGGGGGGGGGGGGGCGGCGCTGTGACCTTGAAAAAGATCAAGGTCACCAAAATCAAATCAAATATGCGGTTTGTTGTAATGATATATTGTGCCAAGTTTGACAGTTTGACTAAAATCAATCAATTTCTTAATGAGATAGAGTGAAGAAAAGCCATGTTTGGCCCCAAAATGATTGTTTTGTGGTCGCTGTGACATTGAAAAGGAGGTCAAGGTCATCATGGCCTAATGACTGTTTTCCCCCCATCCTAGTGATGTGTCTATGCAAGTTTAGTCAAAATCCATCCATAGGTTCAGGAGTGGGTGGTCAAAAAAGGTGAAGTGCTTCAAAAGGCAATGCCAACGCAAACGGGACGCGCACCAAAAAATATCCCCCTCCCGTGGGGGGACATAAAAATAACATGACTATGTTATTTTCACAGAAGTAGCATGGACCACTTTTGTGGTTTGTTTTTCAATTAAAATAAAAAAAAAATATATAGATTTTCTTCCATAAATACCAATATTTATTGAATGTAATGAAAAGAAAGTTCATCGAGTGTGTTGAAAACACCAGCAATTTTCACAAGTGTGAAGAGTGCTATGAACAGTACAATGCCAAAGTCACATATATAAAAAAAATAAAAGAAAATTCACTTTTTTCAATAAATACCTAAAATATTTCATCTCGTGTGTTGAAAACATACGAATTTTCAACACAGTTGATGAAATATTTTGGTATTCATGTAAAACAAGAGGGCCATGATGGCCCTGGATCGCTCACCTGATCCATAGGGTATCAAGTGGGCCCCTGGGAGAGCCATTATTGGCCCAGGCTATAATATGAAATCGGGCCAAAGGGCTAGGAGGAGATGTTGCTTAAAGGTATTTCTATTTTTAGCTCTGGTGGCCATTTTGTTCAGCGGAGCAGAACCATTTTAGCAATTTTTGTAAAGGGTAATCCAAGGAACATTTCAGTGAAATTATTTTGAAATCGGGCCAAAGGGCTAGGAGGAGATGTCGTTTAAAGGTTTTTCTATTTTTAGCTCTGGCGGCCATTTTGTTCAGCAGAGCAGAACCATTTTAGCAATTTCTGTAAAGGGTCATCCAAGGAACATTTCAGTGAAATAATTTTGAAATCAGGCCAAAGGACTAGGAGGAGATGTCGTTTAAAGGTTTTTCTATTTTTAGCTCTGGCGGCCATTTTTTTCAGCGGAGTGGAACCATTTTAGCAATTTTGGTAGAGGGTCATCCAAGGAACATTTCTGTGAAATTATTTTGAAATCAGACCAAAGGGCTAGGAGGAGATGTCGTTTAAAGGTTTTTCTATTTTAGCTCTTGCGGCCATTTTGTTCAGCGGAGCGGAACCATTTTAGCATTTTCGGTAGAGGGTCATCCAAGAAACATTTCAGTGAAATTATGTTGAAATCGGGCCAAAGGGCTAGGAGGAGATGTCGTTTAAAGGTTTTTCTATTTTTAGCTCTGGCGGCCATTTTGTTCAGCGGAGAGGAACCATTTTAGCAATTTCGGTAGAGGGTCATCCAAGGAACATTTCTGTGAAATTATTTTGAAATCGGGCCAAAGGGCTAGGAGGAGATGTCATTTAAAGGTTTTTCTATTTTTAGCTCTGGCGGCCATTTTGTTCAGCGGAGCGGAACCATTTTAGCAATTTCCGTAGAAGGTCATCCAAGGAACATTTCTGTGAAATTATTTTGAAATCGGGCCAAAGGGCTAGGAGGAGATGTCGTATAAAGGTTTTTCTATTTTTAGCTCTGGCGGCCATTTTATTCAGCGGAGCGGAACCATTTTAGCAATTTTGGTAGAGGGTCATCCAAGGAACATTTCTGTGAAATTATTTTGAAATCGGGCCAAAGGACTAGGAGGAGATGTCGTTTAAAGGTTTTTCTATTTTTAGCTCTGGTGGCCATTTTGTTCTGCGGAGCGGAACCATTTAAGCAATTTTGGTAGAGGGCCATCAAAGGAACATTTCTGTGAAATTATTTTGAAATCGGGCCAAAGGGCTAGGAGGAGATGTCGTTTACAGGTTTTTCTATTTTTAGCTCTTGCGGCCATTTTGTTCAGCGGAGCGGAACCATTTTAGCAATTTCGGTAGAGGGTCATCTAAGAAACATTTCAGTGAAATTATGTTGAAATCGGGCCAAAGGGTTAGGAGGAGATGTCATTTAAAGGTTTTTCTATTTTTAGCTCTGGCGGCCATTTTGTTCAGCGGAGCGGAACCATTTTAGGAATTTCGGTAGAGGGTCATCCAAGGAACATTTCTGTGAAATTATTTTGAAATCAGGCCAAAGGGCTAGGAGGAGATGTCGTTTAAAGGTTTTTCTATTTTTAGCTCTGGCGGCCATTTTGTTCAGCGGAGCGGAACCATTTTAGCAATTTCGGTAGAAGGTCATCCAAGGAACATTTCTGTGAAATTATTTTGAAATCGGGCCAAAGTGCTAGGAGGAGATGTCGTATAAAGGTTTTTCTATTTTTAGCTCTGGCAGCCATTTTGTTCAGCGGAGCGGAACCATTTTAGCAATTTTGGTAGAGGGTCATCCAAGGAACATTTCTGTGAAATTATTTTGAAATTGGGCCAAAGGGCTGGGAGGAGATGTCGTTTAAAGGTTTTTCTATTTTTAGCTCTTGTGGCCATTTTGTTCAGCGGAGCGGAACCATTTTAGCAATTTTGGTAGAGGGTCATCCAAGAAACATTTCAGTGAAATTATGTTGAAACCAGGTCAAAGGGCTAGGAGGAGATGTCGTTTAAAGGTTTTTCTATTTTTAGCTCTGGCGGCCATTTTGTTCAGCGGAGCGGAACCATTTTAGCAATTTTGGTAGAGGGTCATCCAAGGAACATTTCTGTGAAATTATTTTGAAATCGGGCCAAAGGGCTAGGAGGAGATGTCGTTTAAAGGTTTTTCTATTTTTAGCTCTGACGGCCATTTTGTTCAGCGGAGCGGAACCATTTTAGCAATTTCGGTAGAGGGTCATCCAAGGAACATTTCTGTGAAATTATTTTGAAATCGGGCCAAAGGGCTAGGAGGAGATGTCGTTTAAAGGTTTTTCTATTTTTAGCTCTGGCGGCCATTTTGTTCAGCGGAGCGGAATCATTTTAGCAATTTTGGTAGAGGGTCATCCAAGGAACATTTCTGTGAAATTATTTTAAAATCGGGCCAAAGGGCTAGGAGGAGATGTCGTTTAAAGGTTTTTCTATTTTTAGCTCTGGTGGCCATTTTGTTCTGCGGAGCGGAACCATTTTAGCAATTTTGGTAGAGGGTCACCCAAGGAACATTTCTATGAAAGTATTTTGAAATCCATTCACTGGTTTAGGAGGAGATGTCATTTAAGTGAATTGTTGACGACGCACGACGCACGACGCACGACGCACGACGGACGCCGGACAAAAGGCGATCACAATAGCTCACCTTGAGCACTTCGTGCTCAGGTGAGCTAAAAAAGGCAAATATCCTCTTCTATTATATACATCTGACCAATCACTGCAATCATTAAACTGAAACATGTCCTGATATATTCAGCAGTGACAGTCAACCATCAAATCATGACTTGACCAAAGAAATAGAGTCCTTCAATGAAGCATGTAATTTAGAAATATAGAGAACAGACTAAAATCTAGAGGCCCATGGGCAACTATGCTCACCAGAGCTCAGGCGGGCACTGCACGCTGACAGCCATGTATGGTTTTAATCAATTGGTTATTAAGTTTCCCAAACGAACCCCAATTCCCAAATGAGCACCCATGTTGACTATTTATCAGAAATATTAGGCCTTTTATGAAGTGGAGGGGCGGGGCATGTACCCAACGGAGCCCAGGTTAGTATCACTGTTTTGTTCGTTTGTTTGATTTGAGGTTTAACGTCCCCGTCAACACTGGAAAGGTCATTTTGGAGACGTTGCTTCCAATTTTGTGGGACTTTTACCCAACATTGAGATGAAATGACATCTCAAGCCCTGTCGCCCAATGAAACCAATAGGGTTTATAAGCATGGACGGTCCGCCTCGCACCGTGGTTCCTGGACAGGCTTAGATCCTCTAAGCGGTGTACCAGTACTAGTGTGCGGGCCGGATTCAGCTCTGCGTGGAAGCATCATGCAGCCCATATATTTCTTCCAGCCCCTATGGGCGGGGGTAGTATCACTGAATGCGTCTTGTCATAAAGAACAAGAATCTATATGTTTTAGGAGTGAGTGAGTGAGTTTTAGTTTTACGTCCCACCAACAGCTAAGGTCATACGGAGACGGGACCTCGGTTTAAAGACTCATCCGAAAGTCTGGAGAAGCCTGGGATCGACTATGTTTTAACTTTTAGGAGTGGTGATCTGTACAGTTCCTGAGATAAAAGGCCTTTTAAATTGTGGAGGGGTTGGGGCATGGCCCATGCAGATCCCGGGATGGCCAAGATTGATGTCACTGAATGTGTCTTTTCATGCGGACCAAGAATAAGGGGCAGGGGATCTGAATCTGAGATATGAGGCCCATTTAAGACGCTGACAGGAATGGTCCTAGTGGACCACCAAGTTGATTGTCTTTTGCTCCAGCATTTCAATTCCGTCTTGCTATCTTGTTGTGGAGTCCTAACTGTTGTTTCATCTCAGTCGTTGTTTGATTTTGTGTTCTCGGAGATGTTACACTGATGAGTTAGTTTGCCTAGAGTGTGTAGTCATGTATCTGAATTCAACACTCGTAATAAAGTATTAACGGCTAAACTTCTTAATCAGGGTTATAGGTACCATAAACCACGCAAAGCAATTTCAAAAATTCATAGACGCCATTCTGATTTAATTTCAAAATTCAATATTGGACTTATATCTCTTCTGCAACAAGGTCTATCGGAACCCGAATTTTATGGTGACTTGATATATAAATTCAGAAAAATATATAACCGCAATGACTTCAGCACCCAATTTCGTCAAATCATTCTTCATGGATGTTATAGGACAGACTGCATGCATGGTAGTTAACCCAATCATGGTTGACAACTTTGCTTCCCTCTTTAATTGCACGCCAGTGGGTCAGGCCTCAGATTCTATGACGGTTCCAACATAAAGGCTTATTAAGAATTAGAGAGATCTAATTCAAGGTAATGTTGGTTGGTGCCTGATGCTCTGTCTCTGGTCGGACCCCTCGGAGTCTAACTGTTGGTTTTCTTTTGCTCCAGCATTTCAGTGTTTTTTTTTTTTGCTGTCGAGTCCTCACCATTGTCTCACCTCTCTGGTTCTTTGATTATTTGTGTTCATAAAGATGTTGCACTGAAGAGTTAGGAGGCCTTCATGCGGACTGAACAAATTATTTGTCTAAATCGCGACGGAAGTAAGGGGCGAGGATTGTGGCCATGTTAAATCGATTCAAGCCCCCAAGTGGAATTCTTTCCACTCACCGTTCCAAGGTGGTTCTTCTGTGGCTGTTTATTTATTTTGTTGTTTGTTACTTCTCACTGTGTGTATCACTTGTGTCTTTTTATTTTGGATGGCCATTTGGCCATTTTGTGGGAAAGTAACTGTCCTTATGGCCATCCTTTGTTTAGGTTTCCATTATAGTCTGGTCGCTTCATGTTTGTGTTTCTTTCTCTTTGTTGTCTTTGAGGGGTGGAGTAAGTTAGTTGTATCGATTCTTGATCTTTGTTTTACTTCTACTTTTAATGTGGACTGAACAAATTATTTGTCCAATTCACGACCGAAGTAAGGGGGAGGATTGCGACCGCGTGAAATTGATTATCACAAATATGTTAGGGGTGTGGTTCTATATTGTTTCTAAGATATGTGGCATTTTGTGAAGTGGAAGGGTGGGACATGGCCCCGGTACACCCCAGGAGACCCCTATGTTGGTATCACTGAATATGTCTTATCATAATGAACAAGAATATACATGGTTTTGGGTATCCGAAAGTTTTCTGAGATACTCGGCCTTTTACGAAGTGGAGGGGGTGGGGCATGGCCCCCTACACATCCCAGGGAACTTTCAGGTTCAGGTTGGTGTCACTAAATGCGCCTTATCATAAGAAACAAGTATATTGTTTAGGGGCAGGGATTTGAGGTTTAACGTCCCCGTCAACACTACGGGGATTTGAATGGTTTCTGAGATATATGGCTTTTTATAAAGGGTAGGACCCGGGGAACCCCTAGGTTGGTATCACTGAATGTGTCTTAGAATAAGAATATATATGGTTGAGAGATGGTGATCTGAAAGATTTCTGAGATTTGTTTGTTTGATTTGAGGTTTCACGTCCCCATCAACACTGTAAATGTCATTTTGGAGACGTTGCTTCCAATTTTGCGGGACTTTTACCCAACACTGAGATGAAATGACATCTCAAGGCCTGTCGCCCAATGAAACCAATAAGATTTTTAAGCATTTGACGGTCTGACTCGCACCTCATTGCCTGGGCAGGCTTAGATCCTCTAAGCTGTAAACCAGTACTCGTGTGCGGGTCAGTTTTAGCTCTGCGTGGAAGCATCATGCAGCCCATCTATTTCTTCAAGCCCCGATAGGCAGGGGTTGAAAGGTTGAAAGGTTTCTGAGATTTTAGGCCTTTAACGAAGTGGAGGGGTTGGGGATAGCTCCGGCACATCCCAGGGGACCCCCAGGTTAGTGTCACTGAATGCAGCTATATCATAATTACACCTCATATATCAAGCTAATTGTTAACCAGAGGTGGTTGTCAACCAGTGTAGCTGGATAGCCACCTGCACTTGTGTTGAGGAACTTAGTGTCTAACATGTAACGCAAACTAGTCACATCGTTGTGAGACCTCGCTAAGAGTTGCTGTCTGTTCCAAGGCAGTTCTTCTGTCGCAGTGTTTTGTTATAGTTCGTCTTTGAGTGTGTGTATCGCTTATATCTTTTTGTTTTGGATAGTCAATTGACCATTTTGTGGGAAAGTAACTGCCCTTTTGGCTTTCCGCAATTGGTGTTTCCATTATGATCTAGTTATTTCATGTTTCAGATGGAAGCTGTGGGTTAATTGTATCGATTCCTGATCATAGCCTTCACTTCTCATTACGCAAACACGCCAATACAAATACATTGACACCTTTATCGCCGAAAAAATGAAATTTTTATGATGAAAAATTGTGATAATTTTCTTATTTCTGCTCAAAATATAGATTGTGGGCACTCGTTAGAACCGTCTCATCGAGGCGGTTCTAACGAGTACCCATAATCTATATTTTAGAGCAGAAATAAAAAAAAAATAAGGCATACCCCGGCAAACCCAGTTTTACTATATCAACGTGGGGTTCAAGAGGGGTCAAAATTATATAGGCGTGTTTTCGTGATGTTTTCTTCACCACCAGGCCACAGGGGCACATACAAACTACAGAATCTCTCAAGACAAACTGATCTGATTACAGTACAATTCCAGTGTTAAGACCACCTTTGGAACTGTTCGAAATCGGTTTTTATAAGATCACTTTAAATGTGGTTTCCCTCTAGAGGACACAGGTGTAGAAAATACAAAGAAAACAAACATGAACCTTCAAAATGCACAGGCCCATTGGAGCTTGAAGAAATAGATGGGCTGCATGATGCTTCCAAGCAGAGCTGAACCGACCGCACAGGAGTACTGGTAAACCGCTTAGAGTATTCAAGCCTGCACAGGAAAAGCCATGCGAGTGGGCCCGTCCATGTTCAAAAACCCTATTGATTTCATTGGGTGACAGGGCTTGAGATGTCATTTCATCTCAATAACGGGTAAAAGTCCCACAAAATTGGAAGCAACGTCTCAAAATGACCTATACAGTGTTGACAGGGAAGTTAAACCTCAAATCAAACAATACAAACAAATCAAAACATACAGACACCACATAATCATATGAATACAGTAAAATTCCTATATTATACAACTTTTTGAGACTGTTCAAAAGCGGTCTTTAACCATTTTTGAACAGTCCCAAAGGTGGTTCCTCATTGGAACACACTGGATGCAGAAAATACGAAGTTGTACATGTACTCGATGAGGCAGTTCTAACGAGTACCCACAATCTATATTTTGCGCAGAAATAAGAAAACTATCGCAATTTTTCATCTTAAAATTTTCATTTTTTCAGTGATAAAGGTTACAATGTATGTGTATAGGCATGTTTTCATAATGAAGTACCAACCTTATTTGTTGCTATGTGAATATCATCAAAAAAATCTTACCTGTGTTGAATAAACACCACTTGTTTTCCAAAATTTTCTCTCCGCACCCCAGAAACATCCCATTCCTGTTCATAACATAGTAAATACATGTACATGGTAAATGTCTCTAACAATTAATATAATCAGTGAAACATTCATAGGGGTGAGCATCCGTTAACCATTATACAATAGTCACAGCAAAAACTATTTATCCAGTTTTATGACTCAACTGAAAAAAGGCCTTAAAATTCTGCCATTATTTGATGAAGGAATCAGTGCAACTGTTCCATTGGATACAATTATTGTTTCCAGGGAGGAACCATTTATTTTCTTTTAATGAAATCATAATTCTTCCCTTTACGAGCAGACGCATTTCTCATGGAACACAGTTTACAGGAGAGCAAAAAGGAAAGTACAGAATGTTAACATTTTGCAATTTCCTGCTCGCTTTCGTATTATTTGGCATTCTAGACTTTTCTGTTTGCTTTGCAGTGAACTGAGTTAGCATTGTACACTTTTCTGTTTCCTTTCCTGTAAAGTGAGATAGCACCCTACACTTTCCTGTAAATTGAGTTAGCATTCTACACTTTCCTGTTTCCTTTCCTGTTAATTGAGATAGCATTCTATGCTTTCCTGTTTACTTTTCTGTAAACTGAGTTAGCATCCTACACTTTCCTGTTTACTTTTCTCTGTAAACTGAGTTAGCATTCGACAATTTCCTGTTTGCTTCCCTGTAAAATGAGTTAGCATTCTACACTTTCCTAATAGCTTTCAAACAAATTCAGTTAACATTCAGACTCGGTACTTTCCTTAACACGAGTTCCATGAAAAAGGGTTCTGCTCTCTAAAACTGTCAAACTCTCAATATTTTGTTCGTTTGGAGTTTAGTAAACCAGTCAACATTATTTAGGTCATATATAGCAAGTCGGTTTACGATACCACACTTTTCCTGCACAGGCTTATACAGTTTAAACGTTTTGCTAGAGCTTGTAGACATGGTGACTTATCATTTTAACAAAAAAAGCTACTAAAGCAGGACTATCAGTATCATAAACTGCGCAATAAATTTTCTAACTATTATCGCCGACTTTATCAGTAGGAAAGCAAGAGTTACGGTTCATGTGTTCTGCATGTCGTCTCATGGTGTTTAACATTTATGTAAAGTTTCATGAAAATATGTCAAGTAGTTTAAAAGTTATGGAGCGGACACGAAATTGTTAACAGACACACACACACAGAAAAGACGAAAACTTTATACCCCAATGGCATACACCGTATGCATGGCATACACCGTATGCCGGGGCATACACCGTATGCCGGGGGTATAATTACTGTTGAGCTAAGAAGCTTCCATGTGACTCAATCTGTAATTGTTATTATGTTTGATACTGCACTGGAAATGAGGGCGAGGAGTTCACTGACCATCCAAAGGTGGTCTTTCTTTTGCAGTGTCTTATATGTTTATTGGCTGTGTGCCGTTGGTTCATGACCCGTCTTACGTTTTTGTGTGTGCCTCCATGTTGCTTACTTTCTTTAGGTGACTTATGATGGCTGCGTATTTTGATTGTTTGATTGTGGCCTTTCCTGTGTGACCTTTTCTTACTAGTTTTTTTATTCAAGTATACAAGCAGGTAACCAGCACATTGCACATTCTTTAACCAGAAATGACAGCTGAAAGCTACACAGCACCTTCACATTGATCCAACCTCCTACTCCTTTAACTACATGTAAGTTTAAGGTTAAACCCTTAGTCAAGAGGGAGACAAAACATGTCTGATGATATAAAAAGCTGTTAACGTTTCATCTATTTTCATCAGGAATTTACAACTTGGCATATTTTGAATATACTTTTACAAGAGTGTTACAGAAACAGCTTCTGGGACCTCTTATTGATTTTCCAACAAAATAAGCCTCTCTAGACATTACGATATCACAACCATGTGATATGGTATGCTATTTCAATTCTTCAATATGGTATTTTTCTGCTGAAAATCTGCGATATTTAATTTTTCTTATTTATACTCCAAACATAGGTTGTGGGTGCACGATGAGGTGGTTCTTATGAGTACCCGCAATGTATGTCTTGGAGAGAAAATAAGAAAAATAATGTATATCCCTGTTCTAAATAAAATGGGGTTTACATAACCGCAATGACTTCAGCACCCAATTACGTAAAATCATTCTTCGATATAAAAAGATTGGGTACAACATGGATGTTATACGATAGTCTGCATGCATGGTAGTTAACCCAATCACTGTTAGCAACTTTTCTTCCCTCTTTCATTGCACGCCGGTGGGTCAGGCCCCAGATTCTATGACTGTTCCAATGTAAAGGCTTATTGAGAATTAGAGAGATCTAATTCAAGGTAATGTTGGTTGGTGCCTGATGCTGTGTCTCTGGTCGGGAATCTTTCCACTGACCGTACCAAGGCGGTTCTTCTGTGGCGGTTTATTAAGGTGGACGGAAACCGAAGTACCCGGAGAAAAAACACCTGACCTTCCATTGCAGAACTTGGCGTCTCACATGTGACCCGAGCGAGGCTCGAACCACAGTGGTGAGAGACCTTATGATCAAGAGTCAGCGCTCTTAACCACTAGGCCACGGAGGGCCGTCTGTTTCGCGCTTTCAAGATATAAAGTAAAACTATTGAATCATGAAAAGGATCACACTCACCTACATATATTATGAGGTCAATCATCAGGTCACATGGAACACATATTGCAGATATTATATTATAGAATCAAATTGTGTCTGAATTATAAGGCAAAATCATTGAACCATGAAAATAGGTCACATTGACCTAGAGATATATTTCTATGTCAATCATCTGGATACATGGAATTGATAATTCAGATATGAAGTTTCTCCATCCAGTAGTATTCAAGACATAAGTAAAAGTCACTGAACCATGTAATCAGGGGTGAAAACAGTCCAAAAATCTCAAACCCGAAAATCTGCTATTTGAATCCTGAAGTGACCCTAATGTTATTTTGAAGTCAAAAATAAATGGGTTTCCCCTTCCAATATCAATGGAGATTAGTTACTTCATGCTGAGTTGTAGCTAACCAATTTAATTAAGACATGATAAAATTTCAAATGGACAATAATAAATGACAATTTATATGCATCATGCCAAAGCTCTGAATCCTGAAATCAGGATTAATCCTGAACTTTCTCAACCCTGTGTAATATAGGTCACACTGACCTACATATATTTTGAGGTCAATCATCTGGTTGCATTGAAGTAATATCCCAGGTATAACATTTCATTATCAAAATATAATTCAAGATTATAGGCAAAATCACTGAACCATGAAATATAGGTCACAATGACCTAGATATATTTTGAGGTCAATCAGCAGGTCTCATGGAAGTAATAATCAAGGTATGACGTTTCTTCATCAAACAGTATTCACAAAATAGGCAAAAACACTGAACCATGAAAATAGGTCACACTGGCCTAGATATATTTTGAGGTCAATCAATGGGTCTGATGGACTTAATAATCAAGGTATGACATTTCTCCATCAAATAGTATTCAAGATAATAGGCAAAATCACTGAAACATGAAATATAGGTCACATAGACATACTTTACATATATTTGGTGGTCAATTATCGGGTCACATGGAACTAATAATCCAGGTTTGACATTTCTCCTTCAAATATAGGTCACAGTGACCTACATACCAAAATACAAGGTCATGAGCAATTTGGTTCCTTAAAAAGAAGATTTCCAAAGGGCTTTTACCATATAAGAGCATGGCAGCCATCTTGGTTATGTGACTTCAATCCCACAAATACATTTCCATTGCCTCAACCCAAAGATAAAATTTAGTTTCAATCCCCATAGCAGTTTAAGTGGATAAGAAGATAAAAATACTGAATCTAAGCCATCAAGGACAAAGTTCAGAAAATGACACTGACCTTGGGAATCAATGAACTTCGTTTTAGCAGACTGCAAATATCAATTCTTAGGCCACAGGTTACATAATGAGAAAGCCTTTTTCCAATACAAATGCGTAGGTGACCAAATTTGACCTTGATGCTAAATAGGTCAATGTCACCCAAAAGGTCATCACCTGAATAAAATCGGAGGGGCGCGGAGTCCATTATACTACAAACTAAATTTCAAGGTAAACTGCCCTTTGGTTCCTGAGGAGCACATTTCAAAATGTTATCACCATATACATGTTGGGCATTGCGGCCATCTTGGTCATGTCACTCCAATGCCATCAATTAGTTTTTAATTGCGTCATTCCAGTTAGACTTTACATGTACGTTGGTTTCAATCAGTCTGGCAGTTTACTGAAGAGGAAGATAGAAATACTGAAGATGAGACATCCAATTCAAAGGTCAGTAAATGACACTGACCTTTTGAATTAATAATTTTCCATTAAGCTGATGCAAATTTCAATTTTAATGCCATAGGCAATATTAGGATCTGAAAAAAATCCATTGTTTTTCCTTTTCCCCATACTAATTATCATGTGACCAAATTTGACCTTGAAATAAAATAGGTCAAGGTCACCGAAATGTCATCATTTGAACAAAATTGGTAGGGACACAGTCCCTGATGCTGCATATCAAGTTTCAAGGCAAACTGCCTGTTGGTTCCGGGGAGCAGATTTGTGAAAGTTTTTACCATATATGGGCATGGTAGCCATCTTGTTCATGTGACTCCACTCACACAAATTAATTTTCTTTGCCTCATCCCAAAGAGGCTCCACATGTAATTTAGTTTCACTCATCCCAACAGTTTTACTGGAGAAGAAGATAAAAATACTGAATCTGAACCATCCAGCAGAAATATCAGTAAATCACCTTGACCATTGGAATCAATAAACCTCCATTTAGCTGATTGCAAATATCAATATTGGGGTCACAGGTAACAACAGAATCAGAAAATTCCATTGTTTTGCCTTTTTCCCATACAAATGCTTTAGTGACCAAATTTGACCTTGACGTAAAAGAGACCATGGTCAAACAAAGGTCATCATTTGAACAAATTTGGTTTGGCCCAAGTCCCTGACGCTGCATACCAAGTTTCAAGGTCATCTGCTTTTGGTTCTTGAGAAGAGGATTTTTAAAGATATTTACTATATATGGACAAGGCAGCCATCTTGGTCATGTGATCCAGTTTTTACGAACAAAGCTTTTCCCCGTTCCCATGGAGGCTCCACGTGTAATTTGGTTTCAATTGATCCAGTTTTTTTTTCAGATGTTGTTTGGAAATGTTGACGACGACATATGACGACGAACCACTGCCTATCCTATAAGCTCCCAAAGAGTCTTCGGCTCTGGTGAGCTGAAAATCCTTTATTAAGACCAATTTTGGACTGTTCAAAAATGGTTTTAAAGAACGCTTTTGAACAGTCTTTATGATGGTTTTTTACTCGCAACTTGGGGCAGAAAACAAAGAAAATCTGGAATCTTCAGTTATATGCATGTTTTATAGTTTTATATGAAAAATCAGATTTGTTTGTTGTTGTTGTTGTTTTTTTTTTTGCTTTTTTGCATTTTTTTTGTTGTTTTTTTTTTTTTTTTGTTGTTGTTTTGAAATCACACGACCCAGTCAACACTGCTAAGGTCATTTCCCTTACCACGCTTTTCCCGGGCATGCTTATAAAATATGCTTAGTTTTCTGAAAACAGTCCTGTTCTTTTGTCAGAAACTGAAAACTGCCCCTTTTAAATCGGGGGAAGTGATAGAATCAGATAAATAGAGGATCTTACATGAGTGCTCATGTATTATTGGATTTATTAAACGAATTGAGGAAAAGGGATAAAATGCGAAGCTTTGCCGAGCATTTTATCCCTTTTCTTCAACGAGTTTAATAAATTCAATAATACATGAGCCCGAATGCAAGATTTTATTTATCATACGACATTTAAAACGCATTTATTAACGATTGTTTAACAAAATGTCAATATTCCGCTATTTGTAAACGCGACATTGTTAAGGACGCCATACATGTAACGTTACGGGGCGTATCTAACTAATTTGCATATTTAATCCACTAGTGGATTATCGAATTTAATACATGGCGTTATTACACTCTCAGACGCGACGTCATATGATAAAAAGATTTATTGATTACTTTCCACCAAAGAATGTTACAGACCAGGCAGGTAAGGAATCTGTAACATTCTGATCTTAATTAGATGTGCATTCGACTCAGCTACCGAGGCTGTAAGAAATATTAGTGTTTATATTATCTGACCAGTCTAAATAGAAGATGTGTAATATGTTTCCTACCAAACATAGCTTTATTCAGTTCTTCTGGGAAGGGTGGCACAGCTGGGTTTCCATTGACAGCATGTTTCTTGGTAACTTTTACAGCTTCCTCTCGACCTATATGAAAAATTTAAAATAGTGATTTGAATCCCTGATAAAAGCGCATGGCTTAGCTTCAGATGAAATAAAACCCTTAGAGTCAATGATCGCCCAAATGGAATAACTTGTCCAAGTATTTCTCCTTCCAAGTGAATGACAAACTGCCTTTTGGTTCAGCATACACATCTTACAATAGGCAACATGGCTGACTACTAAGACCATAATTAAATCCCTATTGTGATATTATTGCAATAGTCTGCTTGTTTGATTATGATGGCCATATGGCCATTTTGTGGGAAAGTAACTGTCCTTATGGCCTTCCTTTGTTTAGATTTCCATTATGGTCTGGTCGCTTAATGTTTGTGTTTCTTTCCCTTTGGTGTCTTTGATGGGTGGAGTAAGTTAATTGTTTCGATTCCTGATCTTTGTTTTACTTCTACTTAACATCCCCGTCAACACTGTATAGGTCATTTTTGCGATGTTGCTTCCAATTTTGTGGGACTTTTACCCCACATTGAGATGAAATGACATCTCAAGCCCTTCTGCCCAATGAAATCATAGGGTTCATAAGCATGGATGGTCCGACTCTCACCGCTTTGCCTGGGCAGGCTTAGATACTCTAAGAGGTTTACCAGTACTTGTGCGCAGTCAGTTTCAGCTCTGTGTGGAATCATCATGCAGCCGATCTATTTCTTCAAGCCCCGATGGGCGGTGGCCACATATTGCAATAGTCCAGTTACTATTGCAGTAAATATCATAATATTTTTTTAACTACAGTGTATTACAGACTAAACTGAGATTTTGGGAAATGGCCACATAGTGCAATAGTCCAGTAACTATTGCAATAAATACCATAATATTTTTTTAACTACAGTGTATTACAGACTAATCTGAGAAGAGTTTTGTGAAACTACATCTCACTCTTTAATTGTCTGAATTTGAGGTTTTAAGTCTACGATAACACTATTAAGGTCATTTGGAGACTTTGCTTCCATTTTATTGGGACTGTTAACCCACATTGAGATGAAATCACCTCTTAAGCCCTGCCGCCCCTGCGAATAAAAATGGTTTATATGTAGGGACGGTAGACCCTCTGAGCAGTTTACCGATACTCATAAGCGGTGGGTTTCAGCTTTGCATGGAAGCATCCTGCAGTGCAATTTACCGCATTTCTCCTAACCCTGATGAGCGGGGCCCAATCTCTCTCTTTAATGAAGCCAAAATGTTGCCATAAAGCAATTCTAACCTTTTTGTTGGTCACGATCAGCATTCCCACTTACATTTTGATTTAGGGGTACAACATGTTTTGGTTTTGAATTTTGGGGTACAGGTCACTTTAAGAGGGTACAAATATTTTGAGGTAATAGCGCTTATCAGAAAAGATGTCTATGATGCCATCTATAAGTAAACAAAATCAATACATAATTTAACCAAAAATATCAAAGTTTATATTTTTGCCTTTATTGACTAATTCTAACCATTTTTGATATTTTTGTTTTCAGATACTCAAAGTTAATAAAAGACAAGAATAATTTATTTATCATGCTTTTTACGAAATCCAATGTCCTGTACTATTTCATTAAAACATTTTCAAACCTGTCTGAAGTCACGAAAAATCTTGATTTGTTTATTCAATAATTCATTTGATGAAGTTTATTGAAGTGAGAAAAAGTGACATCTGGAGGATAGAGTTGTATAAACAATTTCAAAGCAAAGAAAATTAAGTTTAACTTGACTCATACTTTTTTGTCACCGACCATAGAAGCAGAAACAAGAGGACCATGATGATCCTATCTCGCTCACCTGAGCAAAGAGATTTAAATGTATGACCCAGGGCGTGGCGATTTTTGGCCGTAGTTCAATCATGGTAGAGGTTCACCAAACTGATAAAGCTTACAGGTCATTTATCATGATAGTGAAATCATAAACATCTAAAAACACATTGCTTCAGGTAAGCAAAATCTGAAAACTGGATCAAGTTATCTTTATTAGTTTCTGAGATATTGCAATTTGAAGACTGAACTATTTCAAATATATAAAGGCTCTACATAATGACTTCCCTTGAAATAAATGTTCATGAAGTATTCTCATAGAAGACTTCAAATTCTTTGAACTTTTTAACAACCAATATATCTGGTGTTATACAATCATCAGAAATTACTAAGCCACCTGATAATATCAATGAAATTGATCTCAGTAAAAACTCAGAGAAACAATTTCTTCTAATTTCAAACCTAAGGTCTATTAATTAAAATCCAACCAATATATTTAAATAATTTAAATTTCAGATAACATCTTTGTATAGAGAAGTCTCCGTGGTGTAGTGGTTATGCTACTCGACTTATAAACCAGGGATCGCAGGATCGATCCCGGGCTTCTCCTAACGTACAGATGAGTATTTAAACCGAGGTCCCGTCTGTGTATGACCTTAGCTGTTGGTGGGGCGTAAAAAACTCAAAACACCCATTCACTCACATCTTTGTATGTAGATCAAATAGCATACAATTGTATGTTATATGTTCATAAGACATGCAAAAAGCATTTGATTAACTTATTTAAAGAATTTATAAATGAACTGTTTGTTTTAAACAGTTTAAAATTTCATTTAAAACTTGTCCTTTGGGATCATTGATTCCATTGTGGAATTTTGAAAATATCTGAGGGTCACTGATGAGGCCTAATTGGCCGAAACTAGCTAGTCTGGCCCAGAAAACATGTACACTCCATATTTTTCACTTCTGTGGTGTATTCCTTGCTTCCAAAGGATAACCCTTTTATAGAACATATTAAACATTTCAATTTAGAAATGAAAGTTCAAATGTATATATCCAGAGTTATCAATTAGATTCAATTCACAACCATCAGTGGACATAAAAAATGTATTATAATAAAACCATAGAAACTGAAAATATGGCAGTTTTAAAGTTAATTCAAAAAGTTTATATCCACTATGATGACCCAAAATATTGCATTGTGGGTCTTAATCAACCAAAATTCAAGGAAGGATATCCTGAGTGGAAAATATGTATGTATCAGATATAAATGAGCATTACTTTGAAACAAATGGGAATTTTTTCATGCGGTTTTCAATTAAATGATCCTCTGTATGCATTCTTTCAGTATATTTAATTCTAGAAATATGTAAATTTTTGTAAACCTTTAATGCCAGATATCGAAGGCTTGATCAAAATCCAATTGGTGGCTCAGGAGATGTTGTATTGAAATGAACAACAGACTGTTTAGCGATCACAATAGCTCCTACGGAGCCTTCGGCTCAGGTGATCTACATGTAAAAATAACACATACAAGCAACACACAATATTAAATATAATCTGCGTTTGGTCTGAACAGTGACCATCCAGTACAGAGAATCTTCAAATACCTTCAGGAGTCAAACTGAGTAAAGAAAGATACACAAATACATAACCATGCGTAAGCCAGTTTTCTTTTTTTCTTTGTCTATTGAGGAATCTATCTATCTATCTATCTATCTATCTATCTATCTATCTATCTATCTATCTATCTATCTATCTATCTATCTTGTTGATTACATACACAAGCCAGTTCCCAACATGTGTATGTCGCCGCCTGAAATTCACACCATTAACAATAAGCATCTTGAATTGACATATGTCTGTCAGTGTCAATACTGACCAACTCATTATATATTCACCGCCTCGGACGATAATCACTGTGGCAATGAATGAAAAATTTCTGTCGCACTGACGTAATGGAAAATATCCGGCAACTGTTTGTAATATTGACTGGCGAACTGGGTATTAATAATGTTTGTTGCGGCATACTATGGTCACGCATCCCATCTCAGTTTTTGCGTCCGGTTTTCAGGAGTTCGGAATAACCAGTATTTTTTCACAGTTCGATGCAGCACAATAAATCCTGTCAGCATAATGATGTTACAATTGCAACATTCAAAATTTATTCATCTTTTATGCAGAAACAAACAAACAAATATATAAAACAGGGTTCATACTTATATCATTCCGAAGTTGTTTCTTCTGGTGACACTGTGGTCAATGCACGGCTAAGATAGAACCATGTGTGGTCGTGTATTGTTATACCCGCTTTTTCGATGAAAAAATCGGGTATATTGTTTCCGTGCCAGAGTCGAGTGGTCGTCAGTCCATGTGTGTGTCTGCTTGTCTGTCTGTGTGTCCGTCACGTTTCTTGTAAATGGATCTCCTCTGCAGCCAGTGAAGCTACACTTTTGAAACTTTGGACATGGATAGTACATGGGATGTAGATGGCACTAGGCTACTTTTCGTGGGACCTGGGCCTCAACATGACCCCAAGGTACAAGTTCAAATAGTATGACTTTGTCATATCTTCTAAACTTTTTGAGTTACACTTCTGAAACTTGGGTTACTGGATGGCCCTTGGAAAACAGAATAAATTGAGCTACCTTTGGTGTGACCTCAACATGACCCCAAGGTCAATGTTAAAGAAGTATGACTTTTAATTTATTGCCCTATGGTCACCAAACTTGGTACACATATTGCTTAGGAACTGCAGATGTGCATAGGGGTATCCAAATTTTGATATGAATCCCCGGGGTCATGGGGTGAGGTCAAAGGTCAGATGTTCAAGAAATTGCTTGTGAATGGAATAACTTTTTTATTATTATTACTTGCCCTATGGACACCAAACTTGGTACACATACATGTATTGCTTAGGAACTGCAGATGTGCATAAGGGTATCCAAATTTTGATCTGAACCGCTGGGGTCATTGGGTAAAGTCAAATTTTCAAGAAAATACTTGTGAATGCAAATACATGTACTTCTTTATTTCTTCACAAATGGTTGCGAAATTTTGTACACATATTGTCTAGGGACTGCACATGTGCATGAGGGTATACAAATCTTGATATACACCCTGAGTGCTGGGCTGATGTCAATGGTCAATTTTCAAGAAACTGTTTGTGAATGCACCTACTTCTTTATTTCTTCATCTATGGTGGCCAAATTTGCTAAAAATATTGGTTTGGGACTGCGTATGTGCATGAGGTATCCAAAACTTTGAGCTGTGGGGTCATGGGGTTATGTCAATGTCAAATTTAGAAAAAGCGGGTATTTGTGATGGTGCACCATCTACTTGCTCTAGTTACATTTATCTCAAACTGGACTGTTTTTCACTCTTAATCGCTTTACAGACTGATCTAGGCACAATAAGCTGTCTTACGATTACATCTGTTTGTAGTGTTACGACTATGAGGACCATCCAATAAATAGCGGGATGTTTTGTTTACCTTTACAACCAAGTATCTGTTTTTAATGAAACTGCGCATACATCTGGCACAGCCAATTCGCTTTACGATGGTAACGTCAGGTGCGTGTATCATGATGTCACTTCATGTGATGTCACATCACGCACAGTCGTTCGAAGCCAAAGGCCAACATTAGCGCCGAGGATCGAGCTTATATTAAAATTGAGTTTTATAAGGGTACCGCTGCAGTAGAAATTTTAAGAATGCTAAAGAAAGTATGCAGGGTACAGGCTTTATCACGTACTGCGGTTTACAGGTGGATAGATTTCTTTAAAGATGGTAGGGACAGTGTTGAAAGTAGAAACTGTCCTGGTCAACCAGTGGAAGCAACGGATGAAAATGTGAAAAAGTAAAACAAATCATAGATACCGATAGACGTCTGACATGTGAAGAGGCATCCCATGACTTGGGGATAAGTCACGGTTCGGTTCATACCATTATAACTGGTAAGTTGCGCATGAGAAGCATGGCCGCACGTTAGGTACCGCAGTGCTGGTCTGGCGACCAAAAACGAGCGTGCACCCAAGTAGCACAAACATTATTTGAGAGGTTTGAAAATGAGGGTGACAACTTTCTAAATCGCATAGTAGCGATCAACGAAACCTGGGTGGTAAGTTACAAGCCAGAAGTAAAACGACAGTCATCAGAGTGGCACACACCAGCCTCGACAAGACCAATTAAGTTCAGAAGATAACAGGGACATTTGAAGATGATGATGATATTCGCAAACGATAACACGGGAATATTATGTGCCCATCGTGTACCAACAGGGCAAACAGTAAACCACGAGTATTATTGTATGTTTCTGATGGATCTACTATGCGATCAGAAAAAAAGTGTAAAACATTACTTAATGCGACGCCTCTCGCACTTCTTGACAATGGTATGCCATAAATCACAGAGGGCGACGTCACAGCTTACGTAATATAAGTGGAACGCGTTACCTCATCCAGCCTAATACGGCCCCCACCAAGCAGGGATTGAAGAAAAAGATGAGCTGCATGAAACTGACCGCAATCGAGTACTGGTATTAACTGCTTAGAGGATCTAAGCCTGCCCACGCAAAGTGGTGCGTGTCGGACCGTCCATGCTTATAAACCCTATTTGTTTCATTTGGCGACAATTTCATCTCAATGTGGGGTAAAAGTCCCACAAAATTGGAAGCAATGTCTCCAAAAGGACATTTTCAGTGTTGACGGGGACGTTAAACCTCAAATCAAACAAACAAAATCACCCAGCCTAATCACTGGTTATGAGCCCCCCACCCCGACCAGACTTTGACATTTTTTCAAAGTTAAAAGAACCTCTTCGACTTTAAAGATGGCAGGGACCTAGGTGACCTTGAACTTGAAGTCGCCAGGCAAGTTAGACGCATGAACTCTGGTTGCCTGGCAACGGGTATTCGAGACCTGCCGGGGAGATGCCTTGGAATCCGTCAACCGGAAGAAGGGACCCTATATAGAAGGAACGTGACCAGGTTTGTTGATGCTTTCATGTTTTATTGAGTTATTGACAAAGTCCCGCTATTTATTGGATGACCCTCGTAGCAATGCATGTATACATGTTACCAGTATTGTGTACGCAAGATTACATTTCTTTCTCCTGTCCATTTTAGTCCAAATTAGCAAATTAAATACGTTGGGCAATGGTTATTACTCATAGTTTTCTTCTTTATCTTTCTTTAGTTACTGATATACGCCCTCACGGACATTCTAGGCAGGTGCGTATATTACATTCACTCCAGTTTTGCATGATGAAAGCCTACACAGTAATTATGTAATTATGATAGGGTTATTTTACCTGCATACCTCCCTACACATCAAACGATAATGCTCGTCGAACCAGTTTTTGGTCGAATTTTTGTCGAAAAAATCATCAAATTGACATTTGGTCACAATTTGTCAAAGTTTCGTCCAAAAACTAAAAGGAGTTAAAAGAAGGTAAACTGCAGTAGGTGTAAGTGTAATCATTTGTGCGTGCAAGCCTGATATAGGTTGTGGGAACTAATTGAGGCGGTTCTAACAAGTACCCACAATCTTTGTCTTGGGACAGAGATAAAAAAATATTGTATTCCCCCCACATCTTTTATTACATCATGAAAACATGCCTTTGTAAATTTTACCCCCTTAAACTCTACACTTTTATAGAGGGAAATAAATGGGGCATAGAGAAGTGTACATTTCTTTTTTCTATTGAATGGGCGTGTGAAAAAAGATAAAGTACTTTAGTGCAGAGCTACAAATAAATTAAATAACATGTATATTCCCTGTATTAAATTCACAATGTCAGAAAAAATTGATGTTTTTTTTTTTTAATTATCTGGCGGGGTTTCGCTACAGAATTCTGAACAAGAACACTATAAAAGCATCTTCTTTCTTTAATTAACTAAATTTGTAAACTATGAAATCATCACTTTGCTGGTGAATCAATAAGGTACGTATACAAACCACCCCATTCCACCACGACCATTTCGTCGGATTGTTAACCCATGCGCCAGAGGCAGCCTGTATGGACATTCATTCATGTTAATGACCTCCAATTTACGATCGTAATGGGCTGTTGCTACATCGTGCAAGCGGTCATAATTCTCGTACAACATGTTGACAAAAATTACCAACATGCAAATGAGCTTATTGAGAATTAGAGCGATCTAATTCAAGGTAATGTTGGTTGGTTCCTGATGCTCTGTCTCTGGTCGGGCCCATCGGAGTCTAACTGTTGGTTTTCTTTTGCTCCAGCATTTCAGTGGTTTCTTGCTGTCGAGTCCTCACCGTTGTCTCACCTCTGTGGTTCTTTGATTATTTGTGTTCACGGAGATGTTGCACTGATGAGTTAGGAGGCCTTCATGCGGACTGAACAAATTATTTGTCTAAATCGCGGCGGAAGTAAGGGCGAGGATTGTGGCCACGTAAAATCGATTTAAGCCCCCCAGTGGAAATCTTTCCACTGACGGTTCCAAGGCGGTTCTTCTATAGCGATTTATTTATGTTGTTGTTTGTTACTTACTGTGTGTATCACTTGTGTCTTTTAATTTTGGATGGCCATATGGCCATTTTGTGGGAAAGTAACTGTCCTTATGGCCTTCCTTTGTTTAGGTTTCCATTATGGTCTGGTCGCTTAATGTTTGTATTTCTTTCCCTTTGGTGTCTTTGATGGGCGGAGTAAGTTAATTGTATCGATTCCTGATCTTTGTTTTACTTCTACTTTTTATGGTCAATTACACTTTGCTTTATATGGTCGCTATAGACAGGCATTCACCGGGTAAGGTGTTGCTAACCGGAAGTAGAACCGAAATTGACCGGATATGACGTAGGACAATAATGCTGAATCTATTTCTAGCTCCACCAATCTACAATATACCAAGATAAATGAAACCTAACACCTAGATGTATTTTATGCTGAGCCATGCAGATGCCACTGATTTTTATAAACCCACTTAAGATTTGTTATGCAGTGGTAAGACATCACACCAGGATCAGAATTGTTACTGGTGACACGTCAATTGACATTCATACACCAGCTTTTCTGATAAGCACAACAGATTGCTCTGTTCAGTACTGAGATTTGGGACCTTCTAACAGGTATTACTGGGTCGGGTATAAAAGCCTAGGCCGAGCTGGGCCCGGCCGAGCCGCCGAGCAAAAAATGCCGATCCGAAGATTTAATATTTCGTCTTTTTTACAATTAAGATATATATTGTAGTCAGTTGGGTATCAAATTATTGTAAAAAAAAAATATTTGATAACTGCACGAAGGTTTATCTCTCTACATTGTTTTATTTTCTTGTAATAACTATTTTTCCGAAATTGAGGCGTATAAAAGCCAAGGCCGGGAAAAAATGATAATATTTCTTAATTTCTTGCTTTACAGGTTAAAGAAATTCTTTTTGCCCTGATGATTTTAAATTTGATCATTTTATCATGTGTACATAGAAAATATAATAAACATATCAAAATCAGCTTAAATGATCCATTTTCTTATTTTCTAATTGTTTCTATTTTTAGATTAAAGGCAACGACCGAAATGTACCGAAAAGGAAAAAAAAAGTATTGTTACTGCTAGCTGGAATTAAAGAAATATAAAATTGATTGTTATATTTGTTAACATGTATGTGTATATTAAGAGGCATACAGAAAAAAATGTTATTTTGTTATTTTTTTAATTCAAGCTAACAATAAACAAAACTGTCTTCCATTTCGGTCCTTTTCGGCCGTTTTCTTTTATTAAGTCAATCAAAAAATAGAAACAATTAAAAAATAAGGAACTCGATAATTTAAGGTAATCTTATATGCTTGTTATATTTTTCTATGGACAAATGATGACAATAATCAAATTCAAATATTTTCAGGACAAAAAGAAGTACTTTAACCTGTAAATTTGCAAGAAATTAAGAAATATTATCATCTTTTCCGGCCTCGGCTTTTATACCCCTCGATTTTGGAAAAACGGTTATTTCATGAAAATTAAACAATGTAGAGAGCTCAACCTTCGTGCAGTTATCAAATATGTTATTTATAATAATTTGATACCCAACTGACTACAATATATATCTTAATTCTAAAAAGAGACGATATATATAATCTTCGGATCAGCATTTTTGGCCCGGCTGCTTGGCCCGGCCTTGACTTTTATACCAGACCGTATTTCTGAGGTCATTTCAAATGATAATCATAACACAAACGCCCCAATACAAATACATTGCCACCTTTATCGCCAAAAAATGAAAATTTTATGATGAAAAATTGTGATATTTTTCGTATTGGCTGCGTCTCTTGACAACCTGTTGTCAGGAGCATTTTTGCTATGTAAAATGCTCCTGACAACCGGTTTTTGCTGTCAAAAATGCTCCTGACAACCAGCAATATTTTTCCAATAAAAGCCTGCTATATTAGCATTATTTTGGTTACTTAACCTAGTATACTTTCTTGATACATGTTTAATATTTTTTGTCTTTTTTGGTATTTTAACATGACTACTCACTGGATTGAAAATAAAAAAAAAAACAAATGGTATTTGCAGAATTTAATGTTTCATTTTTTACTGAAATAAATACCAAAAAATATAGGGACAATTGTACTTGTGTGCTATGGAAAAACGTGTGTGCTATGGAAAAAACATGTCATAAATTTTGAGAAGAAATTAGACAACTATCAGATTATCACCCAAATATATATCTTTCTTCATAGCAACTAATATGTATTTCACAACTGTATCTTATTCTGTAAAAGTTAACATTTGCTAATGATAATTTTCTAAGTTGTTTCCACAACAGGATACATGCATGTTGCAATATTAATTAGAATAACAGCAATTCAATGAATACCCGAATCATTAACTACAATGGAGAAGTACAGATCATGATTATCAACAAATTCCAACTTTTTATGATACCATGGTAGGTGATATCAAACATAAATGTTCGGTATGTTGTACATGTAACCGCGGTGAGAGGCGGACCGTCCATGCTAATAAACCCTATTGGTTTCATTGGGCGACAGGTCGGGTAAAAGTCCCACAAAATCGGAAGCAACGTCTCCAAAATGACCTTTACAGTGTTGACGGGGACGTGAAACCTCAAATCAAACAAACAAACAAATGTTGTACATGTATATAGCATATTAGATATATACTGAGAGGCAATAGTAAGTATACAGGTTACTAAATGCTGATATGCGTCCCAATGTCTCCCTCTCTACACACATATGAGGCATCATAAATAAGGACAACCACTTCCGCATAATTTGCAGTATTTTCCGTTAAAATGGATTAAAGGATAATGAAATTGCGTCACTTGAAATGGACAGGGGGTCTGAGCCAATATTTTGTCTTGAGTAGCTTCCCTTTAAACATGTGTTTCGAATAAGGGTTATTCAATAAACGATTTTTCATGCAACAAATTCAAAGACGGGCTACTGATTGGCAAGTATGTCGCATATTGAAACTAAACACAAGGTAAAGTGCAACATCTCTACAAGAAAATGGCATTTTCGAATTTTACGTTTCTTCCTTTGATTAAATGCATTGTGTTTCTATGGGATTTGTACTGAAGATTAACTTTTCATTATGCAATTTAGAGAATTTACTATGGAGTAAACAGAAAGATGCCGAGCAAAACAACAATTATACGAAAGTTTCGAATGCATATCTCTTACACGATTTGAGAAAAAGGCTCATTTAATTCTCTATGATTTTAATTGAAACGAAGATAATCCGGAACAGGCAGAAATTCCAATTGAGTTTGAAGCTGTTTGTTTGGGTTTAATGGCAAAGTAATGATGTGGTCTTGTCGATGAACATTCGTACATGACTTTAACTGTGTGCACAGATTTAAATGTCGTGTACAACATGAGATTTTATTGGAAATATTGATTGGGCAATAACTCCATCATGGATGAGTGCTACAGGAAAAGAATTGGAGATTTACAAACTTGGACGTTTGGGAAAAACAGACATAGGCATATTTTATTACAGACAGCAATACAAGACCCGGTATTCTAAATCAAAAACTGTATACTTTTTATTGCCTCTGAGTATATTTGTACAAAGTTCCTCGTCACTGTAAGCTGCATAAACTGTCATTTCATATATATTTCCTTATCAGTAGTTACATTGTCTTCAGTCCTCAAGTAAGTGGCCAAACATAACTAGACAGTTGGTATCGGTGTGAACATGCACAACATTTCTGTTACACATGTGGACACAAAAGCGCTCAAACTCCGATGAAGTACCTTTCAATGAATCTCTTTGCATCAAGTTAGTTTGACAAGCAAATGTCATTCATCGAAGTAGTCTAAAACTTGATCAAGCAATATACATTGATTGGCCTTATTGTGCCAAGCACTTTTTTTCTCCATTTTTAGATCTGATTGACATTCGAGCTGTATTGTAATTGGACAGTGCAGTCTCTACAATGAAATGTACAATACTTTGTGTTTTGAATTTATTCTTGTCTTGCAGTTGACTGACAGGATGTAAGGAAATATTGAATGAAACATCAGATCAAAATGAAATAAAGCTCATCAAAGTTTGAAAGGATTTGTGTTCATTTGTAAACTGATGTTTTTCAACGTTCTTTATTGCACACTTTAATTGCAATTACAAAAATCTGATTGATTCCATTCTTGGAATTTATTCCAAAAATAAAAAAAATCTGGTAAAAATTACATGAATTAAGTTCGTTTGAATACTAACTAGAAATGCGTCCTAGGACACGGATGCCCCCGCCTGAAATGTGTCTATGTTCGTAATTCATCCATAGAAAGTTATTGACCGTGTTTAAGTTTTGGACCCTTTTTATGCCATTTGACCTCTAAGTATGACCTTGACCTTGGAGGTACGGATTTTGGTTTGCACGTGACACATCGTCTAATGATGGTTAACATTTCTTCAAAATAATTTCAAATTCATCCAGAAGTAAGTAAGTTATTGGCTGCGTTTAAGTTTCGGACCCTTTTTTGACCTGTGACCTCTAAGTATGACCTTGACCTTGGAGGTATAGACCCGGATTTTGCATGTGACACATGTATCGTCTCATGATGGTTAACATTTCTACAAAGTAATTTCAAAATCCATCCAGAAACAAGAAAGTTATTGACTGCGTTTAAGTTTCGGACCCTTTTTTTGACTTTTGACCTCTAAGTATGACCTTGACCTTGAAGGTACGGACCTGGGTTTTGCGCATGACACGTCGTCTCATGATGGTTAACATTATATATATAGATTATGCTCCAACGGCGATATACCTCACTTTCGTTCGTTATATCGCCGATTGGAGCATAATCTATATATATATTATACCACAATTTTCCGACGGCGATACAAACTATATCGCCGACTTGAGCATAAAAAAAATTAAATTATCGCCCTCTCAATAACACCTGAATCATCCTCAACACTCTATCATATTCAATCTCTTTATCTCTTCCTTATAAGGTTTAATATGACAATAATTTGTTGATGATTATAGTATAATCACCAATAAAGTATTGCTATAAACAATCACTGATATATAGGTCAAATTGCTTACAGCATAATTATCTTTGACCCGGTTAATGGTGCATTTAATTTACAAATATATTGTAGTATGACAATAATTTGTTGATGACTATCGTATAATCGCCAATAAAGTATTGCTATATGTTAATGATTATGCAAGCAATTACTTACCGAATTTATTGATTCCATCCTAATTCTTTGCAAATTTCTTTTATGGTTTTCATATGTTTTATAACAGTTCCCACTTCTATCGAACAATGTTGTAGTTTTGGAAACTCTTGTTGTAGTTTGAATACTCTAACAAGGGCATTGCAGTGGCTCGGTGAAAATTTTATTCCGTGTTCAATTAAATAGACACCGATATTGTTCCTCTTGTATCGTTTTAAGGTGTCAATTGCCTGACCTTGCAAAGCCGAGAAGTAAAGGATGTTTCTTTTATTGCCAATAATCCAATTTTCTAAGACTTTTATACTTTTTACACAATTATCAACGGAATCTACTCCCGGTAATTCACTACGTATTCCTTCATAATTTTCGGAGTATGATTCTAACAAGCGGTCTTTTAGTTCACTTTTTATAACACTGCGGGTTCTCTTCAAGATGGGTCGCTTTTTGAAGAATTCACTTTCATAATTTTGTTTCCACTTTTCTATAAATTCGTCCTTAGGAAGTACTTTATCCAGATAATCGCACAATTCTTTAACACAATTGTCTCTTTTTTCCGCCATCACAAAAAGGGGCGTATCATGTGCACTTTGTATCATTCAGATGATATCGCATAGGTCAACAACTGATAAACCCTTATCACAAGGTGTGATGCGTCTCAGTCAGTGTTCAGATAACAATAATTAGAGGTGATATTAAAAATCTGCTCCGACAAAAGTCGCGGATAGACACTATATAGAAACATATTAAAAAGAATTTTGAAAATTCCACTTTGGGGCAAAAACTTTAACCCCTCCTGAAAGTGCCTTTACATAATTCAATGACCACCAGATTTGGCACATATAACAAGACTTTAAGGCTGTATAACATATTAAAATTCCAAGTTCCTATGACAACTTTTGGAATTTCTGAAAGTCTTTGAGTCTTCCTAAAAGTGGAATCCCATCAACCGATTAGTCTCAGATTTTGCATATGTATTTGGGTTGCATATATACATATTATCACAAAATTTCAAAGTTCTAGCATCATTTTGGAATTTCCTGCAAGTCTTTGAATTGTTGTAAAATAACATTGGTTCAACTAATTACCACCAAACTTTGTACATATGTTTCAACATACAAAATGCACATTCTTATAAAATTTCAACATTGTAGGTCGGAAGTGAAGCAAAAAAAAATATTAACTTTCATATTTTGGTGGTGGGTCATTTACTATTGTAATTTTATTGAATAAAATCAAGCATTTTCTATCTTTTTTTTCATTTCATTCTTTGCTTGAGCCTTGCCTTCCTCAATAAGTTTCTTTCTCTCACTTTCACTCAATCCTGTTTGTTTTGAATGTATATTGTCTTTGAGTTTATTATATTTGTCCAACTCATCCAACACAAGTTTAAATTCATTCTCAGATATCTGTCCGTCTGTCAAAGCCTTAGAAATCAAATCCTTTATACTTTTCAACTTACTATCAGCAATAGTTTTAATCTCATAATGTTTCTGTGCTTTTGAAGTCATTTTACGCCTAATTAGTTTAACACACACACCCAAACTCCCACACACAACAGCACCAATCTCTAAAGGCAACATAATTGGAACAGTTAATCCAACACCTGCCAAAATAACACTTGTTGATATCAAACCAGTATCAACTCCATCAGTAATATTTATTCCACGTTTGTATTTTTTTGTATAATGCTTTTCTCACATCTCTCTCATTAATTAACGTCTTCTCTATCTCAGATATCTTCTGTAATCTATAATTTTGCCCATCTTCAATAGGCAACTCTGGATATAGCGGTGCATTAGGTTGTTTCATTTTTTTCTTGATAACATATATTTTTTTTATTCAATAAATAATTCAATTATCATCGAAGCCACAGTATTAACACATGTAGCATTATTAGTCTGACAAACAAAATCAATTGCATCACCAGCCTCAACCTTTAACGGTGTAGCAAAGTTATCGTGTTTTCTTAAAATATTATTCAATGATATATCATATCCTGCTTGTGGATTTCCATTAATTGCAATCGCCACAGACACATCGCCTTTTGTTCTTTTACTCGACAGTCCAACACCTATTATCTGGCCAGGAAAGTTCATCACATATCCAACACCTACTTCTCTACCACCATTTCCAAAGCCAAACACTTCATTCTTCTGTAAGGAACCTTTACTCTCCGCACAAATGCTTATCAATTTTCTGTCTGACATATTATCAACCTTATTATATAATAATCGATGATTGAGATACATATCCCGAAATCTATCTTGAAGTCCTGTATATCTATCATTCAATGTATTTATTTGTGTAAATGCTTGACTTCTCATATTAAATATTTCTTGTTTCAGCCCCAATGCATCTACGTGTTTTCTCTTAGCACCAAATATACTCATTTTTTTATTATAATTATATAATTTCCAAAACGCAATTAATTGGTAGATGATTAATTACCTTGTTGTTATTTTCATCCCTGATTTCTAATTTCAATTCTGGTATAGCATCATTCACCAAACACTTATATTCTGGATGCTCAAATCTCACTGTTGTTATCTCTCCAAACTCTTTATTTTCCACTGGAACAACAGCCAACACAGTACTCGGCATACCATCTAAATAATTATTTGAAGTATTAATCTGTTCCAAATGAACATACAATGATTTATAAACAGCAAAATCTACAGTCTCACCATAATGAGTTTCATTAACAGCAAACTTTCGCTTATTTCCAAACCCCAACATTTGTTTTAAGCCCTTGCTTATCTTCAATTCATCCGGTGTAATTAAAGAAGCAATTCCATTTGTTTCATTTACAGATAATGTAATATTATTACTTTGAAATAAATCTGCTATTTGTTGGAAACTATAATAACCATCTATAATCTTATGAGGTCTCTCTCCAGTCTTCTGCAAATATTCATCAACAACATTATACCATCCAACAACATATGTTATAGATTTCAAACCAATACGTTTATTCCCATCTCTGTTATCAATGTATTGTTGCAAGTTTATTGTCTTGTCAATATTCGAAATTGTATGATACATTTTTATTTTTTATATATAATCAATAATAAAAATGATAACCAAAGAATTTAAATACAATGATGACGCTCATTACCTCACAGTAGCACATTTAAATCAAAACAAATAGATATCATAAATCAAAACATAGCAATCACATCTGACAATAAGAACTTCAAAACATCTTTTCCAAACTTATTTCAAAACTATCAAAATCCAACATTACACACCAATGAACCGTGGAATACATGGCTTCATTCATCATTTGACTGGTGGCAATGTCAATTAAATTTTGCTGTTTGGTGTGCCACTGCAGGATGTGGTGTAAGTTATCAAGACCATTTGCAAAACACTTCAGGACTAACTAAAACAGTATATACATTTCATGTTTATTATTGTATTGCTCGTATTTTGAAAGAACTTAAAACACCTTTACCAACAGATGAATCATTTTGTTATTACAAAAACCCATACGACAAAGCAGCCTATCAAAAGTTATGCAATGAATTCAATGTTGAATCTAATACAGATTGGCGTCAAAAATTAGAAAGTAGTTCTAAATGCAGTGGTCTAGGGAGTTACACACAATATTTTAAACCAAGTGGAAAATATAGACAAGAACATCGAAGTGAAGGTCCATTCTTTAATCCAAATGATAAAATAGAACATACAGTAGATATAAGTGACGCCTGGACAATGTTTATATTAGACAAATCAGAAGGCTTCACAAAAACAGGTATTGAACGAATTAACGAAAGTATTAGGATATTCGTATGGGCACTATTAGGAGCACAATCTCAAACACGTGTAGAAATACTAAAAATAGGCACAGGATTTGATGCTCAAAAACAATTCTTAGCAAATGTTCAAGATGCAATTAACAGTCCAATCGATTTGCCTACTCAAATATCAAAATATCAAAATGTATTGAAATACGCAAGAAGTAAAGTTGATTACACATATGGACTTGGTCTCTATATGTCTCCCAGTGATATGATTTTACAAATTGGCACTATCGCTGGATATAATAATAAAATTGTAATTGCAACAGAAAATCAAACACTTGGTTTCAATAGTGATGTAAATGTTAAACCTGTTGCACCTACTACACAACCTGAAACTATACAAGGTACACCAACAAAGAAATCTCTACCAGAACCAAAACATCAGGAAACAAAAACAAAGAAATCTCTACCAGAACCTGTTAAACATCAAACTGTTCAACCCACGAAAGAATCAACACAACACGAAGAAACTAAAACAGCAATAATAGTAGGAAGTATAGTAATAGGTATTGTTGCACTAACTATTTATGAGATTTACTAATATACTCTCTTGCAGCAGTAAACAATAACCCAACAACAAGGATAACCAATGCCCAGAGATGTTCGCCAAACCAACCAATAACTTTTCCAGTAGTAGATAACAACCAAGACGCAATGGCACCAATAATACCCGGTAGCGCTGCTGCTGCTTTTCCTGCAAGATTGGCTAATAGTTTACCAAGATTACTTAATTGTTTTTTTATCCAATTTTCTATACCATCTTTTGACGGTGGTTTAGGGGTTATAGGTCCACCACCAGCAGTAGGAATAACAGCCTCAACAATAACACCAATAATCATTCCAAAAGCAGTTAAAACACTAACAATTGTAATGCCTTGTTCTCTGAATAATGTTCTAATTCTTTCACCCAATGTAGTGTCTTCTTTTAATACTTTGTTTATAGTCTCTTTGATTCTATTTACCTGACTACGTAGTTTTTCTTTATTAACATTAATAACTTCCAATCTTGCACTTCTCTCACTTTCTAACTCTTTGATTCGACTACTTATCCTCTCTATTTGAAATTCATCATTGTCTGCTTTGGCTTGTTCTAATTTTGTATTTTCTTTTGCTAAGTCTTTATTTGTTTCACTCAGTTTTGCCAATTCATTTGCTATCTCTTCTTTGACTGTTGTCATTGCATTTGCTATTCCATCAATCTCTCTTTTTGTCCAATCTGTTTGTGTTCCTGCTTCACTATTAACATTTTCAGTGAATGATGTTTCTAATGTTTTCACAGATGTTTCTACATTATTTGTGGTTTCTAATAGTTCTTGTGCTTCTTGTTGTGATGATACATCAGTATCAAGATTTGATTGAAGTTCTCTTGATAATAATATGGATTGTGTGTCTTTCAACTGGTTTTCTATTAAAGTTGTAAGCGCAAGTCTACCTTCTTTAAGTCTTGTAGCAGATGGTTTAAAATCATCTACATCTAATACATTCCTAACAAAATCAACACCATATTTCCTTTGCAAAGTATTAAATGATAAAAATGTTGCTATTTCATCTGGTGCATTGGAACGATAATATGTTAATGCAACATTATTACCATCACTATCCTTTACATATAACATTGGTCTCCCTATATCATCTTTCTTGAGAGACAAACCTTTGATTTTACGTTTAGGTTCTTCATTCCTTTCGTAAAATCTATCTATCATTTTTTGACCTATGCTATTAAGCAGAGTTTTCCTATCATCACCGGTTAAATCATTCAAACCAGCAAACTGACTATTTAATGTTCTCTGAAACTCTTCTTCATCTGTAAAAGATGTTTCTGCTTCTTTATCATAATCATCCTTATCATACTCAGGATTTTCATATTCAGCCATTATTTATTTATTATTTAAAAATATTTTTTATCTTTAAATAAAAACATGTCAGCTTACGGAGATAAACTAAACCCTTACAGAAAATTAAGAGAACCACGAGGTGTGAGAGGTATCCGTCAAAGTGTAGTGATAACCAATAATCCATCAACTATCGACCAAAATCAACAATTGTTAGTGAGATTTCCTAATCTAAGTGGTAATGATGTTATTGTTCCCGGAACAGTCAGATTAGCATTTGAAATTGAACTAAACTCTAAAGATGCAAATGCAACTATATTTCAAAACATAGGAAGAGCAATAATTAAGAAAACAACAATTAGAATTAGTGGAAATGAAGTTATGTCCATTGACGATAGTGACATCTATCATTGTTATATTGATTTATGGAAGTCTATTACAGAACGCGTAAATATGGCATACCAAGGCATTGGCAAAGAGAACATGTTGAAACATAGAGTGGGTGCAGAAAACGCAGCAGAAGATAAAGAAGATAAAGCCATCGCAAAAGCATATGGAAACAGGTTTTGCATCCCACTTGATTTTGAATTATTGGAAACCCATATGCCATTTTATCAAGCTGGATTAGGAGATAGACTTGAATATGAACTTACATTCAATGATTATAATAAAGTAATTAAATCAGGCGATGCAACTTCATCTTATACAATCAAAAATATTTGTTTGGAATTTGATATTGTTTCTGATACTGAATTAGCAAGACAAATAAGACAGCAAGTTGATGGTAAAATGGTTATTTTGTATGACAGAATACTAAGACACAGAAAAATAACTAAAAACAAATCTGATACACTATGGAATATCAATCTAAATGTTCCTGCAAGAAGTATGAAAGGAATTCTTATGCTATTCGAAGAACCTGAAAGGGCCAGCACAGAAGAATATTATAATCCAGAAATTACAAAAGTGGAAATGACAATAGAAGGGATTCAGAATCAATTGTATAGTCAAGGAATGAAGTCCCACCAACACTGGGACGAAATAAATAAATTCTTTGCTTTGAATTCAAAAAGAAACAAAGAAACAAGTATGGTCGTTAAAGATTTATATTTTACTGACACAACAATAGAAAAATATCTAACGAACAGGTATGCTTTATGGTTGGATTTACGTTCAACTGATGATAATACACTTCATGGTTCTGGAAGAAGAATTGAAAATGCATCAGAAGGTATCACAATACAAATAACGAAAGAAGCAGGAGCAGATGAACCAATCAATCTTTATTTGTTTGTTATACAAGATGCACAAATCAACTTTGAAGATGGTAGATTTAAAGAAGTCAGTTATTAATATTTTTTTTTTTTTTACAAATAAAAATGGAACTACCAAAATATCCTCATTGTGCTATTATATGTGGTCAAACTGGATGCGGGAAAACAGAGTTTGTCCTTGACCTTTTGGAAGAGGAATATCGTCAAGTATTTAAACATATTGTTATACTTTGCCCAACCATTCAATGGAACAAGGCTTATAAAAATCGTGAGTGAATTGGTGATGTCAGGAAACCTAAAACAAAGAATCTTATAATTGTTAATCCTATTATTAATGATGAAGAGAAATTACAAGAACTACTAAGAATGTTCTTTAATAAATATGCTGGTCATTCTACTCTCTACATTATTGATGATTGCAGTGCAACGAAAGAACTAACAAAGAAAAAAGATATGTTATCAGAATTAGCATTTTCTGGTAGGCATGCAGAACAATCAGTGTGGGTTATTTCGCAGAGATATAATTCTGTGTTAAAAGATTTAAGAGAACAAACAAAATGGCTATGCATGTTCTACACAAAAGATAGAGATAGTTTTGAAAATTGTTTAAGAGAGAATGATGTTATTCCTACTTTGGAAGAACGACAGAGAATAAAAGAAGAACTGAAAAAAAGAAGCATCGTAAGTTAATTTTGAAGACTGACCAGCCTACTGGTTATTGGTTGGTTGATTGATTATTTTTTTAGCAATGATTAAGTAATGTTTATGCAATGATTAAGTAATGCTTATACAATGCTGTAGCAAATCTTAAGTAATGCTATAGCAAATCTTAAGTAATGCTTATGCAATGTTTTAAGTAAAATAGCAATACTAAAAAACAATGCTGTTAGAAATATTATCAATCACTGCAATCTTATCAATAATCATAACAAACACTGCAATCTTATCAATAGTCGGATATGCGATGTTTTATTTTTTAAAAATAAAAAATAAATTACATAAAATAAAAATGAATGCTGAAGAATTATTACAAGACATTGAATGTGAAAGCACTTATGTAGAAAATAATGAACAAGAAACAAAACGTGAGCGATTATCAGCCATTGTTGCTGGTGGTGGTAGTAAGCAGTATCTTGGTAAAGACTTACAACTATCAGACATTGATACAATGACAGCAGAACAAATAAACAAACTTTACTGCAGATATGAAGCAAGATTGGGAGCAAGTATGACTAAGACATTGGGTAATTCTTTCATTAGCTTATACGTTATGGGTGTATCAAAGTATTTCAATGTTGTTAATCCACCTAAACTGATACAAGACTTAGAGGAAGACCCTTTTATCAATCACGCTTTGACAAGTTCGTGTTGTGAATTGTATTATAGATATGGAATGTATCTTGCTCCATTAACTGCAATGCTAACAACAGCAAGACATATTGATTTTAATAAAAAAGAAAATATCCCCTTAGAAAAAGATAATGAGTGATAGTTAAGTTAAAACAAAAGACCCAAGACGAGTAGTTGCTGGTAAGAAAGGTGCAGAAGCAAGAAAAAGAAATGCAGAATTAAGAAGAAAGGAGACTGATACTATAAAGAAAGAAAACATGGAATTAAAATCTATAACAAAAGATGATGAAGTCGGCTCTCCAAATTCACAGAATATAAATATATACAAAAATTATATACCATTATGCATAACAGTTGGAGTTGTTGGAACAGGATTGTATATGTACAAGTCTAAACAAGTTGTACCACAACAACCTATGATGCAACAACCTGCACCTATTATACAACAAAAAGAAATTGACCCATTTGAATTTAATTAATTTAAAAAAATAATATTCTCATTAAAAAAAAATGACAACCTCAATAGACGGAAAACAAATTGCAAACATGTTATATCATGCTGGAGTGGAAACTGTATTAACTGTTGGATATTCAGAATTAGGTAGAAAACTATTGAAAAGACCAGCACCAAAAGTAGATTTTAATATGACAGATATTGGTATGTTGTCCATTGATATATTACTTGCAATGGCAACAAAGGATATGCTTGTTAAGCAAGGTATTATTCCTGCAGATATTATGAAGTAATTTTAATATTTTTTTTTTATCCATTATATAAAATGGCAAGTGCAGTAGCATTAATGGTTGGAGGAGCAATTACAAACGCCTTAGCCTTTTCAGGTAGTAATTATTTATTTTCACACATAGGTAGCAATAGTGATGAAGAGAGAAAGAGGCATGATAAGGCGATGGAACAATTAGAATCAGCAACAACTGCGTGGAATGAGAAGAGAACAGAAAGATTGGATTTTATTAACGAACAACTGAAGAAGGAACATCATGCTTTGAATGAGTTCAGTGATGTTGATACTGCTATGAAACAGTATTACTATATTACAGGAAAACAATTACCAGATAATTTATCCACACCAAAACCTACATTAAGTGATTTTTACACTCCATCAGAAGACCAGAAAAATAGAGAGATTGCATTTGTTGTTGGTGGTATGGCATTGACAGGATTTGTTGCTTGGAAGTTGATGTAGGTAAAAAAAAATTATTTTTTGACATAATCTTTATGCATGTAATTCTTTCTTTGGAAAAACTAAATCATAAGCATGATATTTATTTTTTTTATTATTCTTACATGGTTTCAAACCAAGTGGTCTTACATAAAATGGTGGTTCTTTACCTTCTATCTTCTTTGTGAGATGTGCAGGACTCCATACTTCACCATTGTCTTTGAGAGTTAAAATTACACTCACACCATTGTCTGTGTCAATTGTTCTGTAGTCAGTGATTGTATAAATGTTGTTGATTTCTAAATCAGTCCATTTCTTTGTGCTAAATTGACTTTGTTCTTTTAACAATGCTTCAAATTCATCAGTTGAGATATTTTGAATATTGTTGTTTGACATTTTTTATGTTTATAAAATTTTCTTAAATATAAATAAATGGAGAAGATATACTATAGTCCAAAAGGTTTCTGGAAAGGACACTCAGCAGTTAGTAAATTAGCTAAAGAAGCAAAGGTTAGTCAGAAACAAGCATTAGAGTTCTTAAAGAAACAAGCAATTTGGCAAATATATTTACCTGCACCTAAGAGAATAATAAGACCAAAATTTGATGTGTCTGCAGAGAATGAAGTTCATCAGGCTGATTTGTTGTTTTTACCTCACGATACTATTGGTAGAAAAACATACAAGTATGCATTAACAGTGGTTGATATTGGAACAAGATATAAAGAAGCCGAACCTTTGACGTCGAAAGATAGTAAAGAAGTTGCAAATGCTTTTGAGAAGATTTATAAAAGACATTTGAAGTATCCTAAACTATTGCAAGTTGATTCTGGTAGAGAATTTATGAGTTCCGTTTCAACTTTGATGGAAAAGCATAATACCAAAATAAGAAGAGGTAGAAAAGAAATACACAGAGACCAAGGAATAGTAGAAAGATTTAATAGAACCTTAGCAGAAAGATTGTTTGGTTATCAGTATGCTAAAGAGATTGATACTAAAAAAAGAAACAGAGAATGGGTTAAGAGATTATCTGATGTTATTAAAGCATTAAATAAGGAGACGAAAAAACCTCCTCCAATTATAACAAGAAAAGTTGATGCTGAAATTTGCAGGGAATAAGAGTTTATTATTTGAAATCTCCTGCACCTAAGAGAGGGTTTGTCAAAGAGGAATTACTTATTGTTCCGGCTGATACCCATACGCGTATGTCGTGATTCCATCTTGTGTCTATGTATCTTTTTGTGTCTAAAGGAGAAAGTGTAGTCTTATTTACTTTTAATCCATATATGTTGTGATGCATTGAGCGTAGCATGTTCATTGAGTGTGTGTATTTCTTTTTGTTGAATAATGCATCTCTGTAGTTTTCAAAATTGATTTGTTTTTTGATTACATATTTTTTTGTTCCTTTCGCTTTTTTGATGACTTGTTCATCTGCTCTTAATACTGAATATAATTTAGGACGAAGACCAATATATTCTGATATTGAAACACCAGCACATTCATCCTTCATCTTACCTATGACCTTCTTGTTTGTTTCATCATATAGTGGATGTTCTTTTGGATAATCAGAGAAATCGTATTCATCTTTCATTTCAGACATATCTTTGTAAGCATCTTTGGTTTTGATATCTACTAATAAACTGTCTGTGTCGGTGTACAACAAGGTGCAGTTATTACCATACTTTTTTTTCAATGTATTATAATACCAATCATACATAAGATGTTTTGATAAATCTAAAACACAGAAGCCAACATATATTGGTTTATTTAGAGTTAATCTTGTTTTATTCACTTGAATGGCAGATAACTCATCAGAGAACTTTACTCTACGATTGAAGTTTGGTTTGGCTATTATCTTGCGGATTTTTTCATTTTCACTGCCATCTGTTTTGACTAATTTAATATCAACTCTTTTACGTATGTTTTCCATTGTTTTGCCAAATACTGAGTTGTTCATAGGTTAAAAGAAATCTTTTTCAAATGTAGTCTTTGCTTTTTTACGTAATTCTGTATTCAGACGTATGTAAGGTTCCATCCAAGGTTTCTCATCAAATTCTAATATTCTGTGTATTTTTGTTATTTTCATACCAAGTTGTTTGTATAGTCTCAAGTTCTTGTAATGTACTACATATTTCTTCTTATCCATTAGATTGGGGACAAGTTTTTCTGGTTTTAACATACTATTTTCAATTAGTTCATTTTGATAGTCGGATAACCATTCTTTTTTAATTGCTAATTTTTCAGGTGCAAGTGGATAGTCGTTATGTAGTTTATGTAAATGTTTGGGATATTCTAAATCTACTTCATATATTCTTCCTCTACCTTTTTTTAGTGGTTGAAGTTCTCCATCTATTAAATCTTTATTAGTTATCCATTTGAAACCACCATATGGAAGTGGTTGGCTCATTGAATGACCATATAAATTATTTGCATCTAAATACATTATGTAATTGTCTTCTTCATCTGGATTATAATCTGCGACATATTTATTGTTTGCTTTTGCGTGTCTTTTAGAAACCATACTTATTCCACCTCTCATTCCTTTTTCAATGAAAAGATGCATATCCAAATCTGATAGAAGTTGTAATTCTATTTTTGTGTATTTCAGAAGAGCATCCCAAGATAGACCAGGTGCAGTGTAGTAATGTAGAGGGTCAAGTTTATAGTTATTCATACAGGTTTCTCTAAACTTTTGAAAAACATCTGCAAGTAAGAGAACATCTGTTTTGAGATATAAATCATGATAATCACCAAGTGTTTTACAGTTAAATTGTTTCCATACTTTTTGAGCGTGTTCATAGTCTTTTTGTTTGATACTTTCATCTGTTAGAGAACTGTAGAATTTGTCTATTGGTGGTAGTTCAGTTTCATTGAATCTTTCTTGACTGTCAATATATTCGTATGGATAGATACCTTTACGAGCAAGAAGATGTGAGTTAGTTGTATGTTTTACAGTTAATGGTAAGTCTGATTTGTTGAGTTCTTTATATCTTGTATTGTGGCATTTTTTACATTTTGCTGTTAATAACCAATTTTCATTGATGTTTATTTCTTCTGTATCTTTACATTTTCCACATTCTGTTCTTACACCAATTGCTCCATCTACCAACTTTTCAAGAGAGGAAGCCATAAATTGAAAACTGTCTAAGAATTTCAGTTGTCCAATGCTGAATGAGATGAATTTCTCTGCATTATTTGGGATACAGGTGATGTTGCCTTTTGCTTTGTGTATTTTTTGCATTATTAGATGGCTATCATAACCTTTTAAGTTGTGGAAGACAACTGGAATTTTGGTTTTATTTGGTTTGATTGCAAGTTTTAGATTACAAGATTTGTGTGCTGGTCCTCTATATTCTCCTGTGAAATGACAGTGGTCTTTTACTTTTGGATTTTTTTCATTGTCAATTGGATTTTCACATATCCAGCAATGAGTAGCCTCTTCATAATCTTGTATGTTCTGTTCTGTCATTATTATTTTTTTAGGATGTTTAAAAACGTTGTTAATATTTTTTACTTCGCGTTCTAAGTGATTTAAAAAAACTTCAGCTGTATCTTCACCTCTGTAGATTACCGGTTTTTTAGCTTTACCATCATATTTAACAACTTGATAACCGAATCCACACACTTCGTGTTCGCTTGTTATTTCTGATTTGTCTCCTTTTTGTTGTGATTTGGGTTTGATTGTGCTTTCAAAGTCAGCATAGATAACATATGGAACGGGCATTTGATTTTGATGGTTTTTAAACTTGATAAGACCTTTTGATGGCATTTCTATTCGCATTGGAGATTTATTTATGCAGGGGCTGACAAATCCATTGCCCGGCCGCCCGGGACAAGTCCGAAATCGCGCCGGGCAGGTGCACTTTGACCTTTCGACGCCCGGTCGGGCAAGTGCAAAAAATCGTCTACAATCGTCAGTCTTTTGAGTCCTTAAATACAGTAAAACTAGACCATTAAGTAAATCAAATAATTTCCGCTTTGTCGGCAATTCAGAGACGAAACTATCCATGTTTTTATAACGGTTCATTTATGACACTATTGTTAATCCCTGTCATATAATTACCAATTAAACATGATTGCCCGGCGGTGCGTGTCTTTCATTTCTGGTGTAGTGTGTACCGCCAGCGCTATCGATAAGCGTGACAAAGTGTGAAAATAAGATTGTCTGTAATTTGCGTTTATCCCTTTAATCCCTTTTATGTGAAAATGATTTAATAGCTCCTAAGACGATATGCTACATCTAACGGTAGTAAAAACGGACTATTCTACTATCTCGTGAATGGTTAAATTTTGGCGCCAAATAGCAGACGCTGGCGGAAAAAGTAGAATGTTTTAATGTTGGTAACGGCGGATTAGTCGCGCCTCTATCCAGAACCGTTTAGCTATCGAGAAAATATTTTTTACCGGTTCCAAACATTTTTTATGAAAGAGATACGCCCCATTAAAATAAAACAATGACGAGTAACACGTGTGGTGTTGCTGTGGTCGGATCACGGGATGACGCCATTTACCGATCGCGTGCAGAAAAATGGGAGTGGTGGTTTGTGGACGACGATTTGGATGGCGGAAATGATGATCGCATTGAACTTGCTTGTAGGGTGGGTGTGAACGTTTGGATTCGTTTGTGATAGAGTGGGTTCTCGTCTTCTGGTTGGATCAATAAATTGCAAGCTAAATAAACTGCATTCTTTTAATCTTTTGTCTCGCTGCCCTGACACTTCTGATCTTTTGAGTAGATCTATATCGGCTGCAGCTCGTGTTTATCGTGCGTGTCAAGCTAAATGAGTTTATATAACTGTATCTTAAATTGCTAATCGGTTAAGGTATTATGTCAGCAATTAACTTGAAAGGTACCGTTGTTGACTATGACAACAACAGTATTTTCTATCGTTTTACCGCACAGAGGGAAGTGAATGCAATGATCAGGAACCGATACAATTAACTCTGAGCTCCCATCAGAGACAGCAAAGGGAAATAAACACTCACATGAAATAGCCAGACCCTAATGGAAAGTGGTTGTGCTTGAAACTTGACAGAAGCCTTGGATTATATTTATAAATGTTGGTTGTCTTCATCGTTACCACTATCCCCCCCACACTCACATCCAACCCCAATTTGAGTTCCAAAATCCTGGGCAAGTAGGATTTTGAGCTGGGCAAGTGCAAAAATATTTTGCTTGCCCGGTGGGCAAGTGGAAAATTTTTTGATTTGTCAGGCCCTGATTTATGCCTTCACAGTCTTCTTTGTGTTTGTTTAGTAGGTCTTCTCTTGAAAAACCGTGAAGACATCTTTCACAAAAGTAAGTAGTTCCGTGTTTGTTATTCTGATTACGAAGTAATCTATTTAGGTTTTAATCCAACAGTAGTGATATTTTGTTTCCTTTTGTGGTTTTTCATCTGGATTATAATTTTCATCTATTTCTCCTTCTTCATTATCATCAATTTCCTCTTCAACTTCTGTTATCAAAAGCAGGTTAATTCTTTCTTTATCATTTAATTGATTTGAAATATGATATGGAAATACAGTAAGTTTCTCTGTCTTTTTTGTGATTGTATATCCATAAACATTGATTGCTATATTGTTTTGTTTCTCAACTTTTGGTATTTGTGAGATTGGTGTGGGAAAGTCAATTCCTTCCATATTCAGATTAGGGCATTTAGTGTAGCTATATTTATTCGAAACATTATTCTTTGCTGGATATAAAGCTGATTTAAGAGCCCATTCTAAACATCTATCATCGTCGTTTTGCACGTTGATTATTGCTTTTTTGTTTGCCAATGCTTCAGGTAAAGAAATGTATGATGAGCCTTTAAGTGGTTCATATTTTGCTATGTTAACATAGAGTTTGATACAATGGTCAATTTCTAAACCTGTTGCGGTATTTGTGAATTTTTCAATCCATGTTTGTATATAAGTTGTTTGTTTGTTATAGTTTTCATCTAAATTATTTTCATTAAGAACTGCACATTGTTCTCCGTGTGATGCACCGATAACTTCTTTTCTTTCACCATTAAGTTCATCTTTAAAAAACTTTATAGATAACCCAATTGAAAATTTAATACCATTGTATTCTTTAATGTTTTCATTAATTTTATCTATAATGACAGATTTTTTATCATTAAACAAAATATTTGGGTCTTTATATTTATGAGCATCTATTTCATACGCTTTGAAGTAATTGCATAATGGATTATCAACTAATTTTATATCATCATTTATTACTTCTGCATTGACGGCTTGTTTTCTTTTCTTTTTATTTCTACGTCTTTTACGCAGATTATCTAATGCAGAAGTTTGTTGTGGTGCATCACTCTTCTGTTTCTCAATATCTAAGGATTTAAGACCCTTGTCTAAAGCCTCATCACTAATTCTTCCTTCACTATGCAATTGTATCAGTCTCTCTACAGAACTCATTTTTTGTTTTCTTTTAAACTATAAAAATTTTTTTTAAATATAATAATAACAAGACCTGTCGCCGGACAGGATAGCTCACCGGAAGTCGCGCTTAGACTAGTCGTGCAAAGTCAAATTTTCAGACTCATAATAGAAACAAAGTCACTAGGAAAGAAACCAGTGCTATATCAATATTTGGGGCTCACGTATGATTCAAGTTTGACTCATTATTATCACTTTTAATTCCATTTAACCCTTAGACATGAATCAACGAATCAAAACTTGCCAAATATAAAGGCTCTATTTCAAATGGTCAAGAAGTTATCAAAAAAGAAGATCACAGGACCAGGATCAAGGTTACAGGTCAAAATTTTATAAAAGAATGGGAAGGCAATGTGACATGGAACCTACATATCAAGTAAGAAAGCTAGTGTTAAGGCAAAGTCACAAGGAACCTACATGGCAAATATGAAGGCTCTACCTCAAAAGATTAGAAAATAATGATAAGTAGGTCAAAAGGTCAAAGGTCAAGGTCACAGGTAAAAACAATTTGTATAAGTGGTAAGGCAATGACACTAGGAACATTCATGCTCTGGAGGGATAACAAAGTTTTTCTAAAAATAGCCACAGTGACCTTGACCTTGAGGCCATGACCTGCTCGAGATATTATCATGAGCAACATTTGTGTGAAGTTCTATTAAAATCTGTTGAAAACATAGGAATTTATATACCAAGTATGAAGGTACTACCTCAAATGGTTACGAAGTTATGATAAAGTAGGTCAAAGATAAAAAAAATTGTATGAGTGGAAAGGTGATATCACAAGGAACTTATAAGCCAAATATGAAGGCTCTATCTCAAATGGTTATGAAGTTATGACAAAGTAGGTCAAAGGTCAAGGTCACAGATATTTTTTTTGTATGAGTGCTAAGGCAATGTCACAAGGAACCTACATGCCAAATATGAAGTCTCTATCTCAAATAGTTAAAAAATTATGACAAAGTAGGTCAAAGGTCCAGGGTCAAGGTCACGAGTTATAATAAAGTAGGTCACAGGTATTTTTTTTTGCATGAGCGGTAAGGCAATGTCACAAGGAACCTACATGCCAAATATGAAGTAGGTCAAAAGTCTATGGTCAAGGTCACAGGTCAAATTTTTTTGTATGAGTGAAAAGTGAATGTCACAAGGAACCTACATGCCAAATATGAAGGCTCTATCTCAAACCGTAAGAAATTTATAATAAAGAAGGTCAAAGGTCACAGGTCAAGGTCACAGGTCAAAATTTTTTGTATGAGTGTTAAGGCAATGTCACAAGGAACCTACATGCCAAATATGAAGGCTCTATCTCAAATGGTTACAAAGTTATGATCAAGTAGGTCAAAGGTCAAGGTCATCGGTATTTTTTTTTGTATGAGTGCTAAGGCAATGTCACAAGTACCTACATGCCAAATATGAAGTCTCTATCTCAAATAGTTAAAAAATTATGACAAAGTAGGTCAAAGGTCCAGTGTCAAGGTCACAGGTCAAAATTTTTTGTATGAGTGGAAAGGGAATGCCTAAAGGAACATACATGCCAAATATGAAGGCTCTATCTCAAATGGTTAAAAAGTTATGATAAGTAGGTCAAATGGTCAAGGGTCAAGGTGACAGGTCAATTTTTTTTGTGCGAGTGGGAAGACAATGTGACAAGGAACATACATGCCAAATATAAAGGCTATATCTCTAACGGTTCTAAAGTTATGATAAAACAAAAAAAATACCATAATTACCATAATAATTCAAAGTATGTGGCCTTGAACCCATGGTTACGGTCAAGGTTACAGGTCAAAATTGTTTGTATGTGTGGGAAGGCAATGTCACAAGGAACCCACATGCCAAATATGAAGGCTCTATCTCAAACGGCTCCATAGTTATGTTAAAACAAAGAAATTACCATAATTACCATAAAATTCAAAGTATGTGACCTTGACCCAAGGTTACGGTCATGAAAGCTGATGCTGCTGCTTAATAATTGAGATTAAGTATAAACTAAATCCATCAGAAGGTAAAGTAGTAATGAACTCCTAAAACCTTTAACACAAAAACTTGAAAATTAGAATTCTAAGTCTGTGACCTTGACCCAAGGTCACGGATATGGCTACTGATATTGCAAATAAAAACTATACACCAGTATCTATCATGATACCAAATATAAACTCAATCCATGTAGGCATAAAAAAGAAATGAGCTTCTAAAAAACTTTAACACAAAACTTTAACATTTGTGGACGCCGACGCCGACGCCGGGGGTAGTAGAATAGCTTACCTGACCTATCGGTCCGGTGAGCTAAAAATGGATATAGAAAAAGCAAAGATGCAAAATATATGTGCTATGTTGCCGTTAGGTTCAAATAAACCATGTAAAAACAAATCAGTAAAGCATTCTATATACTGCAAGGCTCATAATTTTATTATAAAACATAACAAAAGTAAAGTAGTGAAATGTTTGCAATGTGGTAAAGGTACTACAGCAAAATATCAAATCTGTGATAAGTGTGGTGGAAAGAATTTTAGAGAAAAACAGAGATATTTTAACTCTATAAAACCTTTTAAGCAGGAAATTGCAAGATTGATTATGATAGAGTGTTGAGGATGATTCAGGTGTTATTGAGAGGGCGATAATTTAATTTTTTTATGCTCAAGTCGGCGATATCTCGGTCTAATAATGAAAAATATGAAAGTTGTGAAAGAAATCTGTGAAGAGTTACACTGGTAATTGGTGAGTATATTTATTTTTATTGGCAATTACAGAATAGTTCTCAATAAATATACTATTTATTAACAAGAGGGCCATGATGGCCCTGGATCGCTCACCTGATCCATAGTGTAACAAGTGGGCCCCAGAGAGGGCCATTATTGGCCCCAGGGTTTTAATGTGCATAATGTTGAGGGAGGTCTTAAAGGTGAAGCTTCATACCAAACATCAACAAAGGCTATAATTAGAACAATCTTGGCAAAGGTCCACTAGATAAAGCTACACATCAAATTTCAAAGACCTGGGCCTTGCAGTTTCAGAGAAGAAGATTTTTTTTAAAGATATTCCCTACATAAGCCTATGCAAAACCAAATGGCCCCAGGGCTATATAAATCTATGTAAAAACAAAGGGCCCCGGCCCGGGGTGGGGGCATTTGTGGCCCCAGGGCTATAATTTGAACAATCTTGGTAGAGGTCCACTAGATAAAGCTCCATACTAAATATCAAAGGCCTTGAGAAGATTTTTAAAGATTTCCCTATATAAGTCTATGCAAAACCAAAGGGCCCCGGAGCGGGGACATTTTTGGTACCAGGGCTATAATTTGAATAATTTTGATAGAGGTCCACTAGATGCAGCTTCATACCAAATATCAAAGACCCAGGCCTTGTGGTTTCAGAGAAGAAGATTTTTGAAGATTTTCCCCATGTAAGTCTATGTAAAACCATAGGGCCCCAGAGTGGGGGCATTTTTGGCCCCAGGGCTATAATTTTAACAATCTTGGTAGAGGTCCATTAGATGCAACTTCATACCAAATTTCAAAGTCCTGGGCCTTGTGGTTTCAGAGAAGATTTTTAAAGATTATCCCTATATAAGTCTATGTAAAACCAAAGGGCCCCGGGACGGGGCCACTTTTGGCCCCAGCACTATAATTTGAATCATCTTGGTAGGGGTCCTTTAGAAGAAGCTTCATACCAAATATAAAAGACCTAGGCCTTGTGGTTTCAGAGAAGAAGATTTTTAAAGATTTTCCCTATATAAGTCTATGTAAAACCAAAGGGCCCCTGAGCGGGGGCATTTTTGGCCCAAGGGCTATAATTTGAACAATCTTGGTAGGGGTCCACTAGATGAAGCTTCATACAAAATATCAAAGTCCTGGGCCTTGCGGTTTCAGAGAAGAAGATTTTTAAAGATTTTCCCTATATAAGGCCATGTAAAACCAAAGGGTCCCAGTCGGAGGCTTTTTTTGCCCCAGCACTATAATTTGAACAATCTTGGTAGGGGTCCACTAGATAAAGCTTAATTCCAAATATCAAAGTCCTGGGCCTTGCAGTTTCAGAGCAGAAGATTTTTAAAGATTTTCCCTATATAAGCCTATGTAAAACCAAAGGGCCCGGCGGCGGGGACATTTTTGGCCTCAGCACTATCATTTGAATAATCTTGTTAGGGGTCTTTTAGATGAAGCTTCATACCAAATATAAAAGACCTAGGCCTTGTGGTTTCAGAGAAAAGGATTTTTAAAGATTTTCCCTATATAAGTCTATGTAAAAACAAAGGGCCCCTGAGCGGGGGCATTTTTGGCCCAAGGGCGATAGTTTGAACAATCTTGGTAGAGGTCCATTGGATGAAGCTTCATTCTAAATATCAAAGTCCTGGACCTTGCGGTTTCAGAGAAGAAGATTTTTAAAGATTTTCCCTATATAAGTCTATGTAAAACCAAAGGGCCCCTGAGCAGGGGGATTTTTGGCCCAAGGGCTATAATTTGAACAATCTTGGTAGGGGTCCACTAGATGAAGCTTCATACAAAATATCAAAGTCCTGGGCCTTGCGGTTTCAGAGAAGAAGATTTTTAAAGATTTTCCCTATATAAGCCTATGTAAAACCAAAGGGCCCCAGGTGGAGGCTTTTTTTGCCCCAGCACTATAATTTGAACAATCTTGGTAGGGGTCCACTAGATAAAGCTTAATACCAAATATCAAAGTCCTGGGCCTTGCAGTTTCAGAGCAGAAGATTTTTAAAGATTTTCCCTATATAAGCCTATGTAAAACCAAAGGGCCCGGGGGTGGGGACATTTTTGGCCTCAGCACTATCATTTGAATAATCTTGTTAGGGGTCTTTTAGATGAAGCTTCATACCAAATATAAAAGACCTAGGCCTTGTGGTTTCAGAGAAAAGGATTTTTAAAGATTTTCCCTATATAAGTCTATGTAAAAACAAAGGGCCCCTGAGCGGGGGCATTTTTGGCCCAAGGGCGATAATTTGAACAATCTTGGTAGAGGTCCAATGGATGAAGCTTCATTCTAAATATCAAAGTCCTGGACCTTGCGGTTTCAGAGAAGAAGATTTTTAAAGATTTTCCCTATATAAGGCCATGTAAAACCAAAGGGCCCCGGAACGGGGGCATTTTTTGCCCCAGCACTATAATTTGAACAATCTTGGTAGGGGTCCACTAGATAAAGCTTAATACCAAATATCAAAGTCCTGGGCCTTGCAGCTTCAGAGCAGAAGATTTTTAAAGATTTTCCCTATATAAGCCTATGTAAAACCAAAGGGCCCGGGGGCGGGGACATTTTTGGCCTCAGCACTATCATTTGAATAATCTTGTTAGGGGTCTTTTAGATGAAGCTTCATACCAAATATAAAAGACCTAGGCCTTGTGGTTTCAGAGAAAAGGATTTTTAAAGATTTTCCCTATATAAGTCTATGTAAAACTAGAGTGTTCACAAGTTTTTTCTTTAATTTGACCTACTGACCTACTTTTTGACCCGAAAAGACCTTTATTCAAACTTAGCCAAGATATTGTCACAATGACCATTCTGAGCAAGATTAATGATTTAACCAAACTTGTGGCCTCCTGAGTATTCACAAGGTTTTTCTATGATTTGACCTACTGACCTACTTTTCAACCGGACATGACCCATATTCAAACTTGACCGAGATATTGTCATGATGATCATTCTGAGCAAGTTTGATTATGATTGGACCAAAATTGTGGCCCCTAGGGTGTTCACAAGGTTTTTATATGATTTGACCCGCTGACCTACTTTTTAACCCGATATGACCCATATTCGAACTGGACTGAAATATTGTCACAATGGTCATTCTGAGCAAGTTTCATGATAATTGGACCAAAACAGTGGCCTTCAGAGTGTTCACAAGGTTTTTCTATGATTTGACCTACTGACCTACTTTTTGACCGGACATGACCCATATTCGAACTTGACCAAGATATTGTCATGATGATCATTCTGAGCAAGTTTGATTATGATTGGACCAAAATTGTGGCCTCTAGGGTGTTCACAAGGTTTTTCTATGATTTGACCCGCTGACCTACTTTTTAAGCCGACATGATCCATATTCAAACTTCACTAAAATATTGTCACAATGATCATTCTGAGCAAGTTTGATGATGATTGGACCAAAATTGTGGCCTCTCGAGTGTTCACAAGGTTTTTCTATGATTTGACCTACTGACCTACTTTTTTACCCGACATGACCCAAATTCGAACTTGACCGAGATATTGTCATGATTATCATTCTGAGCAAGTTTGATGATAATTGGACCAAAACTGTGGCCTCTAGTGTGTTCACAAGAAAAAGTTTACGCACGACGGACGACGGACGACGGACGACGCACGACGACGCCGGACATCTTACTGTCACAAAAGCTCACCATGACCTTCGGTCAGGTGAGCTAAAAATTACGGCACAATCTTCCATAAAACATTTGCTGTGGATTACGCTGTAATTCAATTCTTCTACTCTGGCTTTCCTATTGAAAATGACTGTTAGAGTTGTCTCTTGCTAGAGTTAATTTCAGAATACAAAAATAGTAGACTGAGAAATTTGTGAGATAAGAGAACTGTTAGATAGGAATATATCCAGAATTTCCAACAAACAATGCACCTGCGAGTCTGTGGGAGGGAATATTTAAATTTTGTACAAACTTATATATATGCTTTGTGCAAAGCATATATAAAAAGCAGTCTGAGGACTGCCAGGACTGGACTATATTCCACTATATCCCAGAAACAGCATTTTCTATATATATACATTTCTGCGGAGTGATTTTAAAATCCATTAAGAAATAAAGAAGTTATTGACCATGTTTAAGTTTCAGACGCACGGACAGGGGCAACGCTATATGCCCTTTCCACCATTCTTCGAATGGCAGGGGCATAAAAATTTACAAAAAAGCATTAAATGTATCAAGAACCATGAAATACTAAAAAGGTAACTAAAATAATACCAATATCATAGGTTTATATTGGAAAAATATTGCTGGTTGTCAGGAGCATTTTACATAGCAAAAATGCTTCCAACAACCAGACAGTTCCTTTCTTATTTCTGCTCAAAATAAAGATTGTGGGCACTCATTAGAACCGAGGCGGTTCTAACGAGTACCCACAATCTATATTTTAGAGCAGAAATAAGAAAGATAAGGTATTCCCCCGGAAACCCCAGTTATAGAATAAAAAAGTGGGGTTCAAGTGGGTCAAAATTATATAGGCGTGTTTTCGTGATGGTTAAATGGTCGCTCACCTGGTAAAGCCTCCTGCGGTGTTGGCATAGTGGAGGGTCTTGACATTGCTTCACCCATTCCGAAGAAAAAGCCTGTTGCTTGTGGTTGTCTAAGAAGGACTGTATTGAAAACAACCAAAAATCTTGCAGCTCTCTTTAACTGCATGAGCGCCTGCCTGAAATCAGAACACAAAAAAATCACATCATTTTTTTTTCAAGTTTTTGTCCGTTGACTGGTAACTGCCGAAAATAACGTGTGAATGAGAAACGTGGACGGAAGAATGAGCGCGTCTACACTTTGTCTTCGTGATTAAAACTGAATTGTATGGTTTCTAAAGAATTTTTTCGTCTTACGCGTAGATATTCCCTTGGCTTCCACCCTGAGCTGTTAAATAACTACTTACATAACTTTGCGAACTTTTTGTGAACACAATGGTGCCAAAGTAAATATTATTCCTCTGTAATTTTATCCGGGTGAGTTCGATCATCAACTGGACGTTTCGCCCGAGAATCGTTTCGCCAATGAGTCGTTTCGCCCTGATTTGGCCCCTAACAAACTCGGCCCCTGGCAAACTCGGCCCCTGACAAACTCGGCCCCTAGCAAACTCGGCCCCCATTCAACTCCGTCCCTAAAAAGTCAGTCCCTAGCAGCATTTAGGTCCTAAAATACTATGTTTTTGTTTCCAATAATCAATTTGGAATGTGGATAGATAGTTTCACAGAAAGTTTGAGCAAATTTATCGTTTTTAATACGAAACCTTATCCACGATAAAAGATGGCGGAAACCGATGCTGTAATTGGGACGGTATTACAATTAAGTGACATCACGAAAACATGCCTATATAATTTTGACCACCTGCAACCACACTTTTATACAGAAAAACTTGGCTTTACAAGGGTTTATATTATTTTTTTTATTTTTTCTTCTCAAAAACATAGATTGTTGGTTCTTGTAAGAACTGCGTCGTCGATGCAATATGTTTGCTCAAAAACATAGATTGTTGGTACTTGTTAGAATCGCCTTGTCAAGTGGTTCTAGCGAGTACCCACAATCTATGCTTATAGCAGAAATAAGAAAAATATGTTTATGTTTCATCTGAAAATTTTCATATTTGGGGGGTGAAAAATCATCACGAAAACACGCCTATATAATGTTGAACCACTTGAACTGGGGTTTACAAGGGTAAACCTTATTTTTCCACATTCTGCTGTAAAATATAGATTGTGGGTACTCGTTATAACCGTCTCGAAGCGGTTCTAACGAGTCCCACCAATCTATAAGTCCCCAAAATCTATATTTTGAGCAGAAATAAGAAAAAATATCACAATTTTTCATTTAAAATGTTCGTTTTTCGGCGGTAAAGTTAACAATGTATTTGTATAGGCGTGTTTTCGTAATGTCAATATTTTAGAATAGGCGAGTTTTTGTGATATTTAGATTTCCCGTGTAAAAACAAATGTAAACCTATAGAAAACAATATAGTTCATGATGTACATAGTTCTCCACGATCTGATTGTGCGTTGGCGATGTTCATTACGAAAACACTCCTATACAAATACATTATCAATTGTTTGGCCAGAAACGGAAATTTGAAGATGAATTATTGTGATATGTTTCTTATTTTTGCTCGAAACATAGATTACGAGGACCGCCTCGATGCTACTATCGAGTACTCACAATCTGTTTTGAGCAGATATAAGAAAAATAATGTTTACCCCTGTATACCCCAGTTTTAAGAAAGAAACATCATTTTTCTGCCGTTCATGAAAGTATGAATGACAGCGTAGCCATACCGGACTTATACGGACACGACCTTTCTCAGCTGGGCTGATAATCAAGGGAATTAACGCGTACAACACAGGAAATAAATGGTTATCTCCTCAAGGCCTCAACTACCTAGCCAAGGTTACCTGGGTGACATCTGAGCCATAGACAAAAGAAAAAAAGAAAAAAGTGGGTAGTGTATTTCATTTTCAAAAATGACCAAATTATTTTCATTTTTATTTTACAAAATTCATATGGACGTGTTCACAATAAATTTCCTGGCACAGAAAAGAAATATCAATTTACAAAAAAAGTTATGAAAATGAATTCATCAGTTTTTGTCGCTTCATTCAATAGTTTTACTATATATTCTATACATTAATTTCGCCCCCGCCCATCGGGGCTTGAAGAAATAGATGGGCTGCATGATGCTTCCACGCAGAGCTGAAACCGACCCGCACACGAGTACTGGTAAACCGCTTAGAGGATCTAAGCCTGCCCAGGCAAAGCGGTGCGAGTCGGCCCGTACATGCTTATAAACCCTATTGGTGTCATTGGGCGGCAGGGCTTGAGATGTCATTTCATCTCAATGTTGGGTTAAAGGTCCCACAAAATTGGTAGCAACGTCTCCAAAATGACCTTTACAGTATTGACGGGGACGTTAAACCTCAAATTAAACAAAACAAACAAACAAACTATACATTTAGAGTGTGCTTCCAAATATATGTAAAAAGGACCAAAACGTTGTTCGTAAAAGTTCATTGTGAAGAATGAAAAAATCATGAGCCGCTGGCACAGAAAAGATGTTTTTATTAGTTGTTATTTTATGGGGAAATCAATATCAAGTTCCTATATAAATCCATGTATTAACTTTAACCAACTGCAGTAAGTTCGACATGGCTAGCAAAGTTTACATGAACCCCCTTAAGGTCGGTAGAAAACTTTGTAGCACATTGATTTCCATCCAGTACACTTTCAAAGCGTTGCTAGCACATTATATCATCATGAAATCATGCCTGTATAATCATGCCCTGTAAAACTGGGGTTAACTTCGGTTTAGATTATGTATATTGTATCAACATCAAAACAGTTTGTGGGTTTTGTTAGAACTACCTCCTTCGCTAAGACTATCCAACAATGGCAAACAGTTTAGATCCTGATCAGATGGCTCATTAAGAAAACTCGCCTATTCAAATATATTGGAAAAATTGCCAAAAATGAAAATAATTAGGCATATGTACATTAAAATGTGTGTAATAGTTTGATAATAAGTCAATTCCAACGTTAATATATACATATTCTAATTTTGGAGGCCGAGTTTGTCAGGGGCCGAGTTTGTAGAGGCCGAGTTTGCTAGGGGCCGAGTTTGTCAGGGGCCGACTTTGTTAGGGGCCGAGATGTCCTGTCACCGTTTCGCCCTTATTTGTTCAAGCCCTATGGATTAAGGTTAGTTATTTTTTTGGTATAGACGGATCCAATGTTTTGACACGTGAACTTGTTTACTAGTCACTGCGCATGCATCTTGTATCTTGTATCTTGATAGATATTCTGCCAATCCTGGCACACCTCCAGTTCGCTGGAGTACCGTGGTCACGTCTAAAATGGTTGATAGTCCACCACCCTATTTACACTTTATAAAGTCTCTATGTACAGTTTAAGATTAAAAGCCACATTTATAAAAAGTTCAGTTACTTATACTGTTCATAAAATCATAGACTTGCCCAAGTCTGTTAATTAGGTGTCCATTGTAAAAATAATTGTTTACAAAAATAAAAAATAAATACATTGTAAATGAAATAGCAATACCGTCTTTTATGAAAATTGTGAAATTAACAGACTTGTAAATATTGAAAGAACTCATTCACCTTTCCTGTAGATGATTGTCAGATATGGGTAAGAAGTTTATTTAGATAACTTTTCACTGACAGGCTCCAGAGCTTGTTACCATGATTTATTTACATTTAGTGGGGGGAAAACCACATGAAGGCAAAGGGTTTTAAAAAAAAGAAGTTTCAATTTTAATCTTTTATTCTTAAACCATTACGATAACATGCCTATGCTATATCAGAAGGCTCCAACAATGACGTTAATCAGAATTTTTCTTATTTCTGCTCAAAACATAGATTGTGGGAACTCGTTACAACCGATTCAATGAGGCAGTTCTAATGAGTACCCACAATCTATGTGTAACCGCCTCAATGAGGCGATTCTAATGGACATACGGCACTAGTATTCACAATTACCATGATCATCCCCTAAACATGTCCATACAATGAAAACCCTTGTTAACCCCACTTTATATAGAGTAAAGCAGGGTTTACCAAATTACCAGGCTAGTCATTTTGTAATTTCTGCTCTAAAACATAGATTTTGGGTTGCCCCCGTATCTTTTTTCTTTATTTCTGCTTCAAACATAGATTGTGGTTGCTTGTTAGAGGCGGTTCTAAAGAGTACCCACAATATATACTACTGTGCAGAAATAAGAACATTATGTAACCCCTTGTAAACGCCACTTTTCTCAATGGTTTCTCCTGTTAAGATAATGTTGAAAAGATTCTGCAATTACACATCCTATTAACTAAGTAATTATGCCAGGATAATGATATTATGCTGCCTGCTTGCCTTTTTTTTCTATAAAAACCAGTGCAAAAACAATTACAGTCCAACCTGTGTTAAGCAAACACCTCAGGAATTATCAAAATGTGCTTGCTTAAGACAGGTGCTTGCTTAATACAGGTAGATATTAATGCATTCGCCCTTTTCGGGATTTGAATGATTGCTTGCTTGCTTAATAGAGGTGGCCACTATGACCGGTTTGACTGTATAATGATACCTCAGTGGCTGGAACACCAACAGCTCGTTTTCTATGACTGTTTTCGAACTCGCCCTTGAGTACCTGAGAAATTCTTCACACATACATGTATCCATATGACAGATATTTAGGGATAGTTATGGGTATTTGGCGTATTTTATCTGGAAAATTATATTGTGTGTACTCACGAGTTGATTCTAATGAGCACACTCAAATATATTAATCAAATAAAGGACTGAAAGTAATGCCGAAATTATCCTCAGTAAATTCAACCCTCGATGAGAAGAACTACCACTGTCTCGAACAAGTTTTAGGTCCCAACACAAAGGAAGCAACATCCCCAAAATGACCTATACAGTGTTGACAGGGGCATTAAACCTCAAATCAAACAAAACAAAACAAAAATCTCCAAAATACTAGAATTTTCCTCTCTTTCACTGACAGACGCAGGTGGGTGTTATTTATTAAGTAAACATTAATTGCAGAGGCTAATGCTCTTATCAACAAGTGGGAGATATTGTTTCATGCCAGCTTTGTGCTGGTCGGAACTTTTGCAGAGTATACAAGTCCCTACATTCACAGATGAAGACTAAAGAGACTTTTACATATTTTTGTTTAAAGGGGCTTTCTTTTAAAAATAAAAATGTAAATGTAGGGACTTGGGCACGTCTAATAAAATCACATTAAGAGTTCATAATGTGAAATAAAGGCAATGCCTTTTGAGCAAACACACTCATTTACACCCTATCTATCTATCTATCTATCTATCTATCTATCTATCTATCTATCTATCTATCTATCTATCTATCTATCTATCTATCTATCTATCTATCTATCTATCTATCTATCTATCTATCTATCTATCTATCTATCTATCTATCTATCTATCTATCTATCTATCTATCTATCTATCTATCTATCTATCTATCTATCTATCTATCTATCTATCTATCTATCTATCTATCTATCTATCTATCTATCTATCTATCTATCTATCTATCTATCTATCTATCTATCTATCTATCTATCTATCTATCTATCTATCTATCTATCTATCTATCTATCTATCTATCTATCTATCTATCTATCTATCTATCTATCTATCTATCTATCTATCTATCTATCTATCTATCTATCTATCTATCTATCTATCTATCTATCTATCTATCTATCTATCTATCTATCTATCTATCTATCTATCTATCTATCTATCTATCTATCTATCTATCTATCTATCTATCTATCTATCTATCTATCTATCTATCTATCTATCTATCTATCTATCTATCTATCTATCTTGCAGCGTGGACACTTTAAAGTATACCTGAAGCACTATCGTTATACTATAGATTTGGGGCTTATCATCATTTTGTAAATCTTGGGAAGGTAGAAATCCACAGGTAGCCAGATAGCTCATTGTATCTCATACAATTCCAAGGGCTTTATATTAAACCCCTGCGTGATAGTTTGCGAAAAGGTTTTAATTGCTTGTCCAGACGAGAAGCGCTTTCCACCCTACCGAGAAGTTCCGGTAAATGCTTCGGCATATGCTCCGATTACTCGTTGTTCCAGTCGCGGTGCTGGGTTTTACCGTCTAACCTTTGCGGCTCATTGCGGTACGTTTCAGTTATTTTAAACGCGTGACGTAGTTTCGAAACTTTCCCGCGACCAAACTTCAGCGTTTGATGCATCGGTCTTCGAAAAGAGCTTTTTTTAAAATTATTTCGACGCGTTTTGTGTTTCTGTTGTAATAGCAGTAGCGGATCTCAGAGGCCGGCGTATGTAGATTTAAAAACATTTTTCTCGAGAAAAAATTCGATGGGACTATTATTCAAAGATGAAAATGCCTGTCGAGTCAGAATTTCATGCTCTTGACACAACCTGTTTGATAATATTCACCTTTGAAAAATAGACAGATATGAAACTTTGTGTACATTTCTTTTCGATGAAATACCACACAAACACCATTCTCAGCAAAAAGTGTGTATAAAAATGCGGTAAACTTGAGAAAGTCTGGGTCGTTTCAGTGGGTTCAGAAAAGACAAAAATTAATATATTTAGCGATAAACTGGAAATTTTTCACCATAATCATTAAATCGGAAATTGAATAATCTGCAACTGAGTTAAATTTCAGGAAAATCTATTTCTGACCATTTTTTTATTCCAAAAAAACTGAACTACTTCCGGTCGTTGAACAGGAACAAAAGCCAGCCAACATGGCTGTAAACACAGGAAAATAACGAGACGAAAAGACTAACCCTGTAGTATTTCTCCAGCTACTGACTTGTTTACCCCGCCTGCAGTTCATCAGGTTTTCCCATTAAATCCGAACTCCCGATGTTTACTTTATTTTTTTCCATTTGTGTCAAAAATAGCCTCGAAGAGTCTGTCAATATACGCATCTTCCATGCCATAATAGGTATATTGCTAACAACAAAAACATATGACGTATACATTTGTACTGACGTCATATACGAAAAACCAATACTACCTTATCATGCTTATTTGACCATCTACTAATCAAGATCAAATAACAATGTAGACTAACAATGTAGATAGAATGAGAACCTTACTCTGTTAATTGCCAGTTCACGCGCAGCCTAAGTTTCAACTAGTCCCATCCACCTCGAAACACAAATAACCTTAAATTTCCATCACGTTTGCTCAACGATGCTTTATTTTAGTTGTCACTACCGCCCAATCATGAGAGAGAGAGAGAGAGAGAGAGAGAGAGAGAGAGTTTGTTTGATTTGAGGTTTAACGTCCCCGTCACACTGTAAAGGTCATTTTGAGGACGTTGCTTCCAACTTGTGGGACTTTTACCCGGCATTGAGGTGAAATGACATCTCAAGCCCTGCCGCCCAATGAAACCAATAGGGTTTATAAGCATGTAAGGGCCGACTCGCACCGCTTTGCCTGGGCAGGCTTAGATCCTCTCAGCGGTTTATCAGTAATCATGTGCGGGTCGGTTTCAGCTCTGCGTGGAAGCATCGTGCAGCCCATCTATTTCTTCAAGCCCCGATGGGCGGGGGCAAAGAGAGAGAGAGAGAGAGAGAGAGAGAGAGAGAGAGAGAGAGAGAGAGAGAGAGAGAGAGAGAGAGAGCGCCAGCCAACAAATCATGTCGGGAGATCACTGTCGCTCCAACATTGGCCCGCTGTAGCATAGTATGTCGGGACATCACTGTCGGACCGACGTCGGCCCGCTGTTTTGTGTGTGTGTGTGTGTGTGTGTGTGTGTGTGTATGTGTGTGTGTGTGTGTGTGAGAGAGAGAGTGAGAGAGAGAGAGAGAAAAAGAATAATTTGATTGCACTTTGACGTAAATGATACGCTGGGCTAACTTACGTCGTATCGCTGTCGGTCCGACGTTGGCCTGTTTGTGCTAGCCTGGCACTATCCGCAAGAAAGAGATACCTGGGTCTCAAAGTAGAACCACAAAAGTCGCGCGGTGGAGGATGCTCCTAGAAAACCGACCAAAAGTGGATAAATTATTTTCATTCGCAGTTTTTTTTTTACCATCCCTATTAGTTTTTTTTGTGTGTTCGTGATGGGGTAATTTATCGGGCTTTGCCACAAAGTGCGATACAGGCTTGTTCGTAGAAATTATTTCTACAAACAAGCAGTAGCGCAATGGAGACAAGCTGTAGCGCAATGGAGAACCTCCCCCACCCCACCCCCACCCCCGAACCCCCACAATCTTTCATGCCCAGTGTCAAAACATTTGTATGATCGTAGGCGGTTTATCCTTTTCAGGCAGGTAATCTTTGAAAGACGGCAGCCGCCTCACCTTGAAATTAATGAATGTCATGTCATAATAAAACCCCCGTCTGAGTATAGGCTGAGAAAAAAGTCCTGAGCGAGGATTTAGACTGTTTCGTCCTGTATTTGTTTAACGTCCCCGTCAACACTGCATGTGTAGGTCATTTTAGAGACGTTTCTTCCAATTTTGTGGGACTTTTACCCGACATTGAGATGAAATGGGCAAGCGTTAAGATGTCGCATCGTTGTCGTCCCGACGTTGTCCTGTATTTGTTTAACGTCCCCATCAACTGCATGTGTGGGTCGTTTTGAGACGTTGCTTCCAATTTTGTGGGACATTTACCCGGCATTGAGATGAAATGGGCAAGCTTAGATCCTCTTAGCGGTTTACCAGTACTCGTGTGCGGTCGGTTTGAGCTCTGCGTGGAAGCATCAAGCAGCCCAACTATTTCTTCAAGCCCCAATGGGCGGGGGTCGGGCCTTTACTGAGCTTTTATAAATCTAAGGGTCTACAGAGTCTACTGTTCACACATACGAATGCAAACAGTGTAGATCCAGATAAGATGCCGCAAAATAAGTTATCTCAACCATAACGATTGTCATTCTATTACTGATTTACATCGACCACAAACCCGATGGGTGAGTACTATCACAAAAACAGACCTATATAATTTTGACACCCTTTAAACGCCACTTTTAAGTGTAGTAAAACTGGGGTTTACAGGGGTATACTTTGCCACCGCCCATCGGGGCTTTCAAAAATAGATTGGGCTGCGCAATGCTTCCACGCAGAGCTGAAACCGACCGCACACGAGTACTGTTAAACTGCTTAGAAGGTCTAAGCCTGCCCAAGCAAAGTGGTGCGAGTCCTGATGACCTAACATGCAGTGTTGACGGGGACGTTAAACAAATACAGGACGAAACAGTCGAAAATCCGCGCTCAGGACGTTAACCTCATGCATATAAACACTATTGGTTTCATTGGGCGGCAGGGATTGAGATGTCATTTCATCTCAATGTTCGGAAAAAGTCCCACAAAATTGGAAGCAGTGAGTGAGTGTTTGAGATTTACGTCCCATCAACAGCTAAGGTCATACAGAGACGGGGCCTCGGTTTAAAGACTCATCCGAAAGTCTTGAGAAGCCCGGGATCGATCCTGCGATCCCTGGTTTACAAGGCGAGTAGCGTAATCACTACACCCCAGAGGCTTCTAAAGCATTGAAGCAATGTCTCCAAATGACCTAAATAGTGTTGACGGGCACATTAACATCAAATCAATCAATCAAACAAACAAACAAACAGGGGTATACATTATTTACCCAACATTGAGATAAAATGACTTATCAAGCCTACCACCCGAGGTAGGCCTACCCGCTTGTCCAGCGGGCACACAATGTTTACGCAACGTCGTATCAACGTCGATGCAACAGAATGATGGTGCATCGACATTTAAAAGTCATTTGCCCCACCCAACATTGAGATGAAATGACATCTCAAGACTACCACCCCAGGTACCCGCTTGTCCAGCGGGCACACAACGTTTACGCAACGTCGTATCAACGTCGATGCAACAGCATGATGTTGCATGGACGTCTAAAAGTCATTTGCACCCCCCCCCACCCCACCACGAAGCGGTTTTACACCAGCACAAAAGTTCGGTCGGTTGTTTCAGCTCGGCGCAGAAGCTCATGCAGCCCAATCCAATTTTCTCCTAGCTATGATGGAAGTCGATGTCATTTTCTGAAGTCAAGTCAAGTCAAAGTAAATTTATTCAGGCACAAACAAGGCTCGAACATATAGCAGTCACCACTCACAGGCTGCAGTATTTAAATGGAATACCGACAGATACAATGCCGTCAGAGAGAGAGAGAGAGAGAGAGAGAGAGAGAGAGAGAGAGAGAGAGAGAGAGAGATTGTCTAAGGATGTGACACCAGTAAAAAATCTGATTCTGATCTACGTGTTCACAAACGGCTTCTGTCTATCTATCTATCTATCTTCTTATACGGAGTCGGTCATATTTGACCATTACCTCAGTTGCCGTATCAAAGAGTGAAACTGCTTAACTTACCGACAAAAATAAAGCAATCCAGAGGCAGTTAGTGAAGTTGTGGTCTAACAACCAAGGTTCATAACGTATTTTGACAAAACACGCCTTCTTTCAGCGTTTAAATTTTGAATAACTTTTCCTCGCAGCCATGTATTTTAAAAATCTGTGTGTGCAAGCGTTGCGACTAGGTCAAATATTGACCCAACTTCTGACGTCAACATCTCCAATACTGTGTTTACTTTCGTGTAGATACTCAGCTGGAAGACAGAATAATGTATAACAAACATTTTAGGAAAATTTGAACCAAAATTTTTTTTCTGACCATTTTTTTATTCCAAAATAACCGGCCGGTACTGTTTGACCAAAAGTTTGTTTAAAAATATGGTTTACTTAATAAACGAAGCTTCGGAAACGTTCCATTTCAGTGGCAACCATAACTGAAGTAATGAAACGTTTTAGGAAGTGTTGATGTTTTCATTTGTGCTTTTGAATGCTAATTTTATCATTTCTGACGACTGTATGCTTATGTTAAAATGACCGGAAGTAGCTTCCGATTTCACAATTATTTTTGCTATAAAAAATAATCCCTTTCGCGGGAGCTTACAAAAAATTAAAATCTTGACGACGGCCTTAGCAACTCTCCTACTGTAGGTCTTAACTGCTTTTGGTAATGAGAAGCATTTTTTTGGATAGGAATACAATTCTCATGAATTCTGTAAAGATGGCGGATTATCGCGAGAAAATGAACGAGATTCCAGGCGAGATTTGGGTGCCTAAGTATGTTGTTCCAGCCTCACTACAGTTGGCAAAACGCCGCTGGTTCCATATAAACACATTGTAAATAGGCTTAATATTACGGGCATATTTTAGTGGACTGTTACAGAAAATCGATCGAATTACACTTTAGTAGATAAATATATTCTAGACTTCAGTTAATTGTATCGATTCCTGATCTTTGTTTTACTTCTATTTTTCATTCCTGCATCATTCGCATTTTTAGTCATTCATTTTGCGCATTTTATTACAAATAATTAAGACCATCCTGCCTCGTTACCTGCCTAAGTTTAACAGGTAATTATCATCAAAACATCCTCAAATATTCTAGAAACCAATAATTACTAGCTAGAGAATGTCTATTTTAAAAGTTTAAAGGTCGATTTTGTCGTTTCGATTCCAAACAAAATACTAGTTTACAGAAAATAACATCACATTTTCAATGGCGGCGAACGGCCAAAGACGTTTTTTTTTGCCCACCACCGGTAAGTCCCGGCAAATAGTTTTTTTGGGTGATGACATAGTGTTTGGATGTGTCTATTAACGGATCCAATGTTTTGACACGTGACCTTGTTTACATTTCACTGCGCATGCGCCAAATACCTACCCTGTAGATGTACCCTTTTATCTGGTTGGCAAAACATGACTGTTGCCGTACAGTGTCAATGAGAATTTCGAATATTTATCGTGTGATTAAACTTATTTCTTCTCCACAAAATTAACTGATCCTTGTCAGTTTGTGTTTTTGAAGTATCAAGTGATATAGAACCAGTCTCTTCTGACATTTTATCGCACATTTTGTTGCCTAAAAAGCGTTATAAAATTATCCACCACCATGCCAAAACGTAGTCGATGCGCTTTATTTAACGAACGGAAATAAGATTAAAGCATGTATATTTTCTATCCAATTTTATTCGAAAAAGAAGCAGTTTAATGTCAAAAATGGTTTGTGGCAAACAGTTTTGATAGAAAGACGATTTAACAATAGTTACTACAGAAAATAATTCTGGCTACACCAATGGTAGTGTATTGAACCGGAAGTTGTTTTGACCACCAGATAAAACGAGGCTAATGACCTTTGACCTTGTGTTACGTAGACTTTGGATGTGTCTATATTTAGGGGTTTATGGGGTATGGGGAGTCCCGAAAAGTCCCGACAGTTACAGTCATAGGTTAATGCTGGATCTGATACTTAACCCTTATCCCACTTAAAATTTCAATTAGCCACACCTATTTAGGACTATCAGCTAATCAGATTGCAGGATATAATATTTTTGCTCAAATTCACAAACCCAATACAAACAGTGTAGGTCCTGATCAGGTGGCATCTTCAGCCATCTGATATGGATCTACACTATTCGCAAAGGTAGGGGTTGTCGTGAACAGCAGAATAAGGGAAAACATAAGCGCACTGTAAAATGATAATGATATATGACTACTAAGATATAGCAATTTTACATTTTTTTTCAACGGTTGTGGAAGGCAGTTTTCGCAATCATAAAAGATGTCAACTTCTAGCCTTATATAGGTATAGCTTTTATAAAAAGCTAGGTCTACGTTTAGGACATATAAACTGTGAATGTCTAGAGTTATATCCCAGAAATCTGAAAAGGTCCTTGCAGGAGTCCTACTTAACCGACTGAATAAACACATTGGGCTGTCAGAGCTTCTACCAGAAAGCCAGTGTGGGTTTAGGAACGACAGAGGAACAATTGACATGATCTTAAAAGCACGGCAGCTGCAAGAGAAATGCCAGGAACAGAACATGGACCTACACATGACCTTTGTTGACCCCACCAAAGAATTTAAAATAGTCAGTCGTGAGGCCCTTCGAAAGATCATGGTGACGTTTGGATGTCCAACCAAGTTCATAGCAATGGTGTGTTTGCACGGGTCCAAAATTATGGTGAGTTTTCAGGTCCATTCCCTGTGACAAACGGAGTCAAGCAAGGCTGTGTGTTAGCCCCAACACTGTTAAATAATAATAATAATAATAATAATAATAATAATAATAATAATAATAATAATAATAACAATTATCGACCTTATTTAGAGAGGGTAACACATTTAGTACTAGTACTAATCTTCCATGTTGCCCTCTTTTCCTGGGTAGGAACCAGCACTAAGCAATGTGGATAAAGTTTCTTGCTCAAAGAAACAACACGTGGCGCTTGCGAGGATCGAACCGGCTACCTCTCGATCTCAAATCCGGTGATTTACCACTGCACCATAGCGCTGTGGTGCATTCCTTGCTTCCAAAGGAAGCATGATATTTTCTGCGATGCTAACAAATGCTTTCCAGGATGGTGACAATGGCATACCTATTAGGTATCGCTTTGATGGGAAGCTTTTCAATCCCAGAAGGTTGCAAGCCAAAATCCAAGGTGCAGACATAGGTGCTAGATGAGTTCCTCTTTGCTGATAACATGGCAAATGGTGCTACAACAGAAGAGAAGATACAAAAAGGTATAGATCAAGCATCTGACTCCTGTGATAGCTATGACCTCACAATCAGCATCAAAAGGACTGAGGTAGTCTATCAGTCAGCCCCTGACAAGACTTACAAAGAACCCACCATCACAGTGAAAGAGCAAAGAGTGCAAATGGTAGGCAAGTTCATCTACCTTGGGAGCAAACTGTCAAGATCTGTGCGCATTGATGATGACGTCATTGCCAGAATTCCGAAATTTGGAGGACTACGTGTTAGTGTCTGGGATCGAAGTGGAATCAGACCTAATTGGCCAAAACTAGCTACTCCGGCCAAGAAAACATGAACACTTCAGATTTTCTTGTTCTGTGGTGCATTCCTTGCTTCCAAAAGATAACCCCTTTATAGAACATATTTAACGCCACTACAGCTGGTGTCTGGGGATGCGTCGCGGCGGTAAAAAGTCTCCCTGCCCTACATCATAGTGTAGTTCATATTTTCTTTTCCTTTGGGATCATTGATTCTATTGTGGAGTTTTGAAAATATTTGAGGGTCACTGATGAGGCCTAATTGGCCGAAACTAGCTAGAGAGAGAGAGAGAGAGAGAGAGAGAGAGAGAGAGAGAGTTTGTTTGATTTGAGGTTTAACGTCCCCGTCACACTGTAAAGGTCATTTTGAGGACGTTGCTTCCAACTTGTGGGACTTTTACCCGGCATTGAGGTGAAATGACATCTCAAGCCCTGCCGCCCAATGAAACCAATAGGGTTTATAAGCATGTAAGGGCCGACTCGCACCGCTTTGCCTGGGCAGGCTTAGATCCTCTCAGCGGTTTATCAGTAATCATGTGCGGGTCGGTTTCAGCTCTGCGTGGAAGCATCGTGCAGCCCATCTATTTCTTCAAGCCCCGATGGGCGGGGGCAAAGAGAGAGAGAGAGAGAGAGAGAGAGAGAGAGAGAGAGAGAGAGAGAGAGAGAGAGAGAGAGCCAACAAATCATGTCGGGAGATCACTGTCGCTCCAACATTGGCCCGCTGTAGCATAGCATGTCGGGACATCACTGTCGGACCGACGTCGGCCCGCTGTTTTGTGTGTGTGTGTGTGTGTGTGTGTGTGTGTGTGTGTGTGTGTGTGTGTGTGTGTGTGTGTGTGTGTGTGTGTGTGTGTGTGTGTGTGTGTGTGTGTGTGTGTGTGTGTGTGTGAGAGAGAGAGAGAGTGAGAGAGAGAGAAAAAGAATAATTTGATTGCACTTTGACGTAAATGATACGCTGGGCTAACTTACGTCGTATCGCTGTCGGTCCGACGTTGGCCTGTTTGTGCTAGCCTGGCACTATCCGCAAGAAAGAGATACCTGGGTCTCAAAGTAGAACCACAAAAGTCGCGCGGTGGAGGATGCTCCTAGAAAACCGACCAAAAGTGGATAAATTATTTTCATTCGCAGTTTTTTTTTACCATCCCTATTAGTTTTTTTTTTGTGTGTTCGTGATGGGGTAATTTATCGGGCTTTGCCACAAAGTGCGATACAGGCTTGTACGTAGAAATTATTTCTACAAACAAGCAGTAGCGCAATGGAGACAAGCTGTAGCGCAATGGAGAACCTCCCCCACCCCACCCCCACCCCCGAACCCCCACAATCTTTCATGCCCAGTGTCAAAACATTTGTATGATCGTAGGCGGTTTATCCTTTTCAGGCAGGTAATCTTTGAAAGACGGCAGCCGCCTCACCTTGAAATTAATGAATGTCATGTCATAATAAAACCCCCGTCTGAGTATAGGCTGAGAAAAAAGTCCTGAGCGAGGATTTAGACTGTTTCGTCCTGTATTTGTTTAACGTCCCCGTCAACACTGCATGTGTAGGTCATTTTAGAGACGTTTCTTCCAATTTTGTGGGACTTTTACCCGACATTGAGATGAAATGGGCAAGCGTTAAGATGTCGCATCGTTGTCGTCCCGACGTTGTCCTGTATTTGTTTAACGTCCCCATCAACTGCATGTGTGGGTCGTTTTGAGACGTTGCTTCCAATTTTGTGGGACATTTACCCGGCATTGGGATGAAATGGGCAAGCTTAGATTCTCTTAGCGGTTTACCAGTACTCGTGTGCGGTCGGTTTGAGCTCTGCGTGGAAGCATCAAGCAGCCCAACTATTTCTTCAAGCCCCAATGGGCGGGGGTCGGGCCTTTACTGAGATTTTATAAATCTAAGGGTCTACAGAGTCTACTGTTCACACATACGAATGCAAACAGTGTAGATCCAGATAAGATGCCGCAAAATAAGTTATCTCAACCATAACGATTGCCATTCTATTACTGATTTACATCGACCACAAACCCGATGGGTGAGTACTATCACAAAAACAGACCTATATAATTTTGACACCCTTGCAGGAGTCCTACTTAACCCACTGAATAAACACATTGGGCTGTCAGAGCTTCTACCAGAAAGCCAGTGTGGGTTTAGGAACGACAGAGGAACAATTGACATGATCTTCAAAGCACGGCAGCTGCAAGAGAAATGCCAGGAACAGAACACGGACCTACACATGACCTTTGTTGACCCCACCAAAGAATTTAAAATAGTCAGTCGTGAGGCCCTTCGAAAGATCATGGTGACGTTTGGATGTCCAACCAAGTTCATAGCAATGGTGTGTTTGCACTGGTCCAAAATTATGGTGAGTTTTCAGGTCCATTCCCTGTGACAAACGGAGTCAAGCAAGGCTGTGTGTTAGCCCCAACACTGTTAAATAATAATAATAATAATAATAATAATAATAATAATAATAATAATAATAATAATGATAATAATTATAACAACAATTATCGACCTTATTTAGAGAGGGTAACACATTTAATACTAGTACTAATCTTCCATGTAGCCCTCTTTTCCTGGGTAGGAACCAGCACTAAGCAATGTGGATAAAGTTTCTTGCTCAAAGAAACAACACGTGGCGCTTGCGAGGATCGAACCGGCTACCTCGATCTCAAATCCGATGATTTACCACTGCACCATAGCGCTGTGGAGCATTCCTTGCTCCCAAAGGAAGCATGATATTTTCTGCGATGCTAACAAATGCTTTCCAGGATGGTGACAATGGCATACCTATTAGGTATCGCTTTGATGGGAAGCTTTTCAATCACAGAAGGTTGCAAGCCAAAATCCAAGGTGCAGACATAGGTGCTAGATGAGTTCCTCTTTGCTGATAACATGGCAAATGGTGCTACAACAGAAGAGAAGATACAAAAAGGTATAGATCAAGCATCTGACTCCTGTGATAGCTATGACCTCACAATCAGCATCAAAAGGACTGAGGTAGTCTATCAGTCAGCCCCTGACAAGACTTACAAAGAGCCCACCATCACAGTGAAAGAGCAAAGAGTGCAAATGGTAGGCAAGTTCATCTACCTTGGGAGCAAACTGTCAAGAGCTGTGCGCATTGATGATGACGTCATTGCCAGAATTCCGAAATTTGGCGGACTACGTGTAAGTGTCTGGGATCGAAGTGGAATCAGACCTAATTGGCCAAAACTAGCTACTCCGGCCAAGAAAACATGAACACTTCAGATTTTCTTGTTCTGTGGTGCATTCCTTGCTTCCAAAGGATAACCCCTTTATAGAACATATTTAACGCCACTACAGCTGGTGTCTGGGGATACGTGGCGGCGGTAAAAAGTCTCCCTGCCCTACATCATAGTGTAGTTCATATTTTCTTTTCCTTTGGGATCATTGATTCTATTGTGGAGTTTTGAAAATATTTGAGGGTCACTGATGAGGCCTAATTGGCCGAAACTAGCTAGACTGACCAGGAAAACATGAACACTTCATATTTCCTTGTTCTGTGGTGCATTCCTTGCTTCCAAAGGATAACCCCTTTATAGAACACATTTGACACAAAACTGAAAGTCTACAGAGCTTTTTTGCTGCCAACACTATTGTATGCATGTGAACATGGGCAGTTTACCAACGGCATAGGCCAGGTTATCAGAATGCCTGAGGAACGTTTACCAAAGAAAATTCTCTATGGAGAACTAGAAATGGGCAGACGCTCCCGAAGCGGTCAGATGAAGCTCTACAAGGACACCCTCAAAGCCTTCTTCAGGCGCTTCAACATTCTAACGGAGTCGTGGGAACTAATTGAACAGGACAGAGCAAAGTGGCGAAGTCTGATCAGAAGGGGTGCCAGTGAATACGAGATAAAAAGAATCAGTGAAGCAAAGCAGAAACGCATACAGCGCAAAGCCAGGGCTAAGGCATCATCAACAGACCCGTCTTCCTCTAGCCTCTGTTGCTCTATCCGCAATCGACAGGTCAGAGCTAGGATCGGTCTCATCAGCCATCTAAGAACACACAAACAGTAAAATTTCTCAAATATGATTAAGACTGGTCCCTTTCAATAATGATAGACGAACTATTATCCCAGAAATGTGTTTTATACAGTTAACCGGCTTTGGCAATATTCTTATTGCCAGTCTTCACCCTGGATCCTGCCGACTCGCTGAAAAAAATAACTAGTACATTCGACTAGTTTACCTAGTAAACACAGAGGGTCACCTAGTCGTCTGTAGGTTGACTGAGCATTCTTAGTCAATTTAACTAGTCTCTCTAGTAAGCGTAAATCAATAATCGTTGACAGGGCATCTGGTCAGTATGACTACCCTTTCTAGTCAGTATGACTAGGGTGTCTAGACAGTTTTCCCACCGAATGTTGATTGACAGCTTGCAGAATGTGTAGAGGAAGCGTTCCAGACGCCATCTTAACGTTTAGGAGAACATGCTCCAACATACAGTGGGTTGATTCTGATATTATTTCACCCAACATACAGTGGGTTGTTGTACTCACCTTGAGCACTTTGTTCTTATTGTTTGTAACTCTGCAGGTAAGAAATATTCTTTTATTTCTTAAGTACCTAGTGGTTATAAGCAGCGTTATAATGCTTACAAGATAAACAACAACAACAGCAATGTCAACATACAAATATACGTCCAGAAGCTCTAAAGTCGACATTTCCGTGAATCCAAGCATAAATAATGGGGATTTTCTTTTCTGCAATATAAAAATATAACTCTGCAGGTAAGAAATATTCTTTTATTTCTTCTCTTATCTTCCTAAAGGCGCCTTTACACAGCATGTTTTTCCATATGTGTTTTGAGTACTAGTAATCAGTACTAAGAATCTAGTAATCTACGACTAAAGCAACTAGTAATCAGTACTAAGAATCTAGTAATCCTGACCATGCTTGCTAGTACTTTTGACAGTCACACCAGTACATTTGACTATTAAGCTAGTACATATGACTAGCTTAAACTAGTGAACTTTGACTAGATGAAGCTAGTCAAATGTACTAGGCTAAGTAAAGCTAGTCAAGTTGACTAGTTTTTTCTAGTCAAAATGCTTGACTAGGTCTTCCTAGTCACATCGACTATTTTGCATAGTGCTTTTTTGGACAATCATATTGACTAGGTTCCTTAGTCGGCATGACTATTTTTTTTTCTCAGTGTATAATGTCTGAAATGTCAAAGTTGCAAATGTAATTTTGTCAAATACTTTTTTGAAGCCTCCGTGGTGTAGTGGTTACGCTACTCGCCTTGTAAAGCAGGGATCGCAGGATCGATCCCGGGCTTCTCTAGACTTTCGAATGAGTCTTTAAATCGAGGCCCCGTCTCCGTATGACCTTAGCTGTTGGTTGGACGTAAAACTCAAACACTCACAATCACTTTGTCAAATTGTGTTTTCATCTTTAAAAAGGCGCATGTGCAGCTTCAATATGCTTGTGACATCTTATCAAATGGAATGCTTTCAAGCCAATGGAATTCATTTACTGGACTAGCCAGCCTTTCTCCTCCGATCCCTTTACCATAGAGTATCTTTGGGTAGAGGTGTCCACAACCGACCAGACAAAAACTGTTACTTATGGACAGTAGCATTGTTAAAACTAAAGTAGGTACTTGGGTAGCTACCAATGACACACGTACTAGCATTATCAGAGGAACACATATGGTTGCTAATTTAGCAGACTGCATGACAGCATAACTATAAATATGTCATAGGACCTTCGTTGAAACAAAAGCATCATATATGTGTATGGTAAACCTCCGACGGCACTAGGAGCTCAGCTGTATTTTTGGTAACTAAGGTACTACTTTAGTTCCAGCCGAAGTCGCTCTATATGTATTTTAGCTGCGTCTATTTAACATAATTATATCTTGCTTTAATTTAAAGACAAATATTTATGAAATGCTTTCATTTTCACACACAAAAAAAGAAAAATAATGAAGACTATTTTGCTGTATTTTTATTCCGGGAGATTCTTTCTTCCCAAAGTCACTTGATTTATCGAGGGCCTTCAGGATATCCGAGAAGACCCAGAAGACAGTGAATCAAGTCCGACCCTGGAGTTTAGGTTTCAAAAGTCCGGTAAAATTCCTCTACGGAATATGGTACGTTTGACGAAAGATCAACCTGACGTAGCGGTCCAAATGCTTCTACGTGGGACGTCTCAGGCTGTCATCTCCAGGAACTTCCAAGTGAGTAAATCGACGATAACTCGCTTGTACCAGCGTCTACGTCAAACTGGAACGACAAATGACAGGCCCAGAAGTGGACGTCTCCGCGTCACAACACGTCGACAGGACCGATACATCCGTCTAACCCACCTTCGTAATCGGTTCCGTACAGCCGTCGAGACGTCTCAGGTGACACCAGGAACGCACAACAATCGAATAAGTGCAGATACTGTTAGGAATCGCCTTCGAGAGTTTGGATTACGTCCTCGTCGTCCGTACGTTGGTATGCCATTAACACCACGACGACGTCAGGTTAGAATGGCGTGGCTCACACAACATAGGCCAAACCTGTTTCCCCTTTGTCAGTGGCGTAACGTAATGTTTTCTGACGAGTCCAGGTACTTGTTGTACAGAGCTGACGGCCGTCAACGTGTGTATAGGCGTGACGGAGAGCGTTATCGTGACAATTGTTTGGTTGAACGTGATCGATTTGGAGGCGGTGGGTTGATGGTGTGGACTGGCATATCTTATGGTCATAGAACGCCCCTGCTATTCATTGATGGATCTTTGACGGCTCAGCGTTAGGTTGACATCGTTTTACGACCGGTAGTTGTTCCATATGTACGACGGCACAACGTTACGTTTCAACAGGATAACGCTCGGGCGCATGTAGCAAGGCTCAGCATGGCGTTTTTTTTTCAGCAAAAAAAAAAAAAAAAAAAAAAACGTTGACGTGATGCACTGGCCTCCGTATAGTCCAAATCTCTCTCCTATAGAACATTTGTGGGACGTCTTGGATAGGCGCGCACGTAACCGCCCCAGCCGCCAACAACGCGTCAAGCCTTGCGCATTGCGCTCATACAGGAGTGGAATGCTATTCCCCAAGCAGAGATCAATCGTTTAATCCTGTCCATGACCAGGCGTGTGCGTGCAGGACTGAATGCAAACGGAGGACATACTCGCTATTAAATGCTTATGTTTTGAACTTGTGACATGACTACCTCTATGACAAAACCGATTTGTGTTCCAAACATTTTCACTGTAAATTGAACTCTCTGTGGTAGTTACATTCAGGAATGATTGTATTATTGCGTCAATGAATCGATTTTCTGCAAATACTCGCATTTATATTTGGAGTTGCGTTTCTTTTTCGGTTCAGTATATAATTTTAAAACCTTGGAAAAAAGAAATCCGAAATCTGCTTCGACTAAAACATGGAATAGTCCTGTCACGCTTGAACGTTGAACCCTCAAAGGACGTTGATAAACTATTGTATTGTCCGTTTTTGATCGGAGCAAAGACGTTAATATTTCCTCGTGAAAAATGGCTCATAAATGTATTAAAACATTCTTAATGGTAGACAAAACAAATTCTAGTCAGTTGTTTTTCAATAAATATAACTTGTATTGATTTCGCTAAATTGAATTGATTTCGCACATGTGATGTTCAGCGAAATCAAGTGGCAAAAGAGATTTTGTCCTCTCAAAAGCAAACTAAATATTAATATTTTACATGTAACAGTGCTCATAAATGTACAACAACATTCTTAATAATATGTAAAACAACTTTTTTGCTTTTTTTGAAAATGCTAATTTTATAGGTTGATTTCGCTAAATAGGGCTGATTTCGCGACATCAAGTTGATTTAACGGGTTATCTACGGTTAATCATGTTTGGTGGTCGAACTCCAACTAAAATATCGGTTGGCGGTCGGTCTACTTACATAGCGAAAGGGTTCGCGGGCCCACACTCACCACCAATGTCTACGTAAAGGACATGTATGAAGGCTCTGAAGCCAAATGTGTAAGTAGGCGAACGATGGTGAATGATTCTGATGGTACAGGCTGGGTAAAAAGACAGATGTCCGCCAAATATCATGGTATCACCATCGCTGACGATATTGACTGGGGTTAGCATACTCGTATTTCAGCGATATCAGCCAAATCAACTTGGACATCCCTACCTAGATTTCTTAGACGTAATTTGGCTTTTGCATCCAGGCAGACAAAGGATGTTGCATACAAAACATTGGTTCGTCCTCATCTTGGGTATGCACCACCTACAAGTGTTTGCCATGCCTATGTTAAAACTCAGATTCAGAAGGTTGAGAAGGTTCAGAGGACAGCTGCTTAATGGATTTGCCTGTGACGGCGAAAAAAAAGGAGCGTCGGTGATATGCTTAGCCAGTTGGTGTGGCCGTCCCTCAAAGCCCAACTTGAGCCTTCACTAACAAGATACACACTGGCATAGTGCATTTTAATAATTTTTATTTCGATAAAGCATGCTTCTTAAATTTAGCCACCCGCCTAACCGAGCCCATGGCCCAATGTGACAGAGTCAGTATAAGAAGGTAGATAGAAAGACTCCATTTGTGGCAGCTAAAGAGATTCGCAAGAATGCCATAGACTGGGTGAATTGATGCCGCAAGTGGGAGAAGTCTGCTAACTTCGCCAAAACAGAGGGCACAGTTTTCATTTTGGAACAGATATTCCACCAGTCACTTTCAATATATCGGCGATGTAACAACTGGACACACACCACGTGAACTAGTACGTGAAATGAAGACCATCCCTTATACCTCACTTTATTTAGAGAAAATGGGGGTTTACGGGGTATAAATTATTTTTCTTTTTTTACTCCAAGACATAGGTTGTGGGTACTCGTTAGAACCGCCTCAATGAGGCGGTTCTAACGAGCATCCACGACCTATGTTTGCAGTAGTTATAAGAAAAATATCAGGGATTTTCGTCAGAAAAGTAGCCATTTTGGAGATGAGAAATATGCACTATGTCACATGGGTGTGTTATCGTAATTAATCAAACTCCAAATATCAAAGACATCACGCTAGATTGGAGGCTGACTATCACACAGCATCTCATGAACACAGAGTAGAAAGTTTCTCACACGGGTGTGTTATCGTAATGAATCAAACTCCAAATATCAAAGGTATCACTTTAGATTGGAGGTTGACTATCACACAGCATCTGGAGAACACAGAGTAGAAAGTTTCTCGTGAGGTGATATTATAATGTCATTAATCAAATCTAAGACAGCGCGCCTATATAGGCAATGGAAAATAACTGTGCTTTATTCAGTAACAAATCACAGCCCGGGAGAGCGTGACGAGTGTCGCCATTAAAAACTACCAATTTATGACGTCACTAGTCGATTTCCTTGACGTTAGACGGTGCAACGCCATTTTCTCGCATCGAAAACGTTAGAAAAGGATCATGCCCTATAAATGCATGTGATGCCCTATAAATGCATGTGTTTCAGTCGATCATTTAGCGGGATTTCTTCTAACAATGGCGAAAAGTTATGAGATTTTGAAGGAAACAACAGCATTATTGCCGATTTTCAACCTGTTAGAATCGAAACAGATAAGCTCTAGTTTGTGATTTGTTGAGTAATAAATCCCAGTTTGTCGATCAGTTGAAAGTAGACAAATCACGCGCGCTACACGCTCGTGATTTGATCTACTTTTCAACTGACCTCCAAACTGTGATTTATTACTCAACAAATCACAGTTAGACTTAAGTAATTTCGTATTGGCCCCGATACAGGTCCGAGGTCTGCTGTATTGGCCCGAGGCCGAAGGCCGAGCCCAATACAGCAGACCTTGAACATGTTACTGGGCCAATACGGAATTACTTGATTAATGACAATTTTATTAATTTACACCATTAAAGCATGATTATTGATTTCTGACCTCAGCGTTAATACGGATTAACTCCAAACAGTCCAGGATAGTCAATCAATAAAATATGGTATATCTCCACAAATAAGCTATTGCGACTATACAGCACCGAAGTCAGCTCCATAAGGAGTATGATTCCTCTGTGTGTTATGGTAGTAAAAGAAGAAGTACAAAAGAAAGGCTTAGCCTTATGTTTAGGACTTCCAAACCCACCCAGCTTTGACGCGATGGATGTAGCAACAGCTATCCATACCTTGAGGTTTGCTGAGACAGCAGTTAGGGACATAGCAAAAATACATTCAAATTCTATGGATAAGCCCATCAAGTAGACAATCAGCATACGCTGAACTCTACTACTGCGGGAAAATGCATCACTCTAATATCCATAGCTTTGGCACAGGCAAGCCAGATGCAGGCAGCTATAGGAACTGAATCACCTTTACGGAACGGGAAATGGACTTCGAGGCAGGGAACCTGGCTCTTATAAAGCGATTTCCGGCCTACTTAACTGGAATGGGAACACCTGGAAGATTTGTCAGCCATTTTTCAGAGGGAGACAACTATCGGGTCTTCCTGTACACTTTTCTATTAGCTCTGTCCTACTGAAAACGGGGTCTACTTTAAAAGGAAAGAATTTGCTCCTCAGGAGCAAATTCTTTCTTTTAAGAGTTGATCCCTACAGAAAATGGTGGAAAAATCAGCCAGGTGTTCCCATTCCCCTTAAAGATATATTTACCATGGTCTATCATGCAAAGATATAGAAGCCTCTGTGGTGTAGTGATAATGCTACTCGCCTTATAAACCAGGAGTCGTGGGTTCGATCCCGGGCTTCTCCGGACTTTCGGATGAGTCTTTAAACCGAGGTCCCGTCTCCGTTTGACCTTAGCTGTTAGTGGGACGCAGAGCTATAAAAAAAAGAAAATCAAAGGAATATTTGTGTAAACTTGCATCGATTGCCTCGATGAGGCGATTCCAATGAGTTCACACAACATACCTTTGAACAATAAAATCAGCCCCCTAAAATAATCAAATATATGGATATTTTGGGCTGAGCTATTGGACAAATTCTCTAGTCTCATGAAATACAGTCAAATTCCTATATTAAGACCACCTTTGGGACTGTTCAAAAGTGGTCTTTAAGACAACTTTTGAACAGTCCCAAAGGTGGTCTCTAAGCCTTTTTAAGTAGAATTAGTCTCTGATTTTTGGTGGTCTTAATAGCGGACTTTTACTATATTTGTTTATGTTTGATTTGAGGTTTAACGTCCTCGTCAACACTGTAAAGGTCATTTTGGAGACGTTGCTTCCAATTTTGTGGGACTTTTACCTGACATTGAGATGAAATGACATCTCAAGCCCTGCCGCCCAATGGAACCAATATGGTTTATAAGCATGGCCGGGCCGACTCACACCGCTTTGCCTGGGCAGGCTTAGATCCCCTAAGCGGTTTACCAGTACTCTTGTGCGGGTCGGTTTCAGCTCTGCGTGGAAGCATCATGCAGCCCATCTATTGCTTCAAGCCCCGATGGGCGGGGGCAGAAGGAATTGTATATGAATACATTAAGCTATTTGGAGAATTATCTAGGGTCACAAGAAATAGTAAGAATTAATCGTAGTAAACGAGAAATCCGTGTTCGAGTAATTGAAGTTTCATCACTGTTATTTGAGTCAGCGCACGACAAAACCTACAATAAGACATGTGTGCCCATCTAAGACTCAGATCAGCCTGCGCAGCCATATTGTCTAACCAGAGACTTCTCTTGCTGCATGAGCTTAGAGCGCAAAACGAAGACTCTGATCAGACTGCGCGGATGCGCAGGCTGATCTGAGTCTTCGTTAGGCGCACATGTCTTATTATAGGTTTTATCATGCATGAACTCATTTAAAACCTGACATCCCTAAATTTCTAAATGGATAACGGGGAAGATTCGATTCAGTATTGAATACGAGGGTTAATTCACTGACAACAGATTACAACACCATACTCGGCCCCCGCCCATTGGGGCTTGAAGAAATAGATGGGCTGCCTGATGCTTCCACGCAGTGCTGAAACCGACCCGCGCACGAGTACTGGTAAACCGCTTAGAGGATCTAAGCCTGTCCAGGAACCGCGGTGCGAGGCGGACCGTCCATGCTAATAAACCCTATTGGTTTCATTAGGCGACAGGGCTTGAGATGTCATTTCATCTCAATGTCGGGTAAAAGTCCCACAAAATTGGAAGCAACGTCTCCAAAATGACCTTTACTGTGTTGACGGGAACGTTAAACCTCAAATCAAACAAACAAACTCTAGGGTCACAAGAAATAGTACGAATTAACCGTAGTAAACGAGAAATTCGCGTTCGAGTTATTGAAGTTTCATCACTGTTATTTAAAACCTGATATCCCTAAATTTCTAAATGGATAACGGGGAAGATTCGATTCAGTATTGAAGACGAGGGTTAATTCACTGACAACAGATTACGAAACCATACTCGGCCCCCGCCCATTGGGGCTTGAAGAAATAGATGGGCTGCATGATGCTTCCACGCAGAGCTGAAACCGACCCGCGCACGAGTTCTGGTAAACCGCTTAGGGGACCTAAGCCTGCCCAGGCAAAGCGTGGCGAGTCGGCCCGTCCATGCTAATAAACCATATTGGTTTCATTTGGCGACAGGGCTTGAGATGTCATTTCATCTCAAGGTCGGGTAAAAGTCCCACAAAATTGGAAGCAACATCTCCAAAATGACCTTCGTAGTGTTGACGGGGACGTTAAACCTCAAATCAATCAATCAATCAATACAGCACCATACTTTAATCAAAGCACTGAGAGTACTGGTGGGCCGACTGTCTCTGAGTGTAGGTCAAATAGTCCTTGACTGTGAATTAAACTGTTTCATTTAACCCTGAAACTCCTGGTTTTAAGCAAATAATTTAGATCTTGATCAGACGCCGTGTTCTGTGGCCTCTGGTCTAGGTCTACACTGTTTTCCAAGCCCAACCTATGATTCCAAGATAACCCGCCTACGCAACACTCTGACCTAACTGTGGCTATTTTCTATAAAAAATAAGTAAAAAATAAAAAAAAAAAAAAAACAGTTATTACGACAAGTCAGAGATGGTCACGTGGACTTGCGCACTGAAGAGCTTTTCTGCTTAGTAACTTTGGGTCGATTTACAATCCACCCAAATATAGCCGTGTTATTTGTTCCACTCTGAGGTTAGAGATTTGCGTACATATAAGAGAGTTATCTGTAAAATCTTGACTGGAATCATGTGTTGGGTTTGGCAAACAGTGTAGACCCAGATCATACGCCGCAGAATGCGGCGTCTGATCTGGTTCTTCACAGTTTTCATCGTGTACTAGAATTTAAGGATACACCGAAATATTTCAAGTCCGCGTTCATGACCGTTTTCCCCAGCATGCACTCAGAGACAATCGCCCAGTCAGTGCTGTCAGTGCTTTGATTTTATTTTTATCCTCAAACCCCTCTCACAATTGAGTTTCTGGAGTGCACTTTTCCATCACTGAAGTTGAGCAAATCCATTCTACTAAAAAAGACGTCCGGAAAATATCCCGATATGATGGCATATCAGGATCTACGCATAAGTATCTGTACTGGGTTACGCAGTATTCTTACGCAGTAACAAACATTGGAATTTGAAACCGTAGTTGAACATTCTATGTAAGAATACTGTCATCTATTTCAAAACATACAAAGACATACCGTCATCTGTGTCAAACACGGAATTTTAATTTTGAGACAATTCCATAATGACATATCAGGACTGTACTAACTGAAAACAAAACAGTAATCAAAACCGTACACCTTTCGATAACAGAAAGGAATTGTATGAAGAATATAGCTGAGACTTGTACCAAAATACCTGAGTATTTGAAGCAAACAGTGTGCGGCGTCTGATCTGGGTATACACTGTTTGCCAAAGACTTCTAGTAACAGCGAGCACTCTGACTTACATGTAACATCGATAAAAATAGCGCGACAATTTTTATGCGGCCCCCGCCTATCGGGGCTTGAAGAAATAGATTGGCTGCATGATGCTTCCACGCAGAGCTGAAACCGACCGCACACGAGTACTGGTAAACCACTTAGAGGATCTAAGCCTGCCCAGGCAAAGCGGTGTGAGTAGGACCTTTCTGCTTATAAACCCTATTGGTTTCATTGGGCGACAGGGCTTGAGATGTCATTTCAACTCAATGTCGGGTATGTGTGTGTGTGTGTGTGTGTGTGTGTGTGTGTGTGTGTGTGTGTGTGTGTGTGTGTGTGTGTGTGTGTGTGTGTGTGTGTGTGTGTGTGTGTGTGTGTGTGTGTGTGTGTGTGTGTGTGAATTCGGGTTTAACGTCGCTTTCAACAATTTTTCAGTCATATCACGACGGTGTCTAGTTGCGACAGGGAGCTCAATGCTCACGTTTATAGTGCTGCCTCACTGAAGTATCATGTCCCAGACACATTACATGATACCACACCCAGTCACATTATCCTGACACTGGATCGACCAGTCCTAGCTCTACCCCGTAAATCTGAGTGCCAAGCGAGGAGCAGCTAGTACCATTTTTAACGACTTTGGTATGTCGCGGCCCGGGATCGAACCCGAGACCTCCCGTTCCCCGGAGCGGACACTCTACCAACTGAGCTATCGGGGCCGGTCTCAATGTCGGGTAAAAATCCCACAAAATTGGAAGCAGCGTCTCCAAAATGACCTGTACAGAGTTGACGGGGACGTTAAACCTTAAATCAAACAAAGACAATTTTCTTTTAATAACCATGACCTTGTTCGCCCAGAATCAGTGTTAGTTCACGTTGACAACAGCACTATTTCAGATTCTGTCATTTAGTAACTTTGGGTCGTTTGTAAAACAATCGACACAAAAATGAGCTACCGTATTGTTTGTTTGATTTGAGGTTTAACGTCCCCGTCAACACTGTAAAGGTCATTTTGGAGACGTTGCTTCCAATTTTGTTGGACTTTTACCCGACATTGAGATAAAATGACATCTCAATCCCTGTCGCCCAATGAAACCAAAAGGGTTTAATAGCATGGACGGTCCGCCTCGCACCGCGGTTCCTGGACAGGCTTAGATCCTCTAAGCGGTTTACCAGTGCTAGTGTGCGGGCCGGATTCAGCTCTGCGTGGAAGCATCATGCAGCCCATATATTTCTTCAAGCCCCTATGGGCGGGGGTGATGAGCTACCGTAAAGAAATGGTTTAATTTTATTTATTCACTTAACTTCATCTTTCTTTCTTTCTTTTTCTTTATTTCTTTCTTTTCTTTTATTCGTTTTATTGCCGTTTCAAGATCATTTCATTTATTTTGAGTCGATTCTTAATCAGAGGTGAGCGAAAACCGGAGTACCAGGAGAAAAACCATGCACATGACCTTCCTTTGATGAAGGCCTGGTGTCTCACATGTGTCCCGAGCGGGGCTAGAACATCACCAGTGAGAGACCTAATCATTAAGAGTCAGCGCTCTTGCCCACTAGACCGCATGGGGCCCTTGAATAAACTGTTTCTAGCCCGGGCTTTAAACTCCCTCTGGCAACCATAATCTACCGTAAAGAAACCGTTTCGGGCTTTAAACTATCTCCGGCAACTGTGAGCTACCATAAAGAAAACTGTTTATATACCGTTTAAATCTGGCGACCCATGCCATTTTATTGAATTCATTGTAAAACATTCACGCGCCGATGATCATATGTATTTTTAGAATATTAAAATCCAAAACTTGTTTTGATATTCGGTCTGAAAATATCCCGTTTCGTGACTATTGTCAGTACATGTGTTTCAGTGTACTGTCATAACCTGTCCTAACTCCGATGCTGAAAAGAAAAGCAGTAGGCGATCAATGACAAAATCGTTTATTTTCTACCAAAGGACACCTGAGCGATTGAACATTCTAGGATTCAATTAGTGACAGGGACTAGAATGGAGGATACTGTGACACCTGACATGTCGGAAAGATAAAAGGAAGATTGAACTTATTCGCTCGCCAGGTAAATACAGGAATTTATACATTATATTATTTGCACATATATCTAGTGTTAGATATTAGCGGTATACTTTGTAATTAATCGGAGGGCTTTTGATGAGAATGGATATACATGTAATTTCTGGCATTCACATTATTACAAACAGATAAACATGAATGGATTTTTATTGGCATTTCTGTATGTCGTACGTTAACAAGTTATTGCAGTGAATAGCCGTTTAAACTTCAGTTTACATAGAGAAAAGTGGGGTTTACAAGTGTATACATAAAGAGAAGCGTGGGGTTTAAAAGAGAATACTTAAATAAAAAAGGTGGAATTTACAAGGGTATACAGAAAGAAATATGGGGTTAACAGTGGGATACATAGAAAAAAAAACGAGTTTACCGGGGTATACATAGAGAGGTGGGGTCTACACGTGTATATTAAAGGGGAAAATTGGGGTTGACAGGGGTATATATTAAGAAAAGTGGGGTTAACAAGTGTATAATGAAAGAAAAGTGGGATTTACAAGGCTATACAGAAAGAAATGTGGCGTTTACGGGGGTTAACAAGGGTATATATTACGAAAAGTGGGGTTTACAAGTGTATAATGAAAGAAAGAAATGAGGCGTTTATGGGGTTTACATAGAGAAAAAGATGGCTTTACGATGGTATACATGTACATAGAGAAATGGGGTTTACATTTGTATAATCAATGGTAAAGTGGGGTTAACAAGGGCATACATAACATTATTTATGCTTGCTCAGGACACAGATTGTGGATACGGCGGTTCTAATGAGCACCCACAATGTGTGTTAGAATCAAAGGATAAGTATACACATTTTTTATTTTTATGACCACGGAAAAGTGAATATATCATTAAACTTTTTTTTGTCTTTACAGCCCTTTCAAGATTATCTTATCATTTCACTTATTTTGAGCCGATCGTTATCAGAGGTTGACGAAAACAGGTGCATCCGGAGAAAACCCGCCTGACCTGAACCGTTGCATAACTTGGCGCCTCGCATGTCATCCGAGCGAGGATTGAACCACAGCAGTGAGAGACTTAATTATGAGAGACGGTGCTCTTCCCTAGCGCTCAGCTACCTCGGTAGCTCAGTCAGATTCGCGTCTGACTGGTGATCAGGTGGACGCGGGTTCGATACCTGCCGGGATCGGCAACATTCCTTCATGGAGATTGAATGACCTAAATAGTGTTGTCAGGGCCGTTAAACTCAAATACAAACAATCCCATTAGGTTACGGAGGTCCGTTCACATCGTTATTTTAGAATGAAGACGAATTTCATTATGCCTATGGGGTAGTATAAAATCTCTAGTTTCTATATCTATATTGCTAGTCTGCGCGGCTGGGCAGGCGGTTTTGACTCCCGGATTTGACTCTTATGGTTGCGAACACCGACGACAGGGGCTCGTGACGCGGTTCATATGATTTTATAGATTAAACATTTTATTGCAACAAGCTTAAAAGGGAATGAACACAAGTTATGACAACATTAGATAGTTCCCTCCCTATAACAATGCGATGTATAGTTTCAGTGATACTGTTTGTGTTTGAGTTTTACGTCCCACAGAAGTTAAGGTCATACGGAGACGGGACCTCGGTTTAAAGACTCATCCGAAAGTCTGGAGAAACCCGGGATCGAACCCACGACCCCTGGTTTATGAGCATAACCACAGCCCCACGGAGGCTTCTAGTTTCAGTGGAACAATGCTTTATGCAATTAGTAATATTCGTAAACTAGTGTTTTCTGATCCTATAAACATTCTTCTAAATAAAGTGTGGCTTTCCAGGGTGTACATTTCACGTTCTTGTAAACGCGCTTTGCACCCTGGGTAAAAATTTCAGCAGCCATTACTCTTATTTTCCTCAGCAGACCTATTTTGACATTTCGTGCAAATTGTCCAGTGGATATAAATTTGCATGAAATGTCAAAACCTGTTTTCAGTGAAAAATAAGAAAAACCAAACTATCGTCTGCTGATTGCGCCTAGAGGGTTTTGTTTGTTTGCTTTGCGGTTTATCGTCCCCGTCAACACTGTATAAGTCATTTTGGAGACGTTGCTTCCAATCTTGTGGGACCTTTACCCGACGTTGAGATGAAATGAAATATCAAGCCCTGTCGCCCAATGAAACCAATAGGGTTTATAAGCATGGACGGTACGACTCGCACCGCTTTGCCCCGGGCAGACTTAGGCTCTCTAAGCGGTTTACCAGTACTCGTGTGCAGTCGGTTTCAGCTCTGCGTGGAAGCATCATGCAGCCTATCTATTTCTTCAAGCGCCTAGCGACTGATAAAAGTGATAATTATTTCTTATAGTAAGAAGATGGGTTGTCCTCAATCAAAGTCGAAGAGCAAGAATCTTGCAGTAGATGAAAATGGGAGTGGGCATCTAACCAAGGTCAGAAATGACGGCGTTAGACCGACCAACGAGGAATCGACAACTCCTAAAAAAACTATAGATGCCCCAAAAGATGCCGACGTCCAGTTTACTAAAGGTAAGTATAGTGTAAATATTTATATATTTACATTCTCGGTGTATTTACAGAAAACCCATATAGTTAACTATTGGGTTCATACCTCAATATTTACATTTCCAGCCTGATGTAAACCTATAGAAAACAATTTCCATTAACGCATCGAGTCACATACATGTAATTTTCATTGACGTTTAAACCATGGTTCTCTACGATCTGTTACAAGCCTCCGTGGTGTAGTGGTTACGCTACTCGCCTTGTAAACCAGGGATCGCAGGATCGATCCCGGGCTTCTCCAGACTTTCGGATGAGTCTTTAAACGGAGGTCCCGTCTCCGTATGACCTTAGCTGTTGGTGTGACGTAAAACTCACTCACATCACATCTCTACGATCTGCGTCGGCGTTGGCGACGTCAACACTGTTCCGTTCTTTTGTAGAAAACTAGCGACAACATGGTTTTCAGCTTTAAAAAATCCCTATAAGCATTTTTTCGCCCAGTGATGAGGAGCAAATAATGTAAACCAGGCCGTTCTGTTAGCGAACAAAAAATAAATCTTAAAAAGAGCATCTTACTATTTTTCCTAAAAAGGATGACTTGAAGCTACCGGCCCCGATAGCTCAGTGATAGAGCGTCCGCTTCGGGAATGGGAGGCCACGGGTTCGATCCCCAGCCGCGCCATACCCAAGGCGTGAAAAATGGTACTAGGAGCTCCCTTGGCTGACGCTCGCATTATCAGGGGTAGTCCTAGGAAGATAAATGAAGGCAGGTAAGTATTTGTTAGAGGATACTTTGTTTGTCGCAATAAAAGCTCTACAGAGCTTATGTTATTTGTTTCGGATATGCGACGTTAAATAAAGCTTCTTTATTATCTTTTTATCAGCCGACCAGAATCAAGAAAGGTCATTTCCGGACGACAAGATTCCGATATCCCTACCAAGCGTATAAATATGAGAAATAAACTTACTTTTTTCTGCTGTTCATGAAAGTATGAACGCAGTGGTCGCCTGCAAAGTGAATGAACCTCTAAAAATAAAATTCATTCGTTAAATGAATACGTTGACTCACGCGACGTCACGCCCTTACGTGATGATTACGTGACGTCAAAATAAATCATTGTTCTTACCAATATAATTTGACGACGGCGACGTTGTAACGTCAACGGCGCTTCCACTCTTAATAGGAAAACTGCACGCCATTGTTTGCTTGTTTCAATTTGTGCTCTCAAACCCGATTCTTTTTTTTTTGTCACATATATAGTGGATGTAAAATAATGTTAATTAATGTAAGAAATAAAGGTAATTTATTTAACGTTCACCGAAGGAAGAACAATATCGGCGCACGGACAAAGTTTAAGTGAACTTACGCCAGCCTTGAATTATATCATTACGATAACACATCCGTGTGAACCTCAAAAAGGTAATTTTTGTGATATTTTTATGCCCCCGCCATTCGAAGAATGGTGGAAAGGGCATATAGCGTTGCCCCTGTCCGTCCGTCCGTCCGTCCGTGCGTCCAAAACCTAAACACAGTCAATAACTTCCTTATTTCTTGATGAATTTTGAAAATTACTCGGCAGAAATGTAAACCTTCATGAATTGACGTATCACATGCAAAACCCAGGTCCATACCTCCAAGGTCAAGGTCATACTTAGAGGTCAAAGGTAAAAAAAAAAGGTCCGAAACTTAAACGCAGTCAATAACTTTCTTATTTCTTGATGGATTTTGAAATTATTTTGTAGAAATGTTAACCATCATGAGACGATGTGTCACGTACAAAACCAAGGTCCGTACCTCCAAGGTCAAGGTCAAACTTAGAGGTCAAAGGTCAAAAAAGGGTCTGAAACTTAAACGCAGTCCATAACTTACTTATTTCTGGATGGAATTTTGAAATTACTTTGTAGAAATGTTAACCATCATGAGACGATGTGTCACGTGCAAAACCCAGGTCCATATCTGAAAGGTCAAGGTCATACTTAGAGGTCAAAGGTTAAAAAAATGGTCCGAAACTTAAACGCAGTCAATAACTTTCTTATCTCTGGATGGATTTTGAAATTACTTGGCAGAAATGTTAGCCATCATGAGACAATCTGCCTCACACAAAGCCAAGGTCCTTACCTCCAAGGTCAAGGTCATACTTAGAGGTCAAATGTGAAAAAAGGTCCAAAACTTAAACACCGTCAATAACTTTATGTGGATGAATACGAACATAGAGATATTTTCAGGCGGGGGCATCCGTGTCCTATGTACGCATTTCTAGTTCTTATTTATACTGCAAACATAGGTTGTGGATACTCGTTAGAACCGCCTCGATGAGGCGGTTCTAACGAGTACCCACAACCTATGTCTTGGTGCAAAAATAAGAAAAATATTGTATACCCTGTAAACCCCAGTTTTCCCTATATAAAGTGGGCTTTAGGGGTTGTTCATTTCACGGACTTGTTCACGTGATGTAAGTATTTGCGCACCGCGCCGATATATGAAAATAATATCCGGACCAGTTTTGTAATAACATACACTGTTTCAGAATGGTCCGGGCCAGACTGGTGCTTTTAGTGTCAACACAATTGTTTTAGCTTCCGTCACTGGCAACTCAGCAACTGCACCGCGGTGCCTTCCGTTACAACTCTTATCTTTTCTATTGAAATTCTTCTGCAATAAACTCCGGTTTAAGGGGAATGGATATACCTTCATGAGAGGCAACTCCTGCAAAATTATTTTTGTCTCCCTTGTCAAAAGGGGTCAACTCTTAAAGACAAGCATTTGCTCCTGAGGAGCAAATACTTTCCTTTCAGAGAAGACCCCTTTTTCGGTGGGACTGAGCCTATAGAAAAGTGAACAGGAAGTCCCGAAAGTATCCTTTTGAAAGATGTTGGAAAATGTGCTAGGTGTTCCCAGTCCCCTTGAAATTGTTATATAATAAAATAGAATCTAACACTCGCGGCCATTGTATATGAAATGTATGAAACTCGCCAGAGGCACTTTTCAGGGTTTTTTGGTTTTACGGCCCTTTCAAGATTATTTCACTTTTAAATTCGATCAGATCGTTAATCAGAGGTTGGCGAAAACCGAAGTACCTTTCGAAAAAAAACACCTGACCTTTCTTGCAGAACTTGGGAGCCTCACATGCGAAAACACCTGATCTTTCTTGCAGAACTTGGGAGCCTAACATGCGGCCCGAGCGAGGCGCGAACCACAGCGGCGAGAGGCCTAATGATTAAGAGTTACCGCTCTTACCATAAATGGCCACTCGTATAACAATGTACGAACCTCTGTACATGTACAAGGTGAACTTTAGTCATGTGCGACCACGAATATTAATGTGCCTGTGCACCTTCGAGCCGCGTCATCGTCTATTCTCCTTGGGTCAATTGTTTGTAAATCGACCCAAAAAGTTATTAAGCACTGAGGAACTCTTCTGTGCTCATGTCCACGTGACTATCACTGATCTGCAGGAAATCCAGGTAACGGTTATTTATAGAAAACAAATGCCTATTTGTTTGTTTGATTTGAGGCTTAACGTCACCGTTAACACTCTATAGGTCATTTTGGAGACGTTGCTTTCAATTTTGTGGGACTTTTACCCGACATTGAGATGAAATGACATCTCAAGCCCTGCCGCCCAATGAAACCAAATGGGTTTATAAGCATGGACGGGCCGACTCGCTCGCCTGGGCAAGCTTAGATCCTCTAAGCAGTTTACCAGTACTCGTGTGCGGGTCGGTTTCAGCTCTGCGTGAAAGCATCATGCAGCCCATCTATTTCTTTAAGCTCCGATGGGCCGGGGGGGGGGGGGGCACAGAGTGTTGCGTAAGAGAGTTATCTAGAGAACCTGTGGGTTTGGCAAGATCAGACGATGCATACAGCGTCTGATCAAGGTCTACATTGTTTGCTTACAGTAGCGGAATGTGAGGGCTAAACGAAATGTTTACAGTCTCTGCCACCGTTCAGGATCATTTTTCCAACTTACACAGTGACAATCGACCCAGCATTGCTGTCGATGCTTTGATCTTTCAGTGGGTGCACAATTGTCCTGAGATGTCTCTAGGTACTTGCAAACACTCTGATCAGACTGCGCGGACGCGCAGGCTGATCTGGGTCTTTGCGGGTGGCAGAGGTCGAGTGTCACTTTTTCTCATTCAATTAGTGAAACTCGCCGTGGACTCGTTTAATCAACATCATATGATAATAACCACTCGATTGTTACTGGTAATGACGGTAGACTGACATAATGATCTGTTTGGTTTTATGATTAATAGTCTGTCTCTATTGAAGCGCATTTTATAAAATTGCTGAAAAGACTCGGAAAAATTATGAACTATGACGAAGGTGTTTAAACCCGTTGAAGACGAACAGAATGTTTTACTTTTAAGACAGATTTGAGGATCCAGTTTAATGTCGCGATATTTTTTGATTTCTAAGTTTGCAGACAGGGTGGTCCCCGATCAGACGCCGCATCAGATGCCGCGTAAATGCGGCGTCTGAACAGGCTCTTATTTGTTTACCGGTCTTCAGTTTTGGGCACACAATGTGTAAGGGCGAAAATACCACTGTATGGTTTCGGGCTATTCACAAAATATTACATTACACACTAGGATTTTGAAATCAGATAAAAAATAAAAGGGAGATGTAAAATATTACCATAGTTTTCAATGAATAGCATGTAAAATATTTTAAAAACCCCACGTAATATAATACTCTCCTGGTGTTAACCCATTTTTGGCGGGAAACCCCGGGTACCTTGGCAAACAGTGCAGGCCCAGAGCAGAGGCCGCAGAATGCGGCCTCTGATCAGGGCCTGCACTATTTGCTAACAGAATAGAATAAAAACGAAAAATAGGCCTACCGCTCCTTGTATGACAAATTGACTTGGTCAACATATAACAATAGTCCACTAGTACACAATGGGTTAATCCATTTAAGCCTAGTGCCCCAAAATGGTACATTGGCAAACAGAGCAGACCCATCTGTGTCCTTTGTGCACATTTCTAGTTTATATAGAGGATGCATGTAAGACTGCAGGCTTTCCCAGCAAGCACACGACGTAGTTGTGACGTCACATCAATGTCGGTACAACATCATTACATTTATGCAACGTCGCAACAACGTCGTTGCAACGTCCTGACGTGGCTCCGACGTTGATGCGATGTTGCCATAGCGACGTGTGCCTGCTGGGATTAGATCATTTTCCTAATAGTTTTGTTTGTTTGTTTGATTTGATGTTTAACGTCCCAGTTAACACTATATAGGTCATTTTGGAGACGTTGCTTCCAATTTTATGGGATTTTACCCAACGTAGAGATGAAATGACATCTCGGTCCTTTTCGCCCAATGTAACCAATAAGGTTTATAAACATGGACGGTCCGACTCGCACCGCTTTGCCTGGGCAGGCTTAGATCCTCTCAGCGGTTTACCAGTACTCGTGTGCGGTCGGATTCAGCTCTGCGTGGAAGTATCATGCAGCCCATTTATTTCTTCAAGTCCCAATGGGCGGGGGCCGTTCCGAATAGTCGGTACATGTAACATTTTTATTTTGCTGATAGAGCGAGAAGATCTAGCTCAAAACATCGCTCCAGTAGTTGAAGCAGAACAAGAAACAAAAGACAATAAAGAAAATGCAGAAAAAGAAGAACTTCAATCTGAACACAACCCACAACTGCAAACAACTGAAAACGCACAAAACGGTTTCGTAAGTGTCTACCAAGCAGATGACGATGATGATCATATAGCAGGATATGACAAGTTTAAAGAGACAGATAATACTAATGGTAAAACAGTTGATGTGAATGATATAAATATTGGCCAAGGTGTTGGTGAAATTGAAGTGGCGCACCAAACTGTGACGCTCGATGGAGAAGATGTCAAGGATCACGTGGTTGAGGAGACATTTCAGAAGTCAGAGATGAGAGAAGTTGAGAATGTGAAAGATCAGAACTACAATGCCGCTGCAGACGATGGCGGAGGAAACATAGAACATAAACATAGCTTAAAAGACCAGCCAAATATAAGGTATGTCTGCTATAGCAAGATACATCATCTTCCACTTAGACCCTATTCAGACTCTACACTGTCCTTGCCGTTTTTATTTCGCCCCCGCCCATAGGGGCTTGAAGAAATATATGGGCTGCATGATGCTTCCACGCAGGGCTGAATCCGGCCCGCACACTACTACTGGTAAACCGCTAAGAGGATTTAAGCCTGTCCAGGAACCGCGGTCCATGCTAATAAACCCTATTGGTTTCATTGGGCGACAGGGCTTGAGATGTCATTTCATCTCGATGACGGGTAAAAGTCCCACAAAATTGGAAGCAACGTCTCCTAAATGACCTTGCAGTGTTGACGGGGACGTCAAACTTCAAATCAATCAATCCATTGCCCTTTTTATTAAACACTTAAGCATATATGGGAAAATGCATCTAAGCTTTAATATGTTGTTCCCTATGTCTGTACCGGCCCCGATAGCTCAGTTGGTAGAGTGTCCGCTCTGGGGTACGGGAGGTCACGGGTTCGATCCCGGGCCGCGACATACCAAAGTCGTTAAGAATGGTACTAGCTGCTCCTCGCTTGGCACTCAGATTTACGGGGTAGAGCTAGGACTGGTCGACCCAGTGTCAGGATAATGTGACTGGGTGTGGTATCATGTAATGTGTCTGGGTACATGATACTTCAGTGGGGCAGCACTATAAAAGTGAGCATTGAGCTCCCTGTCTTAACCAGACACCGTCGTGATATGACTGAAAAATTGTTGAAAGCGACGTTAAACCCGAATTCACACACACACCCCATGCCTCTAGGAAAGTCGTGTTTAGCCAAAAGCTTATACTTTTCAGATTTAAAAGTTCAAGTATTGACTACGGATACAATTCATTGAAAATTCCAAAATGGTACCATTTTACTGTTTTTGAGGACAAACTTATTCTGAATAAGCTCGCAAAGAATGCTCGAGAATGCAGGGAGGGCCATTGCACACCCAGACGACGGCATCTGCAGTATTTTAAAGGTTTTTGCGTAGATCAGCGCTTCAAATCTCGCTGATTGTTTTCTTGTATATCGCATTGTTAAGGAAAAGGAGACGTAAATAAAATATCGTTTAACCAAAGTTTTGCCTTAACATGTCGCGATATAGGAGTCCGGTCGTTCGTTCGCCAAGCCATTTCCAAAAGAACTAGAGCTGTCAGTGAAACTGACTAGGGCCCCGGCAGCGCTATCAGAGGAGTAGGAAAATTTGTGGACGGACAGACGGACAGACGGACAGACAGACAGACGGACGGACGGACAGAGTGATTACTATAGGGCACCCACACTTTCAGTGCGGGGCCCTAACTATAAGAGCTTCGATAAAGACACTAGACTGGATTAAACAGGCATCATGAAAACCGATCCAGATCAATATCAGTTCTTATTTTCAAGGGCCTTGCAGACTAGAATAGACGCAGAAATTGCACGACCCGCAGAAAAAGCGACCGACTGAAGTCGGTTGATTTTCTAAGAGTGCCCTAAAATCACCGTGTCATTCTGTCATTCTGTCAGTCTGTCTGTCCGTCCGTAACCCGTTTGTGAAAATTGGTGATAGTGACCTAACCGCTTGGAATATTTAAACAATTTTTGGCATACTGATAGATATTAATGAGATCTAACCAATGAACTTGCGAAATATTACATTCCATTTAGTATAGCCTCACCGAGGCGAAAAATGTGGAAATTTTCGAACCCTGTCGAACTTTAACGGACATCCAGGTAACTTCTGTTGGTTAAAGTTAATACATAGATTTATATAGGAACTTGATAAGTATTGCCCCATAAAATAAAAACTTTTAGGAATATCTTTTCTGTGCAAGCGGCTCGTGATTTTACATTCTTTTTCGAATATCCACATATATTTTTAATGCAATTTTATGAACAAATTTTTAGTCCTTTTTACATATATTTGGAAGCACCCTCTAAATGTATAGAATATATAGTAAAACTATTGAATACAGCGACAAAAGCTGATGAATTTATTTTCATAACGTTTTTGTAAATTGTTTTTTCTTTTCTGTGCCAGCGGGAGTAAAATTGCAAATTTATTGTGAACACATCTATGTAAATTTTGTGAAATAAAAATAAAAATAATTTGGTCCTTTTTGAAAATGAAAAACACTACCTCTTTTTCTATTTCCAGTTTACCTTAGCAATCAGCGGGCAGCGGTTGTCACTACGGTAAACAATAACAAAGGCTATGTAACGCCTTTGGCAATTTGTAATTAATATATCATTATGTAAATTATTCTTTATTCAGTCTTTTCTTTTCTTTCTTTTTTTTTGTTTGTCGACTCGCACCGCTTTTCCTGGGCAGGCTTAGATCCTCTAAGCGGTTTACCCGTGCTCGTGTGACGGTCGGATTCAGCTCTGCGTGGAAGCATCATGCAGCCTATCTATTTCTTCAAGCCCCGAAGGGCGGGTGGGGGTGGGGGGGGGTGGCGAAGTTACATTTTAACACTATCTCTACTTTCATGAATTAGAACAGTGACCTATAAAATACATATAAAGCGGTCCTCAGACTTCATACTGATGCCTCAAAATCGTTTGGATGTCACCTAGGTAACCATGAGGCCTTGGGGGAGATAACCATTTATTTTCTGTGTTGTACGCGTTAGTTCCCTTGATTATCAGCACAGATAGCAGTCATGTCCGTATAAGTCCGGTATGTGTTTCTACTCGGAAACCGTTAGGCCGATTGAAGTCAAATTTCATATGGAGCCTTTATGGGATGGGGGAAACCAAAATTTGCTCATGGGGTCCAGGTCACATGACCAAAATGACCGCCAAGCCATATATGGTCTGTCTGTCTGTCCGTTCGTAACCCGTTTGTGAAAATTGGTGATAGTGACTTAACCGCTTGGAATATTTAAACAATTTTTGGCATATTGATAGATATCAATGAGATCTAACCAATGAACTTGCGAAATATTACATTCCATTTAGTATAGCCTCGCCGAGGCGAAAAATGTGAAAATTTTCGAACTGCTTCTCCTCGGAAACCGTTGGGCCGATTGAAGTCAAATTTTATATCGGAGCCTCTATGGGATGGGGGAAACCAAAATTTGCTCATGGGGTCCAGGTTACATGACCAAAATGGCCGCCAAGCCATATATGGTAAAAAACCCTTCAAAAATAGTCTTCTCCAGAACCACTGGGCAGATTTCCACGAAACTTGATAAATAGCATCTGGGATGTAGGCCCATCATAAATTGCTAAAATGGTGACCCTGGGTTGACCTTGACCTTCTTTGTGCCTTGGTCAACATATGCTTTTGTATTGGAAAAGTGAGAATGCATTTTATCCTGCAAAGGATTCAGAATACAGTACTAAAGTATAAGATATATTTTTGCTCCTTACGATAAGGCGCATGTATTGAGGGAACCGTTTTAGGTCCAGGTCACATGACCAAAATGGCCGTCATACCCATATATGGTAACACTCATTAAGCTAAAAGCATCCGGCGGGTCGTGCACTTCAGCTGAAGCACTGGTTGTAGACCAAAGTCAAATGATCCCACCTGAAAGTCATTCAAGCCAAAGATATCCACCCGTCTTTCAGTATCTGGGAAGAAGGACTTTCATTTGGGATCCTTTTATCTTTGGTTTACAGTTTTAACTCTTATCCTGCTGTTCACAACAACCCTTTTCTTTGCAAACAGTGTAGATCCAGATCAGATGGCTTCTGAAGAAGCCATCTGATCAGGCTCTACACTGTTTGACATTCAATTTATGAATTTGTAGGAATAAATTACTTCAAGTAATCTGATTGGTTCAAAGTCAGAAATGGGTGTGGCTGAATTGAACATTCTGCAAGAGAAGTGTTAATATTGGTTCCAGCTAGCAATGACATGTGATGTTTGCCCTTGCAAGCTGGAATTTATATAGATTTGGAATAGTTCTCTGTTCGCCCGTGGCACTATTTTCACTCGGACCACGAAGTTTGGTCGGTCACTCGATCGACGTAAGCCGGCGTAAGCAGGTAAACAAATGGTTCGGCGTAAATGAGGCACATGCGTGGCATCGGGGCAAGCGAACATAACGATAGACCAATGACCGGCCAATAGAACCGACCAATAGTAAAGTATTGGACGAGTTCACTGAGGTGCTGGTTTAAACTCATCCTATAGCCCAAAATACGTTCTGCAACGGATGGTCAGGTGGTTTTTCTCCGGGTACTCCGGTATTCGCCCACCTCTGATTAACGATCGGCTCGATATGAGTGAAATAATCTTGAAAGGGCCGTTAAACCAAAATCAAAAAAAAAAAAAAAATAGCCCAAAATACATCATAACTCTATATACAGTAGATAAATAATATTCACTTTATTCATGCATATATAGATTGTGGGTACACATTAGAACCGCATCAACCGATTTACGTTTGAAGCAGAAATAAGAAATAATGTCACACAATTTCAAGAAAACAAGTTTTGGATATATGAATTGTAGTACTAAGGGACACTGGTATGATACAGATACTATTTTTGAAGGTACCAAAATAAAGACACCATGGAATATGGGTTACCGAAAGATGTCCCAAAACCAGCCCCTCCTAAGACGAAAAAGAGTGATATTATTCAAGCGACAACGTTTGCTGTGGCAGATAGAATTGTGGATGAGGTAAGGAAAATCTATTTATCCGTTTCAAATGGGGCGCTCACATTAAGACCTGAACCGTACTAGACTGGTCCATACTGTACAGATTTGCGTTTGCACTAGTGGTACCATTTTGATCCCGACAAGTACAGTGCGGTTCAGACATGCATTCATGCTAAATATACCAATTTAGTCTGGGTCAGTCGTCAGATCTGCGTTCAAACTAGACATTTTATACCAACCTTTTCTTCCGGCTCCGTCCAGCGGGGCTTGAAGAAATAGATGGGCTGCATGATGCTTCCACGCAGAGCTGAAGCCAACCACAGACGAGTACTGGTAAACCGCTTTGAGCATCTAAGCCTGCCAAGGCAAAGCAGTGCGAGTCGGACCGTCCATGCGACAGGGCTTGAGATGACATTTCATCTCAGTGTCGGGGAAAAAGTCCCACAAAATTGGAAGCAACGTCTTCAAAATGACCTATACAGTGTTGACGGGGACGTTAAACCTCAAATCAAACAAACGAAACCAACCTGGTCTTATTTGTTTCACACAAGAGGTAGAAGTTGAATGGTGTCTCCAGTGTAAACGTAGATCTGAACCGTAACAGACTGGCCCGCACCAGTCTAGTTCAGACTAGATCGTTATCACTTAACGCAATTTGTATTTGGTCTGGAGTTTACGACCCAGTCAATACTATTAAGGACATATTGGGCCGGTCAGTTTACCTAACCAGACGTTTTTGGCAGACTTTTGTATACATGAGTGGTTAGCGGCCTTGGTAGCTAAGTCCGATACGCGTCTAGCTAGTGATTAGGAGGTCGGAAACCTGCTGGGGTCTGCATTCTTTCATGGAGATGGATCATGGAATCTTTTCTATGGTCATTCTCTTCCTTCCGCCTTCCGCTGATTAAAAAACAGGCAGATGTCATTTTCTGGTGAAACTGTTTGCACTGTACTGGTTGACCGCTTATGTACCAAACTCGGTGCAGATATTGCTTAAGGACTAGAGATGTGCATTTTGATCTGACCCCCTGGGGTCGTGGGGTGACATCAAAGGTTAGATTTAGAAAAAGCGGGTATGTGTGATGGTGCACTATCGACTTGCTCAAGTTTTTCTTATGTCTGCGCAAAACAGCAGCACTGTTTGGATGAAAAAAACACCTTATCTGGAGTTTTGCAAAGTGGTTTGAGCGTCAATGCATATAAACTCTATTACGGGCCTCCGTGGCCTAATGGATAAGAGCGCTGACTCTTAGTCATTAGGTCTGTCACCGCCGTGGGTTCGAGCCTCGCTCGGGTCACGTGTGAGACGCCAAGTTCTGGAACGGAAGGTCAGGTGGTTTTTCTCCGGGTACTCCGGTTTTCGCCAACCTATGATTAACGATCGGCTCGATATGAGTGAAATAATCTTGAAAGGGCCGTAAAACGCAAACAAAAAAAAAATATAAACTCTATTGGTTCCATTGGGCGACAGGGATTCAGATGTCATTACACCTCAGTGTTAGGTAAACATCTCACAAAATTGGAAGCATCGTCTCCGAAATGATCTTACTGGTGTTGACGGGGACGTTAAATCTCACATCAAATAAATAAAATTCGCCAGAAACTGACGACTGCTCCTCCAGAATCAGCAGAAGACGGAGAATGATAATAAAAAAATATATTTCATGGTCCTTCTCCACAAAACAATGTTGCCGGTATCGAGCCTTGCGACAACCTTTTCATCAGTGAGACGGGAATTAGCTTGAGCTACCCAAAATAGAAGTGGAGTCAATGATCAGGAATCGATACAATTAACCCACAGCTCCCATCAGAGACACCAAAGGGAAAGAAACACAAACATGAAACAACTAGACCTTAATGGAAACATCAATACCGGAAAGCCAAAAGGACAGTTACTTTCCCACAAAATGGCCAATAGGCTATCCAAAATAAAACAATATAAGCGACATAAACACTCAAAGACAAACCATAAGAACAATAAACCGCGACAGAAGAACCGCCTTGGAACCGTCAGCGGAAACGCATTCCACTGGGCGGGTGGGGGGGGGGGGGGTGCTTAAATCGATTTTACGTGGCCACAATCCTCGCCCTTACTTACGTCGCGATTAACACAAATAATTTGTTCAGTCCGCATGAAGGCCTCCTAACTCATCAGTGCAAGACAGCGGTACGGTATAGATGTTTGTTCACACTGAATCTACTAATTAGTCTGAAAGTCTTATGCAGTTCCGATCTGAGTGATCACCAGAGGTACAAAGTAGAAGTAAAACAAAGATCAGGAATCGATACAATTAACTTACTCCACCCATCAAAGACACCAAGGGGAAAGAAACACAAACATTAAGCGACCAGACCATAATGGAAACCTAAACAAAGGAAGGCCAAAAGGACAGTTACTTTCCCACAAAATGGCCATATGGCTATCCAAAATAAAAAGACACAAGTGATACACACAGTAAGTAACAAACAACAACATAAATAAACCGCCACAGAAGAACCGCCTTGGAACGGTCAGTGGAAAGATTTCCACTGGGGGGCTTAAATCGATTTTACGTGGCCACAATCCTCGCCCTTACTACCGTCGCGATTTAAGACAAATAATTTGTTCAGTCCGCATGAAGGCCTCCTAACATATCAGTGCAACATCTCCGTAAACACAAAAATCAAAGAACCACAGAGGTGAGACAACGGTGAGGACTCGACAGCAAGAAACCACTGAAATGCTGGAGCAAAAGAAAACCAACAGTTAGACTCCGATGGGCCCAACCAGAGACAGAGCATCAGGCACCAACCAACATTACCAAGAATTAGATCTCTCTGATTCTCAATAAGCCTTTACGTTGGAGCCGTCATAGAATCTGAGGGCTGACCCACTGGCGTACAATTAAAGAGGGAAGCAAAGTTGCCAACCTTGTTTTGTTTGTTTGTTTGATTTGAGGTTTAATGTCCCCGTCAACACTGTAAAGGTCATTTTGGAGACATTGCTTCCAATTTTGTGGGACTTTTACCCGACATTGAGATGAAATGACATCTCAAGCCCTGGCGCCCAATGAAACCAATAGGGTTTATTAGCATGGACGGTCCGCCTCGCACCGCGGTTCCTGGACAGGCTTAGATCCTCTAAACGGTTTACCAGTACTAGTGTGCGGGCCAGAATCAGCTCTGCGTGGAAGCATCATGCAGCCCATATATTTCTTCAAGCCCCTATGGGCGGGGGCCTATTGCCAACCTTGATTGGGTTAACTACAATGCATGCAGTCTGTCGTATAACATCCATGTTGTACCCAATCTTTTTGTATCGAAAAATGATTTTACGAAATTGGGTGCTGAAGTCATTGCGGTTATATATTTTTCTGAATATATATACTAAGTCACCATAAAATTCGGGTTCCGATAGACCTTGTTGCAGAAGAGATTTAAGCCCAATATTGAATTTTGAAATTAAATCAGAATGGCGTCTATAAAATTTTGAAAAAGGCTTTTAATTATTTGGACCCCATTTTGATTTATATCAGTCTTTGAATCGATCGCCTATTCGAAACTCGCAAAATTGCATTGTGTTTCCTCTGGCTTTCTTTGCCGGATCATTACAGGGTCACTGATGAGGCTTTATTAGCCGAAACTACGTAGTATGATCCATCTTCTTTCTTATGAATGTTTTCATTGCTCTTAAAGGAACTCATTTTTGATTTTTATTTGCCTTCACTGCAGCTGGTGTTGTGCCGTGTGGCGGCTGTAAAACGTCTCCCCGTACATCAACCATTGTGCAGTTTATATTTTACTTTTGGTCCTTTGAGATCAGCGTTAATATTCTGAGAAATCAGAAATAAATTATTGGTTTAGATTCATATTATAGACAGGTTTTTAATTATTTGGACCCCATTTTGATTTATATCAGTCTTTGAATCGACCGCCTATTCGAAACTCGCAAAATTGCAGTGTGTTTCCTCTGGCTTTCTTTGCCGGATCATTACAGGGTCACTGATGAGGCTTTATTAGCCGAAACTACGTAGTATGATCCATCTTCTTTCTTATGAATGTTTTCATTGCTCTTAAAGGAACTCATTTTTGATTTTTATTTGCCTTCACTGCAGCTGGTGTTGTGCCGTGTGGCGGCCGTAAAACGTCTCCCCGTACATCAACCATAGTGCAGTTTATATTTTACTTTTGGTCCTTTGAGATCAGCGTGAATGTTCTGAGAAATCAGAAATAAATTATTGGTTTAGATTCATATTCTAGACAGGTTTTTAGTTATTTGGACCTCATTTTGATTTATATCAGTCTTTGAATCGACCGCCTATTCGAAACTCGCAAAATTGCAGTGTGTTTCCTCTGGCTTTCTTTGCCGGATCATTACAGGGTCACTGATGAGGCTTTATTAGCCGAAACTACGTAGTATGATCCATCTTCTTTCTTATGAATGTTTTCATTGCTCTTGAAGGAACTCATTTTTGATTTTTATTTGCCTTCACTGCAGCTGGTGTTGTGCCGTGTGGCGGCCGTAAAACGTCTCCCCGTACATCAACCATAGTGCAGTTTATATTTTACTTTTGGTCCTTTGAGATCAGCGTGAATATTCTGAGAAATCAGAAATAAATTATTGGTTTAGATTCATATTCTAGACAGGTTTTTAATTATTTGGACCTCATTTTGATTTATGTCAGTCTTTGAATCGACCGCCTATTCGAAACTCGCAAAATTGCAGTGTGTTTCCTCTGTCTTTCTTTGCCGGATCATTACAGGGTCACTGATGAGGCTTTATTAGCCGAAACTACGTAGTATGATCCATCTTCTTTCTTATGAATGTTTTCATTGCTCTTAAAGGAACTCATTTTTGATTTTTATTTGCCTTCACTGCAGCTGGTGTTGTGCCGTGTGGCGGCCGTAAAACGTCTCCCCGTACATCAACCATAGTGCAGTTTATATTTTACTTTTGGTCCTTTGAGATCAGCGTGAATGTTCTGAGAAATCAGAAATAAATTATTGGTTTAGATTCATATTCTAGACAGGTTTTTTATTATTTGGACCCCATTTGGATTTATATCAGTCTTTGAATCGACCGCCTATTCGAAACTCGCAAAATTGCAGTGTGTTTCCTCTGGCTTTCTTTGCCGGATCATTACAGGGTCACTGATGAGGCTTTATTAGCCGAAACTACGTAGTATGACCCATCTTCTTTCTTATGAATGTTTTCATTGCTCTTGAAGGAACTCATTTTTGATTTTTATTTGCCTTCACTGCAGCTGGTGTTGTGCCGTGTGGCGTCCGTAAAACGTCTCCCCGTACATCAACCATAGTGCAGTTTATATTTTACTTTTGGTCCTTTGAGATCAGCGTGAATATTCTGAGAACTCAGAAATAAATTATTGGTTTAGATTCATATTCTAGATAGGTTTTTAATTATTTGGACCCCATTTTGATTTATATCAGTCTTTGAATCGACCGCCTATTCGAAACTCGCAAAATTGCAGTGTGTTTCCTCTGGCTTTCTTTGCCGGATCATTACAGGGTCACTGATGAGGCTTTATTAGCCGAAACTACGTAGTATGATCCATCTTCCTTCTTATGAATGTTTTCATTGCTCGTAAAGGAACTCATTTTTGATTTTTATTTGCGTAGTTTATGGTACCGGTAACCCTGATTAAGGAGTTTAGCCGTTAATTATTTATTACGAGTGTTGAAGTCAGTTACATGACTACACACTCTAGCAAATCGAATTAATTGCGAAATATAAACGCCATAGGATGGCGCACGAGGAACATCACCATCCAAAAAAGGAAAATTTACAATCTCAAAATCAATGTCATCGCGTTTATCATAAATTTTGCACGAAACAAACCCATCTACAATAGATAGATGTAAATCCAAAAACGGGGCCTCGGTATCAGAAGAATTTGCTTTATTTAACTGAAGTTCTGGGGGGGGGGGGGTAAATCTGACTGATCAAACCATCGAAATAGGTATTATCAATATTTAATAAATCATCTAAATATCTAGAAGTGGAGCTAAAAGCTTCAATAATTTCAGATTGGTTATCAATGAAAAGCGACAAACGAAGTCTCTTTCATAACAATACAAGAACAGATCGGCCACAAGAGGTGCGCAATTCGTACCCATCGGAATACCCACAATTTGTCTAAATAACTTAGTACCGAATCTAATATAAATATTGTCAAGTAGAAAGGTGAGGGCATCACACACTTTCTGACATGACAAAAGTGTATAATTCTTATGCTCTTTAGAAGTGAAAAATGCATTTCTGACATTACATGCAAGATAGAGAGAATCTTCTCTGTGAAAAGCCCATTCAATTAAATCATTAAGCTTTTCTTTTATAAGATTATGTAGTGTAAAGAGTGGAAAAATCGTAAGTAGACTGACTTGAAGCACGAAAATGTCTGGATTTCAATTTATTTAAAACCTCATTCGAATTTTTTATAGACCAAAACAGATTTCTTCCTGATCTTTCAAAGACTTTATCACAATATTTAATCACATGCGTTTTAATAGCAGTAAGACAGGAAGTTAATAATTTAGAAAGTTCAGTGGTAGAGCAAGAGCTAGAATTGGCAATAAACCGTGCTTTGTAAGGTCTTTTATGAAGTTTTGGTAACCAGTATAGCGTACGAAGCTTGTCTTGGCCTTCGGTAACACACACAGCAAACTTGGTGGCTGAATGACAAACATGTTTATCTACTATAGCTCTCTCTTCAGACAAATCTGGTCTGAACAAGGTTAAGAGTTGCTTTCCCACTAAAGGTACAACTAAGTCATTGTTAGACGTCAAAAAATAAGGAATCCACCATCTTTCTGAGCTTCAGCACTTCTTTTACATGTAAAATACGATTAACGAATCAAAACCATATCAATACCCTATCTCCACAATGAATAGCTGCCTTTTTGACAACTAAGTATTTCTCTCCGACATTACCGACAGCGGCCGTCACGGCCTTGTAGGCCCGCCCGTCTTTAAAAAGTGACTGTGTGAATACGTAAGTTCCTTATCGACATAAAGCGTGTTCTATTCGACTTTATTTCAGCAAAATGCCAAGCAGTGTGGGTATTTTGCAGTATGTTCGTTGCTGTTCAGTTACACCGTTGCCTTTCGTCCAGTATCAAATACTATGCCATTACTAATCACGAAACGCGTATATGCACGGAAACTGTATCTTTGTGCTATCGACTGCACGTTCATACACGTGCAATAAGATCGTGCAAGACAGCAGTCTGATTCAAGCAAGACTGATACCACCCACTTATACGGCTATAGTGTTATGCGACATTGCACAAATGGCATGTTCTCGATGGGAAAAGCATAGCCACTGCAAGAGTCTTCGAAGCTTCATTTTGGAAAGGCATATATCCTATATATTTATCAGAAGTATCAATTCTAAAGCGAGACATTAAGTTTTGCAATGGAATGTTAGGTTAATTTTCCCTGTGTTCTCCAGTTTTTACCCATATTTGATTGAATAATGTAGGAAACGTAAAAACAGCCACGATTCGTTTTGTTATACCCGTTCGTTGTTATACCTGTTTGTGTGTACCTAATTTCACATCTGAGTTTCTGAACTGGGACTTTACATTTTCAATTTGCACACGTCCTTTCCGGTAAATAGTGGTTTAGTCAAAATCATTTAACCCATTTTGTATCAGATGGTAATCTTCCTCCTTCTATGTAGCAGTAGTCCATTTCACAATTTAGGGTTTTCGGGTTGTTTTCTTCAAAATTAATTTGGGAAATGGCTGTACTTTGTGCAAACAATGCTGCGTTCTGCGGCGTCTGATCTGGGCCTATACTGTTTGTCACTTACTTGTTTGGGGTTTCTGGTACAAAAAGGGTTTAAGAATGACCAACAGTGTAATTGGAGTTTAGCGGCCCATATTTTAGGTTATTTTTGAGCCGGTCAGTTTACCTGTCCACACTTTCCTGGGAAGGGTTAACCAGTACAGTGCACATTCTTTCGCCAGAAACTGACAACTGCCCTCCTTCAGTCAGCATGACGGAGAGAATTACCGTAGAAACGATTTAATGACCAATCTCCACGAAAGAATGTTGCCGACCCCGTAGGTATCGAACCCGCGTCCTCCTGATCATCAGTCAGACGCGCATCCGACTGAGCTTCCGAGGCCGGCGACAAACAGTGTATATCCTGATAAGATTGTTCGTTATTAGCCATGTCACCTGGATAAGCAAAGTTTGCATTATTTTCTGTTCCGGTCTGAGGGGTTGGAAGGGTTAACAAGTACAAATACTCCTCCTTTCAGGCACCAGATGCAGCTTCTCAGTCTGTGCCTAAACTGTCAAGGTATCTGTCGGGAGAACTCAAAAAGGGAGACGTTACCGAAGACAAAGTGAGGGATCCGGCTGAAGGCAAGAATGTCCCACTCCCTAAACCTTCAAAATCGAAGAAAAAAGATATTGTAAAGGATACTGGGCGATTTAAAAACACAGATGAAAATGCTAAAAACGTAGGTACTTTTTCCAATATCACAACTCTTTCACTCTTGAGCTTCTGAAGTGAACATCTATCTATGACCTTGGGCTAACCTAGTCCTGACCTTTACAGTGTTGACGGGGACGTTAAACCTCAAGTCAAACAAACAAACTAGTACTGACAACATATATTTAAGGCCGCCAATGAAGACATTTTAAGTAAGTACATCAGGGCCGTACGCAGACGGGTTGAGGATTCGATTTTCAGGTATTTTGCGGAGGGTGAAAAACAGTATGAATCTGAAATAATTTCCAAAAGATTGGAGGGGGCTGCGTTTGCACCCTCCCCGCTCTGTTGAACAAAATCCAAGTACTACCCTAAGACGTGCTCGTTTGTTTGATTTAAGGTCTAACGTCCCCGTCAACACTGTATAGGTCATTTGGAGACTTTACTTCTAATGTTACGGGACTTTCGGCTCTGCGTGGAAGCATCATGCAGCCAATCTATTTATTCAAGCCCCGGTGGGCGGGGGCGGGTGAACTGTGCTCGTACACTTGGGCATTGGCAAACAGAATCTACATAATCAGACGCCACATAACGCGATGTCTGATCAGCTCTACTGTGCTTGCTTAAGTTAAACGAACAATTCGATTCACAGCTCAGGACTATTTTCCCAACCAAACTCAGAGACGATCGACCCACCAGTACTCTTACTGCTTTGGTTTTTAATTTTTTGGAGCCTTTTGACCATTTCATAACGAAAACACGCTTATATAATTTAGACCTCATTGAATCCAACTTTATACTGTAAAACTGGGGTTTACAAGTTAGACTAAACCTCATTTTAGCTCGCCTTACGAAATTAAGGGGAAGCTATTGCCACACTACCGGGCGTCCGTCGCCGGCGTCGGCATCGGCGTCAGCGTCCGCATTTGGTTAAAGTTTACCTGCAAGCTCTTATATGTGATGTTTTACATGTTTATTTTGGATATATAATTAACAATTGGTAAAAACAATATTTAACATTATCATTTTACAGGTTTTTTGGTTTGAATTGGACTTTTTTAGAAGTAAATATTTTCCTCTGTATTACCCCCCTTATTTCCCTTTGTTAAAGTTTACCTGCAAGCTGCGTGAGTTCAAATCCGGGGGGTGGAATGTTTTTTTTTCTCTTCTTTTTTTCTTTTTTCTTTTCTTCTTTTTAAAACATAGGCTCAAGGTCAAGGTCACTGTGGCTTTTAGAAAAACATTGTAATCGCTCTGGAGCCTTCATTTATTGATGGATTTTAATATAACTGGTATAATGATATCTCGAGTGACTTTGACTTTCAGGGTTCGGGGCTTAAGGTCAAGGTCACTACTTTCATGGTCACGGGGTCAAGGTCACTGTAGCTATTTTTTAAAAAAAACATTGTCATCACTCTTGCACCTTAATTTATTGGTGTATTTTAATATAACTTCACACAAATGTTGGGTATGATGATATCTCTAGTAAGTTCGACTTTCAGGTTCCGGGGCTGAAGTTAAAGGTCAGTGTGTCTGTTTGAGAAAAAAAACTTTGTGATCCCTCTAGTGCCTACATTTATGGATGTATTTTAATATAACTTCACACAAATTTTGGGTATGATAATATCTCGAGCGGGTTTGACTTTCAGGGTCTGGGGCTGAAGGTCAAGGTCGCTGTGGTTATATTTAGAAAAACATTTTCATCGTTCTTGCACATTTATTTATGGATGGATTTTAATATAACTTCACACAAATGTTGTGTATGATGATATCTCGAGTGAGTTCAACTTTCAGGGTCTGGGGTCAAGGTCACTATGGCTTTTTCAGAAAAAAAATAGCGATTGCTCTAGTGCCTACATTTATGGATGGAGTTTAATATAACTTTAAACAAATGTTGGCAATGATGGTATCTTGAGTGAGTTCGACTTTCAGTTTCTTGGGCTGAAGGCCAAGGTCACTAAGACTGTTTTTAGAAAAAAACTTTGTCATTGCTCTTGCGCCTACATTTGTTGACAGATTTTAATATAACTTGACACGAAAGTTTGGTATGATGATATCTTGATTGACTTTTAATTTCCGGGGTTAGGGGCTGAAGGTCAAGGTCACTGTGCCTATTTTTTAGGAAAACTTGATCATTGCTCTAGTGTCAACATTTATTGATGGATTTAAAGATAACTTCATTCAAATGTTGGGTATGATAATAGCTCGAGTCAATTCAACTTTCAGGGTCTGGGGCTCAAAGTCAAGGTCACTGTGGCTATTTTTAGAAAATCTTTGTCATCATTCTTAAGAACCTACATTTATTGATGGGTATAATGTTATTTTACACAAATGCTAGGCTATGCTTTTTTAATTTGTCTTGTGCAAGGGATTTGTATCGTCTGTGATGCCTTGTTTGTGAATTTTTTCTTATCAAATATAGATTTCTTTTTCATTTTTTTTACAGTGGAAAGGCTTGAAAACAGGATGATTAGGGGTACTTTTTGGTTCTCTTTCATTTGCTGTATTCTGTTGGGCTGTTTTACAGAAGAAAAATTTTGATAACTTGCCCTCATCCATCTTAGGCCGCCCCCAACTCTTGTTCTTATTTCTGCGCTAAAATGTACCTACAATCTATATTTTGAGCAGAAATTTGAAAAATGTCACAATTTTTTCAGCTTAACATGTTCGTTTTTTTCGGCGGTAAAGTTTACAACACATTTGTCTTCGGTTTAGCTAAAATGGTTTTAGCTCATATATGACAATGGAATGTTCCACCTGAAAAGTTAAGAGTGGTCCATTTCCAATTATAGGGTTGTCAGGTGTGTTTTTGTTGGTGGCGAATTTTACAAAATTAACTTCTTTCAGCAAGCAGTGTAGACAAAGACCAGACGCCGCATCTGATCTGGGTCTGTACTGTTTGCCAATGTACCAGAAAAGGGCCCTTAGGTTTTGTTTGTTTGATTTGAGGTTTAACGTCCCTGTCAACACTGTAAAGGTCATTTTGGAGACGTTGCTTCCAATTTTGTCTTTTACCTGACATTGAGATTAAATGACATCTCAAGCCCTGGCGCCCAATGAAACCAATAGGGTTTATTAGCATGGACGGTCCTCCTCGCACCGCGGTTCCTGGACAGGCTTAGATCCTCTAAGCGGTTTACCCGTACTAGTGTGCGGGCCGGATTCAGCTCTGCGTGGAAGCATCATGCAGCCCATATATTTCTTCAAGCCCCTATGGGCGGGGGCTTAAAGGGTCCTTAGGTATATATGGGTTAACGACAAATCATTAAAATAGCAGTGTATTGCAGATCCTGTCCCTGTGTCCATACGGTATGCATAGGTTTCTGTCTACAAGGTTGAAAGTTATCATTGTAGGTTTATTAGGAAACGCACCTGCTTACAAATTCCACAGGAACAGTTTTGTCGGACTGTAAACGGTGTTGTATTGCATATACCGTCTCTCTTTACCATTTCGCCAGCTGGATATATATGTTCTAGAAAAGGGTTATCCTTTGGGAGCAATGAATTCACCACAGAACTGAAAGGTGCGGAGTGTTCATGCTTTCTTAGCCAGACTGAAATACTGTGTCAAATGCTTCCACTATTCTCCACCATCCCTACAAGTGTCACTTTTAAGGAAACAGAAACTGTGTTTTGTTTGAGCTTGGACTTGCCCTTTTTCCTCACCTTGCATATTGTAAGTGTTTTTTTTTTTTTTTTTTTTTTTTTTAGGGGTGGGGTATTACAGTGACACTAACTTGGCATACTTTTTAAAAGTGGCAATATGTTCTATAAGAGGGCTATATTTTGGAATAAAGAAAGGATTATTATGCAGCACTTAACTTTGAGTCAGTCAATGTTTAATTACAGTAAAATTCCTATATTAATACCACCTTTAAGACTGTTCAAATGTGGTCTTTGAACAGTCCTAAAGGTGGTCTCTGACCAGAGGACACTGTATGCAGAAAAGACAAAGAAAGAATAACTGCAATCTACTAAATAAGCTTTTTAAAGCAGACTTAGTCTTAATTGTAGGTGGTCTTAAATAGAGGAATTTTACTGCAATTTTTTCTCCTGTAGAACTACTCAACCTAATATATTACTATTTCAGACCCCGGAATCTGTGCGTCTGTCTGTACAGAAATTGGCTGATCATCTCTGCAGTGGTGCAACCAGCGAGCTTGAGAAGGTCAGAGCTTTCTACTACTGGATATGTCATAATATCAGGTATATATTGCACGAGATTGTCTTTTGTTCACATATTAATCATCGTCCTGCTGAAAAATGCTACACCCATTTCTGAGTAGCAGCCAGTCAAATTACTTTGCATTTGTTCTGATCGGATTCGCAAACTGAATGTCAGACGGTCTAGATCCTGATCTGATCTGGAGATACACTGTTTGAAAAGTTAGGGTAATCATGGTTCAACAGGACAAATTTTAACCCTTTAGCTGCTTAATATACTGAACAGCAAAAATAACGCAACACTTTTTGATATTTAATAAGTTGTTTGCTTCAATGAAATTTGATTAAAAATTAGGGCTGAACATCATTACGAAAACACACCTATACAAATAGTTGTCAAATACATTGTCACCTTTATCGCCGAAAAAATGAAAATTTTATGATAAAAAATTGTGATATTTTTCTTATTTATTGTCTTATTTCTGCTCAAAATATAGATTGTGGGCACTCGTTAGAACCGCCTCATCGAGGCGGTTCTATCGAGTACCCACAATCTATATTTTAGAGCAGAAAAAAGAAGATGAGGCGGTTCTAACGAGTTCCCACAATCTATATTTTGAGCAGAAATAAGAAACTTAAGGTATGCCCCCGGACACCCCAGTTTTACTATATAAAAGTGGGGTTCAAGGGGGTCAAAATTATTTAGGCGTGTTTTCGTGATGTGATGACTGGGCGTATCCTGACACGCTTACATACACTTGTACTGAAAAACCAAGCATGTGCGACGCTGAATGATCAAACAGGGTAAACCCGTTTTTGCGCCAGTATTCTGTGCAATTAGCGCATAAGAAAGTCTGCGCGGGTCATTTTACACACTCCATGTACTCAGTAAAAGAAAACAACAACAAAAAACATCAAACACACATCGTAAAAGAAAAAGAACACTACGCTATGCCAAGATTGTCTCTGGAGCAACGCATGAGGGCGATGGGAATGATTTACACTGATATGACGTCACGGGCATTGGCATGTGTATTTGGAAGTTACCCTTCAACCAACGTACACATCAGCAGACAGGCAACATCAGAGATTGATCAGGAAGGAGGTGACGGAGAGGAGAGTTACCACTGCTCAACAGGACTGGTAATTACTCCCCTTTATGCCCCTTACATTCACACAAATCAAAGCCATAGCATTATATCCATGCAGGTATTGCTTCCGTGTACCAGAGATGCACTGAGTGTGTGAATACTGTGGATTTCTTTGCGACTTTTGAAAAACAGGGTGGCAATGTTTGATTAGGCGTTGCACACGACAGGGTGGGTGCCTTGAGCGTGTTAATCAATATTCCATTTTGATGATGAATCGTTAACCTAAAGTTTGTGCAATGTATTATGAAATTGTTTTCTACCAGGGTTAAAATATATTAATTAATTCAAGTGTTGCGTTATTTTTGCTGTTCAGTATATTTAAATATGCCGAACCCACTACTGATTATCGACCAATTAGATTACTTGATGTCAATTTTGTGCAACAAATTAATAAACTGAATGTCAAACAATGAAAATCCTGTTCAAATGTCTTCAGAAGCTCTCTGATCTGTACATCGTTTGAAAGTTAAGACATATCCGGGTTCAGCAGGACAGTAGTTAATATTGTGTCTCTGATATAGATGGTGTGACCATAAATAATAGCTTTGTGGAAATCAGTCGTGATTAAAGGGTATGATCTCTATGCATGGTAGTCTAAACCTTCCATTTATATCCAACCCTTATAATAAGTTGGGGTATCAGCAAACACGTCATACCTAGATCAGTCACAGCACAATGCGGCGTCTTATGACTCAACACTTCTGCATTGGAATAGATAATTGGTGAAGAAAAGGGTCATGTTAGTGACCAAGCATCGTGCGCTAGTTATGAGCTTGTTGTTTATACAAAACTGAAACAGCTAGCTCGAGCCACTAAACGAAGAGAAATAGCTATTCTAATGTACATGCGTATGTAACGCCACATTTGATTGGAGAGGTCCCCGCTCATCGGGGCTTGAAGAAATATATGGGCTGCACGATGCTTCCACGCAGAGCTGAAACCGACCCGCACACGAGTACTGGTAAACCGCTTAGAGTATCTTATCCTGACAAGGCAAAGCGGTGCGAGTCGGCCCGTCCATGCTTATAAACCCTATTGGTTCCATTTGGCGGCAGGACTTGAGATGTCATTTCATCTCAATGTCGGGTAAAAGTCCCACAAAATTGGAAGCAACGTCTCCAAAATGACCTTTACAATGTTGACAGGGACGTTAAACCTCAAATCAAACAAACAAAACATTTGATTGGATAACGTAAAAAAATTGCGTCCGTATAACCTGCGATATACTGTCGGAAACCCGACGTCGTGATATAACGTCGCTTTTGATTGGGTAGCAATTGGTTTTACGAAGCTTACAGCGCTTGTCGCTTTGAGCAAAATCGTACAATTTAAAACCAAAAAAAATAAATAAATAAATAAATAAAATAAAATAAGTGCCTTAGAATGGAAATAACTGTATTGAGAATTGTCATTTGGGGACGTAGGTCGTCGATTTGACGGTCGCAAATTCCGTTTCACGGCGCCGCTGATGCGTCGCCGTAAAATGAAATTTCCGACCGAAAAAACGCCGATTTACCTCCCCAAATGACAATTTTGAAAACAGTTATCCCCTTAGTACTTGAAGGTGCACAAAAAACATAGCACATACGGTAAATCCAATAAACATATAGGAAATTGCAGAGGAACGAACGATCAGGTTGGTGGCGTTTAACACTCGACTATCACCGAGTTAAATAAGGGCACATAACTGTCACAGCTGTTGAGATTTTTTATCTTCGACTTTTGTCCCTTTCCCCAGTCGTATGTGCGTCTAACTCGTGATCAAGAGAACACCGGTTCGATTCCTGCCGTAGTCGGCATCATTCTTTCGTGGAGATTGATCATGATATCTTTTCTACTGTCATTCTCTACCTTCCGCTGGTTCAAGAAGGGCAGTTTTCAGTTTCTGGCGAGAGAATGGTTATGGTTAACCGCTTACGTATAAGCCTGCCCAGGACAAGTGTGGATAGGATAACTGACCAGATCAAAAATGACCTAAATAGTGTTGACTTGGCCGTTAAACTCCAAATACAAACAGACAAAAAATGTCGCTTTTACCCAAAGACAAGACAGGAATGAAACGTGGTGAGGACAGTTAACTTGTAAAGGAGTAAGAAACGTACGTTTCAGCATTAAATACAGACAATATATGAGCCGCGCCAAGCGAATTTGGGTCTTCGAGCATTCCGTCAGGACAGCTTTTAACTGCGCATGCCCAGCCATGCAGAGGGGCCCAGGATATGGCTTTCTGTCTGAAGGTTCCTCTTGATTCACTGCTTGTATGAGCGAGCAGCGAAGGTTCTGGCGAGACTGCGCGGATGCGCAGGCTCGCCTGAACCTGCGCTGCTCGCATAGGCGATAAGTACCAAAATCGCTTGACGGGGCCCATATGAAAAATGAATACCAGAAGTAACTTGATTCCTATGTTTGACAGTCATGGAAATAACGGATAAAGGTATGGTAAAGAGGTTGTTCTCATTTTTCTTGATCATTTCTTGTTATAAACAGATTAATATTTTTAAAATTTCTTTTTCTGTGAAAAGGATAGAAGATCAGTTAAGGTATCATGTCACGCTTGGTAGATTTATTTTACACAACAGCTTTTTTGCAAAATTATTTTTCGTGTCGATGTCTGATGTGTGGTTGTATTGAAGTTATGTCTCTTGTATGTTCTTCTCCTGCGATTCCAAAATATGAAATGTTGTTCCAGTTCTTTTTAGCTTACCTGCAACGTAGTGACAAGGTAAGCTTTTGTGATCACTTGTTGTCCGTCGTCCTAGCGCCCGTCCGTAAACCATTTCTTCAAACGACATCTCCTAAACCACTGATCGAATTTTGACCATGCTTCACAGTTATGATCCTTAGGTGGAACCTTTTCAAAATTGTTCAAATGGTTCTGATCCATTGCACATCCAGGTCACAGGAGCAAAAAAACACTTTTTTAAACTAAAACTTAAAAAATCTTCTTCTCTGAAACCGCAAGGCCCAGGTCTTCGATATTTGGTGTGTAGCTTCATCCAGTGGAACTTTACCAATATTGTTTAAATTATAGCCATTGGAACAAAAATGCCCCCGCCCCGGGGTCGTTTGGTTTTACATAGACTTACATAGGGAAAACCTTAAAAAATCTTCCTGTCTGAAACCATAAGGGATGGGTGTTTGGTATTTGGTGTGAAGCTTCGTCTTGTGGACCTCTATCAAGATTGTTACAATTACAGCCATTGGGTGAAAAATTACCCCCCGCCCCGGGACCCTTTGGTTTTACACAGACTTATATAGGGAAAACCTTGGAAAATCTTCTTGAAACCAGAAGGCCAAGGTGTAAGATATTGGTATGAAGCTTCGTCTTGTGGACCTCTATCAAGATTGTTCAAATTATAGCCCAGGGGCCAAAAATGCCCCCGCCCCGGGGCCCTTTAGTTTTACATAGACTTATATAGGAATAATCTTACAAAACTCTTCTTCTCTGAAAAAGCCATCCCCAGGTCTTTGGTATTTGGTGTGTAGCTTCATCTTGTGGCCCTCTACCAAGATTATTCAAATTATAGCCCAGGGGCCAAAACTGCTCCGCCCCGGGCCCTTTGGTTCTCATAGACTTACATTGGGAAAACCGTTAAAAATCTTCTTGTCTGAAACCAGAAGACTCAGGTGTTTGGTATTTGGTATGAAACTTCGTCTTGCAGAGCTCAATCAAGGTTTTCAAATTATAGCAATGGGGCCAAAAAGGCCCCCTGCCACAGGGTCCTTTGGTTTTACATTGACTTCGGGTAAACTTTTAAAAAGCTTCTTGTCTAAAACCAGAAGGCCTAGGTGTTTGATATTTGGCATGAAGCTGCGTCTAGTGGACCTCTATCAAGATTGTTCAAATTATGGCCCTGGGACTAAAAGTGCTCCCGCCCTGGAGGCCACTGGTTTTACATAGACTTGTATATGGAAAATCTTCAAAAATATTCTTTTTTAAACCAGAAGGCTCAGATTTTTTATATTTGGTATGGGGCTTCACCTTGTGCACCTTTATCAAGATTGCTCAAATTATAGCCCTGGGGCAAAATTTACATAGACTTATGTTGGAAAATATTTAAATAACTTGTCGTCTGAAATCAGAAGGCCAAAGTTTTTGATATTCGGAATGAAGCTTCCCCTAGTTGTCCTCTACCGAGATTTTATCCAAATTATAACCCCATGGGGTCAAAAATGTACCTGCCCGCAGCCCAATGGCTTCATATAGGGTTAAGGCTGAGCTGGTTTATATCTGTCTGGTGCACTAGGACCTGAGCCTCTATGTCCACAATGTGCCTATGTACAAGTCAGCTCTGTATTGTCAAGGGGAACCACTGACCCATAACCCAACCCTTCCTTTTGTCACCATGTGACATTATTAGTCAGACTGAGCCGCTTTATCTCCTACTGTTGCACTAAGAACCTTACTATCAATGCCCACAATGTGTCCAGATAGTGACATACAAGTCAGCTCTAAATTGTCAAAGGGAACCGCGGACTCATATGTCTAGCATCTTATGCCAGTTCTTGCCCCCCATACACACACACACACACATTTCCACCCAAATCCCCCACCCTTGTCACAGCGAGGCATTGTAAGTTTGACTGAGCAAATTTATCTCTATGCACTTGGACCTGACCCTCAATGTTCAGAAGGTGCCAAGATAGTGACACACAAGTCAGCTCTGTAGAAAAGAACTTTTAAAAGACTCCATCCTGAGAAAGAAAACAATTAAGAAGGAAAGTTCCAGGGTGACCCTCTGACAAAATTGCTCAATATAGTTTCGCTCCACTGAACATAATAATCACCAAAAGTAAACAATAAACACGCTTTAAAATGACTTCTACTGCTAAATAGGTAAACAGATTTTGAAATAACTTCACAGAAATGTTCATTGGGTCACTCTCAACCAAAATGGCTCAAACCATCCCCTCCAACTTATATTACCTATCGCTTTATCTTACAATAAGGTTCAGGTGAGCGATCCTGGGCCACTATGGCCTTCTTTTTAGCTCACCTGTCACGTAATGACGAGGTGAGCTTTTGGGATCAATTTTGTCCGTCGTAAGTCGTGCGTTCGTCCGTGCGTAAACTTTTTCTTCAAACGACATCTCCTCCTAAACCAGTGAATGGATTTTGATATAATTTCACAGGATTGTCCTTGGATGACCATCTTACAAAATTATCTAAATCATTCCGCTCCGTAAAATAAAATGGCCGCCAGAGCTAAAAATAGAAAAAACCTTTAAATGACATCTCCTCCTAGGCTTCTGGCCCGATTTGAAAATAATTTCACAGGAATGTTCCTTGAGTGAACCTTTTTTAAAATTGCATAAATCGTTCCGCTCCGTTAAACAAAATGGCCGCAAGAGCTTAAAATAGATAAACCTTTAAATGACATCTCCTCCTAGGCAAATGGCCCGATTTGAAAAGAATTTAACAGGAATGTTCCTAGAGTGACCCTTTTTCAAATTGCCTTAATCGTTCTGCTCCGTTAAACAAACTGGCCACCAGAGCTAAAAATAGAAAAACCTTTAAATGACATCTCCTCCTAGGCAAATAGCCCGGTTTGAAAAATAATTTTACAGGAATGTTCCTTGAGTGACCATCTTTCAAAATTGCCTAAATTGTTCTGCTCCGTTAACAAAATGGCCACCAGAGCTAAAATAGAAAAACCTTTCAATGACATCTCCTCCTAGGCAAATTACCAGATTTGAAAATAATTTCACAGGAATGTTCCTTGAGTGACCCTCTTTCAAAATTGCGTAAATCGTTCCGCTCCGTTAAATAAAATGGCCACCAGAGCTAAAAATAGTAAAACCTTTAAATGACATCTCCTCCTAAGCAAATTGCCCTCTTTGAAAATAATGTTCCTTGATTGACCCTCTTTCAAAAGTGTTTAAATCGTTCCGCTCCGTGAAATAAAATGGCCGTCAGAGCTGAAAAAAAGAAAAAAAACCTTTAAATGACATCTCCTCCTAGGCAAATGGCCCGATTTGAAAATAATTTCACAGGAATGTTCCTTGAGTGACCCTCTTTCAAAATTATCTAAATCGTGCAGCTCCATTAAACAAAATGGCCGCCAGAGCTAAAAATAGAAAAACCTTTAAATGACATTTCCTCCTAGGCAAATGGCCCGATTTGAAAATTATTTCCCAGGAATGTTCCTTGAGTGACGCTCTTTCAAAATTACCTAAACTGTTCCGCTCTGTTTAACAAATTGGATACCAGAGCTAAAATAGAAAAACCTTCAAATTCCACAACAATGAAAAATAGTCTCCAAAGATAAAAGTCTTTGGTCCACATCTCCTTAAAGCAGTGAATCCTTCATTTCCATAACCTTTTAAACATCTTGGATTCAGGTGAGCGATTCAGGGCCACCATGACCTACTTGTTTTATTTTACTGTTTAGTCGGCCTTATTTATGTACCATTCAAAGTTTCGTTTGTTTGAGTGGCTTCCTTATTGCATATCGCAAGGTCTCTTGCAATGTACATTCTCAAAATATGTATTTGCAGTAAAATACGTTTTACATACTAACAAATGTTTAGCAGTGTATTTGCATGTGGTGGATGCATTTTCTTCGTGGGGTTTTGATGTGGTTGTTGACTTATAACATATTACTGCTTATTTTCAGAGTTTATATAATGCAATGGCCAAACATTATAAAGCATAGATCAGAGGAGATAATTTTGGATTTTTCTAGTCCTCAATTAAACCATATCAAGTTTCCGTTGATTATCCTTATTTTATCATATGACGTCGCGTCTGAGAGTGTAATAACGCCATGTGTTATTTTCGACAATCCACTAGTGGATTAAATATGCAAATTAGCTAGGATCGTCCCGTAACGTTACATGTACGACGTCCCTTACGACGTCGCGTTTACGAATGGCGGAATATTGACATTTTTGTAAACAATCGTGAATCAAATGCGTTTAATGTCATATGATAAATAGAATCTTGCATTCGTGCTCATGTATTATTGAATTTATTAAACTCGTTGAGGAAAAGGGATAAAATACTCGTCAGAGCCTCGCATTTTATCCGTTTTTCCTCAACTCGTTTAATAAATTCAGTAATACATGAACACTCATGTAAGATCCTTAAACATATGAATGTTCTAAAAAAGGGAAATCCTTTGGAAGCAAGAAATACAACACAGAACTAAAAACCATGAAGTGTGTACGATTTTTCTGGGCCAGAGTAGCTAGTTTCGACCAATTAGGCCTCACCAATTAAGCCCTCTCGTTTGCATTGGTCTACATAAAGTCATGTTAAGTTGTTTCTATGATAAGAAATAGTTTTCATATATAGATTACATGTCAAGTTACAGCCAGCGTAAGGTTTCTTGGCTATTATAATAGCTACATTGTAATTTGCTCAGTGAAACTATTTTGAACTTATAGCTCATGCGACTGCTATTATGTAGATCTTTTATCGGCCTTAATTATGCCCCCAACTTCAAAGAAGTTGATGGGGCATTTGGTTCTGTCTTGTCCGTCTGTCTGTCTGTCTGGGGCATATTGGTTCTGTCTTGTCCGTCTGTCTGTCTGTCCGTTACCTTTCACCCTGAAGGAAACTCAAGAATGGTTTGAGCTAGGATCTCGAAATTTCATATATGGAATGTGCATGAAAAATAAGCGGACACGTATTTTATTTTTTTTTTTGTCGCCGGACTTGTCTTTGCAGAGTTACGTCCCTTTTCGGATTATGCATTGTGGCTATGGGGAAACCTTGTGAGCAAGCTATCTGGAGAACCACTTGAGCTAGGCTCATGATATTTAGTAAACAGTTGGGGTCTAAGGTGTAGATGACCTGACGAAATTCCGAAAATATTTAACGGAGTAACTGCCTTTTTCGGATTTATGCATTGCGGCTTTGGGGAAACCTTGTGAACAAAATATCTGATTTTTTTTTTTTGATGAAATTGCGAAAATATTTAATGGAGTAACGCCCCTTTTCGGACTTATGCATTGTGGCAGTGGGGAAACATTGTGAGCAAAATATCTGGAGAACTGCTTCAGCTACGGTCATGATATTTAGTAAACAGTTTGGGTCTAATGTAAAGATGACCTGATTAACTTTTGATGAAATTCCGAAAATATTTAATGGAGTTATTTGACTTATGCATTGTGGCTATAGGGCAAACCTTGTGAACAAAATATCTGGAGAACCGCTAAAGCTATGCTCATGATATTTGGCATACAGTTTGGGTCTAATGTTTAGATGACCTGATTTACTTTGACCAAATTCCGAAATATTTTAACGGAGTTATGCGCCTTTTTCGACTTAAGCATTGTGGCTATGGGGAAACCCTGTGAACAAAATATCTGGAGAACCGCTTGAGCTAGGCTCATGATATTTGGCATACAGTTTAGATGGCCTGATTAATTTGTGACGAAATTCCGAAAATATGTAATGGAGTTTTGCCCCTTTTTGGACTTATGCATTTTGGCTTTAGGTTACCATGTGAACAAACTATCCGGAGAACCGCTTGAGCTACGCCCATGATATTTAGCATACAGATTGGGTCTAAAGTGTAGATGACCTGATTAACTTTTGACGAAATTCCGAAAATATTTAATGGAGTTATGCCCCTTTTTGGAATTATGCATTGTGGCTATAGGGAAGCCATGTGAACAAAATATCTGCAGAACTGCTTGAGCTAGGCTCATGATATTTGGCATACAGTCTGGGTCTAATGTGTAGATGACCTGGTTAACTTTTGACGAAATTCTAAAAATATTAAATGGAGTCATGCCCCTTTTTGGACTTATACATTTTGGCTATAGGGAAACTTTGTGAACAAAATAACTGAAGAACCACTTGAGCTAGGCTCATGATATTTGGCAGTCTGTTCGCTACTTAGGCATAGATGACCTGAATAACTTTTGTTTAAAATCTATTAATATTTGACCGGTTTATTTTTAATGCAAATGATCATGAGGAACTGTTTACTTCCCATTTAGGGACAAGCATATGGTTGGGGGCATAGTGTTTACAAACACAATTTCTAGTTAAATGTTACTTTAATTATTGGCAGTTAGGCGACGACATTGCTTTCTTTTTTATGCCGCCGACATTCGAAGAATGGTGGAAGGGCACACAGCGTTGCCCCTGTCCGTCCGTCCGTTCGTTCGTTCGTCCGTCCGAAACTTAAACGCAGCCAATAATAGAAGTAGAGGCAATGATCAGGAATCGATACAATTAACCCACAGCTACCATCAGAGACACCAAAGGCGAAGAAACACAAACATGAAGCAACAGACCCCAACGGAAACACCAACAGCGGAAAGCCAAAAGGACAGCCACCCTCCCACAAAACGGCCCAAGGGCTATCCAAAACAAAACAATACAAGCGACGCAAACACCCACAGACAAACCATAACAAAATAAACCGCGACAGAAGAACCGCCACGGAACGGTCACCGGAAACGAACCCCACCGTGGGTCCCAAATCGACCCCACGCGGCCACAATCTTCGCCCTCACTTCCGTCGCGATTAAGACAATAATTTGTTCAGTCCGCATTAAGGCCTCCTAACTCATCAGTGCAACATTTTCGTGAACACAAAAATCAAACAACCACAGAGATGAAACAACGGTGAGTACTCGACAGCAAGAAACAACAGAAATGCTGGAGCAAACGAAAACCAACAGTCTGACTCCAATGGGCCCGACCAGAGACAGAGCATCAGGTACTAACCAACCGTCATAGAATCTGAGGCCTGTCCCGTCGGCGTGCAATGAAAGTGGGAAGCAAAATTGTTAACCGTGATTGGGTTAACTACCATGTCTGTCGTATACTCTCTATCCGGAAATAACTTTCTTATTTCTGGATGGATTTTGAAATTACTTTGTACAAATGTGAACCACCTTTAGTCTATGTGTCTTGTGCAATACCCAGGTCCGTGCCTCCTATGTCAAGGTCGTACTTAGAGGGCAAAGGTAAAAAAGGGTCCAAAACTTAAACGCAGTCAATAACTTTCTTATTTCTGGATGGATTTTAAAACTACTTTGTATAAAAGTTAACCATCATGGGACGATGTGTCACGTGCAAAATCCAGGTCCGTACATCAAAGGTCAAGGTCATAATTAGAAGTCAAATGTCAGAAAAAGGGTCCGAAACTTAAACATGGTCAATAACTTTCTTATTTCTGGATGGATTTAACAATTACTTGGCAGAAATGTTAACCATCTTCAGATGATGAGTCGTACACAAAAACCCATATCCTTACCTCCAATGTCAAGGTCGTACTTAGAGGTCAAAGGTCAAAACAAGTGTCCAAAACTTAAACTTGGTCAATAACTTTCTTATTTCTGAATGGATTTTGAAATTACTAGGCGGAAGTTTTAGCCGTAATGAGACAATCTGCCTCGCACAAAACCAAGGTCCTTACCTCCAAGGTCATGGTCTTACTGAGAGGTCAAAGATTAAATAAAGGTCAAAGTTTTTAACACAGTCATACTCATAGGTCACAGGTAAAGAAAAGTGTTTTTTTTTTCTTGTGTCCGCTCAATATCTTTGTTGTTCAAGGATGATTTTAGGCGGAGGCATCCGTACCCTATGGACGCATTTCTCGTTTCTCTTTTCGTCTTGTAATGTTAACACAAAACCAGCTTTATAGAATTCTATTTTGTCGCAAACGTGCCCTTAGTCAACTATATTAAGTATCGTTAAACTTCTAAGTCTAGGAGCTATGGCGTTGCATTTAGTGAAGAATTAGCCATGTCCTTTTCCTTGCAAGAAAATTTGTAAATGCCATGGAAGGCTGGTCAGAGCTAGGCTTCTATGGACACACGGTTTTCCAAAGAAAAAAAACTGTTTTGCAATATATACTTGTAATAATTGTAGTACGTCCTCGTCAACACTGTAAAGGTAATTTTGGAGACGTTGCTCCAATTTTGTGGGACTTTTCCCCCGACATTGAGATGAAATGACATTTCAAGCCCTGTCGCCCAATGAAACAATAGGGTTTATTAGCATGGACATTATGCACCGCGTTCCTGGACAGGCTTAGATCCTATAAGCAGTTTACGAGTACTAGTGTGCGGGCCGGATTCAGCTCTGCGTGGAAGCATCATGCAGCCCATATATTTCTTCAAGCCCCGACGGGCGGGGGCTGAATTATACGACAGACTGCATGCAAAGTAGTTAACCCAATCATGGTTGATAACTTTGCTGTCCCATTTAATTGCATGCCGGTGGGTCATGCCTCAGATTCTAAGATTCCAGCGTAATGCCTTACTTATAATTTGTTGGTTGGTACCTCGTGCTCTATCTCTGGTTGGGCCAATCGGACTCCAACTGTTTGTTATCGTTTACTCCTGCATTTCAATGGTTTGTTGCTGTCGAAACCTCGCGCCCGCATAAAATCGATTTAACCCCCACCCCTAGTGAAATTCGTTTCACTGACCGCTCCAAGTCGGTTATTCTGTCGTGGTTTATTTTTGTTATGGTTTGTCTCAGAGTGTGTATCTTCTATATATTTTGTTTTGGATACCCAATTGGTCATTTTGTGGGAAAGTAACTGTCCTTTTGGCTTTCCGCTATTGGTGTTTCCATTAGGGTTCAGTTATTTAATGTTTGTGTTTCTTTCCCTTTGGTGTCTCTGGTGGGTGGTGTGGGTTAATTGTCTCGATTCCTGATAATTGCCTTCAAGAATGGGAAGACAAAAAGGAAATCCTTCTCACGGCGTTGTTCTTTCGGCTAACTATGCAACTAACATGCAGTTATCAACGCAATTTTATAATTAAAGCTTTCAAAACAAGCTCTAAAATTCGAATACATAGCTACATATATGTTGTTAGTTCCGTAGATGTAGATGAGGATATATCAAAACTTGGCAGCTATATGCAAACCACTGCAGATCCTGAGTGGACAGCTACTTTGGGCGGCGATTTAGGTTTAGTATTAATCCAGATATTGACTGTTAGTGGCTCACATGTAAATAAAATATTACCTATATATAGTATTATTGGGCGAAACAAAAGTGTTGTTTAATGTTAATACTTTCTTTTTCAAAATGTATAATTTTGGAAAATCATGCTTTTAATGCAGTTAAATGTTCTTGCCTCAGGATCTAGCTAGGTCTGGACTAGAGAGTAAGGTTGTCTTGGTGCGCCTCTTCCTCACTATAATCTAATTCACAGCGCATGTCATCTTAATCACATACACAGTCACAGCAAGCAAACGTGTGCAATCCACACAAAAACAACAACCAAAAAAACCCCCGAAAAACTGGCGGTGGGTAAGCGGCGAAGCTGCAGGTGAGGAAACACGCGACGTCGCTGTAGTTTCGGACCTGCAAACAGGCGGATTGGTTCCATATAGTCGCTTTCCTTGAGAATGAAACTGTATTGGGAATTCGTCAGCCGAGTGACTACGCTGACCTCTCAAAGATCGCACTGCTCATCCGCATAGCATTGGGAAGGGACTAGAAAGGGTTCTCTTAACAGTTGCCTGCTTCGAAACCACTGGCTTATTAACCGAGATCGGTGGGGAGCCCACTTAGCGGTCGAACAAGAAACAAGAAGAGAAACATGATACCTTTTCCCTATCGGCGCATGGAGTGACTGGGATGATTCCGACAGACCACAGCGATGAACAGCTCTGGTTGGTAAAGAACTTGACGCATATAAGTTCGAGATTGCAGCCATGAGTGAGACTCGCCTTGCTCCAACAGAAGAGCAGATGCAAAAAGGTGTGGGTAAGGTATCTGGCTCTCGTGAAAGCATTTACCTCACAGTATACCAACCCACACCTGTCAAGCGTAACAAGGGCCTACCATCACAGTGACATATCAAAGATTACAAGTGGTAGATAAGTTCACCCACCTTGAATGTACATTGTCTAGAATCGTGCACATTGATGATGATGATGGAGTCAATGCCATGATTGCCAAATCTAGTGCAGCATTTGGCTACTATTACAAACATGCGAAACAACTTCCATACAAGCTGTCTAAGACAACTTTTAAAGATTAAGCTTCAATACAGGATTCAAGTATTATAAGCCCCGAAAAGGACGGGGTTACAGAGTGTACACGCTCTTCTGAAAGTGAACAGATAAGATGAATTTGTCATGTTGCAAGGACGCCTGAGGAATGTTTGCCGAAAAAAATCCTGTATGGAGAACTATAAGTGGGCAAACGCTCACATGGTGGTGTGACGAAGCGATACAAGGGCACCTTCAAACCACCCATCAGGGACTTCAGTACACCAAAGAGTCGTGGGAACAAATTGCACAGGACCAAGCAAAGTGGCGAAGCCTCATCAGAAGGGGTGCTAGTGGATACGAGGCAAAAAAGAATCAGTGAATTCTCCCAAAAAGCATGCTCAGCGCAGCCAGAGACGAGGCATCACCAACAGAGCTTTCTTTTTCTGGCCTGTCTTGCTCTATCTGCATAAGGCAGTTTATAGCAAAGATTGGTCTCATCAGCCATCTTAGGATACACAACGTGTCGGTTGGTTGATTTGAGGTTTAACGTCCCCGTCAACACTGTAAAGGTCATTTTGGGGACGTTGCTTCCAATTTTGTGGGATGGGACTTTTACCCGACATTGAGATGAAATGACTTCTCAAGCCCTGTCGCCCAATGAAACCAATAGGGTTTATTAGCATGGACGGTCCGCCTCGCACCGTGGTTCCTGGACAGGCTTAGATCCTCTAAGCTGTTTACCAGTACTAGTGTGCGGGCCGGATTCAGCTCTGCGTGGAAGCATCATGCAGCCCATATATTTCTGCAAGCCCCGATGGGCGGGGGCGAGATACACAACGTGTAGATGGTTTGTTTGTTTGAATTGGTATTTAACGTCCCGGTCAACACTATTTAGGTCATTTGTGGGACTTTTTCCCGACATTGCGATGAAATGACAGCCCATTGAAACCAAACGGCTTTTATGCATTGGACGGTCTGACTCGCATCACCTGGCCTGGGAAGGTTAAATCATAGTGTAGATGATATTTTCTTGTCCTTTGGGATCATTGATTCCATTCTGGAATTTTGAAAATATCTGAGGGTCACTGATGAGTCCTAATTGGCCGAAACTAGCTAGTCTGGCCCAGAAAACATGTACATTCCATATTTTTCAGTTCGGTGGTGTATTCCTTGCATCCAAAGGATAACCCTTTTATAGAACATATTTGGTCCTTCTAAGTGGTTTACCAGTACTCATGTGTTGTCAGTTTCAGTTCTGCGTGGAAGCACCATGCAGCGCGTCTATTTCTCCAAGCCTCTCTGGGCTGGGTCGAACACAGAATTTAGCGCCTCACGCTTTTAGCATTGTCAGTAATGACATACGAACTATTACATTTCCAAGAATTGAAGAAGCTGCTCCAGCTGTATTAGGTTATGAGATATTTAGCTAATCAGCAACGGCGTAAACACTGTTATAATTTTCCGCCATACGAAGGAAGCCATGAACGGGCCTTCATGGCCCAGTTGGTAAAAGCACTGACACTTAATCATTAGGTCTGTCAAGGCTGTGGTTGGCGCCTCGTCCGTGTCACATGTGAGGCGTCATGATCTGCAATGGAAGATGAGATGTTTTTCTCCGGCTTCTCAGGTTTTCGCACACCCTTGATTAATGGCCGGCTCGAAATATGTGAAATAATCTTAAAAGGGTCGAAAAACCTGAACAAAAAATGAAGCCATGGTGTATGTCTAGATGTTCCGTTTTCCGCCTATCTATCTGAACTATTAGTTTGAGACACACAAACAAGGTATAGGGATTTCTAAATGTATAAGGAACGGTTGTGCTTTCCGGTGTATACCATATTTTTACATATAACTTCGCATGCACTGGTGTGCGTTTGTGTAACAAATATAATACTGCACATAACATACGCCATCGCATTGACAATGTTTCATAATAGTGGCTAATAAACCATTTTTAGGTGGTGCCCATAACTGTTTAGTACCATTTGGTAAATGGAAAGTTACAATTTGCATATGGGACTATTGTAATACAGGCGACCCTATTTATAAAGGCAGTATTCGTTCCCCAAATATTTGCCGTTAAAAGGAAGTTGCCATAAAGAATTTGAATGCACTTTTTCCCTATTTACAACCCCCTCGCCAATTCAAACCAATTTTTGCAACATTTGTTTGTTGGAATATTGAATATAATAATTTTATTCGAAATAAGCTCCATGAATCCGTCTAATATTTACCTAAGGGTCCTCTTGTATTGTCCTTATTACGACTTTTGCCATTATATCGAACGTCGGTATAAAGAGGGTTGACTGTATATGTATACACACTAATCACATAATCACATATATGCGTTTGTAGTGAAGGTCTTGCAATTTACAGTTAGAAAGCAAATGTGGTTATAGGACAGGCGGAAGGGTGCGTTTTACCATTTCTCATACGATATCGCACAATCGAATGCGCTTTGACTAGTGAGCAGGAGGTCGCGGGTCCAATACCTGCCGTGGTTTCCCTTAAGAGTAGTCCCATTTTTCAGCAAGACGGAGTCTATCGAAAAGCGAACAGGCAGACCTGAAAGTTGTCTCCCTTTGAAAAATGGGAGAAAAATGTGCCAGATGTTCTCATTCCCTTTAAAAGCAACTTTAGTCTTAATATTAGCGGGTCTTAATAGCGGAGAATGTATTATAAATCCTAGGCCATACTTTGTCATACTGATGTTGTTGCCTTTCTGTATTGCAGCTATATGTATGACGCAGACAGTGTTCCAGATCGACTAAGATACGATGCTGTTTCAACTCTACGCCAAGGAAAGGGCAGTTTTGTCAACCTTATGGCCGCGCTTTGCAAGTGAGTATATGGCCGAAACTTGCCAGTCTGGTCCAGATAGAATTTAATACTCCTGTGATTCCTTGCTTCCAAATTGTTATCATTTTGTATACCATATTCGATGTAACAGGTCAGTCACTGACTGGAAAACAGAACCTTTTCTATCCAAACTGATTTAATTGAGATATGCAACTTTGCATGAAGGTGGTAATGCTTTCACCTTTCCGTCCGATGACTTAGCTATCTCATCTGTGCTCTTTCCGTGTTCGCATATTTCAGTTCTTTTAGATAGGACGAAACAAGACGGCACAAGGGCTATACAATCTGCTTTTGTATCCACTCAGACAGAAAACAACTTTTTCACTCCATAATGAAAAGAATGTTTACACAGCACTTAGGGAAAGCTCTGATCAGACTGCATGGAAGCACAGGCTTGTTTGGATCTTTAATGTGCACATACGCTCAAAGACATAGTTACATATTTTTATAAAGACCCTCTATGGAACTCTTCAAAAGGGGTCTCCATGACAAGATTACATGAAAGGCAAATTAATAATAAAAAATAACTTAAACCTTAAAAGCAAAATTATTCATTTCAGCTAAAATTAAAAGCGGAATTTCACAGGTTACTAAAGCTCACTGACCGGTGCGTTGCAGTCGTTTTCATTACAATATGTCTGTTTTTATTTTCATCTTCTAGTGAGGCCAAAATCCCTGCGGTTACAATACCCGGATGTTCTAAAGGACTACGCCATCAACCCGACAAGGTATTCACAGTAGGAGAAAGCAATCATTCCTGGAATGCGGTATACCTAAACGGGGAGTGGCGGTTCGTGGACTGCACGTGGGGGTCTGGATTTGTGGGAACGAATGGCAAATTTCACCCTCATTTTGACGAATTCTGGTTCTTGACAGACCCTGAAATATTTATCTACGATCATTTGCCTACTCATCCTAGTTGGCAGCTGCTGGAGGAACCGATTGATATTGATGAATTTAATCATAGAGCAAGTTTGACCGAAAAGTCACGTGAGTACGGACTGAGGCTGATATCACATAGAGAACCAATCATTTACTTTGATAAGGAAGTAACAGTTGCTTTTGGAACTGACACAATTCCTCTGTCGAACATTACTGCTGATCTACGCACAGATTATCTGAAAGAATCAAACAAATACAGGTGTATTCAAAGACTAAACGGCACCGAATTTAGCATTAGAGTTGTGCCACCAAAGGCGGGAGAATATATGCTCACCGTTTTTGGTAAATCAAAAGACTACTTACACGCTAAATTCAGAAAACTGATTGAATATACATTGAGGTGTGAAAGCATTTATGATGAACCTGTCGTTTTTCCAGAGCATTTCAAAGCTTGGGGTCCAGAACCAAATTACAGTGAGCTTGGATTTGCGGAATCTATTCAGAAACTTTCTGTTATAAAATGTGAATCAAACGAATACTCCATAGTCCTTGAACAAACTAAGACTGTTGCTATTACTGCTGAATTCAGATCTGTGAAACATCTTGAAATGGAATTAAACGATTACACGCTTATAACTGCTTCAGACAAAAGTAAATCCATACATCTACGCTTTCCTGCAAAAGGGTATTATAAACTTGACGTATATGCCGAAGGAAAACTTGAAAAATACGAATTCGCGGCTGCATTTCTTCTTTACTGCCCAGTAGACGATAAACCGCGATTCTTTCCGAAATACAACGCTGAATCGGTTGCAAAATTCAAATGTCGTCTGCTCGAGCCGTTCCTTAGAGAACTTCCCTCTAATACAGAAGTCACGTTCCGGATTGAATCCGGTAACCTAAAGAAGGTCATGGTGGGAATTCCTGTTGAGTCTTCAAGTGGACAGGGAATGAAAAGTTGTGGAGAATTGACAAAAGATGGAAAAATGTTTTCAGGAACAGTTCGAACTCCTGCTAAGGGAGAGACACTGTATTTAGCAGGGTGCTCTACCCCACCAAACATATTCTGGAGTCGAATGTATGAGTTTGTGACATTTTGAGAGGAATGGATATATGAGTAGCCCGCTGTTAGTGAAATAGGCAACATATTCTGAAAATAATTGTCTCCCCTAAATGTCTGTTTATTATTGACACACTTTCAGCGAAGAAAATGCTTTTCGAAACGTTTCATCACCTCATGGAAACTTCTTTAGGGGAGGCAGTTCTTCGTGTATTCATTATAAATTGTAAGGTGATGCAATTAGTTTCTGAAACTTTTGTTTCTTTAATAAAACTGGGTTGCGAGGATTGTCGCCGGGTAAAATCGATTTAAGCCCCCCAGTGAAATACTTTCCACTGACCATTCCAAGACGGTTCTTCTGTCGCGGTTTAATTTTGTCAAAGTTCGTCTTTAGATGTGTGTATGGCTCATACGTACATTCTTGTTTTGGATAGCCAGTTGGCCATTTTGGGGAAATGAACTATCCTTTCGGCATTCCGCTGTTGATGTTTCCATTAGGGTCTAGTTATTTCTTGTTTTTGTGTCTTTCCCTTTGGTGTCTCTGATTGGAGGTGTGGGTTAATGGTATCGATTCCTGATCATTGTCTTTACTTCTCTCTTCCTCAAGGAACAACTTTTAAAGAAGTGTATTCATTACGTGTACGAGTCTGTGAAATGAAAACTCCCTAAATCTCACTTTATATAGAGAACATTGCGGTTTACAAGGTTATTATTTTTTTTATTTCTTATGCTTCAAGACATAGGTTGTGGATACTCGTTAGAACCGCCTCATTGAGACGGTTCTAACGAGCACCCACAACTTTTGTTTGCAGTATAAATAAGAAAAATAGCACGGATTTTCATCAGACAAGTAGCCAGTTTGGAGATGTAAAAGTGCACTATGTTTTATCATACTTTTCAAAAACAAATATCTTGGGCCCCCGCCCATCGGGGCTTGAAGAAATAGATGGGCTGCATGATGCTTCCACACAGAGCTGAAACCGACCCGCACACGAGTACTGGTAAACAGCTTAGAGGATCTAAGCCTGCCCAGGCAAAGCAGTGTGAGTGTCGGACAGTCCATGCTTATAAACCCTATTGGTTTCATTGGGCGACAGGGCTTGAGATGTCATTTCATCTCAATGTCGGGTAAAAGTCCCACAAAATTGGAAGCAACGTCTCCAAAATGACCTTTACAGTGTTGATGGGTACGTTAAACCTCAAATCAGACAAACACATAAAACAACTACAATCGAACCTCAATGGCTCGAACACCATTGGGGCCAAGAAAATCTGTTCGAGTTAGGAGTAGTTCGAGCCACTGAGGATTGCTGCCAGGAAGCATAACGCGGTTAAGTTTTGGATATTTGTTTAGTTTTTTGTAATAAAAATGAATGCTGTGCGTACTCATTAGAATCGCCTCGATGAGGCGATTCTAATGAATACACACAGCGTTCATTTGCAAGATAAATGTAGAAAATCTTAATTATCCTGCACTACGTCTTATGTAGAGGAATTCTCTTGGGACTTAAGAACGGGTTCGACTCAGCCATGATGAACGAGCCATCGGTGTTCGAGCCATCGAAGTTCTACTGTATCTGGCATTTGTTATTCTTGTGGCAAGTCCTGTCTGTTGGGTCCAATATTTTGAATATGTGACCTACTTTTTGTCTTCAAATGAAAAGTGCTGTTCAGTGGCTTTTTGTAACCAGTACGATAATACATCAGTGTCCTAAAGAGTTCTTTGTCTTGGAACAGAAATAAGAAAACAAAATGTATGTTCCTGTAAACCCCAGTTTTATCTATAAAAAGTGAGGTTTAGAAAGGTATTTGTTACACAGACTTGTTAACGTGATGCAAGCACGCATTGACTTTTATTAATCTATTTTTATTTATTTGCTATTATTATTTATTACTTTTTTGGTTCTAGATATACTAATAAACATCTCATCACGAAAACACGCCTATATAATTTTAACCCCCTTGAAACCTACTTTCATATAGTAAAACTGGGGTTTTCAGGGGAAAACCTTATTTTTCTTATTTCTGCTCTAAATATAGATTGTGGGTACTCGTAAGAACCACCTCGATAAGGCGGTTCTAAGGTGTACCCACAATCTAAATTTTGAGCAGAAATAAGAAAAATATCACAATTTTTCATCTGACAATTTCCGTTTTTTCGGCGGTTAAATTTACAATGTATTTGTATAGACGTGTTTTCGTAATAATTCTTTGTATATAATTCTGACCCCCCCACCCTTGAACCCCATATTATAAAGTAAAACTTGGGTATACAGGGGTATTCCGTATTTTTCTTATTTCTGCTCTAAAATATAGATTGTGGGTTATTGTTAGAGCCACCTCATTGAGGCGGTTCTAACATATACCCCCTATCTATAATTTGAGCAGAAATAAGACAAATATCACGATTATTATCTGAAAATTTCCCTTTTTCAGCGTTAAAATTTACATCGTATTTGTATCGGCGTGTTTCATAATGTATTGTGCCTCATTGTTCAACTTCTGATTATAAATATTAAGGAGAAGGTCATTTGTCCTTGATAGCCGCCTCATTTTATTAATGTAATTTAGCGGATTCAGGGGCGTTATTATATCTACTTTTTAATGATATGTGATGCCCAAAATTATATATGTTTCTTTCAGCTTTCCGCTTTTCCATATCCTGTGTTTTCTTAGGTATTATTATTATGTTTATTAAAGTATATTTTTGTGAATGGTGTTCTTGTGTAGCTATTAACCCATTCTTGTATAGTCATAAGCAAATAGTGTAGACCCGGATAAGACGCCACATCATAGACGCCGCATGATGCGGCATCTGATCAGGGCAACGCTGTTTCTTAATAAGATTTTCTGTCAAAAAATAGAATAAAAAACGACAAAATAGACCAGACACCCCTTATATGGCAAATGGAATTTTGGGCATTTGATTCAACTGTGCAATTTTGAAAACGTCTTGGGTCAAGGATGAGGCCAAATTGGCCGAAACTTAACTAGTCTGACCCAGAACAACATGTACACTTCGCAGTTTTCATTTCTGTTCTGTAGTCATTGCTTCCAAAGGATTACCCTTTTATAGAACGCCATTCCCTTCATACCAAATGTGGTGAAGTTAAATACGTTCAGACTGAACGTATTTAACTTCACCACATTTGGTATGAAGGGAATGTGTGGCGGCCGTAAAAATAGTCTCCCTGCACATCGTCGTAGTTTGGGTCACATTTTCTAGTCCTTTGGGACAATTATTATGAAAGTGTCTAAGGGTCACTGGTGAGGCCTAACTGGCCGAAACTAATTAGTCTAGCCCAGAAACGTGTACACTGTACAGTTTTCACTTCTGTTCTGTAGTCCTTACGTCCTTGATTACCCTTTTACAGAACATATTATTCTTGCACACCAGACAAGGAAATCCGTGATTTTACCCTGGGATAGAAATTTATGTTCTGACCCTGGTGTTCCGACCCAAAATCGAATATAATTGCGTGTTTGAGAAATGCACTGGTTGATTACGACCTCGTATGCGCCGTCGTTAAGAATGACGTCACAGCAACGTCACTTAACATTCCTGCAGTGACAACACAATATGGCGGACGATGGTATCCGAAGTGACTGCAGCATTAAAAATCCGCGTTAAGAAATCGAAGGTATGCAAGAAAAAGAATCCAATATGGGTGTGAGGGGTGGATAGAAAAATCCGTCCCTCGGGATCACTGTCCGGCATCACTCGGCAAGCCTCGTGATGCCGGACAGTGTCCCTCGGGACGGAGGGATCACGGTCCGGCATCAGTCGGCAAGCCTCGTGATGCCGGACTATGTCCCTCGGGACGGATTTTTCCATCCACCCCTCACACCCATATAAGATTCTTATAGTCAAACCATCGGGGCTTGAAGAAATAGATGGGCTGCATGATGCTTCCACGCAGAGCTGAGTCCGACCACACACGAGTACTGGTAAACCGCTAAGAGGATCTAAGCCTGCCCAGGCAAAGCTGTGCTAGTCGGACCGTCCATGCTTATAAACCTTATTGCTTTCATTGGGCGGCAGGGCTTGAGAAGTCATTTCATCTCAATGTAGGGTAAAAGTCCCACAAAATTGGAAGCAACGTCTCCAAAATGACCTTTACAGTGTTGACGGGGACGTTAAACCTCAAATCAAACAAACAAAAACTTATAGTCAAACACATTAGAAATGGAAAAGTTTGCCAGTATGCAATGGGTTAACTCTCATCATGCTGAAGGCCAGCTTCGGTAGCTCAGTCGGATGCGCGTCTGACTGGTGATCAGGAGGTTCGATACCTGCAGGGTCGGCAACATTCTTTCATGGAGATTGATCATAAAATCTTTCCTACTGTCATTCTCTCCCGCTGGTTCAAGAAGGACAGTTGTCAGTTTCTGGCGATAGAATGTGCACTGTATATACTGGTTAACCCCTTACGTATAAGCCTGCCCGGGAAATGTTGATAGGTAAACTGACCGGCTCAAAATGACCTAAAATAGCATTGACTGGGCCGTTATCTCCATTACAAACAGATCATCATGCTGAACGTTTAGAAAACAGTACAGATCCTGATCAGCTGGCAGCTGGTCAGGATCTATACTGTTTTCCATTTTGCTTCCGAGTTCATTGTAAAGTGGAAATCCTGCAACACAAATGGCTGACAATTTGGGAGTAGTGTAGCATAAATGGTGAGGTTTAAGAAATACATGTACTGCTGTCCGATTTGCTGAAGTTGAGACTGAGACAGGGCAATCTCAAACGAGTTTCGTTAGATTTTTAGCCTCATGGAAAGCCATGCAAAGCATTATACTCAAATCTGGAAACAGTTTTATTGAAATAGGACAGTTGTGAGGTTCTCTCAAAAGAATGTGCACTGTATTGGATAACCCTTTACGTATCAGCCTGTCCAGGAAATGTGTGGTTAGGCAAACTGATTGGTTGGATACTATTCTGCAATATACTCTGGGAAGGCGCTTTATATTGCCAACCATTTTGCTTTGCCTTATTGCGTGTATAACAATTTTAGAACAAACCCAATCAATAAGTTCATTATACAGGAAAGAAAGGCGGAGATAAATATATGCATTCAGTCGGGTGTGAAATAATGACAATAGGGGTCACCAGACTCATGTCAATTGTTCGAACGATACCTATTTTAAACGGAAAGGGAATCCTTAAGTCCACCAAAGAACTGCTTCATTTCCTTTCTGTCTACAAAAGACTGGGTTTCATCAATCGACCATAAAGTGACCAAACAGAACCAAGCTGTCTGTTCCCTCACCTGCTGCGATGCCGTTCACACATCGCCACAAGTTGCATATGTTTGTTTGCTGTGATTGTAAGATGATAGTTAACACATCAGACGCCATCCATTACGAGACTATTGTCGTCTGCTTTGCCGTCTGCTTTGCCGTCTGCGGTCGGTTAACTTAAATGTATTTTTTTTGGCAAACAGTGTGGACCCAGATCAGACTGCTCCTGTAGGAGCAGTCTGATATGGACCCACCCTGTTTGCCTGTATGCAAAAATATTTTTAACAAGTTGGCTGCTTTCAAAAAGCATCCAATAGGTTTGGTCTTGTCAGTCTACATTCTGATTTGAGCCAGCTGATATTATTATCCCGCTTAATGCATTTTTTGAATAAAAATAATAAAGTTTAATACAACACGTGTACATAAAATTTCGAAGTCTGTGATCTTGGTATCAGGAGGGGTAGGTAGTGATGAGTATTATGTGGTAAATTGTTTAACGCCATGGCAAGTATAAACTAAATGTAACTTACATATGGTTCACACATGTATAGCACAAAACTTAACCAAACGAAAATGTAAACCGAATTTTTCAAAAAGTCATAACTCTGTTAGTATTTGGTGGCATATATCTTCACATCTTAGCCTTACTACATACACATTTTAGGCTTGATCGGATGAAAACTGTATAGTAGGAGTTATACGGAAACGAAAAAAAAGTTTACGAACGGACGGAAACCAACCCCATAACTTAATACGACCGTTTTTTTTTTTTTTTTTTTTTTTTTTTTGGGGGGGGGGGGGGGGGGGGTTTGTATTTGTTGTTGTTGTTGTTTTTCAAACGGGCATATAAAAAGATTTTTCCTAAGTCATCAGACCTTCTATAGGGCCTTGGTTATCTATTTCATTTGTTGTTATCGTCCCTGTTATCACTGTATGAGTCTTTTTTGAGACATTGCACCCAATTTTGTGGGACTTTAAACGGAAAGATAAAACTCCTTCTTCTCAAGCCCTGTCGCCCAGTGAAACTAAATGGTTGAAATGCATGAACAGTCCGACTCGAGCCACTTTTCCTGAGCAGGCTTAGACTTTCTAGGCGATTTAACACTACTCATGTGCGGCCGGTATCAGCTCTGTGTGGAAGCATCATGCAGCCCAATCTATTTCTTCAATCCCCGATGGACTGGGGCCGATCAGACCTTTGGGCAATATATTGGACTGCTGTATTGCTGAACCGCCTAGGAAGATCTAAGCCTGCCCAGACAAAGTGCTGCGAATCAGATTGTATCTCAAACCTCGGCCGTTTCTTTGAGCGGTACCTCCGCAAAAACTGAAATTTGCAATCCTTCTGTATATCTTTCTGGATCACAATTTAATTGTAAAAGAAATTGATTAGTAAAACGTCAAGTATTGAGTGGAAATAGAGAACACCATTCTCGGCTTATCAGATACAATAGCCCCCATCGAATGCACCAAAAAGTCTTTTAACAACTAAGTCTGTAACTGTTGGTAGGTCACTTAGTAGTCATGAAGATTTTGAACAGAAACTATTGCTATCTGTGCTGGGCTCAAGAACAATAAACAACGACCCATCAACGTTATGACTTTGTTTCGCTCCCTAAATATTTTATATATTTGGAAGAGTTAGAACCTTCGACCTTGGCACTGCCGTTTATTCTAGTAGCAAAGACATGTAAATGTTTTTACACACCCAGCGATCTTTTTATGTTTGGTTTTACGATCCTTTCAAGATTATTTCACTCACATCAAGCCGATCGTTAATCGGAGGTGAGCGAAAACTAGAGTGCCCGATGAAAAACCTCCTGACCTTCCATTGCAGAACTTCTCATTATGTGACCTGAGCCATGCTCAAACCTACACCGTTGAGAGACCTAATGATTAAGAGTCAGCACTCTTATCCACTCGGCCACACGGAGGCCCGTTACACCCAGCGATCTTTATAAATAAGGAAAAAATAATGTTCTCTGTCTTTCCAACATTTACGTATTATTAGAGCTACCACCGTACCGAAAGATGTCCAGAATATATAAATCTGTTCCTATCTGTGTGAAGTAAACTTTGCAAGTTGGATTATTTGTATTTAACGGCCCAGTCAACACTGATTTGTGTCATGTTTGGGCCTGTCAGTGTACCTATCCACGCTTTTCCTGAGCAGGCTTATCCGTAAGCGGTTTACCAGTTCAGTGCGCATTCTGTCGCACAAAAAATGACCCCTGCCCTTCCTGAATCAGTGGAAGGGAGAGAATGACCATAGAAAAGATATCATAATCAATCCCCACGAAAGAATGTTGCCGACCCCCGTAGGTATCGAAACCGAGCCTTCCTTATCGCCAGTCAGACTGCATCCGACTGAGCTACCGCAGCCAGCCACACTTTGTGAGTAGTAGTAGTTATGTTCTGTTGTTTTTCGTTTCCATGGCCCCATGGACTTACTCCATAATGGCATTGCAAAACGTGAAATTTGCGAAAATGACCGCTACTCCTGCAAAAGTAATTTCTCTGTTGATATGTCTAAGGGGTATACTCTTAAAGGAAAGAATTTGCTCCTGGGGAGTAAATTCTTCCCTTTTAGAGTAGACCCCTTGAGGAGCAAATCCTCCCCCTTTTAGAGTAGACCCTTTTTTCAGTTGGACAGAGTCAACAGAGTAGCAGCCATAAGGTCCTTAAACTTGTATTTCCATCACGAAATCATGCCTATAGAATTGTGATCCCCTTTAATATGTTCTATAAAAGGGTTACTCTTTGGAAGCAAGGAATACACCACAGAACTGAAAAATATGGTGTGCACATGTTTTCTGGGCCAGACTAGCTAGTTTCGGCCAATTAGGCCTCATCAGTGACCCTAAGATATTTTCAAAATTCCACAATGGAATCAATGATCCCAAAGGACAAGAAAATATAATCTACACTATGATGTAGGGCAGGGAGACGTTTTACAGCCGCCACACATTCCCACACACCAGTTGTAGTGAAGTTAAATATGTTCTATAAAAGGGCTATCCTTTGGAAGCAAGGAATACACCAAAGAACTGAAAAATATGGAGTGTACATGTTTTCTGGGCGAGACTAGCTAGTTCCGGCCAATTAGGCCTCATCAGTGACCCTCAGATATTTTCAAAATTCCACAATGGAATCAATGATCCCAAGGGACAAGAAAATATAATCTACACTTTTATATAGTAAAGCTCGGGTATGCAGGGGTATACATTAATTTCCGTATTCATGCTCTGAGACAGTAGATTGTGGGTTCTCGATAGAATCGCCTCGTCGAGGCGTTTCTGTCGACATCCCGCAATCTATGTTTTGAGAAAAAAGGCAACTTGAATATTCCAATTTTTCTTTTTAATTTTTTTTTTTTTTTTTTTTTTTCTCCCAAAAAATGGCAATGTATTTGAATAGGTGTGTTTCGAAATACGTAAAAATGGTAGACTACGGTAGATGACCAATTAGTTCGAACACCCTAGCAGTTCGAACACCCAAACTTATTTCGAATCTGTGGCTGAAAACTTTCTCATTTAATTCGAACTCCCAAATTTTTCAGAAATCAGAATTTTTAATACTTTGAACACACAAAAAATGCCGAAAAATGCATCCAGAACAAGCATTTCGGACCGTTCCCGGGTTTATCATTACAACATCGTACTGGTCGTATATGAGCTAGCGCACGAAAAAAAGAAAACTTAGCGTGAAATATGTGCGACTTCCAAAGACTCGGATTAACATGCACTCTGTGAGGCAAATGGTTTTCGCTTCTCTCACTTGGATAGCCCTGTGGTAATGGAAGGTTCATACCATCACCGAATACTGATCAGACTGTGAGAAACGCAGGCAGCAAGTGCTTAGATCAACCTTGATGAGCCACAGGAGTTTCGCTTATTTATGTTGTGAAATTCCATCGTCTGCATCAGGCGCATGCGATCAGCGAAGACTCTAATCGGTTTGCATGAGTACGCTAAGATGTGTCTTCGCTGGTTTCTCAACGACCTGCAAACACTGAACATGCGCACCCACTACCGGTATGTAAGGCAAAGGGTTTCACTTAGCCTTGTGACTTCGTAAGATTTAAGGGTTCAGTAAAGACTGATCACATTGCATCAATGTGCAGGCTGATCCTAGTCGTTGATGTAGCATTGTGGCCTACAAAGGCTTGGATCACCATGCATATGTGTTTTCGCTTTGCTCTCAGACTCTTTGGAGCGTAGCTTCCACTTTCATTATTATTTGTGTGACAGTGTTACCCTGTTTCCTTGTGCTGTGGCATTTGATTCAATGCCTCTTTGATAGCAGAAGCGCCCCTTTAAATATTAATTGAAAGTTTCCCGCCTTTTTCCACAGAACGTCTTTTAGCACGTGCGAGTGACGATAACAACATGGTTGTTGCATGCAAAAAGGTAGTTTTATTCAGGTAACCTGTTGGGTTACCCTGGTTTTCTGAGGAGCAAGTGAAGATGCCCATTTATTTCACGGTGACAAGGTTTTATTGGAAGTAATTTCGGGGAACATGATTAAGAAAATAAGTCATATGCGATGGGCGAAGACTCAGGTCAGCCTGCACATGCATGCAGTTTGAACAGTCTTCGTTGTTCGTATGTGCCTACCATGGCCTCTGTGCTAATCAAAGAACAACAGGTGAAAACTATGGCCACATTGGCTAGATGCGCAGGCTGATCTGGTCCTTCGTTTGAAACGTTTTTTTTTTCGCCGTGCGCCGGCTTAAAACGACTGTGTACATTTAACCGGCCAAATCTGCTTGCGACATTACAAACACATTCTAAGCTACCAAGTGCAAGGATCAGTCTGTTCAGATCTCCTATCTCGAGTAAAATACTTATTGCGCATGTGCGTACAGAAAAGAATGATAAGTCTGCGCAGTTGTGCAATTGGGACTGTGTCTTCAATGTTCAAGAGGTTTGAAACGTTTCATCGCGCACAAAGTGAAGATCGCACATGCACATGTTAAAATTGTGTATGATGTCCGCATTTTCATTTTCTTGTTACTTGCCTATCTAAATAACATGATGGTTTTGCATCCGCAGTCTAATCAGTCTTCAGCGGACTTCTTCGATGGGCATTGGATTGCTACATGTCCCCGGCTTACGCTGATTTGAGACAGCTTATGAGTAAGCAGAAAACACACAAACAAGGCTGCGCAGTCTCGCCTGAGGCTTCACTATGCGCTTAAACAATATAGGTGTGTGAGTGTGTGTGGGGTGAAGTATCTATGCGCCTAGCTCCACTGGGTAGCTGCACGTGCGGGTTTCAACATCACATCCCATATATACATGTAGCTGGACTTTGTCTGCTGCGGTGTAGCCGGAACAAAAAAAAAATATTACAGACTATCTGGAAATTCTTTGAAAAATATATGGGCTTCTCTTAAGAAAAGAATTTGCTCCAAACAAATCAATTTCTGTTATTCCTGAGATCACAAATAGTGATAGTTTAATAGGTGTAAATATCATTAATGATAATGTGTAACCTTATACTTGTAACTACATGATAAGCTCGCATTCAAAGACCCCCTGCACACACTAACTTATTTATAGATCAAACGGTTCTGCACTGCATAAGTGATATTTATAACTTCTAATCACTTGCGGATTGACAGGGCGGCGGGAAAAAACGTAGTCGTTTAAATATTGAACCCAGCCTGGTCTAATGCATGGACTTCTTTCAGATCAAACAGTTCGAACACTGATAAATTTCCAATCTGATATTTTCTAATATTCGAACACCCGGATCAGTTGTTGGAGTTGAAGCGCTTGCTTTTCGGTCTGTTTCGCTATTCAGACAGGCTGTTTCCTGTAAATGCAGTATAGTATTGCATCATCGTTAAAGCTGATTGGTTGATCACGTCACGTGCCCCTCCATGGAACAGTTACAATCTGGTCATTATACCCGGTTTGCCCGCCTCATGGCGACCAAACCAAAAAGTTTGCAAAAAAGATTCAGCAGACGACATAAGCAGACGACCGTGGTTTTCAGATGTAGATTTTCTCGGCGTCTTATGGGGTTAAGATGACATCGCTGTGATGTAGATTATAGTGATGAAGAGTCGCTCATGGTCAACCGACTCTCTCGTCCTGACCTAGCTGGATCCAGAGACAAGACAATGCCAAGTTATCTGAAGCTAAGCCCGGATGGAGTGGATGACCATGACTTCTGTTGTGCCTTTGTCATGCTTTCCATGTTCCACAACATGCTGCTTCATCGCTGAGTAGGCCGACGAATAGATGAAATGATTTTCTCCGCCCAAGCTGCTGAAGCAGACAATTCTTTGTTTGTTTGTGTTTGTTTGTTTGAATTTTGGTTTAAAGTCCCCGTCAACACTATTTAGGTCATTTTGCAGACGTTCAACTTTTACCTGACACTGAGATGAAATGACATCACAAGCCCTGCCGCCCATTGCAACCAAAAGGCTTATATGCATTGGACGGTGTGGGTCACATCACTTTGCCTGAGCAGGCTTAGTCCTTCTAAGCGGTTTACCAGTACTCGTGTGTGGTCAGTTTCAGCTTTGCGTGGAAGCACCATGCAGCCCAATCTATTTCTCCAAGCCTCGATGGGCGGGGGCGAAGCAGACTATAATATCTGCAACAGGCAAATCTGTATATGCAGATTTTTGTTTGGAGCTACCGAGTCCTATATGGATTTCGCCAAGGGCGTGAAAGTTCCATCTACCCTGGATATCGTTACATGAAAAATATACAGCCAGCTCGAAGACAGTTGTGTTAACTCTTTTTGTGCCAAATGGAATCCGGCATCCCCCTCAAATATACTTGGAGTCCATTCCAAAAATAAGGGGTGTCAGGTTGTGTTTTCTTCAAAATTTCCATGGAAAATGGCTTAAGTTTTTGCAAACAGTGTAGGCCCTGGCCAAGATCAGACGCTGCAGAACGCGGCATCTGATCAGGGCCTACACTGTTTGCAAAAAAAATAAAAAATATCCGCCCTTTTCCATCTGAAACAAATAGAAGAATACAACCTGACACCCCTATATTTTGAAATGGACTTGTGCTGTATGTAAGGTGGAAAATTCCAGTCTTACGTTTAATTATGAAAACCGGTCAGTAGCCAGTCTTGCTCATCGTGCACTCAAACATGTGTCTAAAGTCACTGTCCGTCCTCGATAGCTCAGTCGGATGTGCGTCTGGCTGGTCATCAGGCGGACGCAGGTTCGATACCTGCCGAGGTCGGCAATATTTTTCGGTGGAGATTGATCATGAATTTTTTTCCACGGTCATTCTCTCCCTTCTGCTGATTCATGAAATGCAGCTGTCAGTTACTGGTGAAAGAATATTCACTATACTGGTTAACCGCCTATGTATAAGCATGCCCAAGCCGGCCTCGACAGCTCAGTCGGATGCGCGCTGACTGGTGATCAGACCCCGCAGGTTCGATTCCTGCCTGGCAGATTCGATTATTTCGTGGAAATTGATCATGAACTCTTTTCTACGGTCATTTCCTCCCTTTCGCTGATTCAAGAAGGGTAGTTGTCAGTTTCTTAATTTCTTGTACTCTAAGTAAACAGTGTCGACCCTGATCAGACGCCACATTCTGTGGCGTCTGATCTGTGTCTACACTGTTTGCCAAAAACAAACACATGAATCCAGTTCAGATGTTATAGATAACCCTCTTACGCAACACTCTGCCCTTAGCGAGGCTATTTTCAATAAATAACTGTTACATGGATTTCCTACCATTCGGTGATAGTCATGTGGACATTAGCAACGAAAAGCTACTGTGTTTAGTAATTTAATCACTACTGATAAACAATAGCACCTGAAAAGTTTTCCCCCCGATTCTTAATCTTTCAGTACCGTTAAGTGTTTTGAATGGGGAAAATTTGTTAGACAAAATTACTGAAAGCTTTATTGTTTTGAGCGGACCTGAAGGAAAATACATATATAACAAAATTTAATGACCATTTGAAAGATCGGAAAATTGCTTTTTTATTACGCTGTTATTTGTTTGCTTGTTTGATTTTAGGTTTAACGCCCCTTGCAACACTATATAGGTCATTTTCGATATGTTGCCTTCACTTTTGTGTGACTTTTACCCGACATTGCGATGAAATGACATCTGAAGCCCTGCCGCCCGACATGGACGGTCCAACTTTCGCTGCTTTGCCTTGACAGGTTTAGACACTAAGCGATTTTCCAGTACATGTACACATGTGCGGTCAGTTTCAACTTTGTGTGTTGGTCCCCGCCCATCAGGGCTTGAAGAAATAGATGGGCTGCATGATGCTTCCACGCAGAGCTCAAACCGACCCGCACACGAGTACTGGTAAACCGCTAAGAGGATCCAAGCCTGCCCAGGCAAAGCGGTGCGAGTCGGCCCGTCCATGCTTATAAACCCTATAGGTTTCATTGGGCGGCAGGACTTGAAATGTCATTTCATCTCAATGTCGGGTAAAAGTCCCACAAAATTGGAAGCGACGTCTCCAAAATGACCTTTACATTGTTAACGGGGACGTTAAACCTCAAATCAAACACACAAACAAATCAGCTTCATGTGGAAGCACCCTGCAGTCCAAACTATTTCTCCAAGCCCCAATGGGCGGGGTCCCTAAGCCTAGACGCTTAAACCTACAATAAAACGTGCGACCAGCAAACACTCAGATCTCATTAAGCAAATATCCGAAGACAAGTATTTGCTTGTCCAGGCCTTATTTATTTATTTACTTATTGTATTATTATTATTATTATTATTATTATTATTATTATTATTATTATTATAACCCGAGCTATTTTGTAACATCACGAACACACGCCTATATAATTTTGGTTTAATAAAATATTTATTCATTTAGTTACAACAGTACATGTACAAATTGCAATGACAGGATTTGAAAACAAGCAAAACGCTTATATGAATCACCTCCTGTATTTCCTATATAAGTTTGACCCCCTTGAACCCCACTTTTATATAGTAAAACTGGGGTAATAGGGGTATACCTTATTCTTCTTATTTCTACTCTAAAATATAGAGTGTGGGTTCTTGTTAGAACCGCCTCGAAGGGGCGGTTCTAACGAGTGCACACAATCTATATTTTATAAATTATAAAAAAAACGAAAATTTTAAGCTGAAAAATTGTGATATTTTTCTTATTTCTGCTCTAAAATATAGAGTGTGGGTTCTCGTGAGAACCGCCTCGAAGGGGCGGTTCTAACGAGTACCCACACTCTATATTTTGAGCAGAAATAAGAAAAATATCATAATTTTTCAGCTTAAAATTTTCGTGTTTTTTTTTCGGTAGTAAAGTTTACAATGTATTTGTGTAGACGTGTTTTTGTAATGCAATTTATTTAGCTGTGATTTAGCAACCACACAGGAACATCGAGTTTTTGTTTGTTTGATTGATTTGAAGTTTAACGTCCCCGTCAACACTGTAAATGTCGTTTTTGGGGACTTTTACCTGACATTGAGATGGAATGACATGTCAAGCCCTGCCGCCCAATAAAACCAATAGGGTTTATAAGCATGGGCGACCCGACACTCACACCGCTTTGCCTGGGCAGGCTTAGATCCTCTAAGCGGTTTACCAGTACTCGTATGTGGGTCAGATTCAGGGAACATGGATAAGCACTCATATATGGCATGTGATTTGCTTACTCTTAATGTTTAGAACCACGCTCGGGTCGCATGTGAGACATCAAGTTCTTAAACGGGAAGTCAGGTATTTTTTCTCCGCGTACTCTAGGTTTACACCCACCTCTGATAAACGATCGGATCGAAATAAGTAAAATAATCTTGAAAGTGTCGTAAAAAGAAATACGGCACACGACATATGTATGGCATATGTTTTGGCGTCAAAACGATCTTGTTTTCACAATTATATTTGTGATTTTATGCTTTTTTTCTTCAATTATACTAGGTGCATGTAGAACCGCCTCATTGAAGTGGTAGTGCTTAATATACAATATACAATACAAATATTTTATTGGCATTAAACATACAAAATGCTTTTCGCCAAATATGAAAATAACAAGGGTACCAGTGTGAGAAGTACACCATTTACAAGAGCATAAGTGTGGGATAGAGCATATACATATGTATGCATAGTACCTTGCAATGTTCCGCCCAGTCGACCTATGACTGCCCCGTGTGGACGTCGACGCGACATGCATACGCAGCATCGGCGTTCAAAGTCATTCTTAATATGCTAGCGTTACGAGATCATCTGTTAACAGGGACACGGAAAATAGACGCCAGGTATACTAATGAGCTCAGTCGTAAATATTATAAGCAATGGCAAAATAAATATGCATTTTTGTGTGTGTGTGGGGGGGGGGGGGGGGGGGCTATTAAGCGTTAAGGTTTCTTTTCTTTTGGGCATGGTATATAAATTTGTTTAGGCGACTGATGACACCTTCAGATTTATTTTGCATTAAGCTTTTAAACTTCGTCAGACACGGCCATCTACGGTAATATGGGGTAAAATATTTACGTCGTAGCACTGTATAGAATGGACACACCAGCAAGAAGTGATATTCTATTTCTATTTTGTTCATGTTACAATATATACAAAATCTGTCTTCTTTTGGAATGTTGTATTATCGACCAGTCTCAATGGCAAGATTGTGAGAGCTGAGTCTGAAACGACTTAATGCATATTCAAATTTGTTTACAGAAATACTGTCTATATAAGATTCACGCTTAGTATCAAACTAAAAATAGGCAGTATGTCTGCAGTTTTGTTGAGATGCTATTTGACATTAATATTTCTTGGTCCGCCTGGTCTAAAACTCTTTGTTTTATTTCATTGAATGGGATATCACTTTGAGCTTGGTTGTTCCAGATGTGGCTAAAGCCTAGACTGCCCAACATACTTTTCATCTGGAACGCCCAGTTTTGACCATTATAGTTGTTACCAGCTAGAATGTCATCTGGTTGCATAGAATAAACATGTTTCAGCAGAACATTATCAGTATTTAGCAATTTCATCCAATATCTAAGTATTCTTATTTTTCTGAACGTATCAGAGGTTTTCTGCTTTAATAATTCACTTTATTATATACCTACAAGAAATACTGCTGTCTACTATCAGTTTTCCGACACAAAAATACAGAATCCCGTATCACGCACTCGCGTTTTCCGATTCCGTATCACACTCCTGCAAACCCTGAGTCCCGGCATTTGTTGCGACGTTAGAAAACAGCCATCGATAACGCGGAACCAAACGTTCGAAATGATGACGTCACTTACACACAGAATGTAACGTCAAAGTTTCCCGCCAATTTACGTTGACAAAAGACTTTATTAAAAGCGAAAAAAGGTATATAATAAACGTATTATCACTAAAATAACTTGATCTGTCGCACAGTATCACGTCTCTTGGATGTTTCCAGATCTTACGCATCACACTCGACGCTGCGCGTCTCGTGTGATACGCTGATCTGGAAACATCCACTCGACGTGATACAATGCGTCAGATCAAGTTACTGTAGTAATAATATGTATGTATAGTGCAGACAAGTTTGTTGATATACAGTTTAATATAATCAAGCAAAAAATATATTGTAAGCGCCGGTACATTAAGTTTATGAACTTTTTATTGCAATGACCCATCCAATAAATGAAATCAACCAAATCGAGTGATTTAAATTAAGTATCAACAAGCCGTTCAAGGAGCAACACCAATCGAAAATAACATTGTGCGCGCATTGAAGACTCAGATCAGACTGCGCAGTCTGATCAGTGTCTTCGATGTGCGCTATACGGATGAGCATTGTCCTCGACTTTTTTCAGTCTTGCAAGGCATGTAAGTTGGGCTGAGTGCACGTGAGTACGGAGGCTGATTTGTGTGGTCTCGTAGCACCCGCCGGTGTCTGAAAACAATATCTTTTGACGCGACACACATTTAAATGGTTTTGTGATGTTTACAGACATATATCACGGTTTAATAACTCATTTATATACTACATATATGTATTATGGTCCATTTATCCTAAGCGGTGTGAAGGTGTAAAAAAGTAACATTTTGTGTTAGAATACATGTATTAGAAGCATCAGTCAAAAAATGCGGGATTATGAATTTAAATTGTCCGAGGACAACGTCAGGTCTCCCCACGAGGGGAAAGGTTGTCGGTGTTCTGTTGCTGTCGGATTTTTGCTTGTACTTCTTGCAATAGCAATAGCCGTCGGCGTCGGAATAATTGTTCATTTCGCCGGCAACAAAGAGGAAGTAACGTGTAGATATGATTTAGACGGACAAGAAGTGTCGGAGAGGAATATTTTACAGTGCGTTGGTCTAGCCGCCGGAAATAACAGAAACATATGTAAGTTTTTGTTTGCTTGACTTGAGGTTTACGTCCCCGTCAACACTATAACTCATTTTGGAGACGTTGCTTTCAATTTTGTGTTACTTTTATACGACATAAAGATGAGATGACATCTCCAGCCCTACAGCCTCTAGAAACTCATAGCGTTTAAGGAGCGGTCCGACTCGCACCACTTTTCCTGGGCAGACTTAGACCTACGCGGTTAACCAGTATTCAAGTTCGGTCGGATTCAGCTCTGCACAGAAGCACCATGCAGCATAAACTATTTCCCCAAGCCACGATGGGCTGGGGTGCAAACATATGCAAGTACCTGTCCGAACAAACTTGAAGAAATAGATGGGCTGCATGATGCTTCCACGCAGACCTGAAACCGGCCCGCACACGAGTACCGGTAAACCGCTTAGAGGATCTAGGCCTGCCCAGGCAGTGTGGTGCGAGTCGGCCCGTCCATGCTTATAAACCCTATTGGTTTTATTGGGCGACAGGGCTTTAGATGTCATTTCATCTCAGTGTCGGGTAAAAGTCCCACAAACTTGGAAGCAACGTCTCCAAAATGACCTTTACAGTGTTGACGGGGACGTTAAACCTCAAATCAAACAAATCAACACTATAGGTAATGTTGGAGACATTGTTTTCCATTTTGTGGGACTTGAATATATATACGACATTGAGATGAAGTGACATCCCAAACCCTGTCGCCCAATGAAACCAGTATGGCATGGACTGTTCAACTTGCACACATTGCCTTAGCAGGCTTAGGCCCCCTTAACGTTTTTTTTTCAGTAATCATGTGCGGTCAGCTTCAGCTCTGTGTAGAAGCACCACGCCGTCCAACCTATTTCTCCAAGCCCCGATAGGCGGGGACCCTGCTCCTGTTCATACCCAAAACCTACAATAAAACGTGCGACCAGCAAACCACTACGAAAACACGCCTATATAAATTTGTCCCCCCTTTAACCCCGCTTTTACACAGTAAAACTAGGGTTTGCAGGGGTGTACATTATTTTTTCTTATTTCTGCTCAAAAACATAGATTGTGGGTACTCGTTAGAACCGCCTCGACGAGGTGGTTCTAACGAATATCCACAATCTGTGTTTTAAGCAGAAATAAGAAAAATATCGAAATTTTTCATCTGAAATTTTTCATTTTTCGGTGGTAAAATTTACAATGTATAGGCGTGTTTTCGTAATGACTCAGATGTGCGCAGATCCGAAGACAAGTATTTGCTTGACCAGTCCTTATTTATTTCCCTTCGAATGGCAGAAGGGAATATAGTGTTGCCCCTGTCAGTCCGTTCGTTCGTTCGTACGTTCGAAACTCAAACACTGTCAATAGCTTTCTTATTTCTGGATAGATTTTGAAATTAATAGGCAGAAATGGTAACCATTATGCGACGATGTGTCGTACGCAGAATCAGTGTCCTTACCTCCAAGGTCAAGATCGTTAAGTAAACGGTACGTAGAAGTCAAAGGTCATAACAATTGTCCGAAGCTTAAACTCGGTCAATAACTTTCTTATTTCTGGATGGATTTTGTTATTACTTGGCGGAAATGTTAACCATCACGTGTCGATGTGTCGCGCACAGATCCTAGGTCCGTACCTCAAAGGCCAAGGTCGTACTTAGAGTTCAAATGTAAAATAAAAAAGGTCTGAAACTTAAACACGGTCAATAGCTTTCTCATTCCTAATTTTTTAAATTACTTGGCAGAAATGTTAACCATTATGAGACGATGTGTCGGCCGCAAAACCCAGGTCCGTACCTCCAAGGTCAAGGTCGTACTTAGAGGTAAAAGGTCATAAAAAGGGTCCGAAACTTAAACACGGTCAATAACTTTCTTATTTCTGGATGGATTTTGAAATTATTCGGCAGAAATGTTAAGCATCATAAGACAATCTGTCTCGCGCAAAATTCAGGTCCTACCCTTCGAGGTCAAGTTCGTACTTAGAGGTCAAATATCGAAAAAGGGGATCCGAAACTTAAACACGGTCAATAACTTTCTTATTTCTTGATTGATTTTGAAATTACTTTACAGAAATGTTAACCATCATGAGACGATGTGTCGTCCCCAAGTCCCAGGTTGGTATCTCCAAGGTCAAGGTCATACTTAGAGGTCAAAGGTAAAGAAAAGTGTCTTTTTCAAGTGTCATGTTATTCTGAATGGATTTGGAAAATGCTTAGTAGTAGTGTTAACCACCTTGAGTTAAAGGACCATGTGCAAGATCCAGCTGGGTACCTCCAATGTCAAGGTCATACTTAGAGGTTCAAGGTAAAGAAAAGTGTATTTTTCTTGTGTCCGCTAAATGCCTTTGTTGTTCGTGTATGGATTTGTAAATTACTTGCATCATGAGACAATTTGTTGCAGCAAAACCAGGTCTATACCTGTAAGGGGACGGTCATAATTACATGTAGCAGTCAAACGTGAAATACTAACATCAACATATTTTTAGGCGGGAGCACTCGTGTCCTGTTGACGCTCGGTCGCATGTGAGTTGCCAAGTTCTGCAACGGAAGGTCAGGTGGGTTTTCTAACCCCCCCCCCCCCACCCCCCACAAAAGAAGAGAGAATATTTTGAGCGTTGCCTCTCCTGACGATCGATCCGATCCCCTAAAGATATCTTTTTTGTATCTTCAGTTTACCTAGGACGGATTTTGTTGAGGTTGTGATTTTTGACATCTTATTGTGTTGCTAAAATTTAGTGCTATAAAGTGAAACAGTATATTGATTTGTACATAATCTCGAATAAAGTTTCTCCTATTGAAAAAGTTGTTAACGTACTTTTTATAGTTTTATTATCTAAAGCTTGTACTTTTGTAGCATTGCGTCTGGTCATGGTAAAAGCTGCAAGACGAAAGTCCGAACAGCGAAGACTCTGATCAGACTGCGCGTTCAGAGTCTTCACTGTTCGCATGATTTTTGTTTATACAGCCTCTTGCCTAAACCTAGAGAGATAATTGAATACTTTGATCAGACTGTATCGATGTGCTGGATGATATGTGTCTTCCCTGATTGCGCAGGTCTTATTGCAGTTTTGCCGTGCCCTGGCTTGTCGGGTGTTAGGCAAGTTGAACGTTTCGGGTCAAGCTTTTGAAACGAATCCGACAATAAATTCTTAAGAGATCTCGAAAGCTCGTAGATAACATTTTTTCTAGCACTTATGCCCACAATAAGTATTCCCCAGACTGTATCTTCACTTCACCTCGGTCTCTCAAATCGTTTGTGTACGGGTCTCCGTGGAGCAGTGGTTAAAAGCTCCGTCTCTTAATCACTGGGTGTCTCATCGCTGTGTGTTTGAGCCTCGGTCGTGTCACATATGAGAAGCCAAGTTCTGAAACGGAAGATCATTTTTATTTTATTTTATTTTTTGGTTTTGGTTTTACGGCCTTTTCAAGATTATTTCACTCATATCGAGCCGATCGTGAATCAGAGGTTGACGAAAACCGGAGTACCTGGAGAAAAACCACCTGACCTTTCGACCTTCCGTTGCAGAATTTGGCGTCTCACATGTGGCAACGGAACATCAGGTCTGTGGTTTTCGTCCCCAGTTATCCCGATTTCCGTCCACTTCTAATGAAAGATCGGCTCGAAATAAGTGACCGTTAAAGGACCGTAAAACTAAAAATAAAAAATACCTTTTTGGGTTGTGTCGAGGAACGGGGTTGGGGCAGTTCTGATCAATTAGGGCATCCAGTCTGTCTGGCCAGTGTCTTCGCTTGCAAATCTAATAATAACCCAGAGACACTGCCTGATCCGAGTCTTCGTTCGTCAAACAGGTCTTAGTGTAGTTTTTTTTCGTGCGCCCGTTCATTTTTATTCTTAACAGAGGCCACGTGCTAAGAACAAATGTTCTGATCAGACCACGCGTTGTGTGCATGTATCACACATTAAACGTTCTAATGTATACGTTGCATACATATAATAAAATGTTAATTTTCAACTTCTTTGTTTAATTACAGTACATTCCTAATGAAAGACCACCCTTTTTGACTGTTCAAAAGTGGTCTTTAAGACTCTTTAAAACCACTTTTGAACAGTCCCAAAGGTGGTCTCTTTCTGGAAGACACTGAGTGCAAAAACACACAGAAAGAATGACTGAAACCTTTTAAATATGCCATGTATAAAGTCTTCCAGGGGGCAGGAAAATATGATTAATTTTACATACAGGTATCCACTCAATTTTAATATTTCGGCTAGTGGCCTTCATCAGAAAAACTGAAATACACAGAAATTGTGTGTATTTCAGTTTTTCTGATGAAGGCCATTAGCCGAAATATTAAAATTGAGTGGACTCTTAAATATGCTTTTTAAAGGAGAATTAGTCATAAATTTAGGTGGCCTTAATAGCGGGATGTCACAGTATATTTCAGGGGAAATAAGACTTGACATTTCAGGTGAATCGTCTTCTCAGCAAACAATGCAATTCAGATGGGATGTCTCGGCCCGTCCATGCTTATATACCCTATTGGTTTCATTAGGCGGCAGGGCTTGAGGTGTCATTTCATCTCAATTTCGGGTAAAAGTCCCACAAAATTGGAAGCAGCGTTTCCAAAATTACCTTTACAGTGTTGACGGGGACGTTAAACCCCAAATCAAACAAACAAACAGATGGAAGGTCAAGCACTGTTTTCTTTTGTGTCCGGTCCTTTCAAGAAGACTTCGGCTATATCTAGCCGACCATTAATTCAGAGCTACGCGAGAAGCGAAGTACTAAGAGAAGAACAACACAGTCATCCCAGCGGGCACATGTACGACGTTGCACACACGTTGTGTACCCGCTGGGATGTGTTTTCATTGCAGAACATAGCACTTACATATGATACAAGCGGAGCAAGAACCGAAAGCGATGAGAACTTATGACTAAGGCTGACACGATTAATCGTATAACCGATTAATCGATCGATAAATTCCACGAAAACGATTATCATTTCTGATTTGCTTTTAATCGGTTACTTGATAGGTACAATTTACTACCCAAAGTCATGCCTAAAATAGCTGGATGTGTGGCACAAAGTGCAGACCCTGATGAGACGCCGCATTATGCGGCGTCTCATCTGGGTCTACACTGTTTGCTCAGGCCTGTCTGTTCAAATATACATATGGTAAAGTGCAACATATCGTAAGAGTCATGCTCAGACAGGTAAAATCATGACAAAAACCTTAGCGATTACTAATCGATTATCGATCGCAATGACAGGACTGATAATCGATTATCTTTTCAGCTCCGATTAGCCAGCCCTACTTATGACTAATGTCTAGAAGTATCGATACAGACATTGTTGATGCAGACAAGACGTCCCAAACCGAATCTGAATTATTTGACATGTTGTTCAGTGATTTTGAGTTAATTCCCTATTTCCAACAATGGATGTGTCCGAACTCCAAAACTCCAACTTCAGAAACCCTCCCTAGAGGCACACAAAGTTGACTCAACGTAGAATACAGGGATCACCCAGGGTTTTTTTTTTCATGCATTAGCATTTGCCGTGCCTCGTAGAAGCTGTTCGAACATGAGGCCGCTAGGCCGAGATTTCAAATATCTTCCGAGGGACCGGCAACTGTTAATGCAATAAAATAACAGTCGATGATCGTTGTTCTTGCATACCTTTCGATTCCAATGGCAAATTGAGACGAAAATGCCCCCACCCCCCAACCACAAAGCTCCATATAAACTCCACATAAACTCTTTAAATGCGACCGATAAACCAAAATGGCTGGTAATAGAGAATGTTGTTTGCAATGACGCAATATACGCAATGACCCTCTGACGTCATCATAAAATTCTAAAATGCTACATTCAGGGTAATTACGTCCCATCTGACGCTCAACGTAACGTAAACAAAGCAAGGCCCACCCTGTGATATCAAAAATTCAAAATCCATGTTCAAACAGCACGTGAATTTGATGACTTGACAATGGGATTTGTTGTTTGAACACGGCCTCTTGTCCATTCAAGAATAGCTTAACAGCTATGTTAGTATAGGATTTTATGCAAGAAACAACGTTTTCAAAATCGTTTCAACGATCATTCAACTTTGAGTGCCAGATGGACCAGGAATGAAAGGGTAAGGAACATTCCCACATAGCCCCAGATAAGAGGGGGTATCCACATATTAGTTTTCTTATTTCTGCACGAAAACATATGTTGTGGGTACACATCAGAAGCGCCTCAGCGAGGCGCTTCTGATGAGTACACACACCATATGTTTTCGTGCAGAAATAAGAAAAATATCAGTACTTTTCTGTTAAAACAAGCGCCTTATCTGGAGCTATGTTCCCAGTAGGCACTCAACGTAGAATCAAAGTTGAAAGAAATGAACCATTTGATTCAACGTTCAGACAACGTTTGGTGTTCAAGGGGCGACTGCATTGTTTTACTCTAAGTCTCTTCATTTTTATATTTATTGGAAATAGGTGATGCTTGCCCAAAAGTTCCAGTGACGACGATCTCTCCCACGACAAACCTGTCTACGACGGAAGTATCAACCTCTCATCCGGTTGATTTATCACGATTACCGTCAACCTTCAAGCCATTGGTTTATACGGTCTTTCTACAACCAGAATTTTACTCCCAGAATACTTCAGAGTTCCGGGCTTCTGGGAATGTGTCGATACTTGTTAGTTGTGGACAAAACAGCGCTCAAGTCATTCTACACGCAAGAGATATGGACATAAATAGTGGTAAGGTGATACGAGGACTGTTCAAATATGAATGCAAGTAGAACGTTTTCTCATGCACTAATGCGAAAATCACCTGGAAATAAATATCACAGCGTAGAAAAACATTTTACCTATACATTGATACCAAACCTGTTAAAATCCGTCCACTTTAGCCATGTATATCGTTCGATAAACATTGTCTACTCTTGTATACTAATGCAAAACATGGTTGGAAGAAGGTCAGAGTACGCCGTTGAAATACGGTCCTATAGTAAGAATCGTTGTATTCTTGGTATACGGTGCAAAGACATTTTTGATGAAATATGTTCGGTTTATGGGCATAATGAAATGTCTTTTTCGACAGTTTTCGTTGGTGTAAGAAATTCAGCAGTGGGCTAGGCTCAACAAAAGATGCACCACATGATCGTCGGCCGAAAAGAGCAACATCTGCCAAGATGATTGCTAGAGTGAAAGAAATAGTTGCTACTGATGCACGTACACCACTAGGCAAATAGCTAGTATGGTTGGCATCTCATTAAGAGCAGCTTATACAATTCTGAAACGGGATTTGAAAATGAGAAGATCTGTGCTAGATGGATTCCCCATCTGTTGACAGATGAGAAGACAAATACACGCGTTCAGTGCGCCAAGAAGTTGCTTAAAAAGTTTCCAAATTACAATGTACGGCCTTTCGCTAATGTCGTCACAGGTGGCGAGACATGGGTTCACTTTTTTGAGCCAAAACGAAAGATTTTGAACAAAATATGGGCAACAAAGTATTGCAAAAGACCATGCATTGCAAAGCGGACCATGAGCGTCAAGAAGGTAATGTATGCCGTATTTTTTTTCAAATCAGGGCACTGCTATTCAGGTTGCTGTGCCTAAAGGCAAATCTGTAAATGCGAAGTTTTACAAGAATAAAGTTCTTCGAAAATTGAAGAAATATTTCAAAGAACGAAGACCCGCAACTGGTTTGGCCAATGTCAGATTGCTACATGACAATGCGTCATCGCACAAGACGTTCATCGAGCAAGACTATCTGAAGCAGGAAAAGCTTGTTGAACTCCCTCATCCCCCGTATTCCCCTGACCTTGCCCCGTGTGACTTTTTTTGTTCCCGCGGCTGAAAAAAATACCTTTCTGGTCGAAAATTTGTACAGCGAAAACACCTCGGTTCTGCAATATTCCAGTGCCTTCATAGTATACCTCGAAAAGACTACCAAAATGCATTCAATAATTGGATCAGAAGATTGAAAGTTTGTATATCTGTTAAAGGGGAATACTTTGAGGGGACAAAATAAATTTTTCATCGAAATCTATCACGGAATCATTTTTATGGGCTTAGTTGCATTCATATTTGAACAGTCCTCGTATACAGAGGACCCTCGTTATATAACGACCGTGTTCCCTATTATTGTGCCGTTATAAAGAATCCCAGTTCGGAGTATGATAGGTTATAAAAGGCCTTTTCCCAATCATTACTCTAAGAAACAAAATTAATGTTAGAGACATTTGTTAGAATCGCCTCGTTGAAAATTCAAGTTTGATTTTATCAGATTTTCCGCAAAGCGTAAAATATTGTTAATATTGTTATAAACGACATCACCAATGTCGCCTAATATAGACTTATAAATGAAGATGTAAAAAAGGGTTTTCATTTCAGTGACTTATTAAGGCAGTGACAAGATTATATTGGTATATTTTGAATACGAGTATTAAAAGCTAATCTCTAAAGGGAAATGGGAACACCTGGCAGATTTGGCCGCCAGTTTTCAAAGGGAGACACATTTTTGGACTTCCTGATCGCTTAACTATAAGCTGTGTCCCACTGAAAAAGGGGTCTACTCTTAAAGGAAAGAATTTGCTCCCCTGGAGCAAATTCTTTCCTTTAAGAGTTGACCCCTGTTGACATAGGAGACAAAAACACTTTTTGCAGGAGTTGCCTCCCCTGAAAGTGTCTCCATTCCCCTTAAATTCTTCGTATGTTTTCATTTTCATTACAGTTACAACTTTGAATGTATATTGGTGTAGTTAATTCATCAAATCAAGCAAAACACTTTTTAAATTGGGCCCCGTCAAGCGTTTTTGGTACTTATCGCCTATGCGAGCAGCGAAGGTTCAGGCGAGCCTGCGCATCCGCGCAGCCTTGCCAGAACCTTCGCTGCTCTCTCATACAAGCTGTGAATCAAGAGGAACCTTCAGCTAGAAAGCCATATCCCTGGCCCCTCTGAATGGCTGGGCATGCGCAGTTAAAATTTGTCATGACGGAATGCTCGAAGACACAAATTCGCTTGGCGGGGCTCATATTATAAAAGTATATGGTAATTTGCATGACTAGTCAACAATGAATTCCGATTATCATCACATTAAAGTACGTGAAATAAGCACCCCTCAACCCCGACTTAATATAGAGAAAAATGGGGTTTAGGGAGGTGTACATTATTTGTCTTATTTCTGCTCCACGACATAGGATTTTGGTATTCGTTAGAACCGCACCCACAACTTATGTTTGCAATATAAATAAGAAAAAATATCACAGATTTTCATAAGGAAAAAATGTGAAAAACGGGTTTTTACATGTTTTTGCATTTGCGCATTTTGGCCTTTCATCTCCATAGTTTAATTTCTATGATTCCGCAGATTTTAACATTACATTTGCGCACAAAAACGGTTAGCCTATATTTGTCATGGTCCATTGAAATGTGCATAAGGGGAATGGGTACACCTTCCGGGGCGGCAACTCCAGTATTTTGTTCCCCATGTCAATAGCGGTCAACTCTTAAAAGAAAGAATTTGCTCCTAAGCAAATTCTTTCCGTTAAGAGTAGACCCCTTTTCCAATGGGACAGGGCTTATAGAAAAGCGAACAGGAAGTCCCGAAAGTTGTCTCCCTTTAAAAAATGGCGGAAAAATCTGCCAGGTGTTACCAGTCCCCTTAATCTTTTTTTTATTCTGTTTGTATGAATTGAGGTTTGACATACCTCTCAGCACTACTGAGGTCATTGTGGAGTTTTACCCGTCATTTGGATGAAACTACATCTCAAGCCCTATCGCCCAAACAAACCAACAGGCTTTATATAGCAGGGACTTCCCGACTTCCTGGGCAGGCTTAGACCTTCTATAAGCGGTTTACCGGTCGGCGTTAGCTCTGCTTGAAAGCATCATGCAACACAATCTATTTCTCATGGCGCCGATGGGCAGGGGTCTGTGCTTATAAGTGCTCTACCTAGATAGTAAAATACTACCTCATCCGTTAACTCGACTTAACATTTGCTATGCAAGGACCCCATAGTGAATAGTAAGTAATATTTAACTAAATTTCGGCCCCCGTCCATCGGGGCTTGAAGAAATAGATTTGGTTGCATTATGCTTCCGCGCAGAGCTGAAACCGATCGCACATGGGTACTGGTAAACCGCTTAGAGGGTGTAAACCTGCCCAGGCAAAGTGGTGCGAGTCGGATCGTCTATGTATATAAACCATATTGGCTTCATTAGGCGGCAGGGCTTGGGATCTAATTTCGTCTCAATGTCGGATAAAAGTCCCACAAAATTGGAAACAACGTCTCCAAATGATCTGTACAGTGTTGATGGGGATGTTAAACCTCAAATCAAACAGATAAACAAATACAATAAAGTTCCGCTATTAAGACCACCCAAAGTTAAGACTAATTCTGTTTGAAAAAGTTTATTTAGCAGGTTGCAGTTAATCTTTCTTTGTGTTTTCTGCCCACACTGTCCTCTGGTCAAGGACCACCTTTAGGACTGTTCAAAAGTGGTCTTAAGACCACTTTTGAACAGTCCCAAACGTGGTCTTAATATAGGAATATTACTGCAGCTATATTGCGCTTGCTTACCACGGGGAGATGGAAGAGCTTTTTGAGCTGGATAAAATTATTATTATTTTTATTATATCATCATCGTCGTCATTATAAATTCCAGGAATCAGCGTGACAGCAGCCACTGCCAACGAAGATATATATCACAGTCATTCACTCAATGAAGCCTTTGGAACGGTTACCATAACAACAAGAACACCGATGGTAAGGGGACAAAATTATACAATCGCCTTTCAAGGGTTTAGCTACCAGCTCCGAACAGATTATCTGGGTTTCTTTTACACTTGGTATGAAAGAAATGGAGAAAAAGTGTAAGTTAAATATAAACTATTCCTATGCATTTGATTGGAAAACGGCAAACATTTGCGCTGTTATATTTGGGGGATAATTGTATTCAAAATTGTCATTTGGGGAGGTAAATCGGCGATTTTACGGTCGGAAATTTCGTTTTACGGCGACATGCCAGCGGAGTCGTAAAACGTAATTTGCGACCGTAAAACCGACGCTTTTCCCTCCCCAAAATAGTTATCCTCATTCTAATGTGTTTATTAATTTGTTTTGTTAAAAAGAAAGTGCCCTACTTGCACAAAACGGCAAGCGTTGCGAGCTGCGTAAAACCAGCTACCAGCCAATGAAAGGCGACGTTATATGATGACCTCGGGTTTTCGACAGTATATCATAGAATATACCGTCGCAAATTTTTGACGTTATCCAATCAGGCATCACGTTACATACACGATGGCATTATAATCTGTGATATACTGTCGGGTTCCCGGACGTCATCGCGTAACGTCGATTTTCATTGGCTAGTATTTGCTTTCACGCAGCCCACAGTGCTAACTGCTTTGAGCAAATAAGGCAAGAAAACAAGTGTATAAGTGCAATGGAATGGGGATAACTGTATTTAAAATTGTTCTTTTGGGTGGTAAATCTCCGCTTTACCGTCGCAAATAACGTTTCACGTCTCTACTGACGCATCGCCGATTCCGACCGTAAAACCGCCAATTAAGAATTAAGGGACGGGAACACCTTCAGGGGAGGCAAAACCTGCAAAAGCATTTTGCTTCCATTTTCAATAGGGCCCAACGAGGAGCAAATTTTGACCTTTGAGAATAGCCCCCTTTTTCAGCAAGACTGAAAAGCGAACAGGAAGTCCCGAAAGTTGTCCCCCATTTTGGTAGTCATTTCGAGGTATACAATGAAGGCACTGGAATATTGCAGAACCGAGGTGTTTGCGCTGTACAAATTTTCGACCAGAAAGGTATTTTTCAGCCGCGGGAACAAAAAAAGTCACACGGGGCAAGGTCAGGGGAATACGGGGGGGGGGGGGGGGGTGAGGGAGTTCAACAACCTTTTCCTGCTTCAGAAAGTCTTGCACAATGAACGCCTTGTGCGATGACGCATTGTCATGCAGCAATATTTGAAATATTTCTTCAATTTTCGAAGAACTTTATTCTTGTAAAACTTCGCATTTACAGATTTGCCTTTAGGCACAGCAACCTGAATAGCAGGGCCCTGATTTGAAAAGAATATGGCATACATTACCTTCTTGACGCTCATGGTCCGCTTTGCAATGCATGGTCTTTTGCAATACTTTGTTGCCCATATTTTGTTCTGAATCTTTCGTTTTGGCCCATGTCTCGTCACTTGTGACGACATTAGCGAAAGACCGTGAATTGTAATTTTTAGAAACTTTTTAAGCAGCTTCTTGGCCCACTGAACGCGTGTCTTTTTCTGCTCATCTGTCAACAGATGGGGAATCCATCTAACACAGATCTTTCCCATTTTCAAATCCCGTTTCAGAATTGTATGAGCTGTTCCTAATGAGATGCCAACCATACTAGCTATTTGCCTAGTGGTGTATCGTGCATCGGTAGCAACAATTTCTTTCACTCTAGCAACCATCTTGGCAGATGTTGCTCTTTTCGGCCGACGATCATGTGGTGCATCTTCTGTTGAGCCTAGCCCACAGCTGAATTTCTTACACCAACGAAAAACTGTCGGAAAAGACATTTCATTATGCCCATAAACCGAACATATTTCATCAAAAATGTCTTTGCACCGTATACCAAGAATACAACGATTCTTAATATAGCACCGTATTTCAACGGCGTATTCTGACCTTCTTCCAACCATGTTTTGTATTAGTATACCAGAGTAGACAGTGTTTATACGGATTTTAACAGGTTTGGTTTCAATGTATAGGTAAAATGTTTTTCGCATTAGTGCATGAGAAAACGTTCTACTTACATTCATATTTGAACAGTCCTCGTATAATGAAGAACAGCGCCCTTCCCGCCCCCCCCCCCCGCCCCCCCACCACCCGCCAATCGGGGCTTGATGAAATGGATTGGGCTGCGTGGTGCTTCCACGCAGGGCTGGCCCCGACCGAACTTGAGTATTGATAAACCGCTAAGTTCTAAGCCTGCCGAGGAAAAGTGATGCCTAACAGTTTCTATGTGCGGTAGAGCATGAGATGTCATCGCAATACCGGGTAATAGTCCCACTTAATTGGAAGCAGCGTCTCCAAAATGACCTAATTAGTGTTAACTGCGACGTTAAGTCTCAACTAAAACAAAACAGTGAAGAACACCGATGACCATTTCAAAATTACTAAGTAAAACTCGGGGATTGAAGAAATAGACGGGCTGCATGTTGCTTCCACGCAGAGCTGAAACCGACCGCACACGAGTACTGGTAAACCACTAAGAGGATCTATGCCTGCCCAGGCAAAGCGGTACGAGTCCATGCTTATAAACCCTATTGGTTTCATTGGGTGGCAGAGCTTGAGATGTCATTTCACCTCATTGTAGGGTAAAGTCCCACAAAATTGGAAGCAACGTCTCCAAAATGACCTATACAGTGCTAACGGGGACGTTAAACCTCAAATCAAACAAACAAAAATAACTACAGATAGCACAATTTAGGCAGATGTTGCTTAACTGCCATATAACTCGTCACATGGAAACTAGAAGTTCTCTGTAGGAGGTCAAATGCGTCCCTAATCAATGATGTGTAAAACTCCTCTCCAGCGGACACAGACTGAGTATGCGTCCGTATCAATGGCGATGCAACGGCATGTCGTTGCTCAGAAGTCATGTGTCCGCTGGGTCCATTGGTAGTCCGATCAGGGTTCGATGACCTTTATTCACTTGCCCAGTCTGAAAAATAAACATTTAGCTGCCATGTAAATTTCAAACCATGCTCTTGAAAAAAATTAAAGGGAAAATATTATAGATAAAGAGTCACAACCAGACATAAGGATGTTTGCACGGACATGAGTTAAAATTCGTGGCGGGGGCATGACAAGCCGCAGGGAATATTAATTAATTTTCCCAAACTGAATTTTTTCTTCAGATACCAGGCGCATACCGATCTCGAAACCTCGGAAACTCGAAGGGTGTTCCCATGCTTCGATGAGCCTGCGTTCAAAGCTGTATTCGACATAACAGTAGCGAGAAAAACCGGCAAGATATCTTTGACCAACGGGGATTTGGAGAGGACAATACAAGGGTAAGCACTTTGTTAAGAGCGAGCGTTTCTGTTTTACGTCTCACCAACAGCTAAGGTCAAACGGAAACGACACCTCGGTTTAAAGACTCATCCGGAAGTGTGGAGAAGCCGAGATCGATCCTTCGACCCCTGGTTTACAAGGCGTGTAGCATAACCACTACACCACGGAGGCTTCACGAGTCTTTGTTAACTAATTTGCTTAGCCGAGCATTTTCTATAGGTACGATAACGATATGTAGGGTCTACTGCATTCGATATGGATAGATGTATACTCATAGTTAATTGATGGACATTATGATAACAGGCCCGTGTGAGACAGTGCATTTTTTATTTCTCCAAAATAGCTACTTTTCCGGTGAACATTTGTGATATTTTCATAATTGTACTCCAAACATAGGTTGTAGGTGCTCGTTAGAACCGCCTCGCCACATTGAGGCGGTTCTAACGAGTACCCACAGCCTATGTCTTGGACCAGAAATAAGGAAAATAGTGTATATAGTGTAAACCCAAGTTTTCTCTATATAAAGTGGGGTTAAGAGGGGTATTCATTTCACGGACTTGTTAACACGATCGATAGAGGAAAACGCATTATCATAACAAGTCCGGGAAAATGAATGTCCTTGGAAATTCCACTTTGTACATGTATAGAGAAGGGTGGGCAGCGAAAGACTGTGCACTGTACTGGTTAACCGGCTGATGTATAGGCCTGACAAGGAAAACGTGTGGGTTTAGGCTTGACATGACCTAAAAAGTGTTGACTGGGCCGTTCAAAAACATAAATTTTATTAGCCTCGAGCGAACGAACATTTATATGGGGCTCTGTGATTTCTCCAACTAGCCTAAACATTTGAGTCTTTGTTTGTTTCGAGGTTTTGCATCCCCGTCAACACTAGTCGACTAGCAAAAGGCTCGGGCGTGACTGTGCGTACTCGCGTAAGCCTTTGCCACTCGCAGATTTTGTTTTAAATGTGTTCAGGTTTTACGTCCACAAAACACTATTTAGGTCATTTTTGAGACGTTGCGGGACTTTTATCCGACATAGAGATGAAATGGCATCTCAAGCCCTACCACCCAAGCAAACCTAGAAAGTTTATATTCAGGACGGTCCAACTCGCAACACTTTGCCCGGGCAGGCTCAGGCCTTCTGAGCAGTTTACCAGTACTCGTGTGCGGTCCGTTTTAGCTCTGTATGGAAGCACAATGCATCCAAATCTATTTCTCCAAGCCCCGGTGGACGGAGACAATTCTGTCTTTGCTATGCACACATGTCAAAATATATTGATTTACCTCATTAATATTAATGAGCTACATGTATTCATAATTTCTGATTGGTCGAGAGCATGCCACGCGCAGGGCGACTTAGACGTCACTGCTCAAAAGTACCAGCGCACTGGTTGTCGCATGCACTGGTTGGCGTCCAACTGATATTGGCTTGCAGCTGGGTAAGGCCTGCTGCCCCTTTCCTTTCTTTCCTTTTTCTACTTATACCGCGATCGGTCTAATTTGACCATTACTCGCAGGTGTACATTATAAACACAACAGGTTTGCAGGTTGAAAGCCTGCCTACACAAATCATGCAATTACGGTGGGGTCTTTAACCTGCACAGGGCATTACTCTCCCTGCACAGGGGGCGGGGGTGGCCTCCAGTAAACATCCCGATGCGAATGACGGTGCACTTTTTTTGACATTCAATACTGCAAATGATGCCAGGGGATGCAGCAGGATTAACTGACATCTGCAATGGATCTTTCTTCCCTCAGACAATTAGATATTGGAATGCCCCTCCAGATTGGGTTATTTCATCGGCGGAAGGTGCTACGGATAAAGTAGCTAGATTTATTTCTTTGGCGAGAGACATGCATGTAGGAACTAACTTCCCTTTTCACAGATCCTGGTGAATGAATGTCATTTGAAGTGTCACCATTAACGATTCAGGTAAAAGTAGAGGCCGGGGGTGGGTGTGTTGTTATTCTTCTGTTTCTACACTTACGTTCATTTTCCTCTTTCTCCCCTTTCCCTCATTTTTACCTTCCTTCTCTTTCCCCCCTTTGGGTGACCACGCAAAATGGACCACAAGGGTGACATGCCGTTAGACCCCGAATAATCAATCATAACAAAACATTCGGTGCAATATTACCTGGTTGGGTGAACACCTCATACAAGGGCAACACATGAATATTTTAGAAATGAATATTCGTCCGTCGAACAACATCGGGCAACGAGCAAAGTACGGCTCCCGCCCATCGGGGCTTGAAGAAATAGATCGGCTGCATGATGCTTCCACGCAGAGCTGAAACTGATCCGCACACGAGAACTGGTAAACCGCTTAGGGGATTTAAGCCTGCCCAGGCAAAGCGGTGCTTATAAACTCTTTTGGTTTCATTGGGCGGCAGAGCTTGAGATGTCATTTTATTTCAATGTCGGGTACAATCTGATTAAAATCCGATCTCGCTGCGGCTAGGCGTACATAGTTCAGCTTAGATCGGGTTTCAATCAGATTGTGTCGGGTAAAGTCCCACAACATTGGAAACAATGTCTCCAAAATGACATTTACAGTGTTGACGGGGACGTCAAACCTCAAATCAAACAAACAAAAAAACGAGCAAAGTAAGTGAACCCCGAACCATGCTCGTGACCCGATGTTGTTCATAATTGAACGTTAGATAAATTACGTTTATATCTTACGTTAAAATGAAAGAAGACAACTGCGCGCAGTTTTCCTACTGACAGCGGAACAGCGCCTTTGTCGCCATAAATCATTGTTTATTGCGACGTCACTGAGACGTCGCGAAAGCCAATGTATTCCAATGTATGTAGATAACTATAGAAGTTTTCTGTAAATGCGCTGAAAATGTAAATATAATCATTATTCACATGACGTGGCGACTGAGAATATAATAACGCCATGTAATAAATTCAATAATCCACTAGTGGACTAAATATGCAAATTAAGATACGCCCCGTAGCGTTGCATCTACGACGTCCTTAACGACGTCGCGTTTACTTGTGGCGGAATTTTGAAATATTTATACAAAAATCGTGAGTTAAATGCGTTTTAAATGTCATATAATAAATAGAATCTTGCATTCGTGCTTATGTATTATTATTGAGTTTATTAAACTCGTTGAGAAAAGGGGATCAAATGCTCGGCAAAGCATCACATTTTATCCCTTTTCCTCAACTCGTTTAATAAATTAAATAATACATGAACACTCATATAAGACCCTTTATGCATCGTCGCTTTATTAGCGAATAGGGCCGTGTCATTAAAATATTGAGGCCACATAATTACTGGTGTGTCATGTCATGACGCCGTCAGTGACAATCCTGTTTTCTAATGGAATCCTTTTGACATCTTTGGCAATTAAATCCGATTTAAAACCGCTATATGATAGACGGTATCTTACACGAGTGGTCTTTTCAAATGGATTTCATAAAATTTGCCAAAAATAACCACTCGCGTAAGATTCCCTATTTTTCTATATGATTCACGTGATTATTTTCAGGCCCGATGATTGGCTGTATGATATTTTCAAGAGTTCTCCCGTTATGTCTACCTACCTGATTCACATTGTAGTCTGTGATTACGACTACACTGAAACCACTTCCTCTAACGGTGTCAAGGTAAGATATAGTATATTTGATTGTTTGATTTGAGGTTTAACGTCTCCGTTAACACTGTAAAGGTCATTTTGGAGACACTGCTTCCATTTTTGTGGGACTTTTATCCGATATTGAGATGAAATGACATCTGAAGCCCTGCCGCCCAATAAAGCCAACATGGCTTATAAGAATGGACGGTCCGACACTTGCACTGCTTTGCCCGGGCAGGCTTAGATTCTCTAAGTGGTTTACCAGTATTCGTGTGCGGGTCGGTTTCTGCTCTGCTTGGAAGCATCATACAGCCCATCTATTTCTTCAAGCCACGATGGACGGGTACCAAAATATAGTATAGACATTATAAAGCAAAAAACATATATCAACTCTAGAAAAGACCGCATCTGGATGCTAGATTAGTTTATGGTAGTTTATACTAATTCATTTTAGTTGGATTGCAATGAACCATAAGCATTTCTGAATCGCTCCTGATGTTAAAAGAGAGGCAGTGACTTTTACACCACTGTGCTACCCATTTACCTCTGGGTGTAATGGGGAAGTGGTATGTCTTGCTCAAGAACACACCTCGTCTCCAGTGGCCGGATTCGAACCAACAACCTCTCGATCATGAGTCGAACGCGCTAACCACTAAGCTATCGTGGCTCTTGCTTTTCCAAGACTTAGTCATTGAACCCTGTTGACCTTTACCGTAATGCTAATCTAAGCGTCTGACTGGCGATCAGGAGGTCGTGAATTTGATTCCCATCGGGTAGGCAACATTCTTTCGTGACGTTTGATCATGAAATCGCTTCTACGGTCATTATCCCTCTTCCATTGATTCAAGAAGTACAATTGTAAGTCTCAAGCTAAAGAATGTGCACTTTACTGATTAAGTGCTTATGTTCAAGCCTATTTAGGAAAAAGTTAAGTTTGGTAAACGGACTGGCTTAATATGACTTAAAAAATGTTGACTGGGCCTTGTTTTGTTTTTTGCGTTGAGATTTAATGTCCCCGTCAACACTATTGATGTCATTTTGGAGACGTTGCTTCCAATTCTATGGGACTTTTACACGACGGAAAGCGGTGCGAGTCGGACTGTCCATGCTTATAAACCCTATTGCTTTCATTTGGCGAGAGAGCTTGGGATGTCATTTCATCTCAATGTCGGGTAAAAGTCCCGCAAAATTGGAAGCAACATCTCCAAAATTACCTCAGTAGTGTTGCCGGGACGTTAAACACCACATCAAACAAACAAACAAAAGCGACATTCATATCAAATGACATCTAAAGCACTGTCGCCAAAAGTTACCAATAGGCTTATATGCACTGGACTTTCTGACTCACACCTATTTGCCTGGGCATGCTTGGTCCTAAGCGGTTTACCAGAACTCATAAGTGTTCAGTTTCAGCTCTGCGTGGAAGCAACATGCAGCCCAATCTATTTCTCCAAGCTCCGATGGGCGGGGGTGATGACTTGGCCTTGTTACTACGAACTAAACCAAGGCTATATCTCCCGTCATGCGCAAAGTGAATGAACCTTGAACATAGCATTTGTTTCTGTAAATGCACCGCGAATGTAAATTGATAAATAAAAAATAGAATCTGTGTCCTTTTTGTTTGCATGGATAATTTAGCCTTTTCTCACTTGTAGATGAAATTTTGGACCAGACCTGAAGTGGTTAACCAGACAGACTTTGCAGTTAACCTCAGTTCCAGGGTCCTCACTCTCTTTGAAACATACTTCAACATACCATATCCACTGGAGAAAATGGGTAAATACTCTTGTCATCCGTATAATGAACAACCCTATAAATCCCACTCTATATAGCATAATAGAAGTGAAGGCAATGATTAGGAATCGACAAACCGATCAGAGACACCAAAGGCAAAGAAATACAAACATGAAACACTAGACCCCAATGGAAACATCATAGCGGAAAGCCAAAAGGACAGTTACTTTCCCACAAAATGGCCAATTGGCTATCCAAAACAAAATAATATAAGCAACACACACGCACAAAGACAGGCCATAACAAACCACGACAGAAGAACCGCCTTGGAACGGTCATCGAAACGAATTCCACTGGGGTTGGTGCGTGTGTGTGTGTGTGGGGGGGGGGGGGGGGGGTTTGGGCGTCCAGAGACAGCATCAGCACCGACCTACAAATCATAAAATAAGATTCTCTTTAATTCTCAAGCCTTTACGCTGGAACCGTCATATGATCTGAGGCCTGACCCACCGACATAACCTGGGGTTTACAAGGGGTGTACACTATTATTTTTTTATTTCTTTTTTTTTGTTCATATGTTGTGGTGACTGGTTAGAACCACCTCGGTTCTAACGAGCTACCAATGGTTACTGGTTAAAACCGACAAATTTGTCTAACGAGCACAGAAGGCCCCCGCCCATCGGGGCTTGAAGAAATATATGGGCTGCATGAGGCTTCCACGCAGAGCTAAAACCGACCCGCACATGATCACTGGTTAACCGCTAAGAGGATCAAGCCTGCCCAGGCAAAGCGGTGCGAGTCGGCCCGTCCAAAACCTACAATAAGACGTGTGCGCCCATCGAAGACCCATAGTCTCTGTTGTGTGCTCTAAGGATAGCCAAGGGCCCACTGCTCCTTTATGCAGCATGAGAAGTCTCTGGTTAGACTATATGAATGTACAGGCTGATCTGATTCTTCATTGGGCGCACATGTAAGTTGTAGGAAATGCTGTGCCCCGGCTCATAGCATACCTGGGTTTACAAGCGGTGTATATTATATTTTTTTTTCTTTTTAAGGATAAATTTCGTGGGTACTGGTTAGAAACCGCCTGCGGTTCTAACGAGCAACCAATGGGTACTGGTTAGAACCGCCCCAGTGGTCTAACGAGTTCCAAAAACCTACGTGTGGAGAATAAATTTGGGGATAACTGTATTGAAAATTGTCATTTGGGGGGTTAAATTGGAGGTTTTGCGGTCGCAAATTTCACTTTACGGCGACGCGTCAGCGGAGCCGTAAAACGTAATTGCGACCGTAAAACCGGCGATTTACCTCCCAAAATGACAATTTTCAATACAGTTATCCCAATTGTAATGTACATATTCACATGTTTTGTTAAAAGTTGTACTCTTTTCCACATAGCAGCAACCGCTGTGAGCTGCGTAAAACCAAATGCCAGCCAATGAAAAGCGACGTTACGTGATGACGTCGAGTTTCCAACAGTATATCGTAGAATTTAATGTCGCAGAAATTTGACGTTATCCAATCAGACGTCATGTTACATACGCAAATGCATTAGAATAAGCAATAATTTCAAATTTTGCACCAAGAAGGCACTATGTCCCACGGATTTGTTATCGTAATACCTTTTGTAGATCATATGGGGTGTTTAATAGCCCATGTTCATCAGGGCTTTGACAAACAAATTGGGCTGCATGATATAGGGCTTGAGATGTCAGTTCATGTCAATGTTAGTAAAATGCCCACATAATTGGAAGCAACATCTCCAAAATGACCTAAATAGTGCTGACGGTGATGTACAATCTCAATTCAAACAAACCAATGGGATACATCCGAAAAAGATCTCGAAAAATAGAAGCGAAGGCAATGACCAGGCGGTAAAACGTCTCCCTGCCCTACATCATAGTGTAGATTATATTTTCTTGTCCTTTGGGATCATTGATTCCATTGTGGAATTTGAAAATATCTGAGGGTCACTGATGAGGCCTAATTGGCCGAAACTAGCTAGTCTGGCCCAGAAAACATATACACTCCATATTTTTCAGTTATGTGGTGTATTCCTTGCTTCCAAAGGATAACCCTTTTATAGAACATATTTAACTTCACTACAGCTGGTGTGTGGGAATGTGTGGCGGCGGTAAAACGTCTCCCTGCCCTACATCATAGTGTAGATTATATTTTCTTGTCCTTTGGGATCATTGATTCCATTGTGGAATTTGAAAATATCTGAGGGTCACTGATGAGGCCTAATTGGCCGAAACTAGCTAGTCCGGCCCAGAAAACATATACACTCCATATTTTTCAGTTCTGTGGTGTATTCCTTGCTTCCAAAGGATAACCCTTTTATAGAACATATTTAACTTCACTACAGCTGGTGTGTGGGAATGTGTGGCGGCGGTAAAACGTCTCCCTGCCCTACATCATAGTGTAGATTATATTTTCTTGTCCTTTGGTATCATTGATTCCATTGTGGAATTTGAAAATATCTGAGGGTCACTGATGAGGCCTAAATGGCCGAAACTAGCTAGTCTGGCCCAGAAAACATATACATTCCATATTTTTCAGTTCTGTGGTGTATTCCTTGCTTCCGAAGGATAACCCTTTTATAGAACATATTTATAAGCTTTTTTGTCTCTCACTCTTTTATATGTGTACAGTCGAACTTCTATAACTAAAATACATTATGCCTCATGTCCAGGCGCTATGATATCCCTCTGCAGCGTGAACTACTATTAGCACGAACATATTTTCAAGGTCCCAGAATTATTCGCGCTATCGAAGTTCGACTTTCATCTTGCAAAACAAGAAACAATACTAATTTAACCTTAGCTCCTACATGCTTGGATGCTCATTTTTGGGACATTGGCAAACAGGGCAGATCCACATCAGACGCTGCAAAACATCACGTGAACAAGTCCGTGAAAAGAAAACCCCCCTATACCCCACTTTATATAGAGGAAACTGGGGTTTACGGGGGTATACGATATTATTCTTATTTTTGCTCCAAGACATAGGTTGTGGGTACTCGTTAGAACCGCCTCAATGAGGCGGTTCTAACGAGCACCCACAACCTATGTTTGCATTATAAATAAGAAAAATATGACCGATTTTCATCAGAAAAATGGCCATTTTGGAGATGTGAAAAAACGCACTATGTCGCACGGGTGTGTTATCGTAATGTGTGGCGTCTAATCTAAGTGTACACTCACTCTTTGTTGGAAGTACATGCCTTATTTGCTAAACTTACCACCTGGCATAAGTATAATTGTACATAGGCCACTCCAAACTTGTAACATCACGAAAACACGCCTATATTATTTTGACCCACTTGAACCCCGCCTTTATATAGTAAAACTTGGGTTTCCGGGGGTATACCTTATTTTTCTTATTTCTGCTCTAAAATATAGATTGTGGGTACTCGTGAGAACCGCCTCGATGAGGCGGTTCTAACGAGTGCCCACAATCTATATTTTGAGCAGAAATAAGAAAAATATCACAATTTTTCATCATGAAATTTTCATTTTATCGGCGATAAAGGTGGCAATGTATTTGTATAGGCGTGTTTGCGTAATGAGGTGGGAGATTTCAACGTTATATATGGGTTAATTAAAATGGCACGTGGAGCAATGGAATGACCTCCTAAGTGACTATACAACGAATTCGAACCAACTTGCAAATAAGCTATCGGACCTTACACTGTACATGTTTATACATGTTTATTTTTTCAGATTCAATTGGTTACCTCCAGTATCTTTGGACTGCCATGGAAAACTGGGGATTAATTGTTTACAGAGAGGATGTGTTCTTGTTTGATGAGCAGAAGGGATCATATCTTGATAAAATATTTACAGCTTTAGTCGTCAGTCATGAGTTAGCCCATAACGTAAGTTATAAGACAAACTCTTAACTGATGTTATAATTTGTCTTTTCATCACGCCAAAACGCCTATATAATTTTGCTCCATTAAACCCCACTTTTATATGGTAAAACTAGGGTTTACATGGGGGTGTACATTATTTTTCTTATTTCTGCTTCAAAACATAGATTGTGGGTACAATCTATGTTTTGAGAAATAATAAGACAAATATCAGGATTATTATCTGAACAGTTTCTTTTTTGGTGGATTTTTTCCAATATATTTGAATAGGCAATCCAATCTCCAAGGCCGTCTTGAAAAGCAGTATAACGCTAATTATATTGAGAGTTGGGCTTAAATCTTCCACTTAGGTGTGCATAGTTGGTATTATTGTTGTGCTTATATTTGTGCACACACCAAATACGGACAGAACAGTGAAACATTGAAAGTATGTATGCCATTTGAACGAATCCGACAGAAAAAGGATCGCCACTTTTTGATAACTAAGGCAAACGGTACTGTATGTGTTTGTTTGTTTGATTTGAGGTTTAACGTCCCCGTCAACACTGTAAAGGTCATTTTGGAGACGTTGCTTCCAATTTTGTGGGACTTTTACCCGACATTGAGATGAAATGACATCTCAAGCCCTGTCGCCCAATGAAACCAATAGGGTTTATTAGCATGGACGGTCTGCCTCGCACCGCGGTTCCTGGACAGGCTTAGATCCTCTAAGCGGTTTACCAGTTCTAGTGTGCGGGCCGGATTCAGCTCTGCGTGGAAGCACCATGCAGCCCATTTGTTTCTTCAAGCCCCTATGGGCGGGGGCTTGGTACTGTATGTGCAATTAACAATAGAATATCCATTTAATTGCTATTTGCGTAATTCATTATTTTGGTAGTCTAAAAGGCGCCACCACCCCACCGGGCTGGGAGAAATAGAGCTGACACCGACCGAACTTCAGTACTGGTAAAGAGCTTCAGTCTAAAATAGAAGTGAAGGCAATGCTCAGGAATCGATACAATTAACCCGCAGCTCCCATCAGAGACACCAAAGGGAAAGAAACACAAACATGAAACAACAGACCCTAATGGAAACATCAATAGCGGAAAGCCAAAAGGCCAGTTACTTTCCCACAAAATGGCCAATTGGCTATCCAAACAAAATAATATAAGCGATACAAACACTCAAAAAATTAAACCCCGACAGAAGAACCGCCTTGGAACAGTCTGCTAAGCCTGTTCATAAAAGTGGTGCGAGTGGGACCGTTACCTAATGCCTTTGCGGTTTCTTTTTGCAGTAGGGCTTGAGATGTCACTTATAACTTCACTATAATGAAAACGTCAGAGGCTGAAAGCTAAAAGGACAGGTACTTTCACACAGAATGTCCAAACTGCTAATCAAAATGAAAAGTGTTAGCGATACATACACGCCAGGGCAAACTATAACCAAACTAAACGACGACTGAACGACCGACTTGGAACGGTCAGTACAAAAGCTATTTACTGTTTATCAAATGACGTCGCGTCTGAGAGTGTAATAACGCCATGTAATAAATTCGATAATCCACTAGTGGATTAAATATGCAAATTAGCCAGATACCTCCCGTAACGTTACATGTACGACGTCCTTAACGACGTCGCGTTTACTAATGGTGGAATATTGACATTTTTGTTAAACAATCGTGAATAAAATGCGTTTTAAACGTCATATGATAAATAGAATCTTGCATTCGTGTCCATGTATTATTGAATTTATTAAACTCGTTGAAGAAAAGGGTTAAAATGCTCGGCAAAGCCTCGCATTTTATCCCTTTTCCTCAACTCGTTTAATAAATTCAATAATACATGAACACTCATGTAAGATCCTCTTTGTGTGTGATGGGGTGGAGGGTCGCTTAAAACGTTCTTACGTGGCCACAATCCTCGCCCTTGGTTCTGCCATGGTTTATACAGAAAATATGTTCTGTTCGCATGAGGGATTTCTAACTCATCAATGCAACATCTCCGAAAACATAAAATCAAACGACTACAGAGATGGAACACCGTAAAGATTAGACAGCATGAAATAGCTGAAGTGCTGGCACAAAAGAAAACTAACAGTTAGACTCCGGTGGGCCCTAAATCCTTTATAAATTAAGGACTATTATGTGTACTCATTAGAATCGTCTCACTGTACACAAAACATACCTTTCCACAAACCGCCCTCAATTATTGTAAATATATGGACATTTGGTGTCATTCGTTTAAATGGCTAGGGATACAAGAGCGAAATGAAATTAGCCTAGGCAAAAGGATCATAAGAGTTCGAATTATTGGATGTCACTGTTCACGAAAATGCTAAATATGATTGTTTTGATTTCTCAATATCAGTGGTTCGGTAACCTTGTATCACCAGCCTGGTGGGATGACCTTTGGTTGAACGAGGGATTCGCTACATATGGAGAATTCTTAGGTGCTGACCTCTATGAACCGACGTGGAAACTGGTAAACTTGTCTTCCATTTCTTAAGACCCTATAACATACTATAATAAGACAATTTGCTCAAAACCATTATGGATATGGTACCTTAAAGAGCCGCACTATCGATCCGATGCGTAGGATTTGGCACACGATGTGCTCAAAGACAATACACAAAAATCTTCACTATTTGCTTATGTGCTGTGGTGCCTAAATGTGGACATGGGCATTGTCATCTATGTATTACCAACTGTTGGTACTGGAGCTGCTGATAGCTAAACGCTTTCCATTCTACGGAGGTATCAGAGTTTGCTCCCGTGAATCGTTGGCCAACATGAGGTGCTGGCTTTTACCGGCAATTCTTTTTAAAGACTGTATTTACAAGTTTGTATTTTTGTTTGTTGCTCACATATTAGAATACTGTAAGTCGGGACAGAAAATATAGCTATGAGCATTAAAAAATTGTCAAAATGGACGCTTTGTGCTGGTGGTCTCTTGACAGAGGTAGACATTTTATGTGGAGAAAGAAAACGGTGAACAGTCCGAGACGATTGTCTCGAGAAGTCTCGCGGAGATTTAGCGTGATTGGATCAAGAAAATAAAGCTCCAAAGCGACGTCAGGTTGTTGTGACTACGCCTCTACGTGTAAGTCTATAGGCGGCCTTGAGCCGCGAGGCCCTTTCTTTCGGATACTTTCGGCATCTGCTCATATCCGTATTATTTACTAAGTTAAACCTGCTTGCATTGTATGACACACACACGCTCGCGCACACACGCGGCTAAGGCGCGCACACGCAAAAGAATTGACCGCGATTACATAATTCCAAGACTTCTGTCTGTGTTAAGAAATCAAAATGATTCTGTATGTGATAATAAATTAAATGGTTTTTGCATCCGCATTGCAGTCGCACATGTAGATGATATACAAACACAGAATAAGCACACTCGTATAGTACTCGCAGATATGGAATAATTCCAGCTGTTCTATTCATGTTTTAAAATTGTTTTCTAGACAGACTTTCTTGCATATGGGGCAACAGGGAAAGCGCTCAGAAATGACGGTTTGATGACGTCACATCCACTACACATTCCTGGAGTCACAGACCTCGGAAAAATTCTCGGATACTTCGATAGCATTACATATAAAAAGGTAAAGCATCACCGGACACACAATGTTGATATACTACGTGGACTCAACGTTCATTCTAAGTAGAAACAACAGCATACCAGTGCAACGCAGGATTAATAATTTTCATGTGAAAAGTACATTGTGTGTGTGTGTGTGTGTGTGTGTGTGTGTGTGTGTGTGTGAGAGAGAGAGAGAGAGAGAGAGAGAGAGAGAGAGAGAGAGCCTCATATTATAGAGGATCGTATATTATTGAATTTATAATACGAGTTGAGGAAAAAGGATATAATGTGAGGATTCGCCGAGCATTTTATGCCCTTTCCTCAACGACATAAATAAATTTAATAATACATGTGCACGAATGCAAGATTCTATTTATCATTTGACATATTCAGGGCATTGTATTCACGTTTTTGTTTATTTGTACAAAAATGTCAATAATCAGCCATTTGTAAACACGTCGTCAATAAAAACATCGTTCGGGCCTCCATGGCTTAGTGGATAAGAGCGCTGACACTTAATAATTAGGTCTCTCACCGAGGTGGTTCGAGCCTGACTTGGGTCACATGTGAGACGCCAAGTTCTGCAACGGAAGGTCAGGAGGTTTATCCTCCGGGTACTCCGGTTTTTGCCCGTCTCTGATTAACGATCGGCTCGATATGAGTGAAATAATCTTGAAAGGGCCGTAAAACCCAAGCCCAAAAAAATAATAATAATAAGGACATCGTACATGTAACCGGTTACGGGGCATATTTAACTTATTTGCATATTTAATCAATAAGTGGATTGCCGAAGTTATTACATTCTCAGACTTGACGCCAATGATAAAAAGATTTCTCAGAGGTATTAAGTAAACACTCATATGCACGATGACTCTGTAATGGAAACTTTCCTCCTGTAGACAATTTCTGATAATCTTATAATTTTCTTATTGAGACTCCAAAGATGGTGGTTAGGACCGTCTCCATTACGGTAACATAGGGAGCTCTCCAATAAATGTTTTCCATAGGCGACAATAGTAACCTTTTACCTGCTCCCACAAAAACTACACATACACAATAGAAGTAAAACAAAGATCAGGAATTGATACAATTAACTTACTCCATCCATAAAAGACACCAAAGGGAAAGAAATACAAACATTAAGCGACCAGACCATAATGGAAACCTAAACAAAGGAAGGCCATATGGACAGTTACTTTCCCACAAAATGGCCATATGGCCATCCAAAATTAAAAGACACAAGTGATACAGACAGTAAGTAACAAACAACAACATAAATAAATCGCCACAGAAGAGCCGCCTTGGAACGGTCAGTGGAAGATTTCCACTGGGGGGCTTAAATCGATTTTACGTGGCCACAATCCTCGCCCTTACTTCCGTCGCGATTTAGACAAATAATTTTATTCAGTCCGCATGAAGGCCTCCTAACTCATCAGTGCAACATCTCCGTGAACACAGAAATCAAAGAACCACAGAGGTGAGACAACGGTGAGGACTCGACAGCAAGAAACCACTGAAATGCTGGAGCAAAAGAAAACCAACAGTTAGACTCCGATGAGCCCCACCAGAGACAGAGCATCAGGCACCAACCAACATTATCTCTTTAATTTTCAAAACCTTACTTGTTTATAGAGCCATCCTAGCCCAACAAGTTAATGAGAAAAAAAGTCCACATGTTGATCGGCTCATTTTCAAGTTACAGTCAACCATGTTTGTTTATGTAACAGGTGAAAAAATTCCTATCACCTTTACCAGGCCGGGGATCAAACCCGGGCCGCCGGATTGGCAAGCAAACACTCTACCACGTCGCTATAAAAGCCGGCTTGTACCGCAAGGCAGTACAAGTGTGCTGTATACCTATAACCTATGACATTCTCCCCCTCAACATTGAAATTCGTCCTCGAATTTCTGGGAGTCCGAGAATCACGTGAAATTATACTCAAGGAGTTTTAATGCACATGTGGGTTATTCACGTTGGGCGCCAAATGTAACAGGTGAAAAGATTCCTATCACCTTTACCCGGCCGGGGATCGAACCCGGGCCTCCGGATTGGCAAGCAAACACTCTACCACGTCGCTATAAAAGCCGGCTTGTACCGCAAGGCAGTACAAGTGTGCTATATACCTATGACCTATGACATTTACCTGCTAGAACGGAGTAAATAAAGCCAACAATTTTAAAGGAGGGGTGACCATATAAAATCAGCACAAATTTCTTTGAGCTTGCAGATATATTTATAAAACATGCATCATTTAAGTCCTTTATACCTATCATTTTCTCACATTGAAATAAAACATGGGATATATATCCAATGGAAGCAAGTCTGGTGTTTAGAACGCAATTAAAAGCTCTGTCCCAAAGTGATAAAACCCGGCACTTCCCAATATTTAGTGTAATGCTACCAACATACCCGTTCGACATAGTGCATTTATTCATATCTCCAAAATGGCTACTTGTCTGATGAATATCCGTGATATTTTTCTTATTTACACTGCAAACATAGGTGTTGGGTGCTCGTTAGAACCGCCTCATGGAATACCCACAACCTATGTTTTGGAGTAAAAATATGAAAATTAATGTAAATCCCGTAAACCTCAGTTTTCTGTATATAAAGTGGGGTTTAGAGGGGTGTTTATTTCACCGACTTGTTCACGTGATGATCAGCATCCAAACCCAATGTCTTTAAAAGACAATAAACTGCTCACTTAACTTATAAACTCCAGTTTTTCCTGTCCTTTAAAGGAACTAAACAGGTTTTTATTTCATCGACATCATTTCATGAACGTGATATATATTATGCCTTATTACCAACTCTTTATTACTTATTGTTTCAGGGATGTGCGTTGATTAAAATGATGGAGTTTTTTGTGGGTAAAGAAACTTTTAGGAGAGGCTTAGAGGTAAAAATTGTGACACTTTCTTAGTTTTCAGACAACAGAACTTAAAATTGTCCTCGGCAAATTCACTTCCAAATTATACCACACGTATAGTATTTGATAACTTTTGTAGCACATGTAGTGGCTTGTGATATGTTAAATGTTTTCCTCAAGTTTACAAGATTATGAGAGACACCTATTGAAGCAAGTACATTTTCCACGACCAAAGAAACCAATAAATTCACAGGCATGTAAGCATACATCACGAAAACACGCCTATATATTTTTTAACCCCTTGAGCCACACTTTTATACAGTAAAACTGTTGTTTACAGGAAAAGCAATACTTTTCTTATTTCTGATAAAAAAATAGGTCTTTAGTACTTGCAGAACCGTCTCACCAAGGCGGTTCTTACGAGGACCTACAATTTATGTTTTGAGCAGCAATCTGAAAAAATATTAGGATTTTTATCTGAAAAATTTCATTTGATGGTGGAAAAAATTACCAATATATTTGAATAGGCATATTTTCGTAATGTCAAACTGGATGTGTTTTAACATGCATTAGGATATACCCATGTGAGATAATGATCTCTGTCATTGTTTCTAAAATGGAAATTTCCATTACGATAACAAATATTTGGGCACCTTCCTCTGTATAAAGTGAGGTTTATCCACAAATCTATGTTTGAAACAGAAATAAGAATTTTAAACAAACACAAATTTTTCACAAGAAAAAATATATATATTACGCTTATGAAAGAACGTGTTTTCCTATTAAAACTTTTGGTCTCCAGAGCACCTCTAATAATGTTGCAGCGTATATCCATTACGATAACACATCCGTGTGATATAGTGCATGTTTCAAACCTCAAAAAAGGGTATTTTTCTGATAAAAATTTGCTACATTTTTCTTATTTATACTCCAAATATAGGTTTTGGGTGCTCGTTAGAACCACCTCATTGAGGCGGTTCCAACGAGTACCCACAACCGATGTCTTGGAGCAGAAATAAGAAAAATAATGTATACCCCCGTAAACCCTAGTTTTCTCTATATAAAGTGGGGTTTAGGGGGGTCTTTATTTCACGGACTTGTTCACGTGATGTCAACATCCATATATGACAGAATGTTGTAAATGAATGGATTTAAATACCAAAAACAAGAAGATGGCCAAGGAAACACAGTAAAACATCACAGCCCAACAATACAGTTAGGAAGTAAACTCATCAAATATATAATGGTCAGGTCCTTTTCTTGATGGGAGGGGGTAAAAGGTAATATGATAACGAGGAGAGTATTTTTTCAGAACCACTTTCTCCAAACGGTAAGTAGTCAGAATTTCAGCATGTTAATTGGTACAGTCGTCACAACATTTAGAAAAAAATATCCAGCTGTGATGGTTTATTTTTAACTGTCGTATTTGTCAAAAGGTAAACATCAACAAAGGAAAATCATGGTGAGAATGTATATTTGCTGAAAGCATTAAGAAATTTCTCAAGTATATCGTCTTGGAACGGCCAGTAGTTCAATAGTAAGGGTTTCTCTTGGTTTATGAGCCTGTCTCTACAAGCTGTAAACAAGCAAATATCCATATGTCATGATTTATTTTGGGTCGGCATAAATACAATTAATGCGTAACTATACCAAATTTAGTGACACAGAGACCTTTCTGATATTTAATCTTCATCAGTGTGTCTAAACCCCAAAGTTTTGAAACCTAAACGGATGATGGACAAGACCCGGCAAACACAGCATATCCCCCTCCGAGCACACACCGACCGACGTAGCTCATGAGACAGGTCAACTGGAGGCATCAGGCAAGAGACGCCTACCAGGGAACTTATAGGCGTCCCCCACCGAGCCAACATCAGCAAACATGGCCCACTACTCCACGGAAGTCCCGGGCATCAGGAAGTAGATGCCCAAAGTAGCGAGACTTGCAAAATGTATAATATTACAAAAAGTGGCAACCAAATACACTAAGATACATGTCCCACCTGACAAGTCAGTCTTAGTTTAAGAAACATTAGAAATTTATACTACAAAAATTAAAGATATAAAATAGTTATTTAAATCAGTACCTGAGTACTGGCGTCAACACCGCAGTATCAACCTCAGCACTGAGGAACTGATACTGAGCTGATATGAAATCGTGGAGTTAATGAATATGTGAACTTAGTGTTTATATTCTGTACTTCCAGAACTATCTGAAGGCAATGTCGTATGGCAATGCTGATCATGATGACCTATGGCTGGCCATCGGCAAGGTAAATGACTGATCATTACGGAAACACGCCTATTCAAATACACTGCAAATTTGACCGCCGAAAAATGAAAATTTTCAGATGAAAAATTGTGATAATTTTCACATTTCTGCTCAAAGTATAGGTTTAAGGTACTCGTAAGAACCGCCTCGGCGAGGCGGTTCTAACGAGTACCCACAACCTATATTTTAGAGCAAAAATAATAAAAACTAGAAATGGTGTTTGTAAAACACAATGCCCCCAACCTTTGCTTGTCCTTAGATGGCAAAATATTCAACAAATATTGTTAAAGACTCAAAAACATACAACAAGAATTCCCCCGAAGGCTATGTCGCGCCTGTGGGGGCGCAAAGTCACCAAACCATGAAATCTAGGTCAAGGTCAAACATGGATGCCTGCATAAAAATTTCACTCCTAGTTGCAAGCATGTACCAAGTATCATCAATGAAACTCTTAAAAACAGACTCTTACATCAGGGTGAAAGTTAGGGTTGTCACACTATTTTACAAAGTCAGTGAACCATAAAATGTAGGTCAAGGTCAGAAATGGATACTTGCATTGAAGTTTCAATTCCTAAATGCAAGCTTGTACCAAATACAATTAATGAAGCTCTAATAGATCTTGAGAAATGGACTCTTACATTAGATAGAAAGTCAGGGGGGTCGCAATAATTCACAAAGTCAGTGAATAATGAAATATGGGTAAAAGTCAAATATGGATGCTTGCGTTGCAGTTGCAATTCCTAGATGCAAGTTTGTACCAATTATAATTTGAAAAGCTTTAATATTTTTCGAGAAATGGTGAAAGTCAGGGTGGTCGCAATAATTCACAAAGTCAGTGAACCATGAAATATAGGTCAATGTCAGATATGGATGCTTGCGTTGAAGTTGCAATGCCTGGATGCAAGTTTGTACCAAGAATGATTAATGAAGCTCTAATAGTTCTCAAGATATGGACTTGCTGACAAGATTTTATTAAAAAAAAACAAGGCATCGCATGCGATACAAAACCCCTCGCACAAGACAACTTCGTGTGTGGAAAACACTGAAATGGCAAAAGTCCAACTTGCTTGAGATATTATCATATGCAACATTTGTGTAAAGTTTGTTTAAAAATCCATCCATAAATGTACGTTCTAGAGTGATGACAATATTTCTCTAAAAAAAGTCATAGGGACCTTGACTTGAGGCCATGGCCGCGAAGTAGATCTTGCTCAAGATATTATCATAAGCATCTTTTGTGTGAAGTTAGATTAAAATCATAAATGTAGGCGGTAGAGCAATGACAAAGTTTTTCTAAAAATAGCCAAAGTGACCTTGACCTTGAGGTCATGACCTTGAAAGTCAAAGCAACTCGAGATATTACCATAAGAAACATTTGTGTGAAGTTCTATTAACATCCATCAATAAATGTAGGCACTAGAGCGATGACAAAGATTTTCTAAAAATAGCCACAGTGACCTTGACCTTGAAAGTCGAAATAGTTCGAGATATTGTCATAAGGAACATTTGTGTGAAGTTATACTGAAATCGGTGAAGAAATGTTAGCGCTAGAGCCATGTCAAAGTTTTTCTAAAAATAGCCACAGTGACCTTGACCTTGAAAGTCAAACTCAATCGAGGTATTGTCACAAGGAACATTTGTGTGAAGTTATATTGAAATCAGTGAAGAAATGTAGTCGCTAGGGCGATGACAAAGTTTTTCTAAAAATAGCCACAGTGACCTTGACCTTGAAAGTCGAAATCGCTCGAGATATTGTATTAAGGAACATTTGTGTGAAGTTATATTGAAATTGGTGAAGAAATGTAAGCGCTAGAGCATTGACAAAGTTTTTCTAAAAATAGCCACAGTGACCTTGACCTTGAAAGTGGAACTCGCTACAGATATTGTAATAAGGAACATTTGTGTGAATCGATTTTGAAATTGGTGAAAAAATGTAAGCGCTAGAGCAATGAAAAAGTTTTTCTAAAAATAGCCACAGTGACCTTGACCTTGAAAGTCAAACTCTTTCGAGGTATTGTCATAAGGATCATTTGTGTGAAGTTATATTAAAATCGGTGAAGAAATGTAGGCGCTGGAGCGATGACAAAGTTTTTCTAAAAATAGCCATTGTGACCTTGACCTTGAAAGTTGAAATGGCTTGAGATATTGTCATAAGGAACATTTGTGTGAAGTTATATTGAAATCGGTGAAGAAATGTAAGCGCTAGAGCATTGACATAGTTTTTCTAAAAATAGCCACAGTGACCTTGACCTTGAAAGTGAAACTCGCTAGAGATATTGTCATAAGGAACATTTGTGTGAAGTTATATATAAATCGGTGAAGAAATGTATGCGCTAGAGAGATGACAAATTTTTTCTAAAAATAGCTACAGTGACCTTGACCTTGAGGTCATGACCCTGAAAGTCGAACACACTCGAGATATTGTCATAAGGAACATTTGTGTGAAGTTATATTGAAATCAGTGAAGAAATGTAGGCGCTAGAGCAATGACAAAGTTTTTCTAAAAATAGCCACAGTGACCTTGACCTTGAGGTTATGACCTTGAAAGTCGACCTCGCTCAAGATATTGTCATAAGGCACATTTGTGTGAAGTTATATTGAAATCAGTGAAGAAATGTAGGCGCTAGAGTGATGACAAAGTTTTTCTTAAAATAGCCACAGTGACCTTGACCTTGAGGTCATGACCTTGAAAGTCGAACTCGCTGAGATATTGTCATAAGAAACATTTGTGTGAAGTTATATTGAAATTGGTGAAGAAATGTAGGCGCTAGAGCGATGACAAAGTTTTTCTAAAAATAGCCACAGTGACCTTGACCTTGAGGTCATGACTTTGAAGTCGAACTCGCTCAAGATTTTTTTATAAGGAACATTTGTGTGAAGTTATATTGAAATTGGTGAAGAAATGTAGGCGCTAGAGTGATGACAAAGTTTTTCTAAAAATAGCCACAGTGACCTTGACCTTGAGGTCATGACCTTGAAAGTCAAACTCGCTCGTGATTTTTTATAAGAAACATTTGTGTGAAGTTATATTGAAATTGGTGAAGAAATGTAGGCGCTAGAATGATGACAAATTTTTTCACAAATTACCAAAATGACAAAGGGCCATAACTCACAAAGTATTTTTCGGAATTTTGTCATAAGTTAATCAGTTCATCTACTCATCACCACCAATGTATTCACAAACTTTTAAGGCTCTATCTCCAATAGTTTTTGAGTTATCTTGCTGACAAGATTTTATTAAAAAAATTTCAAAGGGCAATAACTCTTAAAAGGGGCATAATCCAGACGAGTAAAAAAAATACGCTGTCAGCTAATTTTCCATGAGGAATCCATATATGAAATTTCAAAACCCTAGCATACACGGTTCTAAAGATATGCTATGCATCACTTTTAGCATACATTACAATGGGCACAAATTACCAAAATGACAAAGGGCCATAACTCACAAAGTATTTTTCAGAATTTCGTCAAAAGTGAATCAGTTCATTTACTCATCACCACCAATATATTCACCAACTTTCAAGGCTCTAGCTCCAATAGTTTCTGAGATATCTTGCTGACAAAATTTTATTAAAAAAATTTCAATGGGCAATAACTCTTAAAAGGGGCATAATCCGGACAAGAAAAAAAATATGCGTCAGCTAATTTTCCATGAGGAATCCATATATGAAATTTCAAAACCCTAGCATACACGGTTCTAAAGATATGCTATGCATCACTTTTAGCATACATTACAATGGGCACAAATTACCAAAATGACAAAGGGCCATAACTCACAAAGTATTTTTCGGAATTTCGTCAAAAGTTCATCAGTTCATCTACTCATCACCACCAATATATTCACCAACTTTCAAGGCTCTAGCTCCAATAGTTTTTGAGATATCTTGCTGACAAGATTTTATTTAAAAAATTTCAAAGGGCAATAACTCTTAAAAGGGGCATAATCCGGACGAGAAAAAAAATACGCGTCAGCTAATTTTCCATGAGGAATCCATATATGAAATTTCAAAACCCTAGCATACACGGTTCTTAAGATATGCTATGCATCACTTTTAGCATACATTACAATGGGCACAAATTACCAAAATGACAAAGGGCCATAACTCACAAAGTATTTTTCGGAATTTCGTCAAAAGTTAATCAGTTCATCTACTCATCACCACCAATATATTCACCAACTGTCAAGGCTCTAGCTCCAATAGTTTTTGAGATATCTTGCTGACAAGATTTTATTAAAAAAATTTCAAAGGGCAATAACTCTTAAAAGGGGCATAATCCGGACGAGAAAAAAAATACGTGTCAGCTAATTTTCCATGAGGAATCCATATTTGAAATTTCAAAACCCTAGCATACACGGTTCTTTAGTTATGCTATGCATCAAAAGCGTAACGGACGGACGAACGGACGAACGGACGAACAGACGAACGGACGAACGGACGAACGAACCAGAAGCAATATGCCCCACCAACTTTTTCAAAGTTGGGGGCATAATAAGGTTAACCCCTGTAAACCCAAGTTTTACTATATAAATATGTTCTATAAAAGGGTTATTCTTTGGAAGCAAGGACTACACCACAGAACTAGAAAATATGAAATGTACATTGTTTTCTGGGCCAGACTAGCTAATTTCGGCCAATTAGGCCTCATCAATGATCCTCAAATATTTTCAAAATTCCAGAATGGAATCAATGATCCCAAAGGACAAGAAAATATTTACTACACTATGATGTAGGACAGGGAGACTTTTTACGGCCGTCACACATTCCCAGACACCAGCTGTAGTGACGTTAAATAGGTTCTATAAAAGGGTTGAACTGGGGTTCCAGGGGGGTCAAAATTATATAGGCGTGTTTCCGTGATGGCTTGATATTATACTAAAACCATGACATGCTTCAATAAGTGCTGGTATTATTTTAATGGAAGAGATTTGTTTGATTGTGTTCATGTTTAACGTCCCCATCAACACGGTTATGGTCATTTTGGGGGCGTTGCTTCCCATTTTGTGGTAATTTTACCCAACACTAAGATGGTTTGGGTTTTACGGCCCTTTCAAGATTATTTCACTCATATCGGGCCGATCGTTAATCAGAGGTGGGCGAAAACCGGAGTACCCGGAGAAAAACCACCTGCCCTTCCGTTGCAGAACCTGTCGTCTCACACGTGGCCCGAGCGAGGCTCGAATCTACGGCGGTGAGAGACCTAATGACTAAGAGTCAGCGCTCTTATCCACTAGGCCACGGAGGCCCGTAATAGGGCCCATTTTAAGGGCACCTAAGTTTTCAAGAAAACAAAATAGCAAAAAGTCATTAAATGTATCTGCTTTGTAAAACCGACAAAGTGTGGTAGTTATATCGAGTGCCCAAACGTTTGTGTCTTTCAACAATTTGTTTTATCTTTTCCACGCATGCACATCCTGGTAAATAGAAGAAGAGGCAATGATCAGGAATCGATACAATCAACCCACAGCTCCCATCAGAGACACCAAAGGGAAAGAAATACAAACATGAAACAACATACCCTAATGGAAATATCAATAGCGGAAAGCCAAAAGGACAGTTACTTTCCCACAAAATGGCCAATAGGCTATCCAAAATAAAATAATATAAGCGACACAAACAAACAAAGACAAACCATTAAAAAATAAACCGCGACAGAGAACCGCCTTGGAACGGTCAGCGGAACCGAATTCCACTGGGGGGGGGGGGTGCTTAAATCGATTTTACGTGGCCACAAACCTCGCCCTTACTTCCGTCGCGATTTAGACAAATAATTTGTGCAGTCCGCATCTAACTCATCAGTGCAACATCTCCTTGAACACAAATAATCAAACAACCACAGAGATGAAACAACGGTGAGGACTCGACAGCAAGAAACCACTGAAATGCCGGAGCAAACCAAAACCAACAGTTAGACTCCGATGGGCCCGACCAGAGACAGAGCATCATGCACCAGCCAACATTACCTTGAATTAGATCTCTCTATTTCTTAATAAGCCTTTATGATGGAACCGTCATAGAATCTGAGGCCTGACCCACCGGCGGGCAATAAAAAAGGGAAGCAAAGTTGTCAACCGTGATTGGGTTAACTACCATGCATACAGTCTGTCGTATAACATTTATGTTGTACCCAATCTTTTTAGTTTACTTTCAAATAAGGAAAACTGAATTGCACAAAGTTACTATCTATTTGCAGGCTTTACCTTTTAACAAGCAGAAATGTCCTATATGAAGTAGAAATCAGCAAAAGGAAACTCCGCATTACGGTGTTTGTTGTCCGTTTTGTTTACTGTCGTCAGTCCATATTTTGACTTCTTTCCCTAGTGATATTGTGTGAAGAATTTGGGATCTGATTGTATCAGTTCCTGATCGTTTCTCTATTATATATTTGTACCAAAAAGCGATACTTATTTATTTCGTTATAGTTTGTTTTCTAACTAACCTTTTATTGTGTTCTAATTAAACTTTCATTGTGCTTATGGAATTGAACATGGTATACACACTGGACAAAAAGAAGCGCAGAGTACATGACCATGAATGTGAGAGTTTGATCATAGTAATATTAACAGGTTTTCGTTTTCTGTTCCTCAAAAATCTATCTGACAATATCATCTTGACATTTATTTCATTATTACGGATTGTCCTATATTTTCACGTCGTAATCAAGGAGTATGTAAGGTTTGGTCACACAATTTAATGTAATGATGACAACATTAGTCTTACTATGAATGGATCGCATTCGGGTGAGTATTTAATATTATCACTGCGCGGGGAGGTTGGGTAAGACAATATTGACGTGAAACATGTGTCACTGGGGCGTCCAACTGATATTGATTTACAGTTTGGCAAGACCTGCTGTCCTCGCAGCAGGTTAGGGTACAAGGGGAACATAGTTATTTCTTCTGTCTCTACACTTCCATTCCCCGCTGTCCCTCACGTTCATCTCCTCTACTATCGCTTCTCTCTTTTCTCCCTCTCTCTGGGAGACGACACAAAATGATCCTCAGGGGTTAACGTGTTGTTAAACCAAAAACGATCAATATTATCAATGACTTGTATCATCGTTATTTTGTATACATATGTATCAAAGTTGAAAAAGAGTGTTGAATATTCATAAAGATCTGGAATGAATCATCCAACATTTTCGACCAACAAACCCAAAGCGGTCGGTCTTTTGCAGTTTTTTTTTTGCAATTACGTCAGCACCAAATATCGTAAAATCATCATTCGATATTAAAAGACTGGGTACAGCATAAATGTTATACAACAGACTGCATGCATGGTAGTTAACTCAAATACGGTTGACAACTTTGCTTCTCTCTTTAATTGCACGCCGGTGGGTCAGGCCTCAGATTCTATGACGGTTCGAGCGTAAATGCTTACTGAGATTAAGAGTGAATTTAATTTTATATAATGTTGGTTGGTGTCTGATGCTCTATCTCTGGTTGGGCCATCGGAGTCTAACTATTGGTATCCTCTTGCTACAGCATTTCAATGGTTACTTGCTGTCGAGTCATCACCATTGTTTCATCTCTGTGGTTGTTTGAATTTTGTGTTCTCGGAGATGTTGCACTGGTGATTAAGGAGGCCTTCATGCGGACTGATCAAATTATTTGTCTAAATCGCGACGGACGTATAGGCTAGGATTGCTGCCGCGTAAAATTGATTTAAGCACACCCCCCTCCCCTCCAATGGAAATCGTTTCACTGGCCGTTCCAAGGCTGTCGCGGTTTATTTTTGTTATGGTTCGTCTTGGAATGTGTATATCTTATACTTGGATAGCCAATTGGCGATTTTGTGGGAAAGTGACTGTCCTTTTTGCCTTCCGCTATTGGTGTTTCCATAAGGGTCAAGTTATACCATGTTTGTGTTTCTTTTCCTCTGGTGTATCTGGTGGGAGCTGGGGGTTAATTGTATCGATTCCTGATGATTGCCGTCACTTCTATTCTATATGTTCAGTGTTTTGCGTTTTATGTCTTCTGTTAACTTAGTGTTTCTCGTCTTTCGATTTTTCTCATTGTTCGCGGATTTTTGTAAGCAAGGGATCACCCATTCGAGTCCGGCTATGGTCGCATTTTTCACTTCATTTGGTTTAGAGTCATGTCTTTACCCGAGAGCCTTTGTCTTTTTATTTCATTACAGCAAGCGGCTGACGATAACAAACCAATTACAAATGTTAAAGAGATCATGAACAGCTGGATTGGACAGATGAATTATCCTGTGGTTACCGTGGAGTGGGAAATGGCTGGGAGATTCACAGTGACCCAAAAACGATACGTTGAAAACCCTAACGGAACAGATCCTGGCGTTTTTGAGTCTGTCTATGGGTACATGCTATGCTTAGTCTTATTATTCTTATATACTGACAAAAGTATAATTTACTGTTCTCGTTGTCCGTTCGAAATAACATGAACTATACAAAAATAAAAGAAAACAACCGATTCATATGTATCACAGACAGAACCACAAGGTAATACGACAGGACACACAATGCAGATAGTTTATGAAGCAGTAGTAAAACGCCGATAGGTGTGACAGAAACTGTATCGACCGTCGTCGTAACCACATTCACTCTAACATTTGTTCACACTTTTACCGATTTACAGGTATTTTGTAAATTTAAACGGATATGCTTTTTATCCTTCTCTAACTATACTTGCTTAATGTATCTCTTGTAAGGTATCGGTAACAAGCTTAAGTACATTGAGTCACAACACAGGTTTTATCTTTTATTTCTGTTGGGCTTGTTGCGTGCAAAACATGACACTTTTAACACTTTTGAAGTGTTTTTACTAAGTGACATTCCAAGAGTCTTGAAAAAAAAAATACAGTGCATTGTATCACAAGGATAGAATTCGTAACATACTGTAGCCCGTCTTGAAGGTATCTAGATAGATTCATCGTCATCATCATCATCATCATAATCATCATCATCATCAGAGTTTTGATTAACATTTAGGTACAGGGGCAATATCCACGTAAGTAACGGGCCTCCGTGGCCTAGTGGTTAAGAGCGCTGACTCTTGATCATTAGGTCTCTCACCGCTGTGGTTCGAGCCTCGCTCGGGTCACATGTGAGACGCCAAGTTCTGCAACGGAAGGTCAGGTGGTTTTTCCCCGGGTACTCCGGTTTTCGCCCACCTCTGATTAACGATCGGCTCGATATGAGTGAAATAATCTTGAAAGAGCCGTAAAACCAAAAAACAAAATCCACTTAAGTGGGCCCTCTTCTAGGTAGCTGCCCTATTATATGTATTGAGTTCGGATTTCTGAGATCTTACTATTGGTTTTCTTCCTCTCTGACATCAAACTGTTGTTGCGTTCTCAACACTGATTAATATATGGCTGTTTCATGCTGTATGTTCTCACCATGATTCACTGCTGATCTGGAATTCCAACATATATGTCAATTTGATATTTCTATTTTGTACAAATGTGAAATGTTGAGAACGAGGGCTAAACATTCAGTGTTTTTTTCTAAAGACCATTCAAAGGTGGCGTTATGGAGAAAGGTTTTATTTGCTATTAATATAAATGGTGTTTTGACTATTTTATGTTTTACTCGTTTCAGCTACAAGTGGTATATTCCATTTACCTACACTTCAAGTTCTGAAGCGAATTTTAACAAGGACGAGAAATCAATTATTATGATGGAACTCCAGGATAGCAGAGGTACATTAATGATACATTTGGTCAGCTACAGCAATTCTAGATACTGGGGAATTTTTCATAAAAATGTTTAATCAAATCTCAAACTGTCAAAATTAATGGATCAGTCACTTACATGCCTCACACTGACAATGGGACCCGGGCCAAGGCGTTAGAAATTGTTGGGTATATGCAAAAAAGATAGTACTTATTACAGATATATCCATTAAAGTTAACTTAAACCAACCTCAGTAATTTTACTGACCGTTTCAAGACAGTGCTTTTGCTGTGGTTCCTTCATGATTTGTGTTGGTGGTTCTGATTCTTATCTAGCCATATATGTTGTTACGTTAATGATCCTGATTCTTCCCCCTTTTTGTTGTATATTTTAGTTACGCTTGTCCTTCCAGTTTAATGTTTGTCGTGTTGATTTTTTTTTTGTTTGTTTGTTTGATTTGAGGTTTAACGTCCCCGTCAACACTGCAAAGGTCATTTTGTAGACGTTGCTTCCAATTTTGTGGGGCTTTTATCCGAGATGAAATGACATCTCAAGCCCTTCCGCCCAATGAAACCAATAGGGTCTACAAACATGGACGGGCCGACTCGCATCGCTTTGCCTGGGCATGCTTAGATCCTCTAAGCGGTTTACCAGTACTCGTGTGCGGGTCAGTTTCAGCTCTGCGTGGAAGCATCATGCAGCCCATCTATTTATTCAAGCCCCGATGGGCGGGGACCGTTTGTCATCTTGGTGATTCTGATTCTTTCCTCCATTATGTATATTGCTCCTTTTAAGTTCGGTTTAGATATTCTGTGTCACCACCTGTTTGGGAAAGAGCTGCTGACTCTGTTTACCTGCTGTCAATTTTGTTTAGTTTAAACTTTATTTCTTTTTGTATATACATATTACACGTAATATGAGTGATACAATACACAAAGCACAAACATGTCAATATATACAAAATGGGATTCAGAAGAAAGTCATAAGACTTGTGTAATCTGTTTCCCATTGGGTACTCTGACTGAAGCATCACTATATATGTGTACACACATGATAAAGCAGTTGTTACTAACATGGATTTAGAGAATATTACTAGAGTGAAAATCAATACATGTATAACAAATGATATGCTATGCTGCTGCTTGGCTGGGGATCGGGGGAGGGGGGGGGGGGCGGAGGGAGCAACGGTGATGACACTGGTATAACGCTCACTAGACATCTCGATTTACTTCAAGTAGGGTAATCGTCCTTATTCCAAAGTTTGTCTACAGGTGAAATTTTCTATATTAGATGTCTTACAGTCTATTGAATTTAGAATCTATTGAAATTTCTATATTAAATGTCTTACTGTCTATTGAATTTTGAATCTGCGGCTTTGAATGATAAATTCTTGCACTGACAACATAATGGTTTTGTTTTGTTCGTATGTCAAGTTTGAGTCGCCGAATAGTAGAGTATTCAATGTTGGGTCACAAAACTCAGAGATACTATCGAGAAGCTGTTGTCTGATACCTACGTACTTAGCACAATCAAGGAAATAATGCCTGGTGTCTTCAACTGACCCACAGTCACAAAGGAAGCTGTCTACAATATTTTTAGAAAATAGATGTTGGTTCAAGGAACTGCAATGTGTTCTTAATCGAGAATGGTAAATCTGTCCTAGACGTCGACCTTCATAATAAAACAACGGAGGCTTGCTCAATCCAGTATTGAGTCTATATTTAAAAGACGATAACGTAGGTAATTCACGTATAACTTGAGGAAGCTCGTTCCATTCACGTATGACAGAGGGTAGGAAGGAGTTATAGTAAAGTTGCGTGTTTGCATGAACAGTCTGCAAGTTATTAACATTTCTAAGGTTATATCGGGAAGTATTACCAATAGTAGGGGGAACCAAAGCGTTTAGATAATCAGGACATAGGCCATTCACCATTTTGTAAAATTGGATAAGTTTGTGTTTCTTTCGTCTTTCTGAAAGTTTTTCCCACCCGACCTCTTCAAGAAGTGCATTAATCGAAACAAGTTTTGTAGCACCAGATACGATGCGAGCAGCCTCATGCTGAATTTTTTCTAATTCGTTGGACTCGTACTGCGCGCAATTATTCCATATGACGCCGCCGTATTCGAGAAGAGGACGTATGAATGAAAAATAAATAGTTTGCAATGATTTTCTATCTAATTGAAATTTTAATTTCCGCATAATATTAATTCTCGACCAAGCTTTAGTTTTCAAAATTTCAAGATGATCATGCCAGGTACAGTCACTATTTAGCGTAATCCCTAAATGTTTATGCGCATTCACTTCCAATATAGGTTGGGTATTCATGCAAATGGGAGGGTGATAAGGTCCATTATGCTTTCTAGAAATTAAGAGAACTTCTGACTTGTTAGGGTTGAATTTTACAAGCCATTTTTCCGCCCAACAGTAGATTCTCGCTACATCGTCATTAAGAGTTTGAGCAGCTGTCATTGGATTATCGACAATAAGATAAAGGCTCGTATCATCGGCAAATAGCCGTATGGTAGAGTTTATATTTTCGACTATATCATTTATGTAAACAAGAAAAAGCAGTGGTCCCAGGATAGAACCCTGGGGTACACCAGCTTTGAGACTGGTCCAATCCGAGGATACACCCGGAAGCACTACACGTTGGCTTCTATTATTTAGGTAGTCCGTAAACCAATCAATTAGAGAACCGGAGATGCCCACAGTTTGCAGTTTAAAAAGAAGGCCCCTATGCCAGACCCTGTCGAAGGCTTTACTAATATCGAAAAATACAGCACGCACTTCTTTGCCTTCGTCCAAGGCCTGGCAAAAGGTATTGTATATATCAGTAAGTTGGTTTACAGTGGAATCACCAGCAATAAAACCTGATTGCAATGTAGTTATGACTCTGTTTTCCATAAGAAAATTGAAAACATATTTATGGACAAGCTTTTCCATTTCTTTGCCAATCATACTGAGAAGAGAGATAGGTCTATAGTTGGATGAGTCTGATTGATCTCCCTTTTTAAATATAGGTGTAACATTTGCCTGTTTCCATATGTTCGGGACTTGGCCACATGAAAGCGAGTAATTGAAGAGTTCACAAAGGGGAAAGGATAATGGATGAGCAAGCTCTTTCAGTAGGCGGTTATTTATTAGATCTGGTCCAGATGCTTTACCAGCTTTCAAAGATTTTAATACAGATTCAACCTCATTTGGAGACACCGATATGTTATTGAGTGAGGAATTAACACGACGTCTAAACCTCGGTAAGGTAGCTCCACTGTCATCAAGATGGGTTTGGGATGTAAAGAATTCATTCAATATTTCAGCCTTGTCTTGTTCGTCAGAAAATACTTCGTCATTACTTTGGAGAGGGGGGATAGAAGTTTTTTGTTCAGGTTTTATAAAGCTTTTCAAAATTTTCCACCAATCTTTGTGTCCATGATTACTATTTTTCAAATTATCTGCTAATTTATCCGTTTGTAACTTTCTAGATTTGCGCGTTTCACGTGTTACTTGATTCCTTACCTGTTTATATTTTTCAAAATCAGCCAAATTATTTGTTCGCTTGAATTTGTCGAAACAGCGCTTCCGCTTCCTCATAAGTTTCCTTATATTATTGGTTAGCCACTCAGGGTCTGATTGTCTTATTTTAACTGACTTGTTAGGAACATGTTTTTTGCTAGAAGTGTAATAGAGTTGGTAACATTGTTTGCATAAATATCAATATCGTTATCTTTCAATGCGCCCCAATTCGTAGATTCTATATCCCGAGCAAACGATGCGTAATCCCCTCTGTCATATAACCATACATTACGAGTAAAAACGGGACACGATTTCTTATTAAACTTGAGCACACAAAATATTGGACAGTGATATCTAATGTCCTGATTGAGAAAGGGTTCACCTACGCCACTAAGAAGTACATTGTTCTTGTTCGAGGTGAGAAATAAATCTATTATGGACGACGAGTTCTCGGTAAAGTGTGTTGATTCTAATATTTTTGTTTACTGTCGTCACTCCATGTTTCAACTTCTTTTCCAAGTGATATTGTAGGAGTGGGAAGAATTTGGAATCTGATTGTGTCAGTTCCTGATCGTTTCTCTTTTTAATATTGATACATTCTGTTTCCTGAAAAGAATAGATACGTATCGTTAAACGAAACATTTTCCTCCTTAGCAGCACATTCTCTTCGCCTTGAATTTAAAGAATTCATTATAAAGAACCTTGGATATTATACACTGTGTTTCTTGTCCTTGTATAATGGTGGAAAACATACCACTGGTAGCCAGTTCAATATTTTTTATGCTCCCCGAAGGGAGAACATATAGTCGCCGCTTTGTCCGTCCGTCCGTCCGATCGTCCGTCAGTCCGTCGTACTCTATATCTCTAAAAGTATTAAAGGTAATTAAATGAAACTTGATATACTTATAGAGGGCGATGAGGGAAATCGCAGAATGCCAAAACCATAACTCTATCACCATTATTTATGGGGTTACTTTCCTTCTTAACTGTTTCAATGAAAAGCTTGTCCGGAGCATATCTCTGAAAGCATTGAAGGGAATTACTTGGAGTTACTTCCCTGCTTAATAAGGGTCCCACACAGTATTTTGGGTGCCCTATAGTAATCACCTTGTCAGTCAGTTTGTCACATCTAAACAAAAACATTTAACCGGTCATAACTTCAAAAGCATTATCCCTACTACCATGAAAATTCACACTCACACTAACAATCACAAGACCTACATTCTGACAATGGGCCAGAACTATATTGCTTTTGTCCGTGTGTTTGTCACGCCTTAACCAAAAAACTTTTTTACAAAAAGTATTTGCCCTACTCTCATGAAACTTCACACACATACTTAGCATTACAAGACCTACGTTCTGACAAAGGGCCATAACTATATTGCTTTTGTCCGTGTGTTTGGCACGCCATTACCAAACAACTTAAACTCGGTCAAAATTGTTTGTATTTGTCCTAGTCTCATGAAACGTCACACACATACTTACCACCACAAATATGTTCTATAAAAGGGTTATCCTTTGGAAGCAAGGAATTCACCACAGAACTGGAAAAATGAAGTGTACATGTTTTCTGGGCCAGACTAGCTAGTTTTGGCCAATTAGGCCGCATCAGTGACCCTCAAATATCCCCAAAATTCCACAGTGGAATCAATGATCCCAAAGGACAAGAAAATATAAACAACATAATGATGTAGGGCAGGGAGACTTTTTACGGCCGTCACACATTCCCAGACACCAGCTGCAGTGACGTTAAATATGTTCTATAAAAGGGTTATCCTCTGGAAGCAAGGAAATCACCACAGAACTGGAAAAAATGAAGTGTACATGTTTTCTGGGCCAGACAAAACCTACATTCTGACAAAGGGCCATAACTAGTTTGCTTATTTTCACTGAATTATCTCCCTTTTTTAAAAAAAAAAAAATCTCCTGTTGTTTCATAACCATGGGCAATAGCGCTTTCATATTTCACATGTGTATTCCTTGTGACACTCTTCATTGAAAATAACTTACTAGGGAACACAAAACTGAGTTTCTTTGTCTTATGGATTAAGACTTACAGGCCCTTGCATGGAAGAGGCCTTACATTTCTCCTTATTTTGGAGTCTATGTTGAAAATCACTGACTAGGGAATTCGTAGAATTATGGCTTAAGAGTTACAGCAGGCAGCTACTATATTTAGTTTTTTTTCACATCTGGCACATTGATTAACCCATTGTATGCGGGAAACCCCGTAAGAAGAACCTTGGCAAACAGTGCAGGCAGAACGCGGCGCCTGATCAGGGCCTAAACTATTCTCTAACAGAATTTTACTTCAAAAATAGAATAACAATTATAAAAATAGGCCTAACACCCCTTATATGGCAAATGGACGTGTTCAACATATAGTAATGGAAGTGTTTACTAGTATACAATGGTTTAATTTCAACACATAGAGTGGATGGATGCTTTTACATTTACACCCCTTTCAACAGTATTTCAGTCATATAAAAAAAAACAGATTTAAAACCACACTTCAAAGTGTAGTGGACCACCATATTTTACTCTTTCACTAACATAATCCTCCTACTACTGTGCATCTTCGGGGAGCACCCTTCGGGTTCACCGAATTTCTTGTAGTTTCAGTTTCAAGTGACACAATACCATCACCTCAGGGCCCAAACTGGGTTATTGGTAATCTGAAATACCTCGGATATTACTTGATCAACTACGACGAACGTAACTGGAATGCTTTGATTGACCAACTGATTGCTGATCATACGGTAATGTTTTACCCGTTTACATTCTATTTTAGAATCGACCATTCTTTCTTTTAATCTTTGTCAATTGATCCGTTAATCTAAATTATCATAATGAGAATGATATTTATTGCACATCAGACAAGGAAATCCATGGCTTTAGCCTGGGATAAAATGGGCCCCGTCAAGCGATTTTGGTACTTATCGTCTATGCGAGCAGCGAAGGTTCAGGCGAGCCTGCGCATCCGCGCAGTCTCGCCAGAACCTTCGCTGCTCGCTCATACAAGCAGTGAATCAAGAGGAACCTTCAGACAGAAAACCATATCCCTGGCCCCTCTGATTGGCTGGGCATGCGCAGCTAAATTTTGTGATGACGGAATGCTCGAAGACACAAATTCGCTTGGCGGGGCTCATATAATGTTGTTCCCTGGTGCTCTAAACCATGCAAACTACATAAGTACAGTTTACAATATAACGTTCAATAAAATGAACTGAAAATCTGCGTAGTTGTTGAGCAAGAAAAAGAATCTAACATGGTGTTCTGTTGTAGATGGGCGTTGCCGATCTTCGGGATGACCGTGCTGAGCGGAACCTCGGCGTAGCCTCGGTTCCGCTCAGCACCGTCATCCCTCGTTGGAAATGCCCATATACAACAGACGATCTGTTAGATTCTTATATGAACCCAATGACATCACGAAAACACGCCTATATAATTTTGAACCCCTTGAACCCCACTTTTATATAGTAAAACTGGGGTTTCCGGGGGTACACCTTATTTTTCTTATTTCTGCTCTAAAATAAAGAGTGTGGGTACTCGTTAGAACCGTCGAGGCGGTTCTAACGAGTGCCCACAATCTATATTATGAGCAGAAATAAGAAAAATATCCCAATTTTTCATCATAAAATTTTCATTTTTTCGGCGATAACTTTAGGTGGCAATGTATTTGTATAGGCTTGTTTGCGTAATAAGACGAATCTCCTTGGTCTACACAGTCTGTAAAATAAATAATTTCCTATTTACAGGTCGAAAGGGATTAACTGAATCGTCATTTCTTGAAGCAAGTCTTTCGCCAGTTCCAATCATTTCAATATGAAATGACTATGTTTTTACACCTTGAGACTATCATATTTATCGTAATTCTTATATAAGTGTGAGAAACTATTATCATATAACAGTTTTATTGAACGACAGATCATGTTTAATGGAACAGTGTCCCACTCGAAGCAGTCTATGGTTTACTTAATACATTTAAGCCATCTCATGGGAAGAGGGTACTTTTCGCTTATATACCCCGCAGTGTCTTAACGCTCTGCATGCTGGGTATGTTTTTTCGCAGCATAGGACATTTTGAAATATTTTCCTAATTGTCCCAGAAAACAGGATTTGACATCGCCTGCAAATGGTCTCCTATGAAGACAATTTGCATGAGATGGCAAGTCCTGTTCTCTTTTTTGGGGTTTTGGTTTGACGGCCCTTTCAAGATTATTTCACTCATATCGAGCCGATCGTTATCAGAGGTGGGCGAAAACTGGAGTACCGGGAGAAAAACCACCCGACCTTCCGTTGCAGAACTAGACGTCTCACATGTGACCCGAGCGAGGCTCGAACAACAGTGGTGAGAGACCTTATGATCAAGATTCAGCGCTCTTAACCACTAGGCCACGGAGGCCCGTAGTTCAGTTCTCTGGGAAAAGTAAGAAAGATATCAACAATTTATCGTCCTGCTGAATGAGCCTTGAGTGTGCTAAAGGTTAAGCGAGTATGTGCATAAGCGCAGTATTTCCAGACAGTTGCTGCTGCCAGGCATGTGAAGGAGCCCTTGAATTACCTCCAAGTTAGCAATTAAGTTTCTCGTCCTCTTGTTTGGCTTCGCATGTGCAGTTGAAGAAAATAAATTGGTGAAAGCTAAGGCCTTTTGTTTACATTCTCACATTACGAAAACACGCCTTTACAAATACATTGTAAAGTTTACTGCCGAAACAACAAAAATTTTAAGATGAAAAAATCTGAAAAATAAGGCTTCCAAAGGATAACCCTTTCTAGAACTTATTTAACATCACTACAGCTGTTGTCTGGGAATGTGTGGCGGCCGTAAAAAGTCTCCCTGTCCTACATGATAGTGTAGTTTATATTTTCTTGTCATGTGGGATCATTGATTCCATTGTGGAATTTTGAAAATATTTGAGGGTCACTGATGAGGCCTAAATGGCCGAAACTAGCTAGTCTGGCCCAGAAAACATGTACACTCCATATGTTCCAGTTCTGTGGTGTATTCCTTGCTTCCAAAGGATAACCCTTTTTAGAACTTATTTAACGTCACTACAGCTGTTGTCTGGGAATGTGTGGCGGCGGTAAAAAGTCTCCCTTCCCTATATCATAGTGTAATTTATATTTTCTTGTCCTTTGGGATCATTGATTCCATTGTGGAATTTTGAAAATATTTGAGGGTCACTGATGAGGCCTAAATGGCCGAAACTAGCTAGTCTGGCACAGAAAACATGTACACTCCATATTTTCCAGTTCTGTGATGTATTCCTTGCTTACAAAAGATAACCCTTTGCGGCCGTAAAAAGTCTCCCTGCCCTACATCATAGTGTAGCTTATATTTTCTTGTCCTTTGGGATCATTGGTTCCATTGTGGAATTTTGAAAATATTTGAGGGTCACTGATGAGGCCTAAATGGCCGAAACTAGCTAGTCTGGCCCAGAAAACATGTACACTCCATATTTTCCAGTTCTGTGGTGTATTCCTTGCTTCCAAAGGATAACCCTTTCTAGAACTTATTTACTTACATTTAACTTCACTACAGCTGGTATGTGGGAATGTGTGGTGGCGGTAAAACGTCTCCCTGCCCTACAGAATATTGTTGATTATAATTTCTTATCATTTGGGATCATTGATTCCATTGTGGAATTTTGAAAATATCTGAGGGTCATTGATGAGGCCTAATTGGCCGAAACTAGCTAGTCTGGCCCAGAAAACATGTACATTCCAAATTTTTCACTTCTGTGGTGTATTCCTTGCTTCCAAAGGATAACCCCTTTATAAAACATATTTAACTTCACTACAGCTAGTGTGTGGGAACGTGTGGCGGCGGTAAAACGTCTCCCTGCCCTACATCATAGTGTAGATTATATTTTCTTGTCCTTTGGGATCATTGATTCCATTGTGGAATTTTGAAAATATCTGAGGGTCACTGATGAGGCCTAATTGGCCGAAACTAGCTAGTCTGGCCCAGAAAACATGTACACTCCATATTTTTCACTTGTGTGGTGTATTCCTTGCTTCCAAAGGATAACCCCTTTATAGAAGATATTACCCCTAAATGAAAGTGGGATTCAAGGGGGTCAAAATTAGCGTGCTGTCGTGGTGAGCTCGTTTAGGTTTGAGTAAAAAAGAGCCTTTCAGCTATGTTTGTCTTTGAGTACCATACTATAGACCTTCCCATGTATCAAATATATTTTCCTTTTCCAATGCCATTATTTATTATACCAGCACAAGACAAAATCTACAATAAGACATGTTAGACCGGCAAAGACATAACTTAGCCTGTGCATCCACGAAGTATTATAAGGGTCTCCGCTTATCACTTGAGCCTTCTATAGCCTCAAGTTTTCCGAAGATAGAGTAGCGAAAATTGCTTCAGTTGGTGAATGCGAAGGCCGATCGAGGTTTTCGGTCGGGCATGTCTTGTTGTAGTTTGTGTCGTGCGCTGGCTGAATGATACATCGTGGTAGTTCTAATGAACAACCATACTTTATACAATACATGTTTGAAGGTGGAAGCAGGCTTGCAAATTTCAGTACGTGTACTTCTTAGGAACATTTTAACTCTTATCCCGCTGTTCACTACAACCCCTTTCTTTGCAAATAGTGTAGATCCGGATCTACACTGTTTGAATTTCAGTTTGTTAATTTGTAGAAATAAATTACTTCAAGTAATCTGATTGGTTAAAAACAGAAAGGGGTGCGGCTGAATTAATTATGCAGCGGTATGAGGGTTAAGTCAAACAGTCTCATCCATTCTCATTCATTATGTTCTCTTTCTTTACAAAGGCAGCTTTTTTAAGGTTTGTTTCATATAAATCCTTATGAAGAAAACACGCCTATACAAATACATTTGAAATTTTACCGTGCAAATACGAAAATTTTACGGCCCCCGCCCACAGGGGCTTGAAGAAATATATGGGCTGCATGATGCTTCCACGCAGAGCTGAATCCAGCCTGTCCAGGAACCACGGTGCGAGGCGGACCGTCCATGTTATTAAACCCTATGGGTTTCATTGGGCGACAGGGCTTGAGATGTCATTCCATCTCAATGTCGTATAAAAGTCCCACAAAATTGGAAGCAACGTCTCCAAAATGACCTTTACAGTGTTGACGGGGACGTTAAACCTCAAATCAAACAAACAAACAAACAAACGAAAATTTTCAGTTGAAAAATTGTGATATTTCAATAAGAAAAATAAAGTTTACCCCTGTAAACCCCAGTTTCACTGTTAAAAGTGGGGTTCAAGGTGGTCAAAACTATATAGGCATGCTTGCGTGAGCTCGTTATTAATGTACTCTTTCTTATCAAAGGCAGGTTTTGAATGGTTTGTTCTATCTAAATGCTTATGAAGGTTACAAATTGAGTTAACCCATTCAGTTCCAGAAACCCCTAAAGGGGTACCTTAACAATCAGTTCAGTCACAGATCAGACGCCACAGGTCCTACAGTGTCTGCAGCAAGTTCAGCCATTTTCCTAATAAATGTTGAAGAAAACACAACCTGTCATCCCTAAATTTTGAAATGGACTCCTGCCGTATATAAAGAGGAAGATTCCATTTGGTACAAAAAGGGGTTAACTAAATATTATAAGAAACTTAGTGTCTTCTGCATTGTCGCTCAATTGCATTTATATGCTAGTAAATACCAAAGAAGGCGATATATTTACCTGAACCATTCCGGTCTTGACATTAAATGGAAATAATATTTACTTTAAGCAAATACTTTAAGATAGAACGCATGTCCTATCGTCATTTTTACTATAAAATTATTATTATCAATAAAATAGCAAGTTGGTACCAGACGATGTGATTAAATGTCTTTTTCAAAATTACGAACACTGCACAGTCTGTCAAGATTTTCAATCTATTTTTTCATTCATGGCATTTCTTTGTTATTGGTGAGTTTCTTGATATAAATGTACACCGTTATATGAGCCCCGCCAAGCGAATTTGTGTCTTCGAGCATTCCGTCATGACAAATTTTAACTGCGCATGCCGAGCCATTCAGAGGGGCCCGGGGTATGGCTTTCTGTCTGAAGGTTCCTCTTGATTCACTGCTTGTATGAGCGAGCAGCGAAGGTTCTGGCGAGACTGCGCGGATGCGCAGGCTCGCCTGAACCTTCGCTGCTCGCATAGGCGATAAGTACCAAAATCGCTTGACGGGGCCAATATGTTATGTATGGATAAGGCGTGGTTTTGGCGTTGTGTGTCTGTACCATAAATCTACCTTGCTCTGTTTACATGCGTTATATCTCTCGCCAGAGATGTAATGGTCACATTGTTTAAATTATGTGGATCGAGTCGGCGTTCCACGTGTTTAATAGAATTTGCATCAATATATCACTGGTGCAAGTTTTTGTCCTTCATTGATTTTGATGACCATGGCCTTAATTAAAAATGTCGAAGTTAAGTCATTCGTTACATTTTTGACTACCCTGTATTGACGCTAATTATATTTTGATTGTTGATACATTAACATGGCTGGCCCACCAGTTTGTTTGTTATATCTATTGATCTCAAGAAAAGTCTCGAAGCACAAGTTTGCACTGTAGTTCGAGGTAAGTGAAGTTATCAATGGCAAAAGGCTATTTCAGGCTCAGAACAAAGATTAGGAGTGCCTGTCAAACCCACTCTAAAGACCTCGCCCATTCCAGATTTCCCGCATATAGAAAACAGAAGTGAAGGAAATGATCAGGAATCGATACAATTATCCCATAGCTCCCATCAGTGACACCAAGGGGAAAGAAATAACAAACATGATAAAGCTAGACCCTAATCGAAATATCAAACGCGGAAAGCCAGAAGGACAGTTACTACCCGCAAAACGATTAATTGGCTATACAAAAACAAAAAAAAATATAAGCGATAGACAAACTCAAAGGCAAACCATAACAAAACTAAACCGCTACAGAAGAACCGCCTTGGAGTGGTCAGTGAAAAGAATTTCACTGGGTGGGGTGGGGGTGGGGATGGGGGGGGGGGGGGCTTAAATCGATTTAACGCTGTCGCAAACGTTTTGTCTTATTCTGATGTATCAAAGACCTATGGTTTATTACAAAATACAGGCCCATTGATTCTTGTCTATGTTCCAGGTTATCGAGGCATCAAATCGAGTGCAGATTATCCATGACGCCTGGGCTCTTGCAAGGTATTTGATATTATGTTAATAGCTGTGTTATTGTAGCTAATGGTCATGTGCACTTAAAAAGTGTAAAATAAAAATGAAGGCATTGATCAGAAATCGATACAATTAACCCACAACTCCAATCAGGGACACCAAAGGGAAAGAATCACAAACATGAAACAACTAGGCCCTAATGGAAACATCAATAGCGGAAAGCCAAAAGGACAGTTACTTTCCCACAAAATGGCCAATTGACTATCTTGAACAAAATAATATAAGCGAGACAATCCATAACAAAAATAAATCGCGACAGAGGAACCGCATTGGAACGGTCAGTTAAACGAATTCCCTTGGAGAACTTAAATCTATTTTACGTGGTCATAATCCTCGCCCTTACTTCCATCGCGATTTAGACAAATAATTTGTTCAGACCGCATGAAGGCCTCTTAACTTATCAGTGCAGCATCTCCGTAAACACAGCTTAGACCAGCCAACTTAGACCATCGAAAGCTCTAATCAGCCCGATAAGACACGCAGGCTAATCAGAGTATATACTGGTCGGTTGAGTCATGTCTGTCATGGATGATCCTGTCATATCCTTACATCAAACAGTGAAGCTACTGATATTGTCGCAAAGTTTTGCCTAGACGAGCATTTCAGATTTCATGTTCAATTAAGATCAGCATGAAAAACTTTTATAAGCTCGGGGCTTGGTTTATTTCGAGGGAAAACACATGTAAATTGAATGTTCTGAAAAAAGCAATCATTGGGAAGCAAGGACTACAGCATAGAACTGAAAATCATGGTTTTCGTGTACACGATTGTTTAGGCGAGACTAGCTAGTTTCAGCCAATTAGGGCTCATCAGTGGCCCTCAAATATTTTCTAAATTCCGCAGTGAAATCAATGATCCAAAAGTACCAGAAATTATAATCCACACTATGATGAAGGACAGAGAGACTTTTTAAGACCGCCACACATTCCCTTAACACCAGCTGTAGTGAAGTTAAATGTTCTGAAAAAGGTAATCCTTTGGAAGCAAGGACTACCAAACCATGGCGTGTACAAGATGTTTTTTGGGCCAGCTTAGCTAGTTTCGGTAAATTAGGCCTCATCAGTGACCCTCAAATATTTTCTAAATTTCGCAGTGAAATCCACGATCCGAAAGGACTGGAAATTATAATCCACACTGCTTTCCATATACTGTGTTCTATATATAATGGACGTTGACCTCACGGTCGTTAGGCTACAGGTAAACCTTACTTTGAACAGTGTCCATGTGTACAGCCTTAGCAGTAGTACGTACCAGTACAGGCTATCATTTCAAGGATCATGCGATTACATTTAGGTTAAAAACAGGCCCTTGTAAGGAAAATCTTCTCAAAACGGATCATACATACATAAAAGTGTTTTTTGCGAGGGGACCTATTATTTTCCTATTTTGTTTCATCAAACACACCTTCTAGATAATTTTGAACCCATTAAACCCCACTTACATTTAGTAAAACTGGGGTTTGCAGAGTGTATATCATTTTTCGTATTTCTGCTCAAAACCATAGATTGTGGGTACTTGTTAAAACCGCCTCATTTTCGTAATGACCATCTGCATGGCCTAATTAATTAGATTTAAGCTGTTGTTCGGACTGACCGAAGTTGTCGCTCAGCACCCATGTCAGAACACAAAAACTGTCTCGACTCACCTGAAAAGTTGAATGTTTTGAATCCAGCAACTGAATTAGTTTTTAATCAGTCTGCAAAAATGAACCCACATCTTGCGCTTGTCTATATAGGACAGGACTCGCTTATTTCCAGTGTAGAAATTTCTCCACACAGAAGCATAGCAAACATCTCTACTCCTTGGGAATGGGATTACACTTGTCTATTTTCACGCAGGATGATTTCTTTTTGTGCTAATGAAGTTTGCTTTTGAATGGATGTTTGTTTTCTGTCGTAGGTCTGGTGAGCTGAACCTGGAGATACCTCTGAGATTATTTGATTATATTGCGTTTGAGGACGAGATGTCACCCTGGTTTGCTTTTGCCGACGAGATTGAAAGTCTTCATAGAATTCTGTATAATCATCAAATTTATGAGTCATTCCAGGTACATACACGACAAATCTTATCCTCATTAAATTTCAATATAAAGAGCCTCTGTTTTCGCCTAACGTTAACGATAAAGCCTCTCATCACTGCATCATTTTGGTTTCATCACGAAAACACTCCTATATATTTTGACCCCCTTGCACCCCACTTTTATATAGTAAAACTGGGGTTTACAAACTTTACATTCTTCTTTCTTATGAATGTTTTCATTGCTCTTAAAGGAACTCATTTTTGATTTTTATTTATTTTTCTCATTTCTGCTCTAAAATATAGATTATGGCTACTCGTTAGAACCGCCTCGATGAGTATCCATTATCTATATTTTGAGCAGAAATAAGGATACCATCACATTTTTTCATCCAAAACTTTTAGTTTTTTTTCGGCGAAAGATTTACAATATATTTGTAAAGGCGTGTTTTCATAATGGCTTTGGTCACATACTCCAAGACATAGGTCACATAATTCAAGACATAAGAAATGTTTTTCCTTCTTTCTCTATATGTTATCTTGTGGGTATTCACTTGAACGGCTTCAGCGAGGAAGTTCTAATAGATAACCACATCATAGGATTTTATAGAGTACTAAAAATATCCTTGAAGTATTAACTAATTTCACCTTATATGTTTCTTTATATCCTGCAAGGAATTTGTCTACTTACTCCGGTTTTCGCCCATCAATGATTGGCACTCGGCTCGATATAAGTGAAGTAATCGTAAAAGGGTATTAAAATTGAAATGAAGGCAATGGTCTTTGAAATAAGAAAAAAGATAAATCAGCACGCGAATGCGTGTACAACGATTAGAAGATTGAAATCAGCCTGCTCTTCTGGAGCAAGGCATATCGGAAAACTAAAGTTTTGACTGCATGGTAGTTAAGCCAATCACAGTTCATAACTTTGCTACTCTCTTTAATTGCACGCCGTCGGTTCGCCCCTCTGACTCTATGGCAGCTTCAGCATTTCAGTTATTTCATGCTGTCGAGTCCTCATCGTTGCCGCATCATGAAAACACGCCTATATCATTTTGAACCCACATTTATCAAGAAAAACTGGGGTCTAGCGGGGCGGGGGCTATACCTTATTTTTCTTGTTTCTATATTTTGAGCAGAAATAAGAAAACTATCACAATTGTTTATCTTAATTTTTTTCGGCCGTAAAGTTTTTCGGAGACTAACTGTTGGTTTTCGTTTGCTCTAGCATTTCAGTTGTTTGTTACTGTCTCGAGTCCTCAGCGTTGCTTCTTTTTTCGGTGGTTTATTGATTTGTGTGTTCTTGGAGATATTGCACTGCTGAGTTTGGAAGCGTCCATGCGGACTGATTAAATAATTGTCTAAATCGCGACGGAAATCAGGGCGAGGATTGCGGCCGCGTAAAATCGATTAAAGCCCCCCCCCCCCACACACACACACACCAGTGAATTTTTTTCACTGACCGTTTCAAGGCGATCTTCTGTCGCGATTTATTTTTGTTATTGTTTGTCTTTGAGTGTGTGTTTCGATTATATATTTTTGTTTTGGATAGCCATTGGGCTATTTGGTGGGAAAGTAACTGTCCTTTTGGCTTTCCGCTGTCGATGTTTCCATTTGAGTCTAGTTATTTTATTTTTGTGTTTCTGTCCCTTTGGTGTCTCTGATGGGAGGTGTGGGTTAACTGTATCGATTCCTGATCTTTGCTTTCACTTCAATTTTATAATATATTTGTATAGGCGTGGTTTCGTAATGTTGTTTTTTTTTTCAGAGATAGTGCACCAGATGAGTTAGAATTTCTGATCTGAACCAGTTTTGTGGCCTCCTAGAATCCATTTCAGCCCCAGTAAAAATACTTTACACTAACCGCTCCATGGCGGCTCTTCTGGTGTGATTTATTATTGTTATAATTGGTCTTTGCATGTATGTATTGCTAATATCTTTTTATTTTGGATAGCCATTTAGCTTTTTTGTTGGCTTTCAGCTGGTGAAGTTTTCATTATCGTAAAGATATTTTTTGTTTACGTTTCTTTCCATTTGGTTTCTAGGATGGGAGATGTGATGTAATTTTATCGAGCCCTTATCATTGTCTTCACTTCTGTTTTGCAACCAATGATGGAACATATTCATTTCTCACTCTCTCATTGAATGACAACAAATACGCCTTAGGTAATGATGTTGATCTGCGTCATTACTGCTTGCACCTTTCAGGATATTTCTCTCGTCTTGTTGTTTCAGATATAAACAAGTGTAGTGAAGCATCACGCGACATCCGGTTATCTCTAATGGCTCTCTCAATGACTGTCATCGTCTAATGGACTTTTATCGCATTTTTCACGTATCTTTGACCATAACATTGATAGTGCTGGGCAGAAACTAGGATAAATATGCTTAAAATACGTTTTGTCTATATCGGGTAACAGTAAACACATCTATTTCATTGATTGGTTAACAGGATAAAAATAAATGGGACACCCCATAAGAATGTAACACCGCATAGATGGCCAGTAAAGGCTCGCAGACATGTAGTGAAGACCTTGGGGTTGCTCGATTCAAGAAGCCATGTGTCTCATTTCCAAAAGCACCCTTATTAAAATATATAAACATCTTTACACTACCCCCCCCCCCCCCCCCTCACCTCCACACACACAAAAAATGACAATTTAATGATAAAAAATCTGATATGTTTTTACATCTGGTCAAAACATATCTTGTGCGTACGCGTTTCAAATACCACAATCTATGTTTTTTCAAGCATAATTAAGAAAACAAAATGTACCCGAGTCAAATATGTTCTATAAAAGGGTTATCCTTTGTAAGCAAGGAAAACACGCAGAACTGAAGGGTATGGTGTGTACAAGTATTTCTAGGCTAGACTATCTAGTTTTGGCTAATTAGGCCTCATCAGTGACCCTAAAATATTTTTAAAACTCCACAATGGAATCGATGATTCCAAAGGACAGGAAAATACAAATTACACTGTGATGAAGGGCAGGGAGACTTTTTACGGCCGCCAGACATTCCCTAGTAGCTTTACTATATAAATGTGGTATTTAAGGGGGTCAAAATTATTTATGTGTGTTTCCGTGATGTAGCCATATTAGTTGATAGTACACGTGCCTTCGGAGAATGCTAAACATTTCTCATATGTTGGCTCTGATAAAGTTTTGAAAACAAATATGTATTATTGGAGAGTGTCGCCACGCGAAGTCGATTTTTATTTATGGCATCCTAGAAGCCATATTCTTTTTGCAGAAGGGCTGATGCATATTGTCTCTGGTTACCCGGTCTTGGTCTGCCTTAGCTGAACCATCGACTCTTTTCTCATAAGTCACAAAACATCGGCAAAAATCCTATTATAAATTAGGTAGGTTAGTTTGTCTTCATCACAGTGCGGGTTATATTTTCATCTGGGATCATTGATTCCACTGCGGAGTCATTACGATAACACACGCGTGCGACATAGTGCATTTTTCACATCTCAAAAATGGCTACTTTGCTGATAAAAATCCGTGATATTTTTCTTATAAATACTTCAAACATAGGTTGTAGGTGCTCGTTAGAACCGCCTCAAAGAGGCGACTCTAACGAGTACCCACAACCTATGTCTTTGAACAAAAATAAGAAAAATAATGTATACCCCCTGAAACCCCAGTTTTCTCTATATAAAGCGGGGTTTAAGGGGGTGTTCATTTCACGGACTTGTTCACGTGATGTATGACGCTATTTGAATAAAAATCGAAAATGAGTTCCTTTAAGAGCAATGAAAACATTCATAAGAAAGAAGATGGGTCATACTCGAAGCCTAGTTAGCTAGTTGAGCCAACAAAAGAAAACCTTGTTCAGCCACAGATTCTACTTATGTGTTATAGTCCTTATGTGCAAAGGTCTACTTTTAATATACAACATATTTAACTTTATCATATATGGTTTAAGGTAATTGTGGGTCGGCCGTAAAAGCACCCCCATCCTATTTATATATATTTTCTAGTCCTTTTTGATCATTGATTTTTCTGTGCTTCGGAAACATTTGGTGGGTCACGATGAGGCTTAATTGGCTGACACTAGCTAGTCTGGATCGGAAAAAAATACATTACGAAAATACGCCTTTTCAAATACATTGTATTATTTATCATCTAAAAAAATGCAAATTTTAAGATGAAGAATTGTGATATGTTTTCTTATTTCTGCTAAAAATATAGATTGTGGAGGTTCTTACGAGTACCCACAAACTATATTTTAGAGCAGAAATAAAAAAAAAATAGTTTTATCCCTGCGAACCCCAGTTTTACTATATTAAAGTCGGGTTCAAGGGGGTCAAAATTTTACAGGCGTGTTCTCGAGATGTACACCCCGCAGTTTTGAGTTCTGCGATGTGGTCACTACCTTCTTATAGAACATGTTTAATGCGTGTGTAGTATTGTGTAATTATTGTCAATAAACAACATAGCATTTTAGGGGAGGGCCGTAACTAATGTTGGCAGAACTTGTGGCCCGACCCTGTTGCTTGATTTATGATGCAATAAAATATGTTTATACTATAACAACATAGCAATAGATAAGTTTGGTTGTTTTTGATAACTGAAGGATAGTTTTCTATATTTCTGAAAATAAACCTATCCTATGGGTATTCATTAGAACCGCCTCGACAAACAAATACCCACAGGTTTTAATTGAGGACTGACAAAAGCTATCCTTCAACAAAATACCAAGCTTATCAATTGCTATGTGAACAAATAACCTGTATTACCCTATAAACAAATGATGCATCACGAAACCAGGCCTATATAATACTGACCCCCTTGAACCTCACTTTTATGTAGTAAAACTGGGGTTTACAGGGGTAAACCTTATGTTTCTTATTTCTGCCCTAAAATATAGATTGTGGGTACTTGTTAGAACCGCCTCACCAAATTTATCCACAATCTATATATTAGAGCAGAAATATGAAAAATATCGGACTTTTTTATCTTAAAATTTTCGTTTTTGCACTGAAAAATTTATAATGTATTTTCGTAATGGACTATTGTTTGAACATACATTTCAGATGAAAATGAAGACTGTGCTTCAAAGCGTATCTGTTCCTACAAAGAACGACGTAATTTCAAGGTAATGAACATATCAAACACTACAGAAAATTATCGCAGTCTCATTCTCGTCATTATTTTTAGAGAAAATAAGACTTGCATTACGAAAACACACATATACAAATACAGTGTAAACTTTATAGCCGAAAAATGGAAGTTTTTAGGTGAACACTTGTGATATTTTTCTTATTTCTGTTCAAAATATAGATTTTGGGTACTCGTTAGGACCGCCTCATCGAGGCGGTTCTAACGAGTATCCACAATCTATATTTTAGAGCAGAAATAAGAAAAATAAGGTTTACCCCTGTAAACTCAAGTTTTACTACATAAAAGTGGGGTTCAAGGGGGTCAAACTTATGTAGGTGTGTTTTCATGATGAATTTTCATGTGAACCGTGTCATTAGGAAAACATGTCCGTAAGAAACAATGGCGTCCACCATGGTGTCAGAAAATAATAAATATTAGGTAAAAATGATAACATCTTTATTATTTCTGCTTTCAACATAGATTGTGGGTGCTCGTTAGAACCGCCTCAATGAGGCGGTTCTAACGAGTACCCACAATCTATGTTTTAAAGAAAACATAAGGCAGATAACGTATACCCAAGTAAACCCCACTTTTCTCTATATAAAGTGGGGTTTAGGGGGGTCTTCATTTCACGGACATGTTATCGTGATGTGCTTAGCACTTGAAGATATGAGCTTGTGCACATAAACATCACAACCTGGCAACTACAAACACCGAAAACTGTATACAGCTTTAGCACCCATGCTGTACATGACGCATTACCGTGTCACCTGGTGAACGTGCCATGTTCTGCACAGAGGCTATTTACTTTTTAGAGTTGAATACCAAAATCTCTTATCGAGTGTGTTCAAAACATCAGAATTTTCACAAGTGCAAAGCACGCAAAGACATTCTGATGTTTTTAACACACGAGATGAAATACTTTCGGTGTTTGTCTTTTCATTATATAGGAAAAGCAATCCAAAAACGGTTGACCTTGCTGCTACTATGGAAATAGCATGGTCAGGTTATTATTCACAATGTAAAAATATCATTACTTTTCACAATATGGAAATATCATTTCATTTGTTTCGGATATGCATTGTCGCAAGAGTCGTTTTTATTTAGCTAAGTATAAAATAAAAACGACTATTGCGACAGGTAAAATCTCTGACCAGACAGCACTGAGTCTTTTCTTGTCGCACATTAAGGTTAATAGGGGCAGGCAACTCCTACAAAAATATTTTTGTCTCCCATGTCAATAGGGGTCAACTCTTAAAGGAAAGAATTTGCTCCTCAGGAGCAAATTTTTCCCTCTAAGAGTAGATCCAGTTTTCAGTGGGACTGGTCTCATAGAAAAGCAAACAGGAAGTCCCGTAAATTGTATCCTTTTGAAAAATGGCGGGAAAATCTGCCAGGTGTTCACATTCCCCTTAAGGTGCTCAGACTCATATTCTTTCAATCTCTGTTTTTCCCACAGTGAAGAATCTTTGTAATTTAAAAAGAAAAAAAAAAGAAAACATAAAAATTATGTCACACATGGCTGTGAAACAGCTTTAAGTCGCTGAGCATTTCTTAGTTTTTGGCAATGTACGACATTATCAGCTTTCAAGTTCATCTTTCATATCAGACACATTGCATGTTTTGTACCATTTATATATTATTACCGATTTCAATATACATTAGACTATCAGTCAAATGTTGCAGATCAAAAGGATACATTCTGGTGTAATTTCAGCGGTCAATGCACCAGAAAGATACACCAAACTTTCACCAATCCCTTTGTACTCGAGACTTGTCATCGGTGATTGAGACACGCGGTAGACTACCTCTTATAGGACACGTACTAATAGCTGAAAGCGAAAATTGTATCTGGTTGGATATCTGCACACTTGATGTGTCATCATATCTGTCTTATACTTTTCTATACTAAAGTCTTGTCAATTTGTGACATCATAATGGAAAGTTCAAAGGATACAGCAGCAACTTTGAAATGACAGTTATTGAGAATCATGTCCTCTCCAAAGTCTAATGGATATTGATATCGGTAGTAGTATTACATATGTATCCACAAAGTCTGCGAATAAAAGGTATCTGGTTGTTTTGCTGTTTTTATAGCTTCTTAAGTAACATTTCCTATTAATTTGATGTTGCTGAATGCATCTATGACGAATTTAAAACCACGGGAAGCTGTTTTCCTTGATGTCGCCTGATCGTTTACTGTATTATGCTAGACTTGGAAATCTGTTAATTATCAATTCAAAAGCATTAAACCGGGCGATAATATTGTATCTTTCATAGTTCTAGGCTCTGAAATTTTGTTAATCTTTGATTGTTAATTGTGTGCTCGCTATGATCTATTCAATCTGCCAGATAGAATAGAAACTTAAAAAACAGGTATCATTACCAAAACACGCCTATACAAATACATTGTAAACTTTACCTCCGAAAAATCGAATTTTTAGATAATAAAGTGTGATATTTTATCTTATTTCTGCTCGAAATATAGATTGTGGGTACTCGTTACAACCGCCTCATCAAGGCGGTTCTAACGAATACCCACTATATATATTTTAGAGCAGAAATAGGAAAATTTTCTTATTTCTGCTCAAAATTTGGATTGTGGGTACTCGTTAGAACCGCCCCATTGAGGTTCCAAAACCTTTATTTTAGAGCAGAAATAAGACAAAAAAAGTGTACCCCTGTAAACCTAGTTTTTCTATATAAAAGTAGGTTCAAGGGTGTCAAAATTATATACATCACGAAAACACGCCCATACGATTCCGAGTCATTGAACTCCACTTTTATATATTAAAACTGGGATTTGCAGGGATAAACCTTATTTTTCTTATTTCTGCTCTAAAACATAGACTGTGGATACTCGTTAGAACCGCCACGATGAGGCGGTTCTAACGTGCATCAACAATCTATATTTTGAGCAGAAATCAGAAAACTATCACAATTTTCATCATAAAATCTTCATTTTTGGTTAATAAAATCTATGTATCTGTATAGGCGTGTTTTCATAATGTGTGCGTTTTATGATGCCCAGGAAAATAGAAAACCAATTATAGTCGAACTTCAATAACTCGAATACCTTCAGAACCATGCAGTTTTGTTCGAGATTAGGATGGTTTGATCAGTTGAGCCTTTTTCATACTGACAGGCCATGATGTATAATGTCGATGCTCTTAGGATATATTTTCGACTTTTTATACAATGGAAGTATATATATGAAATAATGATATTTTCCAGTGGTGTTAAAGACAAACTGACATACTTGTCCTGTTTGTTTGAGATCGAAAGCTGCACTACACAAGCCAAGATGGCATTTGACAATATGAATAGCACAAGGTAAGCAGCCTGTTACTTCAACCCATATCCCGCTAGTCCCTACTTGTGCATTGTGTATATCATATGAATCACATTAAATAGGTACTCAGGAAAAGACAACTAAGAACCACAGCTATTATAACAACCTGAAGGGGAATAGGAACACCTGGCAGGTTTTTCCACTATTTTTCAAAGGGAGACAACTTTCGGAACTTTCTGTTCGCTTTTCTATAAGCTCCGTCCCACTGAACAAAAAGAATTTACTCTTAAAGGAAAGAATTTGCTCCTCAGGATCACATTCTTTTCTTTAAGAGTTGACCCCTGTTGACATGGGAGACAATTTGTTTTGCAGGAGTTGCCTCTCCTGAAGGTGTATCATTCTCCTTAAATAAGGACTGATTTAGAAACCCTTCACGTGAACAGAACAAATTCTTAGTTTCAACCATGGAATAATCAAGGGCGAGTATTGTGGCCAAGTAAAAGCTTTTTAACTACAACCAACCCCGCCCACTACCTCACCCCAGTAATTTTATAGATTGTTCCAAGGTGCTAATTCTGCTGTGGTTAATTATTGTAATTGTTTGTCTTTGCATGCATGTACTGCTAATTTCATTTTATTTTGGATAGCCGTTTGTGCATTAAATTTGTGGGGAATAAAGTGTCCATTGAATTTTCTACTGGGCTGGGTATACACTGTTTGCCAAACCCAACAAATGATTCGAGTCCAGATTCTATAGATAATCTTCTTACGCAACACTCTGACCTCAAAGCGATACGAACACCGCCACTGTTTTCTATAAATAACCATTATCTGGATTTCCTACAAATCAGTGGTAGTCAAGAAGAAATAAATTACGAAAAGCGTGTGTAGTTAGTAACGTTGGGTCGATTGAAAAATAAATGTCGATTGATAAACACTCGACCAAAATACATCAAAACCAATAAATGTATCAATAGCATAAAATCATTGTTGGTTAAACGAGCTCATTAGTGGTTCAACTGTTAACTGTTTTTACAAGCACAACATCTAAAATTCTGTAATTTTTGCTGAAAAAATACAGGTTGCTTAAGTAGTTTTAAAAATTTGCAAAAGCTACTCAGACTTTCTAGCAAAAAAGATAAGCATTTCAACCAGAAATCATCTCGGAAACTAGGAGCATATAAAAACGTTAAGCAGTTAAACTCTTTCGGACTTCTAACGAGCACCACCAACCTATATTTGCTGTATAAATGAGAACAATATCACGGATTGTCATAAGAAAAGTAGTCATTTTGGAGATGCGCAAAAATGCACTATGTCACACGGGTGTGTTATCGTTATGTATGTCTGTCGAACGGTCTGCGTATCAGCACTATGTTCTTAAGCAAACATATAAAGTACACAGAACATCAACAAAAAATGATCGTTTTGATATTTGCAAACAAACCCGACTAAGACCAAATTGTGCGTGGTTTTCTTTGCTGACATAATCATAACCTTCCTGTTCTTAATCTTTTACAGAATAGATCCTACAGTTTCCGATACGTATTACTGCACAGCTGTAAAACATGGTGGAGCAAAAGAATGGAATATTGTCTACAACCTACTACAACATGAGAACTATGTTGCAGAGAGGCTTAGGTTACTGAAGGCTTTAACGTGTGCTAGTCATCGATGGTTACTAGCAAAGTAAGTCTTTTCTTTTATGGGAAATGGGAACACCTGGCAAATTGTTGTCATGTTTCAAATGGATATAACTTTTGGGACTTCCTGTTGACTGTTCTATAAGCCTTGTCCCAATGGAAAAGGGGCTATTCTAAACGAAAGAACGTGCTCCTCAGGTCCTCAGGCGCAAATTCGTTCTTTTAAGAGCTTTTCACTTTCGATATGGGAGTTAAAAATGCAGGAGCTGCCTCCCCTGAAGGTGTTTCCATTCCCCTTACGAAGTAGAAGAAAAACAAAGATCAGGAATCGACACAGTTAACTTACTCCACCCATCAAAGACACCAAAGGGAAAGAAACACAAACACGAAGCGACCAGACCATAATGGAAACCTAAACAAAGGTTGGCCATAAGGACAGTTACTTTCCCACAAAATGGCCAAATGGCAATCCAAAATAAAAAGACACAAGTGATACTCACAGTGAGTAGTAACAAACAACAACATAAATAAACCGCCACGGAAGAACCGCCTTGGAACGGTCCGTGGAAAGAACTCCACTAGGGGGGGGGGGGGGGGGGTGCTTAAATCGATTTTACGTGGCCACAATCCTCGCCTTTACTTCCGTCGCGATTTAGACAAATAATTTGTTCAGTCCGCATAAAGGCCTCCTAACTCATCAGTGCAACATCTCCGTGAACAAAAATAATCAAAGAATCACAGAGGTGAGACAACGGTGAGGACTCGACAGTATAAAACCACTGAAATGCTGGAGCAAAAGAAAACCAACAGTTAGACTCCGATTGGCCCATTTTTATGTCGAGCCGGTCAGATAACAGGTTAAGTCTTCTTAACCTTAGACGTTCTAAATGTCTAAACAGTACAGTACATATTGCTCCATGGCATTTGTGAATGGAAATGTCTTGCGGCCATGTGTGATAAGAAACTTATTTCAACACCGAACATAATTTATGCCTGCGTCATTGAGGCGTTTCGAACGGCTACATAAGCTTGTTCACAGCATTTTTTTTATTCAGTCATTGACATGCTCACAACAGTCTGCATACAAATATAAGCACCTAATTCGCCCCCGCCCATCGGGGCTTGAAGAAATAGATGGGCTGTATGATGCTTCCATGCAGAGCTGAAACCGACCGCCCACGAGTACTGGGAAACCGCTTAGAGGATCTAAGCCAGCCCAGGCAAAGACCGTCCATGCTTATAAACCCATTAGTTTCATTGGTTGGAAGCATCATCTCCAAAATGACCTGTACAGTGTTGACGGTTGTCTTAAAACAAATATAAGCATCTCAAACCCAATTTTAAACTGCGCACGAACGGCCGTATGCCTTGGGACGTTTACTTTTAAAACTGGCGGGGCCTCCTTTTAGTTCAGTGGGGTAGAAAAGCAGATGTGTAAAGGTCATACAGCAACTCAATCAGCTCTTTCTTCCCTTATCGGTTATTACAATGACATGAAGAGAATAAAAACAAAATGCATCAAGCAGGACTAGAAACATCGTTCCTGCACACCAGATGAGGAAATCCATAGTTTCAGCTTGGGTTAGAAATACTGTTCTAACCCTGGTGGTTCTTACCCAAAATCGATTGAGGCCTATTTGGCCTAGACTAGCTAGTCATACCCAGAAAAATGCTTGTACACTCTATAGTTTTCAGTTCTCTGCTCTAGTCCTAGCTTCCAGGGGATTAAACATATTGAACTTCACCACAGCTGCTGTTAAGGGAAAGTGTGGCGGCCACAAATATCTCCATTATCTTCATCATAGTGCGAGTAATATTTTCTAGTGATTCCAGTGTGGACTTTTGAAATCATCTGAGGGTCACTGATTAGGCTTAATTGGCCTAAACTAGATAGCCGGGTGCACAGAAATAAAAAAAATGTTGTTTTTCTCTATGCTTCCATAAATCGAAGACTAAAGAGTCTCATAACTTGAACGTATCCGTGAAATGAACACCCCCTAAACCCAACTTTATATGGAAAAACACGGGTTTATGGTGGTAAACATTATTTTTCATATTTCTGCTCCAAGACATAGGTACTCATTAGAGCCAACAGAATGATGCGGTTCTAACGAGCATCTACAACCTATTTTTGCAATATAATAAGAAAACTACCACGGATTTTCATCAGAGATGTAGCAATTGTGGAGATTTGTAAGAATGCATCGTGTCTCACGGGTGTTTTTTCGTAATGTTATCTGATTACGTGCTTATCAGTTTAATTATGCCCCCGCCATTCGAAGAATGGTGGAAGGGCATATAGCGTTGCCCCTGTCTGTCCGTCCGTTCGTTCGTCAGTCCGAAACATAACTTTCTTATTTCTGGATGGATTTTGAAATTACTTTGTAGAAATATTAACCATAATGAGAAGATGAGTCAAGTGCAAAACCTAGGTCCGTACCTCCAAGCTCAAGGTCATACTTAGAGGTCAAATGTCAAGAAAGGGTCTGAAACCTAAACGCAGTCAATATCTTTCTTACTTCTGGATTGGTTTTGAAATTACTTTCAAATTGTAGAAATTTTAACCATCATGAGACCATGTGTCACGTGCAAAACGCAGGTCCGTACCTCCAAGGTCAGGGTCATTCTTAGAGGTCAAAGGTAAAAAAGGCTCCGAAACTTAAACGCAGTCAATAACTTTCATATTTCAGGATGGATTTTTAAATTACTTGGCAGAAATGTCGGCCATCATAAGACAATTTACCTCACATAAAACCAAGGTCCTTTCCTTCAAAGTCAAGGTAATACTTAGAGGCCAAAAGAGAAAAAAAGGGTCTAAATTTAAACACTGTCAATAACATTCTATGGATTAATAGACATATATTCAGGCGGGGGCATACGTGTCATATGGACGCATTTCTAGTTAGACTTGTGCTCTTGGGATCTACCTATCTTGTATTTTTCAGAACCACAGCATTGATGTTAGATGAAAACGAAGTGTACACGAATGAGTTATGGAGGGTTGTGCATTTTATGACACTAAACAGGGATGCCTTGCCTGTAGTCTGGGATTTCTACCGGGAACACTTTCATACAGTGATGACGCGGTAGTATGATTAGACTTAAGCGCTTAACTGACAGATATTTTAGTTGATCAACTTACAAGCCCAGGCAGACCCTCTTGCCTATTGGTTAAGAGTATATATTCTGCCTGTATGCCTCAAACTGTAGTATGGTAACGTGTGGCTCGGCAGCTGGAAGAAAGCCTCGTTTTAATGCGTATGGTTATATGTATTGTCTGCGAGCTTTCCCTTTTCTGCCATGGAAGATTATAAAGGGCCGTTGAAACAAAGACACCCCTCCCTATACCACTTGCACCCTTCTTCCAGCTAAAAAATAATGTAACACTAGATGAACTCACCACTTATAATTTTCTGGTCTAATCCTAATTGTTCTTTTGTACATGTAACAATATGGAAATAAACTATATTATGGAAATAATGAATGCACATTTATTCACTCGGTGAATGAAAAGGTGGCTAATGCATTTGAAAAGGTACTGCGTGGACAGAGATGTAAGTTTTTACTATCCGTTTAAAAAGCAAATAATCAGGAAAGGCCTCAAATACTTGAACATTGTCCTTACAATAACGCGGACGAGCGAAACTTTCTCTTTCTGATATGACGTAAGGACCCTTGACGAAGTCCAAGGTGGAGGCAATGTCTGTGAACACTATGCAGAAGAATGGTATAACTGATGGTCGTTCGTGTATATTGAAATGCAAAACATACATAAATAGAATTCTATGTATCGGATCGGACCGACAACAGCTGCGATGTCTTTGTATTGTTTCAGGTCTGGTGGGTTTTGGGGCCAACAGCCAATTTTAGACATCGCAAGTAGCTTGAACACACCACGACAACTTCAAGAGGTAAACAATCTAATACAATATATTTCTTAAGAAAGCAACAGAAACAAGATCAGATAACAAGTTCACTTAATGAGACAAGCGAACAACAAAAGTGAAGACAACCTGAGCATCTGTTCACCGCACGGCTAGTTCGATACTTCTAGTTTCCAAATCTCACATTCGATACACGTACTTGTCTGTTTTTCTGTGTCTTTGTCATTTGCGAATACAAGTCTGATAAGAACATTTCTGTTGGCTACTTGCATAGAACAATACCTCTAGTATCTTTACCTAACATTTCATTGCACTTGCTACTGTGTCATCACCAGGACAAGTCCGTGAAATCAACACCCCCTCAACCCCACTTTATATAGAGAAAACTTGGGTTTACGGGGGTATCTATTATTTTTCTAATTTCTGGTCCATGACATAGGTTGTGGGTACTCATTAGAATCGCGATTCTAACTAGCACCCACAGTCTATGTTTGCAGTATAAATAATAACAAAATCACGGGTTTTCATCAGGAAATTAGCCATTTTTGAGATGTGCAAAAATGCACTATGTCGCACGGGTATGTTATCGTAATGTGCCACTGAGCAGTCCGATCTGTGTCTTACCTAGTTGCAAATGCCAAAGACATCATAACGATGCTCATTCTAATTGTCTTGTAAAATGGTTAGCAGACTGTTAACAGGGAACATCAAATGTGATAGTGGTCAAATAATAATAATATTGATACGAAGAAGAAGAAGAAAAAGAAGACATAAAGAAATAAAGTAAAAATTACAGTAAGCTCCAATTTCACTTGACCCTTTGAGGGTTAATAATGTTATTTGTACACAGTTTGCTGGCATATATGATTCAGTGATTCTGTAACATGTGTCCTGATAGACCCTTACCACTGACTTTATTATAATTGGAGATGTTTTTGGAGTTAATGACAATGTACTTTGTACATGTAAATGGTGTGTCAAACATGAATGAATATGTGACTTCTTAACGGTATAGGTATGTGTGTGAATTATAGATTTAAATATCGCTGTTTCTGAAAATTTAGTCTGTTGAAATTTTATAAGGAGTAAGGTTTTGTGAAAATCCGAGTAGAAAGCATGAAGATATCAAAGGACATTGACACGCTTGCTTTAAGCTCATTTGCATATCTTCAAATGATTTGCAATATACAACGTTACGTTTAATTAGGCCAGTATTATGTCAGCCCGGACATTTTTTTTATCAACAATGACATGTTATGGGTACCGTGCTGAGTAGCATTGTCTATTTGACTACATATCTCAAAAGTTGTATATTCATGGAGCATAATATGTACTGCTGATACTTACCCTTATTATTTATCTTCGTTTTCATTTCAGCTTAAAGATTTCACTGAAATAAATCACATGCAAGGAAGCCAGTTTTTCCAGCAGTCTGTGGAAAGAGTCTTGAACAACATTCAATACATGGATAGGTTACCATTGGCACTGTCCAAGTGGCTAAACACAGATCTATCTCGTGTCTGATTACATGATGACTGACCCTTAACTAGCAGGATGTGTATCCATTCTTTTTTCTTTAAATTTTCCAGTGCATATTTACCGTTTTTGGATGTATGTTTTGTATATTAAACAGAAATACAATTTGGATCTGTTTATTCTTTCAACGGGTACCTGTGCACGCAGTTTAAATGGCGACGAGATTATATACCTTGTTTTCCGTAGTGTAGATACTTGCGAGATGTCTCATTGGATCAAAACTCTTTTCCATCTTTGTATAACGAGTGCATCACGATTACAAGTTCGTGCAATGAACTCCACTTTAAACTCAACTTTATATAGAGAAAACTTGGGTTTGCGGGGATACACAATATTTGTCTTATTTCTGAACCAAGACATAGGTTGTGGCTATTTGTTAGAACCGCGGTTGTAATGAGAACCAACAACCTATGTTTGGGGTATAATTAAGAAAAGAAAAATAAAAACAAGAGCTGTCACTATAAGTCAGCAATGCCCCGTGGGAGCCAATGTGGGGGAAGGGCAGATCCTAATTCGAAAATGATAGGACGAACGTGAACACTGTGTTAGGCATCCCTTCACCTCACAAGGAATGGATGTGCAAAGTTTCAACTCAATCGTTAAAGAAATGTGGCAGTAGTGGCATCACAAAAAAGTGCGGACTTACAAACGCACGCACAAATGGACAGTGCTAAATCTATATGCCCTCCTACGGGGGCATAAAATCATCAGGAAAGAACCAAAACAGAAATAAATCGATACAATTAACCCACGCCTCTCACCAGAGACATCAAACACAGACTTAGGAGGCCTTCATGCATGCGGATTGAACAAATTATTTGTCTAAATCGCGATGGAAATAAGGGCGAGGATTGTGGCCACGTAAAATCGATTTAAGTCCCCAGTGGAATTCGTTTCCGCTGACCGTTCCAAGGCGGTTCTTCTGTCGCGATTTATTTTTGTTATGGTTTGTCTTTAGATGTGTCGCGTGTGTTATTTTATTTTGGATAGCCTAGTGGCCATTTTGTGGAAAAGTAACTGTCCTTTTGGCTTTCCGCTGTTTGTGTTTCCATTAGGTCTGTTGTTGTATGTTTGTGTTTCCTTCCCTTTGGTGTCTCTGATGGGGGCCAAGGGTTGATTGTATCGATTCCAGATCATTGCCTCTACTTCTATTTTTAACACAAAATAATGTGACTGTAATGGGAACATCATTTTGCTTATGGAAAGCCAAAAGGACGAACTATAACAAAATAAACTGCGACAGGAGAACCGCATCTGAATGGTCAGTAAAAAGTATCTCACTGTGGGGGAGGGGCTTCAGTCGATTTTATGCGACCTCAATCCTCGCCCTGCCATAGCAATTCAGACAAATAATTTATTCAGTCCGCACGAAGGCTTCCTAACTTATCAGTGCAACATCTACGAGAATACAAAAATCAAACAACCACAGAGATGAAACAATGATGAGGACTCGACAGCAAGAAATAACTGAAATGCTGGAACAAATTAAAATTAGACTTCGATTGGCCCGACCAGAGATATAAAAGAATACACTTAGTCACACGCGTGTGTTATCGCAATGAACTAGACCGCTATTTACTTGAGTGGATATGTCCAAACTCAAAGCAGGAAGATTTCAAGAATTTCAAAAGAAGTGTATTTTGGCTCCGGCAGTAAAGGCCGTTATTGAATCCGACTGATAGCGAAGGAGGAGTTGAGCGGACAAGGTTTTTTAGCACATTTTTAGCAAATCAAAGGCCATAACTCCGTAATTATGGGACAAACTTTAGTGAAATTTGCATCTTGCACATCTACCTCTCCTGGTGAACAATTATGGCAAGTATCAATTGAATCCGACTGATAGTGAAGGAGGAGTTGAGCGGACACGATTTGTTAGCACATTTTAGCAAATCAAGGGCCATGACTCCGTAATTATGGGACAAACTTTAGTGAAATTTGTGCCTTCACATCTACCCCTCCTGGTGAACAATTGTGGCAAGTATCAATTGAATCTGACTGATATTGAATGAGGAGTTGAGCGGGTAAATTTTGCAGACAGACCGCCGGACCGCCCGACAAATCAACCGACAGGCTGATTCCAGTATACCCCCTTCAAAATACGTTTGCGGGGGTATAATAAGTGTATTGATGAATTCGCTGCTCTCTTGAATGAATTTGGTAATCGATGGTGTAAACGAGAGTATACTGAGCTCAAAGAATGGAAACCTATCATCCTGATACTAGGGAACAAACGCAGTTCTTTCTACACTCAAAGTACAAACTTATTACCCCCTAAACCTAAGAGTCTTTACGTCACCTTAAACTAGGATTTCAAGAATTTCAATAAAGTTTGTTTTGGCTCCAGCAGACAAGGCCGCTAACAATGTGGTCGTTGTTTGACGGCTCCACTATGTTAACACTCTTCAGCAAGAGCTTAGTGGTACTAAGGCTTATGAACTGCAGCCTTTCAAAGAACATATTTAGCTGTAGAGAGGGATGTAGTTGATGACCACATTTGTCATTCAGCCACCTTATTTGCTGTATATAATACAGAAGGCCAAGACAAGATTCCTACGTTATATTGGTTATCTAACATTCATAAAAGACCATACAAAGCACAGCTTATTGCAAATTCAAGCTCTTGTGCCACCACAGAATTTTCCTTATTGACTTCATGACTTTTGTTTTACTGTCATCAAAAACAGATTCTTTAATATTGAAAGATCAGGGAGAAATCTTTTTGGTCTATAAAAATTATATTATGAAGTTTTAAATAAATTGAAATCCAGACCTTTTCGTGCTTCAACATAGAAGTGAAGGCAATGATCAGGAATCGATCAGGATTCAAGTCTGTCTACTTATGATTTTTCCACACTTTACGCTACACTTCTTCATAGTCTTATAAACTTTAATGATTTAATTGAATGGACATTCCATAGGGAAGACTCCCTCTATCTTGCATGTAATGTAAGAAATGCTTTTTTCACTTCTGAAGAGCATAAAAAATATACTTTGTGGTCATGTTTGAAAGTGTGTGAAGCTTTCACCTTTCTACTTGACAATATTTACATAAGATTTGGTACTAATTGCGCATCCCTTGTGACTGATCTGTTTCTACTCTGTTATGAAAGGTACTTCATGATGTCCCTTTCCTTTGAAAAACAACCTGGAATCATTGAATATTTTCTAGAATTGGATATCCTTTGGCTTTAGCTCGACTTCTAGATATTTGTATGATTAATTAAATATTGACAATATCTATTTCGATAGTTTGTGTGTTTGTTTGATTTGAGGTTTAAAGTCCCCGTCAACACTGTAAAGGTCATTTTGGAGACGTTGCTTCCAATTTCGTGGGACTTTTACCCGACATTGAGATGAAATGACATTTCAAGCCCTGTAACCCAATGAAACAAATAGGATTATTAGCATGGACGGTCCGCCTCGCACCGCGGTTCCTGGACAGGCTTAGATCCTCAAAGCGGTTTACCAGTACTAGTGTGCGGACCGGATTCAGTTCTGCGTGGAAGCATCATGCAGCCCATATATGTCTTCAAGCCCTTATGGGCGGGGGCCGTATTTCGATAGTTTGATCAGTCAAATTTACCCATCAGAACTTCAGTTAAATAGAGCAAATTATTTTGATACCGAGGTCCCGTTTTGGATCTACTACCTTATGTAGATAGGTCTGTTTCCCGCAAACTGTATAATTAACGCGATGATTTTGATTTTGAGATTTGAACATTTTCCTATTTTGGATGGTGATTTTTCTCGTGCGGCGTCCTATTGCGTTTATATTTCGCAATTAATTCGACTTGCCAGAGTATCTAGTCATGTAACTGATTTCAACACTCGTAATAAATTGTTAACTGCTCAACTTGTTAATCAGGATTATCGGTATCATGACCTACGCACAGCCTTTTATTCAACATTTTATAGGCGTCATTCCAATTTAATTTCAAAATTCAATATTGGACTTAAATATCTTCTGCAACAAGGTCTAACCCAAATGTCATGGTGTCTTAGAATATAAATTCAGAAAAAATATATAATTGCCATGACTCATAAAAATTATTTTTCGACATAAAAAGATTGGGTACAACATAAATGTTATACGACGGATTGCATACATTGTAGTTAACCTAATCACGGTTGAAAACTTTGCTTCCCTCTTTAATTGCATGCCTGTGGGTCAGGCCTCAGATTCGATAACGCTTCCAGCGTAAAGGCTCGCTGAGAATTCGAGAAAATTTCATGTTATGTAATGGTTGGTGCCTGATGCTCTGTCTCAGGTCAGGCACATCGAAGTCTAACTTGGTTTTCGTTTGCTCAAGCATTTTGTGGTTTCTTGCTGTCGAGTCGTCACCGTTGTTTCATCCTTCATACGGACTGAACAAATTGTTCGTCTAAATCGCGACGGAAGTAAGGGCGAGGACTGCGGGCGGGTTAAATAAATTTAAGCCCCACCAAGGAATTCGTTTCACTGACCGTTCCAAGGCAGTTCTTCTGTCGCGGTTTATTTTTTATGGTTTGTATTTGGGTTTGTATGTCGCATATATTTTTCTTTCCTTTTTTTCTGTTTTGTTTAGCAAACTTGCCGATTCGTGAGAATGTAACTGGCCTTTTGGCTTTCCGTTTTTAATGTTTCCATTGGGTCTTGTTATTTCATGATTGTGTTTCTTTCCCTTTGGTGTCTCTGATGGGAGCTGTCGGTTAATTGTATCGATTCCTGATGCATGGAAGCATCATGCAGCCCATCTGTTTCTTCAAGCCCCGATGGGCGGGGATCGAAGAATACGTAGGTAACATCAGGCATATCAAATGTGTCCGCTTCTTTATAAGGCATGCGCATGGAATGGGTTAAACATACGCTGCCTCGGGCTGGAAGCTTTAAAATGTTATCGCCAATAAAACCGCATTTTTGTCGCAATTTAGATCGTTGAATTTAGTGAACTCATACTCTTTTGAGCCACCTCATGGGCAAAGGATACTAATCACATAGGTATCATGCAAAAAGCGCTTCTGCGCAATTTCGCAGAGCCATTTCTGCAGACATGTAGAGGAAAGCTTGAGTTAGCTAGACAGCTTCTTGCAAGTAGCCAATGGTCTTGCCGAACTCAGCTGTTAACGCATGTGTATTTGGAGGATATTAATCGGAAATAGCCATAATAGGTCCGCTCAATTCATAGATATTCCTATAAAATACATAGATACATTCCCTAAGGTATAGAATATGCCGCAAAGATGCGTGTGCTGATTGACCTTTTGATAGGCCATGGGGAAAACATGCTGTCTTAGTGAAGTTTCAGAACGGCTTTGTAACCAAATGTTGATCAAAGGTTTTGCGTTAAGACAGTACTTAGGAAATTTCTTATTTAGTTATATCATATGACGTCGCGTCTGGGAATGTTATAACGCGATGTAAAAAATTCGATAATCCACTAGTGCATTTAATATGCATATTAGTCCCGTAACGGTACATATACAACGTCCTTAACGACGTCGCGTTTACTAATGGCGAATATTGACATTTTGGTTAAAAAATCGTGAATTAAATGTGTTTTATATGTCATATGATAAAAAGAAACTTGCATGCGTGTTCCTGTATTTCTGAATTTATTAATCTCGTTGAGGAAAAAGGATAAAATGCGAGGCAAACCACGCATTTTTTCCCCTTTCCCCAACTCGTTTAATGAACTCAGTTACAATGTATATATGTCTACTAATGAAAGATCCTCTATATATAACTAAAACAAGTTGCAGCCAAATTAGCTTCGTTACGAGAAGACTTGTCATCGGGGTTTGCGACCAAGAAAGCACAAACCGGCCAGTTCAGTCCCACAAACAGATATAGAATCGAAAGCTCACATCCGCCTTTGTAGCCAGAAATAACTGCTTAATTTACAGCTGGGTTGTGTTTTAGCTCACCTGACCGACGTTTATGGTGAGCTTTTGTGACTATGAGATGTCCCGCTTCGTCGTTCGTCGTGCGTTGTCCGTTGTGCACCGTGCGTCGTGCGTATTCCGTGCGTAAACTTTTCTTGTGAACACTCTAGAAGCCAGTTTTGGTCCAATCATCATCGAACTTCGTCAATCATGACAATATCTCGGCCAGGTTTGAATATGGGTCAGATCAGGTCAAAAGGTAGGTCAGTAGGTCAAATCTAAGAAAAACCTTGTGAACACCCTAGAGACCACAGTTGTTTGTCCAATCTTCATCAAACTTTCTCAGAATGATCATCTTGACAATATTTGGGACATGTTCGAATATGGGTCATGTCGGGTCAAATCATAGAAAAACGTCCTGAACACCCTAAAAGTCCCATTTTTTTCAAATCATCTTCACATCAGACTTGCTCAAAATGATCTGGGTAATGTTCGAATATGGGTAATGTCGGTTCAAAAAGTAGGTCAATAGGTCATATTATAGAAAAACCTTATGAACACTCTGGACGTCACAGTTTTGGTCAAGTCATCATAAAACTTGCTCAGAATGATCATCTTGATAATATCGAATTCGAACATGGGTCATGCCGGGTCCAAATGTAGGTCAGTAGGTCAACTCATAGAAAAACCTTGTGAACACTCTAGAGGCAACAATTCGGTTCGATCATCATCAAAATTGCTCAGAATGATCATCTTGACAATATCTCGGTCAAGTTTGAATATGCGTCATGTTGGATCAAAACGGAGATCAGTAGGTCCAATTACAGGAAAATCTTGTGAACACTCTAAAAGCCTGCAGTTTTGATCTAATTAGCATCGAACTTGCTCGGAATGATCATCTCAACAATATCTCGAATAAGTTTGAATATGGGTCATGTCAACGTATAATATGCGTCATGTCGGGTCAAAAAGGAGGTTAGTAGATCAAATTATAGAAAAAAACCTTGTGGACCTTTTAAAGAGGCCACAGTTTTGTGCCAATCATCATCATCAAACTTGTGTAGCACGTTTTCCCATTACAATAACACATCCGTGCGACATAGTGCATTTTTTCGTATCTCAAAAACGGCTATTTTCTGGTGACAATCTATTATCTTTTTTCTTACATAGGTTTTGGGTGATCGTTAGAACCGATCCGCCTCGGCTCTAACGAGTATCCACAACCTATGTCTTGGAGCTGACACAAGAAAATAATGTATACCCCTGTAAATCCCAGTTTTCTCTATATAAAGTGGGTCGTAAAAAGCCTCCCTGCCCTACATCATGGTGTAGTTTATATTTTCTTGCCCTTTGGGATCATTGATTCCATTGTGGGATTTTGAAAATATTTGAGGGTCACTGATGAGGCCTAATTGGCCGAGGCTTGCTGGTCTGGCCCGGAAAGCATGTACAGTTCATATTTTTCAGTTTTGTGGTGTATTCTTTGCTTCCAAAGGATAACCCTTTTATAGAACATATTTAGTGGTGTGTTCATTTCATTGGCTTGGTCATGTGATGCATGGCTGTTCCCGAGCCGCAGAAAGTCTTTCGATCGCTCCATTGACAAATGTGTAGAGATTAATTAAGTAGTATCTTTTTATTTTGCCAAGAAAATATATTTTGAATTGAAATCGCCTTATGCAATGATTCTAATGCGTGCGATCTTTAAAATCTCTAATAAAATAATAGTCATAAAAAATATCACCTTTTTCCAGAAAAAATGGCGTTTTTTAAATGAACGACTTTAATGTGTAACCCGGATCTGCTATTGTAATGGTGATTTTATCACGTCATTGTTAACTTAGATCGGAAATTTGGTTTTAAATTTCCACCGTCATAATTTTTGTTTGACTAGGTGCTGTCCCTGCCGAGTAAAATTTCCCATCACGAAAACACGCCTATATGAATTTGACACCCTTGAACCCCACTTTTATACAGTAAAACTGTGGTTTACAGTGTAAACATCATTTTGCTTATTTCTGCTCTAAAATGTAGATTGTTTGTACAAGTTAGAACCACCCGCAATCTATTTTATGAGCAGAAATAAGAACAATATCAAAATGTTTCATCTTGAAATATTCATAATCGTTTTTAGCTCACCAAGGTGAGCTTTTGTGATCACTTTTCGTCTTTCGTCCGTCGTCCGTGCGTCCGTAAACAATTCTTCAAACGACATCTCCTCTTAAACCACTGATCAGATTTTGGCCAAACTTCACAGGAATGACCCTTAGGTGGTCCCCTTTCAAAGTTGTTTAAATGGTTTCGGTTCATTGCACATCTAGGTCACAGGAGCTAAAAAGATACAGTGAAACTTCGATGGCTCGAACACCGATGGCTCGTTTACCATGGCTGAGTCGAACCCGTTCTTGTGTCCCGAGGGAATTTCTCCACATAAGAAAAAGTGAGGGTAATTGAGGAAATGTTCTTCTATTCTCTTGTAAATGTATGCTGTGTGCACTCATTAGAATCGCCTCTATGAGGCGATTCTAATGAGTACACACAGCATACATTTTTATTATAGAAGACCGAAAAGATGTCCCAAAATTAACCCCGTTATGCCTTCTGACAGTAGCCCTCAGTGGCTCGAACTACCCCTGTCTCGAACAGATTTTCGTGGTCCCAAAGGTGTTCGAGCCATTGAAGTTCGACTGTATTTTAAATGAAAACTTAAAAAAAAATATTCTCTGAAACCGCAAGGGCCAGGTCTTCGATATTTGGTATCGAGCTTTATCTGGTTGACCTCTACGAAGACGGTTCAAATTATAGCCATGGGGCCAAAAATGACCCCGCGCCGGGGCCGACCAGTTTTACATGGACTTATATAGGGTAAACCTTTAAAAATCTTCTTGTCTGAAACCAGGGGGCCCAGGTGTTTGATATTTGGTATGAAGCTTTATCTAGTGCACCTCTATCAAGATTGTTCAAATTATAGCCATTGGGCCAAAAATGCCCCCGCCCCGGGGCCCTTTGGTTTTACATAGGCTTATATAGTGAAAAATTAAGAAAAAAAATCTTCTTCACTGAAACCGTAAAGCCCAGGTCTTTGATATTTGCAATGAAGCTTCAAGTAGTGAATCTCTACCAAGATTGTTCAAATTATAGCCCTGGGTCCACTAATGCCCCGCCCCGGGGTCCTTTGGTTTATATTGACTTATATAGAAAAAAATCTTTAATTATATTCCTCTCTGAAACCGTAAAGCCTAGGTCTTTGATACTTGATGTGTAGCTTTATCCAGTGGACCTCTACCAAGATTGTTCAAATTGTAGTCCTTGGGCCAAAAATGCCCTCGCAGCAGGGCCCTTTGGTTTTACATAAACTTACAAAAAAAATCTTCTTGTCTAAAACCGCAAGGCCCAGGTCTTTGATATTTGGTGTGAAGCTTCATCTAGAGGACCTCTATCAAGACTGTTCAAATTATAGTCCAGGCGCATAAAATGCCCCCGCCCAAGGGCCCTTGGTTTTACATAGTCTTACATAGGGAAAACCTTAAACAATCTTTTTTCTCTGAAACACAAGGCCCAGGTATTTGATATTTGGTGTATAGCTTCATCTAGTGGACCTCTACCTAGATTTCCATATTATAGCTCATTGGCGAAAAATGCCCCTCCCCCCACGGGCCCTTTAGTTTTACATTGACCTATTTGTGGAAAATTTTAAAAAATCTTGTTCTATGAAAGCGCAAGGCCCAGGTCTTTGATATTTGGTATGAAGCATCATCTCGTGGTCCTCTATCCAGATTGATCAAAACAAATGCCCCCACCCCGGGGCCCTTTGGTTTTTCATAGACATATATAGGGAAAATCTTTATAAAATATTCTTCTCTGAAACCGCAAGGCCGAGGTTTTTAGTGTGAAGCTTCATCTAGTGGACCTCTATCCAGATTGTTCAAATTGCAGCCCTAGGGTCAAAATGCCCCTGTCATGATCCTTTGGTTTTACATAGACTTATATGTGGGGAAAATCTTTAAAAAAAAATTTGTCTGAAACAGGAAAGTTCAGGTCTTTGATATTTGGTATGAGGCTTCGTTTAGTGGACCTCTATCAAGTTTATTCAAATTATAGCCCTTGGGCCAAAACTGCCCCTTTCCCCGGGGCCCACTGATTTTACATTGACTTATATAGAGAAACTCTTTATAAATTTTTTCGTCTAAAACCAGAAGGCTCAGTTTTTTATATTTGGTATGAAGCTTTGTCTAGTGGACCTCGACCAAGATTGATCAATTATAATCCTGGGCCAAAAGTGGCTCCGCCCTGGGGCCATTTGGTTTTACATAGCCTTATGTAGGGAAACCCTTTGAAAATCTTCTTGTCTGAAACCAGAAGGTCAAGGTCTTTGATATTTGGTATGAAGCTTCATGTAGTGGACCTCTATTAAAATTGTTCAAATTAGCGCCCTGGGGCCAAACATGGGCCCACCCCGGAGCCCACTTGTTTTACATAGACTTATATTGGGAAAATCTTTGAAAATATTTTTGTCTGAAAACAGAAGGCCAAGGTCTTCGATATTTGGTATGAAGCTTTGTCTTGCGGATTTCTACCAAGATTGTTCGAATTATAGCATTGGGCCAAATATGGCCCCGCCCCGGGGCCCGCAGGTTTTATACAGACTTCTGAGCCTTCTGATGAGGCTTTATTGGCCGAAACTACGTAGTATGACCCATCTTCTTTCTTATGAATGTTTTCATTGCTCTTAAAGGGAACTCATTTTTTATTTTTTTGGTATAAGAAATACCTTTAAAAATCTTCTTGTCTGAAACTAGAAGGCTCCGGTCTTTGATATTTGGTATGAAGCTTCACGTTTTAGACAACGACCATGATTATGCAAATTATAGCCCTGGGGCCAAACTGCTCTCCCAGGGCCAACTTGTTACCCTATAGATCAGTTGAGCGACCCAGGGACATCATGACCCTCTTGTTGTTTTTTTCGGGTGTATTTATGTAATGACCATCCAAAATGAGTTTAACCCAATTGGTACCGGAAACCCAAAAACGGTTAATTGGCAAACGCGGCGTCTTAGCAGGGCCTACACTATTTGCAAAATGTTCAGCCATTTTCCAAATCAATTTTGAAGAAAACGCAACCTGACACCCCTTAATTTTGAAATGGACTCCTGCCATATATAAAGAGGAAGATTCCATTTGGTACTAAAAGGGTTAAGCTACTGAAACTACTACAATATACGCGTATCATCCTATCATTTCAATATAGTAAGTAAGTAAGTAAGTAGTTTTGTTCGTTTGATTTGAGGTTTAACGTCCTCGTCAACACTTTAAAGGTCATTTTGGAGACGTTGCTTCCAATTTTGTAGACTTTTACCCGACATTGATATGAAATGACATCTCAAGCCCTGTCGCCCAATGAAACCAATAGGGTTTATTAGCATGGGTGGTCCCGCCTCGCACACGGTTCCTGGACAGGCTTAGATCCTCTAAGCGGTTTACCGGTACTAGTGTGTGGGCTGGATTCAGCTCTGCGTGGAAGCATCATGCAGCCCATATATTTCTTCAAGCCCCTATGGGCGGAGGCGAAAGTAAGTAAGTAAGTAAGTAAGTAAGTAAGTAAGTATTTTATCAACTTCGAGTCACATGTCATAAAACAGTTAAGTATGTCAACATTTAAATCATTCTATACAGCTTACGAGACACGCATGTAACAGACAGCATCCTAGCAGGCACACATCGCTAGGACAACGTCAAATCAACACCGGCGCAACGACATGACGCTGCATCGACGCAGATTCGACGCTGCATATATTTTTGACTGTGGTTAAGACTTGTTTTTACGGCGTAGCCGTTATAGTTTTGCTTTTGTCCTACATTTTTCGTTATTCCATTGGTCAATAAAACCACATGTCCAAGGAGATGACCATTTCATTGGTCAATGATTTGCATAAATAAATCTACTCAAAAGTACGACAGTTTACTGAAGTTTTAACCTAGGAAATGTTTCGTTTTTTATGTGAGACATGAATGAAAAATATATACAGTTTCGGCTTGCTCACCGTCTTGTCCTTTGATGACCATACGTCATATGTATAATTGTGTTTCTAGTGAATTCTGTAACTGCTGCGGTGAATAGCTATTTTGACCTAATTTCACGTGGTTGGTCTATATAGCGAAAGGAACCATTTCGCGAAAGGAAGATTCCTTTCGCGAAAGGAAGAATTTTCTGCGAAAGGAATTGTTTGTTTGATTTGAGGTTTAACGTCCCCAGCAACACTGTGTAGGTCATTTTGGAGACGTTGCTTCCAAGTTTGTGGGACTTTTACCCGACATTGAGATGAAATGACACCCAAGCCCTGTTGCCCAATGAAACCAATAAAGAGATATAGCATGACAAAAACATGTAATAATCGCATTACAAATTGACAGATGTTTAATTTACAATATATGCTAAATAAAAGTTGCAGTGTATCATTTGTCTTCAGCATACTTTATGTCCTCCATTTTAACACAAAATGGACATTTTCGAATATCATTAATGTTATATAAATTCTGAAAAGGAATAAGTGTAATTCGAGTTTTAATTAGGTGCACATAAGATCAAGTTTCCGTCCGTTTGTCTGCTCGTCCGTTTGTTCGTCCGCCTATGCGTATACGTTCACCATAGCGACAACCCGAAATGTTAACCCTAGAATTTGTGTTCAAAAACAGTAAATGATAACGTTTTCTTATTTGTTGTGCATATACTTGAGATCATATGCTCTTGAAATGAGGTCATGTTTTTAACCTTGACCTTTTACATTGACCTTAGCTCAAACAGGCGGGACACCGCCCTCTGCAAAGCTATTTTTCCTCGCGTGACATCTGAATTGTTTGAATACAGTAAACCAGTTCATAGCTAGACAATTGTTGCTGTCACTATTGTAGCTCATATTGCACGACCCGCAGAAAAAGCGACCGACTGAAGTCGGTTGATTTTCTAAGAGTGCCCTAAAATCACCGTGTCATTCTGCCAGTCTGTCTGTCCGTCCGTAACCCGTTTGTGAAAATTGGTGATAGTGACTTAACCGCTTGGAATATTTCAACAATTTTTGGCATACTGATAGATATCAATGAGATGTAACCAATGAACTTACGAAATATTATATTCCATTTAGTATAGGCTCGCCGAGGCGAAAAAATGTGAAAATTTTCGAACTGCTTCTCCTCTGAAACCGTTGGGCCGATTGAAGTCAAATTTCATATGGAGCCTCTATGGGATGGGGGAAACCAAAATGTGCTCATGGGGTCCAGGTCACATGACCCAAATGGCCGCCAAGCCATATATGGTCTGTCTGTCTGTCTGTCCGTCCGTAACCCGTTTGTGAAAATTGGTGATAGTGACTTAACCGCTTGGAATATTTAAACAATTTTTAACATACTGATAGTATCAATGAGGTCTAACCAATGAACTTGCGAAATATTACATTCCATTTAGTATAGCCTCGCCGAGGCGAAAAATGTTAAAATTTTCGAACTGCTTCTCCTCGGAAACCGTTGGGCCGATTAAGGTCAAATTTCATATGGAGCCTCTATGGGATGGAGGAAACCAGAATTTGCTCATGGGGTCCAGGTCACATGACCAAAATGGCCGCCAAGCCATATATGGTAAAAACCCTTCAAAATAGTCTTCAGCAGAACCACTTGGCAGATTTCCACGAAACTTGATAAATAACATCTGGGACGTAGGCCCATCATAAATTGCTAAAATGGTGACCCTGGGTTGACCTTGACCTTCTTTGTGCCTAGGTCAAACTTTGACACATATGCTTTTGTATTGGAAAAGTGAGAATTCATTTTATCCTGCAAACGATTCAGAATACAGTACTAAAGTATTAGATATATTTTTGCTCCTTACGATAAGGCGCATTTATTGGGGGAACCGTTTTAGGTCTAGGTCACATGACCAAAATGGCCGCCATACCCATATATGATAACACTCTTCAAGCTAAAAGCATCCGGCGGGTCGTGCACTTCAACTGAAGCACTGGTTTCTAAACAACCTTCCAATTAAATCTACGCCGCATATCTTTTTTAAAGATATTTCTTGTTTACGATATCAAGTCAACGGGAAAGTGAACAAAAGTATTGTAACGAACTTTGCATGAAAACCGAACAAGTTTGCTATTATCTGAATACAGTATAACTCCTGTATTGAGACCACCTTTGGGACTGTTCGAAAGTGGTCTTTAGACCACTTTTGAACAGTCCCAAAGGTGGTCTCCAACTAGAACACACTGGATGTTGCAAATACAAGGAAAATGTATTTGAAATCTTCTAAATAAGCTTTTAAAAGCATAATTTGTCTTAAATTTAGGTGGTCTTAATAGCGGAATTATTGTATTTTAAATGACCGCCCGGATAAATATAAATTGATGGTTAAAAGAGTTTCTTCGGATGTTGTTTCTTTGCATTCTCAAATATTCTCCAATTGGCTTCTTCTGATGCGCTTTGTATGTCCCTTTATGACACCGTGGTTTCTCTTCTCATCATCACGAAAACACGCCTATATAATTTCGACCCCCTCGAACCCCACCTTTTTTTAGTAAAACGGGGTTTTAAAGGGGTAAACCTTTTTTCTTATTTCTGCTATAAAATATAGATTGTGGGTAAACCTTTTTTCCTCATTTCTACTATAAAATATAGATTGTGGGTACTCGTTAGAACCGCCTCGATGAGGCGGTTCTAACGTGTACCCACAATCTATATTTTGAGCAGAAATATGAAAAATATCAGGATTTTTATCTGAAAAATTCCATTTTTGGTCGTAAAATGTTATCAATATATTTGAATAGGCGTGTTTTCGTAATGTGGTGGTAACAAGTCCATGCAATGAGCACCCCACCCAAACTTCAACTTATATAGAGAAACCTCGGGTTTAAGGGGTAAACATTACTTTCCTTATTTCAGCTCTAGGTACTCGTTAGAACCGCATCGTTGAGGCGGTTCTAACGAACATCTACAGCAGATGTTTGGAGTATATATATGAAACATATCAGAAATTTTCACTAGAAAGAAAAATATCCATTTGAGATATGATTGTTTGAATTGGAGTTTAACGGCCCAGTCAACACTATTTTGGGTCATTGTTTGAGCCGGTCAGTTTACCTATCCACACTTTCCTGGGAAGGCTTATGCGTTAGCGGTTAACAAATACAGTGCACATTCTTTCGACGGAAACTGACAACTGCCCTTCTTGAATCAGCGGAAGGGAGAGAATGACAGTAGAAAAGATTTAAGGATCAATATCCACGAACGAATGTTGCCGACCCCGGCAGGTTCGAACCCGCGTCCTCCTCGTCACCAGTCAGACGCGCATCCGACTGAGCTACCGAGGCCGGCTTTTTGAGATATGAAATAATCCACTTCCTGAGTTGTTTTTCAATGAATAATAGAGGTTTCTCAGTCAAATCTAAATCGATAGCTTCACTGGTCCATACAGTGAAAATACGATTTTTATTTTTACTGTTTGTGAATTCAATGTATTCTTACAAATATCATATTCTATGTTTGTGTAAAGTCAATTAGCTAAACTTATTATTGTGTGACAGAAATTACGTCAGACACGTTTGCACGTCATTCCGACGTTGTTGATGTCACTATTTGCACCTTCGCAACGTAAAAAATGAACGCGACGCCAGACAAGCTTTGTAACTGCGGCCATTATTTAAATGCAATTTTCAAGTGAACCGTTTGATAAAGTTAAAATTCCAAGCTGTTTTCTACACCCAATATTATACCCAGTTAGCACGCTTAACACCTCTCAATCGACGCGAAATCGCCCTGGAAAAAGTTTGTATTTTTTTATTTTTGTGATGATGGCTGATGATTTGAAATTGCGTTACAAAAGCATGAAAGAAACAGAAAATTTGATTTTTTTCAATGAAAGATCAATTTTTATATCACCCATGAACACCAAAAGAAGTATTTTCACTCGTGGCGAAGCCACTCGTGAAAATACTTCTTTCGTTGTTAATTCGTTGAAATAAAATTCGATCTTACACTAAAAAAATCAAATTTTCTGTTTCTTTCATGCTTTAAATTGTACATGTAATTCGTAACACAATTTCAAATCGTCAGCCACCATAACAGAAAACGGATATGTAATAATAAAGTCTTCTATCGGAGGCTTGGGGTGGCTTGTAAGTGTGATTTTTCTTTCTGTCAGAAAAGGTTGTTCAGAGCATGCAAGCCTTTGAAGTAAGCGTTAACCTATAATTTCTACCTGCAGAAATATGTAATCTTAATTTTTATAACGTCAATAACCTCTGTGCTGTACAATGTAGGCTATGTAAATAAAATAAACACATGTTTTATCAATTGAGGGCTATGATTGAATATTTGTGAACTACAGTAACATTCCTATATTAGGACCACCTGATGGGTTGTTCAAAAGGGGTCTTTAAGACCACTTTTGCATAGTCCCAAAGGTGGTCTCTGACCAGATGACACTGTGTTTGTTTGTTTGATTTGATTTGAGGTTTAACGTCCCCGTCAACACTGTAAAGGTCATTTTGGAGACGTCGCTTCCACTTTTGTAGGACCCGACATTGAGATGAAATGACATCTCAAGCCCTGTCTGTTGAAAACACAAAGAAAGAATAACTGAAGCTTTTTAAAGCAGACTTAGTCTCAATATTTGGTGGTTTTAATAGCGGAGTTTTACTGTATATAGCTGAAACCCGACATGACTTTTTTTATATAAATATCTCTTTTTTACTGAACGTCCCAATGCGTTAGTTCCTCGCGAATACAAGCCTTTATGATTTTAATTCCCTTTAACCCCACTTTTATAAAGTAAGACTGGGGTTTACAATGGTATACATATTTTCTTATTTCTGCCCAAAAACGCAGATCTGTGGGTACATAAGTATCAGGGGAAAAAATATCTGGGGTTTAATCGGAAAAGTTTAATATTTTTTGATAGCAAAATTCTCAATATACATGTATAAGTCGTAATGCGTCTCGTTTATGATTATTGGTTTTGCTTTGTGTTATATGGGAGTAAGAATTGGTAGCTTGCGATGGTACTTGTTTGTAAACATGGCCTTTTTTATTTGGTCTTACTGCCCTTTCAAGATTATTTCACTTATATCGAGCCGATCGTTAATCAAATGTGGACGAAAATCGGAGTGCCCCGAGAAAAACCGCCTGACCTACCTTTGCAAAACTTAGCGTCTGACATGTGACCCAAGCCAGGCTCGAAACATAGCCGTTTGAGACAAGGGGGAGGGGGCGTAAATGTGGTCTTTCCTGGGTAAACACATAGTCCTATAATAACATTTGGTAGAAAACGACTGATAAAATTTGTAAATTTTAAAGTGATATTATATACAAGCGAGTTTCAGCCCCCGCATCACGAAACACGTCTATATAATTTTGACCCCCTTGAACCCCACTTTTATATAGTAAAACTAGGGTATCCGGGGGTATAGCTTATTTTTCTTATTTCTGCTCTAAAATATAGATTGTGGGTACTCGTTAGAACTGCCTCGATGAGGCGGTTCTAACGAGTGCCCACAATCTATATTTTGAGCAGAAATAAGAAAGATATCACAATTTTTCATCTTAAAACTTTCATTTTTTCGGCGATAAAGGTGGCAATGTAATTGTATAGGCGTGTTTGCGTCATGGCCCTTTGGGGCTTGAAGAAATAAATGGGCTGCATGATGCTTCCACGCAGAGCTGAAACCGACCCGCACACGAGTACTGGTAAACTGCTTAGAGGATCAAAGCCTGTCCAGGTAAAGCGGTGCGAGTCCCACCGTCCATGCTTATGAACCCTGTTGGTTTCATTGGGCTACAGGTCTTTAGATGTAATTTCATCTCAATGTCGGGTAAAAGTCCCACAAAATTGGAAGCAACGTCTCCAAAATGACTTATACAGTATTGATGGGGACGGTAAACCTCAAACAAATACAAATTGACATGGGAGACATAAAATACTTTTGCAGGAGTCACCTCCCCTGAAGGTGCACCCATTCCCCTTTAGAGTAAGCCCCAGTCGATAAGAATAAAATCAGTCAAGGAAATGGTTGGTTTTGCTTGGACCAATTTCATAACATTTTAACGAATATTTACATAGTTTGCATACGCGGTAAAATAAGTAAAATTCCGCATTTAAGACCACCTAAAATTAAGACTAATGCAGCAATAACAAGCTTATTTAGCAGGTTACGGTTAGTCTTTCTTTGTCTTTTATGCATACAGTGTCCTCATACCAGAGACCCTCTTTGGGAATGTTCAAAAGTGGTCTTAAAGACCACTTTTGAACAGTCCCAAGGGCGGTCTTACAACAGGAATTCTACTATATTCAAATGAAGGAAATTTTCATTTGTAACCAAAGAAATTAGCAAAAGAAATCTAGCAAATTTGACGCGACACAATGAAAGTGTGTGAATGACATGATTATATATATTCTATACAAATATTTATACAACTAGCAATCTCTCTTATAACTTCGAACTTTGGCATTATATGAGACATATTAGTCTTCATAATTGATGGGTTAAGAAGTTCCCGTAATCCTCTAGTGCTATCTGTATAAGTCCGTTTACGCAATGTAAATATACAACACAACGGAAGAAGTCGAAGTCTGAATCGGGTGGGTAGATGATTTATTCCGGGACACAAGTTATCGCTGACCTCTGATAAACGGCTCATATAATATTAAGTGCATGTATACATGCGTGTAAGACATTTCATCAATCAATGGCATCTGGTGACTTATCAGTTATATATGTTTTAGGATTTCATCTGTTTCTTTTTGGTAAGTAATTAGACCGACAATCAGTTTCAAATAAAAAAAAAATATCTGTTTATCACATGACGTCGTTGATATGCATACATATCGTATGGCCACACGTGCATTAAACCTTTGGCGGGATTAAATAACGTCATGACGACGTCAATGTCAACCATGCATTTTGTGGAAAAAAATTCTTGTTTAAAGATGATAAAATCCATTTTAAAATGGTCATATGATAAACGGAATCTTACACTCGTAGTTATTTCATATGATATTTATGGCTCGTTTCATAAAATTTATATCATATGAAATGACCACTCGTGTAAGATCAATTATATCTGCATGTAACAAAAACGCAGATGCACATTGTAAAACTATCAATAAATCAGCATTTGCATAAAGGGATGTTAACTGCTCTCCTGAAAATTTTATTTATTTATTTTTGTTTTATTTGAGGATTAACGTCCCCGTCAACACTTTATAGGTCATAATGGATACGTTGCTTCCCATTTTGTTGGATGTTTTACCGACATTCAGATGAAATGACATCTCAAGCCCTGTTGTCCAATGAAACGAATAGAGTTTATAAAGTGAAAGTTTATATCATTGATCCAGTCTAATGTATTCATTATTTTACGCTTTTCTGCCTTCTCAGTTTAATTTCACTAGGAAACTACATTTAGTTTGGCGGTTTTGACGTCAAAATATTGCGAGTTTTGACGTCATATTTCTAAGCAACAATCAGCCACTTTTTGCACTGAAGAAGGGTTACACTCCGAAACTAGTTTGTAGTTAATATCTTGAGTTTTGCTAATTTTCTTCCAAGTCAAATAATAATGATAATTATAATAATAATAATAACATTCAAGAGCATGTTTGCCATGTTTTGACAGTCTGTTATATACTCGTATGTATGGTCCAGAATAAAATATTGCGCTGCATGAGTTGATTGAAATGGCATCTTTATTCTCTTCTTACAAAGGAACTCGAATACCTCCAACAAATGCAGCTTCTGCTTAAGTCTGAATTGCAATGCATGGTTTATTCGTGCTAATGATCAGCCTTTCGCACATCACGAAGTTTGACGACTGTTTGTAGAGCTCTCAGAAAAAAATATCGATAACGATAAGTCATAATAAATACTCGTGTAACCCCCACTTTATTAGGGAAAAGTGTCGTTTGCAAGGGTATTCTGGCTCAACACAGTTTTAATACGCCCGTGTTGAACAAACGTTCATATAAAAACGGTATGGGGTCGGCGCCTGTCCATCCGTCCGTATGTAAACTTTTTGTTTTCGGATGAAGTAATCCCTTTGAAAAATTCTGTAAACATTTTGCTTCGAGGTTGCAGCCCAACAAATATTAAATTACCGGTGGCGTGTAATAACCCGCTTGCGGAGCTCTTGTTTGAATATCCAACCTTATCCTAAAGTTCGATGCGTAATCCTGCAAATTAACAGGAACACATTCATCACGTAAACAAGCCCGTGAAATGAATAACCTCTAAACCCTATTTTATATAGAGAAAATTTGGGTTTACGGGGTATACATTATGTTTCTTATTTCTGCTCTAAGACACCCACAACCTATGTTTGCTGTATGAATATGAAACCTATCACGGCTTTTCCTCAGAAAAGTAGATATTTTGTAGATGTTAAAAATGCACTATGTTGCACCAGTGTGTTATAGTAATGCTGATGTTATACCGTGAAAAATAGAACAAATAATAATAAGTACCATCATAATCGCCATCAGCAAAAAGGCAACAGCAATATTAATGATAATGATAATAATGTTGATAGATGTAATAACTAGAAATTTCCAAGTTCGCAAAAAAATTCGCATACAGAAAATTCTTTGTTCAGAGTCGAGAAAAAATGCGACATTCTATTAACGTTGTTGTAACATCGCCTCGAACCTATTTATATTAAAATACAAATGGCGCGTATGAAAAACTTCCAAATCACAAACTTCATTTTAACCTAGTAGTACATTGCACGTGGCATTCGATAAAGAATTTAAGCCCCAACTTTACTTGCACATTTCTGTTTTTAAAGTTCTAAATACTTTTCCAGGAAGCAACGGAAAACAAAAAGCAATAACTTTCACGGATATTCGCGCTTTAATAATTAAAAAATTTAACATTGTAGTAAGTAAATGAATGAATAAATAAATAAATAAATAAATTAATTAATAAATAAATAAGAATTTCCCGCCCAGCCAGTCTCATTTTGGGTGTGACAACGCCCACTTATTATGGATTTTGCGGGCCTTGTCAACATTGGATATTTCTAAAGGAGTGCTGTAACTTCATTGATTAATAGTTAATACTGGTATATAGAGCGAAAGAAGGGAGCAAGAGTGGGAAAAAAGGGCAGTTGGATTTTAGATTTGAAAGCGAGTGATAAACCCTCGAGCAAGCTATTTGGAATTCCAATGTGAAATTATTGAACACAAGTTTAAACTTGGATTGCCAGTTTGAAGTTTTGTATATTGTTTTATTGTTGTTATATTGAAGAACTTTGGTTTATTATTTGTGGATTACCACAAGGGACAAATAAAACACAGAAAAAAATTGTTATCTTCCTTTATGCTGAATACCACAGCATAACACTGACCTTCCTGGAGGATACAGGCTTAACAGTTTGTCATAACAACAACATACAGAGTAAAGCAAATAGTATGACTTGAACATATTATGAATTAAGGCAACCTTAAACCACGATTGAAATACCTAAAAATTGGTTCCACCGCCATAGAAATAAGAACGGCAAAAAAAAAAAAAAAAAAAAAAAAAAAAACACAAACACCTAAACAACAACAAAAAAAAAACTATAACCAAGCACGCCGCCTGCCCGCACAAAACCCAATTCCCTTTCCTCCTCCACCTATCAATATTTTTTATTCTAAATTTTGTAGCAACCAATTAAATGACCAATAAGCCTGAAATCATATGGTGTATAGAACCCTGCTAAAGGAACATTCCTATGACAGGTTTGCCAAAATACCAGCGGGGCTATTGTCATGGCCCTGTGTCCGCCGTGCGTCCAGTCGTCCGTGCGTTAACTTTTTTCTTTAAACATCTTCTTCTCCTAAACTACTGGGCCAATTGTAAACAAACTTCACAGGAATTTCCTTACTTAGTCCTGTTCTATATTCATTCAAGGAATTTTGTTACACCCTGAACTCTGGTTGCCATGGCAACAAAACCACCAAAAAAATAAAAATCTTGAAAAATCTTCTCCTCCAAGACCACCTGTTGGATTTCATCTTTATTTTGCATGAATGTTCCTTGGATGGACCGCTTTCAGATTCCTTGAAGAAAGTTTGCTCCGACAAAAAACATGTCCGCCATGGGCAGGACTTATTTTCACTTTTTAACATATAGTGTAATGCTAAAAAATCTTCTTCTGCAAAAGATTTCATTGTAATTTGGCATGAATGTTCCTTGGATGGACCTTTGTCAGATTCCTTGAAAAAAAATTGATCTGACAAAAAGCATGGCCGCCATTGGTGAGGATTATTTTCACTATATAGCATAAAGTGTAATGCTGAAAATATGTTTTTCTGCAAAAGTTATTGTTTTATTTCATAGTTATTTGGCATGAATGTTCCTTGGGTGGACCTCTGTCAGATTCACTCCATGCTGCGAACTTGTCCAGCAGATGGCATTTTGAAATATTTTTCTATTTTCTTGGAAAATAAAATTACCAATTTAACAATTTGTTGTCTGCTGGTGTAGCCTACAGACTCGTGAAGTTTAATTAAAAGGCATGGAGTTTTTTTAGCCAGTGGAGCAACAGGCCCTCTTGGGCCTCTTGTTGTAATTTATATGAGTCTAAGAAAACTCTTAGATGCCATGGCAACCAAACTAAAGAACCTGTACTCATAAAAGCACAAACTTCTTAAAGTCTCAAAGATCAATGAATTCTAAGATATTTTTAAGTAAATCCCTTCTTTATTTCAAATTTAGGTTTCGATAGCAGTCAATAAAAATGAGCAATGGGCATAATAGAAGACTGCTACAGGAACATTTCTGTAAAGGTTTTGCAAAGACCTCTTCAATGGTTAGGTAGTAAAAGCCTATTTTGCAGTTTTCTCCACTAAATGTGCATAGAAAGTTTAATTTGCACAACCAAACTTAAGTGCCGATTTTCGTAAAAACACAAAATCTGTACCGAGGCCCCGTTTTAGGATTTACATCTATCCATTGTAGATGGGTTTGTTTCGTGCAAAATTTATAATAAACGCGGTGATTTTGATTTTGAGATTGTATATTTTCCTATTTTGGATGGTTTTTTTCCTCGTGCGCCAACCTATGGCGTTTATATTTCGCAATTGGTTCGATTTGCCAGAGTGTGTAGTCATGTAACTTCAACACTCGTAATAATTTGTTAACGGCTAAACTTCTTAATCAGGGTTATCCGTACCATAAACTACGCAAAATAGAAGTAAAACAAAGATCAGGAATCGATACAATTAACTTACTCCACCCATCAAAGGCACCAAAGGGAAAGAAACACCAACATTAAGCGACCAGACCATAATGGAAACCTAAACAAAGGAAGGCCATAAGGACAGTTACTTTCCCACAAAATGGCCATATGGCCGTCCAAAATAAAAAGACACAAGTGATACACACAGTAAGTAACAAACAACGACATAAATAAACCGCCACAGAAGAACCGCCTTGGAACGGTCAGTGGAAATATTTCTACTGGGGGGCTTAAATCGATTTTACGTGGCCACAATCCTCCCCCTTACTTCCGTCGCGATTTAGACAAAGAATTTGTTCAGTCCGCATGAAGGCCTCCTAACTCATCAGTGCAACATCTCCGTGAACACAAAAAATCAAAGAACCACAGAGGTGAGACAACGGTGAGGACTCGACAGCAAGAAACCACTGAAATGCTTGAGCAAAAGAAAACCAACAGTTAGACTCCGATGGGCCCGACCAGAGACAGAGCATCAGGCACAAACCAGCCTTTTCAAAATTTTATCAACGTCATTCTGATTTAATTTCAAACTTCAATATTGGTCTTCAATCTCTTCTGCAACAAGGTCTATCGAAACCCGAATTTTATGGTGACTTAGTATATAAACTTCAGCACCCAATTTCGTAAAATCATTCTTCAATATTCATAGATTCGGCATACATAAATGTAATACGACAGATTGCATGCATGGTAGTTAACCCAATCACGGTTGACAACTTTGCTTCCCTCTTTAATTGCACACCGGTGGGTCAGGTCTCAGTTACTATGACGGTTCCAGCGTAAAGGTTTATTAAGAATTAGAGAGATCTTATTCAAGGTAATGTTGGTGGGTGCCTGATGCACTATCTCTGGTCGGGCCCATCGGAGTCTAACTGTTGGTTTTCTTTTGCTCCAGCATTTCAGTAGTCTCTTGCTGTCGAGTCCTCGCCGTTGTTTCATCTATGTGGTTGTTTGATTATTTGTGTTCACGGAGATGTTGCACTGATGTGTAAGGAGGCCTTCATGCGGACTGAACAAATTATTTGTCTAAATCGCGACGGAAGTAAGGGCGAGGATCGTGGCCACGTAAAATCGATTTAAGCACACACAACCCCCACCTCCAGTGGAATTCGTTTCCGCTGACCGTTCCAATGCGGTTATTCTGTCGTGGTTTATTTGTGTTATGGTTTGTCTTTGGGTGTTTGTGTCGCTTATGTTGTTTTATTTTGGATAGCCTATTGGCCATTTTGTGGGAAAGCTTCTTTTCCTTTGGTGTCTCTGATGGGAGCTGTGGGTTGATTGTATCGATTCCTGATCATTGCCTCCACTTTTGTTATACGGTAAATATTTCTGTAAAGTCTCAGTCTCACAGAAAATATGGTTTCTGAGAAGTTACTTGATAATTTTAGAATTTGGTATAGTACCGCCTTAATTAGAAGTATTTTTCCCTTTTTTTCGCATTTCGGTATCCATATTAACCAGTAAAACAAGCAGTGGGTATAAAATCATATCGCGGCAAAATTTCTGTAAAAGTGTTGTCATAACGAAACCTATTTTCAGTTTGCCCGATTATGTCTTCACGAAAACACGCCTACATAATTCTGACCCCCTTGAACTCCACGTTTATTCAGTAAAACTGGGGTTTGCAGAAGTATACATTATTTTTCTTATTTCCGCTCTAAAATAAAGATTATGGGTACCAGTTAGAACCGCCTCGATGAGGCTTTTCTACGTGTACACACAATCTATATTTGGTACAGAAGTGAAAAATATATCACGTTTTTTTTTTGTCTTCAATTTTTCCTTTTCCCTGCGATAAATTTACAATGTATTTGTATAGGCGTGTTTTCATAATGTATCTATGTAGATGTAAGCCTTTTAGGGTTTGTGTTTTTATGAACATCTGCTCTTTAGTTTGGTTTCTATGGCAAACGTCACCGACTCCTAGAGCAAATGGTTTCTGAGGAGACGATTTTTTAGTATTTTTCTACGTTTGGTTTCCATGGCAACGACTTAATATGAGCAGTAAGCCTTAAATCATATTTACTGACTTAAATCGATATTACGTGGCAACTATCCCAGCCCTTGGTTCTGTCGAGGTTTACACAAATACTTTGTTCAGTCCGCATGAGGAATTTCGCACTCATCAGCACAACATCTCTGATAACATAAACATCAATCGAATACACAGATGAAACGACGATGATGCCTCGATAGCAGAAAAATAGCTGAAATACTGGATCAAACAAAAACCAAAGTTCTGAAATAAGGGCAATCCTTTGGAAACACGCACTACAGCACAGACTGAAAGTTATAGAGTATACAATATTTTTTCTGGACCAAACTAGCTAGTTTCGGCCAATTAGTCCACATCCGTGACCCTCAAATGCTTCATGAATTCCGCAGTGAAATCGATGATCCTAAGTGACTAGAAATGTAACCAACACCATCATGAAGGGCAGGTAAACTCTATACGGCCGCCACATATTACCTTATCACCAGCTGTGGTGAAGTGAAATAAGGGCAGTCCTTTGCAGCAAGGACTGCAGCATCAAAGTTTACAAGATTTTTCTTGGGCATACTTGCTTTTTTCGGCCAATTAGGCCCATCATTGAGCCTCAGATATTGTCTGAATTCCGCAATGAAATCGATGATCCCAAAGGACTAGAAAATATACCCCACACCATGAAGTTAGATAGATCCGAATGACCCGACCAGAAACAAAGCATTATATTTTAAACTATGTATCGATGAACATAAACATTGATAAAAAGATTTTTGTAAAGAGTACACATTATATGCTGACATGCTACATATACATGCACGAAAAATCAATTGATTTAAGTTTATTCAAAACTTTATATTGACCAAAGCAAGAAATGAATGCCACGTGTCTTATTATCATTTTACAGGTCTGAAACGCTATTTTAAAAGCAGCTGTTAAACAGTGTGTTTTCGAATGTTCGATAGACGTACATAGTTGGCTTTAAATCGAATATTCAAGTCTGGTCCAGAAAAAAACGTCTACTCTCCGCAGTTTTCGGTTCTGTCTAATAGTCCTTGCTTCCAAAGGCTTACCGTTCTCTAGAATACTTTTATAGATGTTTGAAGTTGGGTAACCAATATAACGCAGGAATAAATTATTGTGTTTTGATCTTCATACATGCTTTTTCGGAAACCTTTAGCAAGTAGATGCTCCAGGACGATAATGTTTTCGTCTTTCGGTATCTGATCATAGGTCTTTGTACTGTTTAACTCTTGTTTAAGAGTGTTAACATGGTGCAAAAATCAAACAATGACTCGGTTCTTTTCGACCTAATGGTATGGAAGGACACATTTTGGATAGTTTGTTTAAGGTTTCTAGGTGAAAATATGGGTTGTGATATGTATCTTAACAATTCTAAAGGTGCTTGTTTGCTGAATGATTTGTAAAAATTTGTCAGTATTGCATTTTCAAAACGCATTATAAGAAGAAAACTATCCTAAGGTTTATTTTTGATAGTGTCCAACAGGTGATAACTAGACTAATTTTATATAACTAGAGATAATATGACCAACGTAAGAATATATGTTATTTCAAGATTCTGTACTGCCAGTTTGAATATCTTCATCAAAAACACGTTTATAAATAGTACATTTCTTGTCCACTGTACTTATGACAAACGTCCTCTGAACAGTATTTCCAAATAATACTGGATAAGAAGAGGCTACATTTTTATCAACTGTTATGGTAAGAAAATCTAAGTCAATACCTTGATGGACTATGGGAATCTTACTAAAAATAACTTTTGTGATTACTCTTGGTATTAGTGTAAGGAATTAGAGCTTGTTAAAAACCAAGGCATATTAATATATGAACCGTTACCTTTCTTAAAGAAAAACGGAGTCCAACTGTTGTGTTTCTTTTGCCCCAGCATTTCATGCTGTCGAGCCACCATCGTTGTTTCGTCTCTGTATTCATTTGATTTTATGTTCTCTGAAATGCTCCATAGGTGCGTTAGAACAAATTATTTGTCTAAACCACGACACAACCAAAGGCAAGGATTGTGGCCTCGTAAATTTGATTTTAGCTGCCGAGTAAAAACAATTACTGACCCTTCCAAGATAAAAGTAGAGGCAAAGATCAGGAATTGATACAATCAACCCATAGCTCCCATCAGAGACACCAAAGGGAAACAAACACAAACATGCAAAAACAGACCTAATAAGTATGGTCGGAAGTAAGGGCGAGGATTGTGGCCACGTAAAATCGATTTAAGCCCCCCAGTGGAAATCTTCCACTGACCGTTCCAAGGCGGCTCTTCTGTGGCGATTTATTTATGTTGTTGTTTGTTACTTACTGTGTGTATCACTTGTGTCTTTTGGTTTTGGATGGCCATATGGCCATTTTGTGGGAAAGTAACTGTCCTTATGGCCTTCCTTTGTTTAGGTTTCCATTATGGTCTGGTCGCTTAATGTTTGTATTTCTTTCCCTTTGGTGTCTTTTATGGGTGGAGTAAGTTAATTGTATCAATTCCTGATCTTTGTTTAACTTCTACTTCTAATAATGGAATTATCAACAGCGGAAAGCCAAAAGGACAGTTACTTTCCCACAAAATGGCCAATAGTCTATCCAAAAAAATGACACAAGCGACACAAACACCTAAAGACAAACCGTAACAAAAATAAATCGCGACAGAAGAACCGCCTTGGAACGGACAGCGGGGCGGGGTGGGGGGGGGGGTTGCTTAAATCGATTTCACGTGGCCACAATCCTCGCCCTTATTGCCATCGCGATTTAGACAAATAATTTGTTCAGTCCACATGAAGGCCACCTAACTCATCAGTGCAACATCTTCGTGAACACAAATAATCAACCTTTTCTTGCCGGCCTCAGTGGCTCAGTCGGATGCGCGTCTGACTGGTGATCAGGAGGTCGCGGGTTCGACTCCCGCTGGGGTCGGCAACATTCTTTCGTGGAGATTGATCATGAAATCTTTTCTACGGTCATTCTCTCCCTTCCGCTGATTCAAGAAGGGCAGTTGTCAGTTTCTGGCGAAAGAATGTGCACTGAACTGGTTAACCTCTTACGTATAAGCCTGCCCAGGAAAGTGTTGATAGGTAAACTGACCGGCTCAAAAATGACCTAAATAGTGTTGACTGGGCCGTAAAACACAATACAAACAAACAAACAAACAACCTGTTCTTCGGTTGAGGTTTATTATTGTTATAGTTCGTCTTTGCATGTATGTATTGCCAATACATTTTCGTTTTGGACAGCCGTTTGTACTTTTTTGTAAGAAAATAACAGTCATTTTGGCTTTCCATTTGTGTAGTTTTCAGCATATTTACATTTCCAGTGTAAAGTGTACTGTAAACCTGTAGAAAACAATTGCGTTCATACTTCCATGAACGCATCGAATCGCGTGCTATTAAGTGACGTCATTCTAAACCATTGTTCTCTACGGGCGTTGACGACGTCAACGCTGCTCCGCTCTTCGTAGAAAAACAGCGTGTAAATGTTTTTCAACTTTAAAACGTTGCCCTATAAGCATCTTTTTTGCCCAGTGATGAGGGGCAAATAATGTAAATATAAAAAATGAACTTAATTTTTCTGCTTTTCATGAAGGTATGAACGGCAGTGGCTCGCTAGCAAAGTTTACATGAACCCCTTCGGGGTTCATTTACTTTGCACGCGACCCACTGCGTTCATACTTCCATGAACTGCAGAAAAATAAATTTCATTTCTTAAATGATGACGCTGTTTTATATTTGTGTTTCTTTACTTTTGGTGTCTTTGATGGAAGGTGAGAGGTAACGAATCGATTCCTGATCATTGAGTTCACTTTTTCCCCCAAAAACATACATTTCTACAATTCTTTAACATAAACTGTATAAAAAGCAGACATGACATTAAAACGAAGTGTGCAGCATCAGTGTCTCACCGTGAAAGTGCTTTAGAATGATAATTGTAGACGAAGTCCCCATCCTCAAAAAATTCTTGGTATGGGGAACACCTTTTATCAGTCAGAGACTTAACATAAACGATTGCTGCAGGTATTAAAGAATGAAAAGAAAGTCCAGGTATTGAATTAGATCAGTGCGTGCTGATGCTTTGTATAACGAAAACACGCCTATATAAATACAGAGTACACTTTACCGCCGAAAAAACTAAAATGTTAGGAAGGAAAATTATTGTTTTTCTTATTTCGCCTCAAAATATAGATTTAGGGTGCTCGTTAGAATCGCCTCTTCTAGGCGGCTCGAACGAGTACCCAAAAAATCTCATTTTAGAGCAGGAAAAAGAAAGATGAGGTTTACCCCTATAAACCCCAGTTTTACCATATAAACGTGGGGTTCAGCGGGGTCAGAATTATATAGACATGTTTTCGTGATGGTATTTAGATTCGCAATTTTTTAAATTTCACAGTTAACCCTCTGGAAGCAAGAACTTCAACTCAGAAATTAATAACGTGGAGTATACAAGTTTGTTCTGGGTCAGACTATCTAATTTCGGAAAATTAATCATATTTAATGATCCTCAAATATTTTCAAGTTCCGCAATGGAATCATTGACCCCGAAGGACTAGAAAACAATTGTCATTACGACTAACCCTTGTCCTGCTGAGCCCGGATATGCATTACCTTGCAAACAATGAAGATCCAGATCAGATGGCTTCTGAATCTTAAGGATCTTCATTGTTTGCCATTCAGCCCATGAATTTGTTGCATTAATTTGCATCAAGTTATCTGATTGGTTGGTAATCAGTAGTTGATGTGGCTTATATAAATATTCAACAGGTCAAGGGTTAAGGTCAAGAATACGTAAATGGGCTCTCGAATAGATTTTTTTCTATTTTGCTTGTTAGCACATCGACTTGTTATACATCGAAGCCGGCCATTAAAAGATAAGTTACCGAATTCGTTTTGGTGCCAGAACCGCACAGAAACTTGAATCATTTGTTTAGAAAGCAATTACACTCCGACGAAAGTTGCAGAGGTTTCGAGCTTTAATGTCAATAGCTGGTTTACTGGCTAATAGAATGGTTTCAAAAAACGATAGGTCTATTTTGTGTCAAATTATTGCGTATCAGAATGGGGTGAAAGAAGTACGTGACTACCGAGTTAGTTTATGAGCTATAGCAGCATAAAGCAGTATAGGGTGTATAATGGGGCGACGCTTCAGATGTGTAATGCCAACGTTCCTCAAGAACGTTCCTAATATAAAGAGCGACCAGAACATAATTTCTTCAACACTATCATTAGTAAATACGTGTATGGTAATACAATATAATATTAATTTTCAATACGCTAGTTATGGCATAATCCGTATGTACATTCGTGGTAATTTGTAGTAGCACAAACATAGGCTCTGGTGCATGCAAGAAAGTCATGCTTAGAAAGAAGTTTACTTAGTAGACAACTCTTAACTGTTTTAGAAAAACTACACAAAGTCACAATTTGTTTGGTTTTTTTTTTTTTCTTTTTGTTTTTGTTTTGTATTTCAACTGGTTCTGTTACAAGTAGATATCTTTCCGTTAATTTGATATGATATATCAACCGTAGCTGAAACGCCAATTCTAACACAGCGGGCCTATATAGGCAATGAAAAATTCCTGTGTTTTATTCTACAATAAATCACGACAAGAAAGAGCGTGACCAGTGACGTCATTAAAAACTTGCAATTTATGACATCACTTGTCGATTTCCTTGACGTTGGATGGTGTAACGTCATTTTTGCGCTTCGAAAACTTCAGAAAATGTATAAATGCATGTGTTGCAGTCGATAATTTTAGCTGTATTTCTTCTAACAATGGCGAACAGTTGTGAGATTTTGAAGGAAACAATAGCATTATTGCCGATTTTCAGCCTGTTAGAACAGAAATAGATAAGCTCTAGTTTGTGATTTAATGATAGCGCGGGCGTGATTTGTCTACTTAAAACTAACCTCCACACTGTGATTTATTACTCAACAAATCACAGCTAGAGCTGATCTATTGCGCGTTACATGACCAGTTATCTTCTTAACCATATTTTCTCTTTAGTGCACTCGGAAGGAGATGTTAATTTAGCCCTGGAAAAGACTGTAGAAATGAGTTCCGTTGATGGACACGCAACCGGAAGTCATTTTGCTGTCGATGGTGTCAAGACTGGTTTTTCTCATGATGGATGCTCGGCTACACAATATGAGTCTTATCCATGGATGGTAGTTGATCTTGGAGATGATTTCCTGATCTCGTCGTTTTTTATCCAAAATATGTTGATTGGTATGTATCGTCTACGTTCATGGGATTTAATGATGAATTAGGAAGCTGGTAGCTGTGCAGAAATACATAAATCAAAGCACTGGGAGTACTGGTGGGTTGATTGTCTACGGATTTCGGCTGGAAAATAGTCCTGAACTGAGATATAAACTGTTTTGCTTAACCCTTCATTTCCTTTTTTGAGCAAAACGTGTGAACTCTGATCAGACCCCGCTTTTAACACTGTTTGCCAATATGTTTTGTTTGGGTTTAAACAACCAGACCCATTGCTTTTAACTTTAGTTTACCACTCTCTGGGCTAATTCAGCACACGGCAAATTGCCGATATTTATCTAAGTTGTCCCAAAACAGCATTTCAATTCTCATGAAATAGACAACTAGCATGAAATGTCTGGGGAAAATAAGGAAACTATTTCAAAATGCCGACTTTTTAAAATACCCAGCATGCAGAGCGTGAATACTCGTATGTCTTTCTAGACCGTTTTCTGACTGATCATCAACCAACAAAATATTTCCCCTAGAATTAGGAAACCAGTGAGTGGCGAGCTTGTCTTGGACCAGCATACAATAAAGTTTCCTTTTTTAAAGGAAGGCTTCCCCAGTTGGTAAAGTTGAAAATCAACCATTTTCGCTCGCCTTTCGAAAGTGGAGATGGGGGTGGGGGAGCTATTGCCATACCCCCGGTGTCCGTCGTCGGCGTAAGCGTTGGTTAAAGTCTACCTGCAAGCAACCGTTTGTGCTGTTTCAATAAAATTTTCAATTGTTAAAAACCCAATCTTTTGCATATTCTTTTTCACTCGATTTCCCATGTGTGTGGCTTAAATTTGACTTTTTGAGAAGTAAAGATTTCCTCTGTATTACCTCCCTTATTGTCATTATCAAATTTACATACATTTTGTCAAATGCATGTGCGCCTGGTCGCTCTAAACAATCGCGATTGTCTTAGTAAGGCTTTTACGAAAACTGTTTAAGTGTTATTTGTCCTTCTTAAATCACTGAAAGGAGGACAATGTACGTAGAAACTATTTTCTAACTTAAATTCACGGACCCGGCGAGGAGCGCATTCGCAACGTCGGCCTTTATGAACAGCGAACTTCATGTGGTGAGCTGCTCATTCACATAAGTTTTATGTTGGTGGAAAATTTGTCAGAAAAGCCAGAACCATGCACATGTTAAGTTTTTACATTGTTTGTTTGACGTGCAATTTTATTTCAGAGATGAACAGTGGCATGTTTTGTAAAATAACCATATTAGCTTTGACTCATAGATATGAAGTCTCTTTCTGCCTGAGTTCGAGGCACGTTCGAGTCAAGTTTTGCAATGGAAGGTCAGGTGGTTTCCAACGATTTTTCTCCATACATACCGGTGTTCACCCACCTCTGATAAAGGAACAGTTAATAAATAAATGAAAACAAATGTCATATCAATTTCATATAGACCACACAGACTTTCGGATGAGTCTTTAAACCGAGGTCCCGTCTCCGTATGACCTTAGCTGTTGGTGGGACGTAAAACTCAAACACTCCCTCCCTCATATAGACCACCCTACAACAAGCACGCTTGATTGATTTACTTCGTGAAATACAACTCGGAAAATACCTTATACAATAAGTTATCAGCTAGTCCGACAATCTGCCTGTAACTGGACTCTGTAAAACTATTTTACTGGTTTCAGCTGTCAAGCTCTCTTGTTAAACTTGTCCTTGAAATTCTGAGTGACCAAGAAAAGTTTGAGATTCCGAGAGATGTGTGACTCAAGTGACATAATTAACTTTTGTATGCTACAGGCATATTTTTATTTTACAAATCCTAAAGAAAAGAAAAGCAATACGCCAACTAGTCCGTGTACTGAACAACCCTCTAAACCCAACTTTATATATAGTGAAAGTTGGTGTACTTAATTTACACATTAGTTTCCTTTTCTTTCTCAAAATAACGAACACCTACAATCTATATTTGGGCAAGAAAGAAAAGTCACATCATGAAAATACGCCTTCCTAATTTTGATCCCCTCAAATCCCACTTTCATATTGTAAAAGATTCATTGTTTTTCTTATTTCTCCTCAAACGTAGAATGTGGATAGTCGTTAGAACCGGGTCATTGATACAGTTATAACGAGTACTCATAATCTATGTTTAAAGCAGAAATATGAAAATCTGGTAGCAAAATTTTCTGATAAACTTGAATTTGCGTGGTTTCGTAATGAACTGAAAAATGCATGTTCAAGAGATATAAAAGCCATAGATGTTTTGTATTTCACCTCAGTGCAGAAGACAAGTTATACAGAAAATAGTGATTGTTTCGAGTCACACCATGTACGCTTATACCGACGAATACTGCAGTTAAGATACAACAAAATGATAATTTCAATATGCACGGGGTACCGGGAACTGGGAAAGAATTTAAGATGACTGCAAGCAAGTATTCCTGCTTTTTTTACATTGACCTTCACTATTGTAATTAACCCATATAGTTCAGTCGCGAATGACATTTTAGCCAATCAATAGCTTTTACGAATTACGCGATACTGCGCATAAATCGCGAATGTTGATCAGCCAATCAAACCTGAGTGTCCAAAACGCAGATAGTGCACATTCACAGACTGCTTCGCGTTTTAAAAGCAACCAATCAATACTGCGTAACTATTCCGCACTTATCGTTATTTTTGTATCCTTTTTCGTCCTTGTTTCAGATTTGTTTACAGTTTGAACATAACATATCTGATTATTTCCGAAAAAGAGGACAAGTCAATTATTCATCTACATTTGCTTGGGGATAAAGTTTAAAATAAAGATACTGCATAGTGAATGAAGTTGACTGTCAAAATACAGGATGTTTATTGATCAAAAGTTTTTTTTGACAACCAGGTGCAACTTGGGGCTATAAAGATAGCTGTTTCAAACAACACGGCATTATCGTCACTTATTCTAGATGTCCGAAGTTATCCATGTTCATTCATTCACAGAAGAAGTCCATATTTTAATTAATATTTTTTTGTATTTTTCATTTATTGTAATAATTAACCCTTTTTTACCAAATGGAATCTTCTTACTTGCATCTAACATTAGTCCATTTCAACATTTAGGAGAATCAGGTTGTGTTTTCTTCAAAATTTATTTGATAAAATGTCTGAACCCTTTGCATTGTAGGACCGGCTCAGACGCCTACTTCTTCTGCGTCTGATCTGGGACTTTTTTGCCATTTGGCGACAAATGGAATAATCCATCTTGTTAATTGTATAAGTCCATTTCAAAATTAAAGGATTTGATGTTGTGTTTTCTTCAAAATGTATAATTCGGAAAATGCCTGAACATTTTGCAAACAAAGTAGTCCTAATCAGACGCCTACTTATTCTAGGTCTGATCTGGACATGCACTTTTTTGCCATGTTGCGCCAAATTGGATCTTCCACCTTGGAAATAGCAAAAGGCCAATTCGAAATTTAAGAGTGTGGGGTTGTGTTTTCTTCTAAACTATGAACGGGTTACAGGTTTCTAAATCGCGACGGAAGTAAGGGCGAGGATTGTGGCCACGTAAAATCGATTTAAGCCCCCCCCCCCCCCCCCCCAGTGGAAATCTTTCCACTGACCGTTCCAAGGCGGTTCTTCTGTGGCGATTTATGTTGTTGTTTGTTACTTACTGTGTGTATCACTTGTGTCTTTTAATTTTGGATGGCCATATGGCCATTTTGTGGGAAAGTAACCGTCCTTGTGGCCTTCCTTTGTTTAGGTTTCTATTATGGTCTGGTCGCTTAATGTTTGTATTTCTTTCCCTTTGGTGTCCTTGATGGGTGGAGTAAGTTAATCGATTCATGATCTTTGTTTTACTTCTACTTTTCTATTGCAAAGTGCCTACTAAAAGAGTCAATTCTTTAAGTCAACAAAACGTGATCAAAATACACGCATAAGGTGACCAAATATCTCTGGTTTGTTGAACAATGTTTACTTTCTCATCTGCATGCGTTATCGTAACAAAATTTCCAGCTGAATACATGCACTCCTGGTCATGTGCAATATTGTGCCTATGGAAAAACTAAATACCCCTATGATGTTCAAAGGAAAATTGCATGGTTGTCCACATTGTTAACCGGAGAAAACTGCACCTCACTTTATTTTAGAAACCACTGCTTTAAAAATGCTGATGTTTTGGCGGTTAACGATGCGGAGGATGTTGAAAAATAAACTTTGATACGGTGGGAAAATGTAATCAAAGTACTGTGCATACCCGCACAGGAAAAAAGTCAATATACTACATATACATGTACAGAAGGACAGTGGCTGGCCATCTGTATGAGCATGACCATGATTCCTTGCTGGGCAAAAGTGAATACTTTTCATTGGTGAATTAAAGAAGTATCATGTTACTTCTGTCACGTGCTGTGCATGTTACTGGTATAACATACATTTATGTTTACCAGACCTGTCTTATATTGTTTATAGAGTTTCATATTTTCTACGCACCTTGAATGCTGGTATAGTGATATTTAAGAAATAGATCAGCTCTAGCTGTGATTTGTTGAGTAATAAATCACAGTTTGGAGGTCAGTTGAAAAGTAGACAAATCACAAGCGCGTAGCGCGCGTGATTTGTCTACTTACAACTGACCGACAAACTGTGATTTATTACTCAACAAATCACAGACAAGAGCTGATCTATTTCGATTCTAACACGCTGAAAATCGGCAATAATGTTGTTGTTTCCTTCAAAATCTCACAACCTTTCGCCATTGTTAGAAGAAATCCCGCTAAAATTATCGACTGAAACACATGCATTTACATCCTTTTCTTACGTTTTCGATGCGAGAAAATGACGTTACACCGTCTAACGTCAAGGAAATCGACTAGTGACGTCATAAATTGGGAATTTTAATGACGTCACTCGTCACGCTCTTCCGAGCTGAGATTTGTTGCAGAATAAAACACAGTTATTTTCCATTGCCTATATAGGCGCGCTCTGTTAGAATTGTTGTCTGTGTACAGCTTATCACGACCAACAACTTCGGTAGTTTTTAAAGTCTAGTTTATAAATAATGGTAAGTTTTCAACAATAATACACAAAAACAGAACATACTGGTACATAGTTGGCTGATGCATATAAAATGGGCTTCTGTAATCAGCATAGCCATTTGAAAATTGGGATACCGGATCAATGTATATGAATATACATGTTGAAAGGAAAGTTTTATCATGATTGATCATTATTTGTTATCACTCCGTTATACATGGATAGGCTGGAATGAAATGCAATTCAAGTAATCAGTTTCAATCATGACAACTACTACATGTCACACAGGCAATAACATCACACAAATGATAATCTTCAGGATATAAATTAATCTGTAAAACTGGATAGCTTCAGTATATCTCCTTTAGAAACACCTTCATAAACAGATGGTATTTCTTCAGATATGTTGCGCCTGTTACAGGCCAATATGTATACACGTACTGCCTTCTTGTCCCTCTATTTTGGTTTTCTTTTGGGGTTGCAGGTAACATGTTTCCTAAAGAAACAAAGATACGTACTTATAAAGTGTCTTTAGGAGATATTTTGGAAACTTAAATTAGACAATACTTTTCATGTACATACTTGGCTTTCATTGCTATTGTTCCATATGAGATATGCCTCAGTGTAATTTGTGTAAACTTATGTTATCAGTCACACTTTAATATTTTATGTTTACTTAAACTGAAACGACATGGAATCGCGCAATTAGTCTCCTTGATGAATATCGTTACAAAAAGAATGATGTATTTATCTTATCCTTGTTGCACTTGTGAGAGGCTAAAGTTTTTTTTTTTTTTTTTTTTTTTTTCACATCTTGTACCTGACATAGTTATCTTATTTCAGTAATGCAGCTGTAGTATTTCCCGTTTTACTTCTCTTATTGGATGAGTGTGTGTCCCTTAGTTTCGGTTTCAAATTGGATGAATATGTTCCCTATATTTTAGTCTTTTTATATCTGGAAAGAAACGCAGTGTGTTGCTCGAAAACTGAAGAATTACTGTGCAAGATTAGTTAGGAGGCCTTCATGCGGACTAAAAGTATTTGTCTAAATCACGACAGAAGTAAGGGCGAGGATTTTGGCCACGTAAAATCGATTTAAGCCCTCCAGTGACCGTTCTAAGGCGGTTCTTCTGTCGCCGTTTATTTTTTTGTTATTGTTTGTCTTTGGGTGTTTGTGTCGCTTATTATGTCTCCCCAGAAAAATTTTTTTTCGGAGAGACATATTGTTTTCCCCCGGGCGTCTGTCTGTCTGTCTGTCCGTCTGTCACACATTCGTGTCCGCTCTATAACTTGAAAACCGTTCGAGCTATCTTCACGAAACTTCATATAAATATTAATCAGCATTAGACGACGTGCAGTGCATAAGAACTATAACTCTCGCATTTATACCTTTAGAATTATCTCCCTTGGAAATTACTCGGTATGTATATATGCATTGGCAAATCGTGTCCGGTCAATAACTTTCTTATTTTCAGATGGATTTTAAAATGACTTGGTAGAAATATTAACAACCATAAGACGATGTGTGGTGCGCATGAGGCAGGTCGGTACCTCAAAGGTCAATGTCATACTTAGAGGTCAAAGGTCAAAAAGGGGCCTTTTTTCGTGTTTGGTCAATAACTTACTTATTTTGAGATGGATTTTAAAATTACTTGGCAGAAATATTAACAACCATGAGACGATGTGTGGTGCGCATGAAGCAGGTCGGTACCTCAAAGGTCAAGGTCATACTTAGAGGTCAAATGTCAAAAAGGGGGCCTTTTCTTCATGTTTGGTCAATAACTTTCTTATTTTGAGATGGATTTTAAAATCTCCTGGCAGAAATGTTAACCAATATAAGACGATGTGTTGTGTGCATGACCAAGGTTGGTACCTCAAAGGTCAAGGTCATACTTAGAGGTCAAAAGTTAAAAAGGGGGCGTTTTTTCGGGTTTTGTCAATAACTTGCTTATTTTTTTGATAGAATTTGAAGTTACTTGGCAAAAATGTTAACTATCATAAGACGATGTGTTGCATGCATGATTCAGTTTGGTACCTAAAATGTCAAGGTCATACATACAGGTCAAAGGTCAAAAAAGGGGCCTTTTTCATTTTGGTCAATAACTTTCTTATTTTTAGATGGATTTTGAAATAGCTTGGCAGCAATGTTAACCACAATGAGATGATATGTTGCACGCATGACCCAGTTTGGTACTTGAAAGGTCAAGGTCATACATATAGGTTATAGGTAAAAAGGGGCCTGTTTGTGTTTTGTAAATAACTTTCTTATTTTTAGATGGATTTTAAAATTACTAGGCAGAAATGTTAACCACCATGAGACGATGTGTTGCTTGCATGACTCAAGTTGGTACCTCAGATGTCAAGGTCGTACTAAGAGGCCAAAGCACAAAAAGGGGCCTTTTTTAGTGTTCAGTCAATAACTTTCTTATTCCTGGATAGATTGTGAAATTACTAGGCAGAAATGTTAACCATCATGAGACGATGTGGTGCACGCTAGACCCAGGTCGGTACCTCCAATTTGTTTTTTATTTTTGTGTCCAGTCAATAACTTTTTTATTTCTGGATGGACTTTATAAAGTAACCATGCAGAAATGTTCACCGTCATTAGACCACGAGTCATGTGCAAGACCAAGGTCCATACCTCCAATGTCAAGGTCATTCCTAGAGGTCAAAGGTAAAAAAGGGACAGTCAATAACTTCCTTATTCTTTGATGGATTGTGAAATTACTTGGCAGAAATGTTAACCATCATGAGACGATGTGTTGTACCTCAAAGATCAAGGCCATACTTGGAGGTCAAAGGTAAAAAGGGCTTTTTGTGTACGGCCAATAACTTATTTATTTTTCTTTGAACATTTTTAAAGTTACTTTGCAGAAATGTTCATCTTCATTTGATGATGTGTTGCACACAAGACCCAGCTCAATACCTCCAATGTCTAGGTTATACTTAGAGGTCAAAAACGGGGGAGACATCTGTGTTTTTGTAGAAAGTCCAATTCTAGTTTTATTTTATTTTGGATAGCCTATTGGCCATGTTGTGGGAAAGTAACTGTCCTTTTGGCTTTCCGCTGTTGTTGTTTCCGTTGGGGTCTGTTGCTTCATGTTTGTGTTTCTTTCCCTTTGGTGGCTCTGATGGGAGCTGGGGGGTTTATTGTATCGATTTCTGATCATTGCCTCCACTTCTGTTTTGAATGCCGTATCTCTATAATAGTTTAATTACTGGGTGTAGAAGTGTTGCTTCTTGTTATTTTGTTTTATCCATTTATTCTTTATTTTATCTATCAAATCAGTTCTCGCTTTTATTTTAGCTTGGAGTTTATTTTTCATCTTATTCCTCAGATCAAGTTTTGTTAATGTTAGAGAAAAATCGAATTCCAAGCTTTCAATCAAAACCCAGCTTTACGTTCTCCCAGTGTAAAACAACTGGCATAATCGTTTGCATTTAAAGGATATTACTTCTCCTACAAACTGTTGAATGAATATGCTAGGAGAAATCACATCTCCCTCTGTGACCCCTGAAACAGAGTTTTAATCATCATTGTTGCTTACCATATGGATCCGCATTGACTGATTATGGATCATTGGTCTCTAGTTGGTCCTGTAAGGTTATGATAATCATCATCATTTAGAGCCTTTGGCTCATCAATATCTAGACCGAATTTTGTTTCTGAACTTCATTTAGGTATGATGCTGATGAAGACTGGGACTCTGGTGATGATGATGAGAGTGGGGAGTAGGACATGTCTTACAACCAATCATCATGTCTTTTAACAATACATCTTTAGTATTCTTTTTAAATATCAAACAGTATTGTCTATTATTCCAATGATATTATATATCACATTATATATTTCATTATAATTTTAATAGTCTCATTTAAGTCATATCCTGAAAAGTAATATTCTATTTGTAATGCCTTATATCTATTTTTTATTCTTTTAATCAATGTATACTTAGCATGCAAGCGGAATTTATTATCTTAGTGTGATGTACTTTGTTTCTTTTTAAGTGAAGTATACAGGAATAATTACTCTTCTATTTTGACCTGTTCTAGTCTTTCTGCCAATAAAAATATATAGAAAAATAGATATATATAATTGCAATGACTTCAGTAACCAATTTCGTAAAATCATTATTTGATATAAAAAGAGCGGATACAACATAAATGTTGCACGACAGACTGCATGCAACCCAATCGCGGTTGACAACTTTGCTTCCCTTTTTAATTACACGCCGGTGGGTCAGGCCTCAGGGTCTATGACGGTTCCAGCGTAAAGGCTTTCTGAGAATTAGACAGACTCTATTTTTGTGTAATGTTTGTTTGTGCCTCATGCTTGCTCTGTATCTGATCGGGCCCATCGTAGTCTGACTGTTGGTTTTCGTTTGCTCCAGCATTTCAGTGTTTTCTTGCTGTCGATTGTGGCCACGTAGAATCGATTTAAGCCCCCTCCCCCAAGTGGAATTTGTTTCGCGGACCGCTCCAAGGCGGTTCATCTGTCGTGGTTTATTTTAGTTATGGCTTGTCTTTGAGTGTGTGTATCGCTTATATTATTTTGCTTTGGATAGCCAATTCGCCATTTTGTGGGAAAGTAACTGTCCTTTTGGCTTTCTGCTAGTGATGCTTCCATTGGGGTCTAGTTGTTTCATGTTTGTGTTTTTTTCCCTTTGTGTCTCTGATAGGAGATATTGGGTTATTATATCGATTCCTGATCATTGCCTTCACTTCTATTTAAATATATTTCAGAATCGAAAATATATTCCGTATTATTAAGCACTTCTAACACATGATACTTAACACATAAAAGTTCAACACAATGTAAAATTTGCACATACTGTACATAAAATTGTTTCAAGTGATACAAGAAACACAGATTATGATATGGACATGTAGATTCGCAACGGACGCGTATTATATGTAATGTAAGCATGATTTAATGCGGTAATCGTTAAAATGTGATCTTACTATGGCAAATCACCAAATATCGGCAATTACCCAACTTGAAGAAAAATGCAAGTCAAGTGACTGCTCATGTCATGGTTAATTAAATATTGTTGTCAAATGAACGTGCATATGTCGGACTGTGTTGCTTATAAGTTTCATCAAGATCTATCGTAGGCACAAATAAGGCTAACTTGTAACTCGTCCTTTATTTTGTCAGAACTTTTTGGAAACAATGTAGGCCCTGATCAGGCGCCTAATTCTGTTGCGTTTGATCTTGGTCTACACTTTATGCCAATTGGCGACAAATGGTATCTTCCACCTTGTTATAGCAAAAGACCATTCCAAAATTTAAGAGTGTGAGGGTGTCTTTTCTTCAAAATTTCCGAAATAATTAATGTTCAGTCGCTCACAGAATTGGCCCATTTTTTAAATCATTTTTCTTTTGTAATTTTCTATTATTTTCTCTAATAAACCCATTTTTTGACCAAATGAAATCTTCCACTTTATGCATAACATAAGTCTATTTCAAAATGTTGGATAATCAGGTTGTGTTTATTGGAAATTTATTGGAGAAATGTCTGAACTTTTTTGCATATAATATAGGCCCTGATCAGACGCCTACTTCTGCTTCGCCTGTTCTTGGTTTTGTTTTTACCATTTGACACCAAAAGGAATCTTCCACCTTGTAAACAAAACAAGATCATTTCAAAATTTAAGAGTATGAGGTTGCGTTTTCTTCACAACTTATTTTGAAAATGTCTAAAACTTTTGGAAACAATGTAGGCCCTAATCAGATGCCTAGTCCTTTGTGTCTGAACTGGATCTGCACTGTTTGACATTTGGCGCTATACTTTATTTTTTATTCATTTATTTTTCTTTGTTCCAAATAGAAATTATGGGTACTTCATTACGAAAATACGCCTATACAAATCTAATGACTTTTTACTAACAAAACTGAACATTTTCAATTAGAAAATTGTATAGATTTTAATATTTCTGCACAAAACATGGCTTTGGGTACTCCTAAGAACCGATTTGGCGAGGCGTTTCTGACGAGTACCAACAATCTATATTTTGTGCGGTAATAAAAAGAATATTATACACCCACTTTAACCCCAGTTTTAGTATATAAGTACGGGGTTTAGCGGGGTCAAAATTATATAGGTGTGTTTGCAAGATGTGGTAGAAACACATAATATAGAAGTAGAGGCAATGACCAGGAATCGATGCAATTGACCCACAACTCCCATCAGAGACACCAAATGGAAAGAAACCCAAACATGAAACAACAGACCCAAACAGAAGCACCAACAGCGGAAAGCCAAAAGGACGTTCACTTTCCCACAAAATGGCCAAAAGGCTATCCAAAATAAAATAATACAAGCGACACAAACACCCAAAGACAAACCATAACAAAAATAAACCGCGACAGACGAACCGCCTTGGAACGGCCAGCGGAAACGAATTCCACTGGGCGGCTTAAACCGATTTCACATGGCCACGATCCTCGCCCTTACTTCCGTCACGATTAAGTCAAATAATTTGTTAAGTCCGCATGAAGGCCTACTAACTCATCAGTGCAACATCTCCGTGAACACAAAAAACCAATCAACATAAGTCTTTACGTTGGAACCGTCGTAGAACCTGAGGCCTGACCCACCGGCGTACATTAAAGAGGGAAGCAAAGTTGTCAACCGTGATTGACAAGGTGGTTCTGATGAGCGCCAACACACAAGTATATGGACGCCACTTGTAACCTTGGTACCTGGTCAAGGCTTATGGTTGGTTGGTACCTAATGCGCTGTCTTGGGCCCATTGGAGTCTGACTGTTGGTTTTCTATTGCTCCAGCATTTCTGTTGTTTCTTGCTGTCGGTCCTCACCGTTGTTTCATCTCTGTGGTTGTTTGATTTTTGTGTTCACGGAGATGTTGTACTGATGAGTTAGGAGGCCCTTCATGAGGACTGAACAAATTATTTGTCTAAATCGCGACGGAAGTAAGGACGAGGATTGTGGCCACGTAAAATCGATTTAAAAAACGAAAATATCTCAGCACATGCCGTAATTGTGACGTCAGATCAACGTCGGTACGGTGGCATGACATTTATGCAACGTCTCATCTACGTCGGTGCAATGACGTTGCATCGGCGTTGATTTGACGTTGTCTTAGCGACGCGTGCCTGCTGGGATGTTCCTTTAGCTGAAGTAAGAAATTCACAACAAAACACAAGCTGACGTGGAAGCAATGAAATATGTAACAGTTCGATTTTGTTTCGGAACAATTAGAATACCCTGGTATAACTGAAAATTATTTAGAAAAGGCTCAGACAAAAGAACATAGCCATATTAAACCACCGAAGGAAGAAAACAGTCTTGATACGAATGCTCATTCGGCAACACAGAACATTACGTTCGCAAAACCATACAGGAAAGTATCATAAAGATACTACAACGGAATGACAAAATTAAGCAAAAAGGGGGAAGGGCGGGTGCACGGGTGCGGGCCCTCAACTCTGGATATACTTAAATGTCACAATCGTCATCAATTCCAGTACTAGCAGTATAGGGGGACACTTGGTGGACGCGTCCGGAGACTAAGTCCGCACAGGTTTTTCCTTTAAGCTTTTGATGTAATTTCTGTGCTTTGGACTTAGTTTCCGGACGCGTCCTCCAAGTGCCCTCGCTTGATCTAAGCTTGACTAGGCTAGATTGATATTTGGGTGGTCGGTAGTGTGTAAGCTAGATACCTTCAGAAATGGACTTAATGTTTGTGTGGATTGACTTTGTCCCTATAAACTTTCAGTTTTTGAAATTTATAGGGACAAAGCTAAATGACTTAGTGTTTGTGTGGATTGACTTAGTCCCCATAAATTGGATGTCCCTGAGATTTATAGGGACTAAGCTTTTGACTTAAGTAGAAATGACATAGGTCTTGTCCCTATAAATTTTCAGTTTATGAAATTTATAGGGACAAATGTGGTGAAGCTTGAAAATGACATAGTCTTTTGGTGTTTGTTGTTGGAAATGTGATAAACTTTCAAGAGGTCCAGGGATACCACACGATGACATTATGTTGGCCTTGTGCCTCAAGACTTCATTGTTTGACTTCGACATCTCCACATCACAAATACGTCTCCACATTGAAATTGTGGAACCTCCACATTGAAATTGTGGAACCTCCACATTGAAATTGTGGAACCTCCACACCTCCACATTGAAATAGTGGAGGTAATGAGGAGCAAATGTGAATGAAATGTGGATCCCCAATGTGGAGATTCCACATGTTCACATCTACACATCCGGCAATTTTGCAACTAGCACTTCCTGGCTTCTAAACCTCAGCTTAAAATGCTCAATGTGGAGCAATGTGGATGTGATTTGGAGAACGCGGATCCACAATGTGGAGATTCCACACGTCCACATCTCCACATTGAAATTGTGTAACCTCCTCATTGAAATTGTGAAACCTCCACATCTCCACACTGAAATTGTGGAGGTAATGTAGAGCAAATGTGGATGTAATGTGGAGAAAATGGATCCACAATTGGGAGCTTTTACACATTTAGCAATTTTGCAACCAGCCCTTTCTGGCTTCTAAACCTCAGCTTAAAATGTTCAATGTGGATGTGATGGGGAGAATGTGGAGCCATAATGTGGAGATTTCACACGTCCACATCTACACATTTAACAATTTCACTGACCGGCGGCGGGTATGACTAACCTTGTGGTTGGAAAAATTTAACTTTGGTAGGTCCAAGCTGTTTTGAAAACAAAAAAGAACAAGAGAATTAGATGCCGCTTCTGACGGCAAACAACCTCCCCAGTGTGCTTGTGAATTGCATTTATTGACTTCCCTGCAACTTGGGACTCCTGGCGATTTGAGATTATCTCGAATACACTTTAAAACCACCTGAATGTCTCTATGGACCAGAGTGGCACCCAGAGCGGAGGCTTTCCAATGTCCGTGGACCCCCTTAAGGTAGCCTGGGCATAGATACCTTCTACTCTGTTTAAGCATATATTCGATAATATCGCATCTTTGTTCCAAGCCGGAAAAAAACTAGAAATGCATTAATCACAAACCACACACCAGTAAGCTACACCACTAGCCTATTTGTATCAAGAAACCACTTTGTATAATATGGTCAACACAACCCAATTTCAATGAAAATGGTTTTGTGAATTTCCAAATGAAAATCTTTCTTTTAAATTTAAGAAAAGTAAGACTATGTTCTATGAGCGATATATAAATTTATAAAATTGTATTATATTTATTTCGAAAAAAAATATTCGACCCCATCTGAGCTACAAACAGCAAAATAATAATGAGTTTTATCATTTTTATATGTTACTATTTTGAGAGTTCCATTTCGAAAACCCAATAATACAAAGTATTCAGAGTGGATATTTATAAAGGCGTTTTAAATGCTAAATCATATTCTTCAGGGAGCTCTAGATTTATCTTTGGTTATTATTTTTGTATCATTTTCTTATTAGTATTTACATAACTAACAAACTATTAATATATTATATTGAATGTACCGCATTCCCGGTAAATGTCAGGTCATTAGATTTTCTGAAAATCGGTCTAGAGTGATTTTGTCCATTGAATTTGAAAGTAGCCAATTCCCTGAAAAAAGATTGGTTTTCACATAATTATATATAGTAAGAAAAAGAAAAACTGACTTTTTATAACGATATTGAATAATTAATGTAACTTTAAATTTGTCATATTTTGTGATGCTTAAAGTTCATCGGAAACGGGAAATTAACAACCATACCGTGTTTAATTGGTTGAGTAGCAATGATAAAAATAAGCAATGACAAAAAGTCGCGAGCATTGAAATGTTGATATAGGGGAAGTTATAAGCCAATAAAGTTGCGTGATTTACCGTTCTTTCGCACCTGTCCAAATTTAGATTTTCACGCATGCGCAATTGTCCGTGACGTCAATTGTAGACACATTTCGAAGATGTCACTATGGCGGACAGTGCAAATCTTAGAGAATTAGAGGAAAATGACGGTGGTTCTGCATTAGCTGGAACGATCAGGCCAGTCCAACCCTATCAGTTTGAACCGAGAAGAGAATCTGCGCCCGTCTTTTTAGAAGATTCCGAATCAGACGTATCCAGTGAGGTGGATTCGGAAGGCGAGCTGAACGATAGGCTCGGCAACACAGAATTGTAAGTAACTAAGTTCGGGAGAAAAATAATAAAACTCAGTCAATGAACACGTCGAAATATCAGTTCGAACATTTCACTGTTTAGTCACCAAGATCAGAAAAATACCGTTTCATATCTGTCGCAGAAATAAAAAAAAACTAAAAAAAAAAAAAAAAAATAGCATATTTCTTGGGGGAGGGGGACAAGGGGGCTCACGAATTGAGCGAATAATTCCGGTCTGCCCTCTTTACAATAATTTAATAAGTAATTTTTTTTTCCTGCTCGTCCTGTTGTTTTTTTTTCTCTCTGAAATGTTGAAGTGAATACATGGTGAGGTAATAGGCAAGGCTCTGTACAAGATAGAAAGGGAGCAAATTCTTTTCTCAGGCAGTACAAGATAGATAGGTAGCAAATTCTTTTCTCAGGATTTGCACCTTGGGAGTAAATTCTTTAGATTTGCACCTTGTTGGCTTTTGGCAAGAATTGTTCTTGTTATACCAGAACATGCGTTTGCTTCTGGATGGACATAATCTATTTTGTAATGAATAGAATATCTGCCTTCTGGTGGAATGAATGTCATTTGACAGTCCCCGCCCATCGAGGCTTGAAGAAATAGATGTGCTGCATGATTGTTCCATGCTGCAGTGAAACCAACCTCTGGCGAAAAGTTGTGCACTGGACTGGTTAACCGCTTACATTTAAGCCTGCCAGTGAAACGTATGGATAAGTAAACTGATCAGCTAAAATGACCTAGATAGTGTTGACTGGGCCGTTAAACTCCAATGTTGGCCTCGACAGCGCAGTGGTTAACGCGTTCGACTTATGATCGAGAGGTTGTGCGTTCGAATCCGGCCACGGGTATCGAGGTGTGTCCTTTGGGCAAGACACGTAATGACACTGCCCCACTCCATACAGGTGTAAATGGGTAGCAGCGGTGTAAAAGCCACTGCCTCTCTAGCGCGCTTGAAAACAGCCGCAATAAGTGTTGAGAGCGATTCAATAAGCTTGAAGCTTTCATCGCAATCAAACTAAAATAAATTAGTATAAACTAAACTCCAAATCAAACAAACAAAACCACACAAAAGTACTGGTAAACCGCTATGAGGATCGAAGTAGAAGTAAAACAAAGATCAGGAATCGATACAATTAACTTACTCCTCCCATCAAAGACACCAAAGGGAAAGAAACACAAACATTAAGCGACCAGACCATAATGGAAACCTAAACAAAGGAAGGCCATAAGGACAGTTACTTTTCCGTAAAATGGCCATATGGCCATCCAAAATAAAAAGACACAAGTGATACACACAGTTAGTAACAAACAAAAACATAAATAAATCGCCACAGAAGAACCGCCTAGGAACGGTCAGTGGAAAGATTTCCACTGGGGGTCGGGGGGGGGGGGGCTTAAATCGATTTTACGTGGCCACAATCCTCGCCCTTACTTCCTTCACGATTTAGACAAATAATTTGTTCAGTCCGCATGAAGGCCTCCTAACTCATCAGTGCAACATCTCCGTGAACACAAATAATCAAAGGACCACAGAGGTGAGACAACGGTGAGGACTCGACAGCAAGAAACCACTGAAATGCTGGAGCAAAAGAAAACCATCAGTTAGACTCCGATAGCCAGCACAGATAAAGTGGCGTGCGTCGGACTGTCCATGCATATAAATCTTATGGTTTCACTGGGTGACAGGGCTCGAGATGTCATTCTCAATATTGGTTGAATCCCACATAATTCTAAGCAATGTCTCCAAAATGACCCCTAAACTGTTGACAGGGACGTTGAACCCTAATTGAAACAGGAGTGCCATTTGAAGTGTCAGTTATGATCCTTATCTATAGTATGACGCAAGGCTCACCTCATTTCGGGTTGAGCCCCACTCTGGTCATGTGGGATGACAGGTTCTGCAATGGCAGGTCAGATGTTTTCTCTATGAATTCATGCTTTCGCTCATCTCTGATTACTGAGATCATCATACCAGGACCACGACAGGAAACTGGGCCACCGCCAGTTGGGGTTTTGAGAAATAAATTGGGCTGCATGATGCTTTCCATGCAGAACTGAAATCATCCAAACACAAGTACTGGTAAACTGCATGTCCAGGATAAGTGGCGTGAGTGGGACCATCCCTACATATAATCCCTTGTGGTTGGTTCGGGCGGACGGACTTGAGATGTCATTTCATCGCCATTTCGGACAAAAATCCCGCAATTTGACAAAATTGGAAGCAATATATCCAAAATGACACAAAATATTGTTGACAGGGATGTAAAACCTAAGTTCAGTGAATCAGCATGAATTAATTTCACACATGCATCTAGAGAAGAGTTTGCAAACTTTTTTTCACTTATTTTCTGTCGCCCATTAAATGTCAGAGGGTCGAAAAAGCGGAGTACCTACTACCTAAAGAAAACCTATTTGGCATTCCTTAGCAGAACTTGGCGTCTTGCAAATGATATCATTTCTTTATTTTTTTAGGTGTAAATGTGGATTGTGTGTCCCCATGCCGACCTTAGATGAGAGCAGGTGCTGCAGGGAAATTGGCGTTATTGACTACCTCGTAGAAGATCAAGACCTTCGGTGCATCACTCAGCATCCGGGCTATGAGGGCAACTGTCTGAACCAATATGTTGTCGAGACATCATTCTACGAGTTCCTTGACAACTATGGTCATGTTGGGGACGATGAGCCCATACATGAGTAAGTATGAGCCATTAGATTAGAATACCAGCTGAGAAGTACTCCCGATGCCGGGTGTCTCATGCTGGAGACACATGAACATCTGAAATCTACATGCCCATATACCTGCAGACAAGTGACTTTAGAAGAATTTTAAAACCCTAAGGCAGTTCATCTTGTGTTTCAATCATTTACAGTTAACCCTTTTTGTACCAAGTGGAATCTTACCCCTTACATATGTTAGGGTTAGGTTGTGTTATCTTTAAAATTTATTTGGGAAATAGCTGAACTTTTTGCAAATAGTGTAGGCCCTGATCAGATGCCGCTTTCTGCAGTGTCTGATATGGGCCTGCATTGTTTGCCAGGGTACCTGTTTAAGGGTTTCCGGTTCAAAATGGGTTAACCCATACAGGCTAGCCCGTCTCTGATTAATGAAAGGCTTGATATGCTGTAAGTGAAGTAATCTTGAAAGGTCTGCAAAACAAACAAATTACTGTGGAAACTCCGCGCATTTTTGCTTAAGTAAAAAATAGACCTGTATCGGTGAAATTCCATGCTCGCTTGAAATGGGCCTGGCAAAGATGGCATGTCAATGAAATAGTGTCCACTGCGTTTCAGTTACCGTAAAATCCTAAAGACTGGAACACCTCATTCTCGTAAAATTTAAACGAGTCCATAAAAGCAAAACGGAATGGCAGTGTTGATCCTGATCAGACTGTTCCTTCTGGGGATCAGACAGGAGCAGTCTGATCTGGCTCTGCACTGTTTGCTAAGGCCTGTCTGTCCCAGTGCTTAGGATCATTACAATGTTATTTCTTGGTCCTTCATGTACATGTAGCCTACTATAGTCTTTCAAAACACAGTGAGACGTGACTGCACTTTTAATTTTGGACTCGTCCGTGTTTTAGGTAAGTCGCCTGTAGTGGATATTTTTTACACTGGGCGATAGTTACCGTCATATTCTTAATCTGGGGCGTCGTATAACCAGATTGACGACCAGTCGAGACACTTTAGTAACACGTCTTCCATCTTGGAGATCTAGGGTTCGAATCTTGGGCGGATGTTTTTTTTTTTTTTTTTTTTTACTTTTCTTTAACATGTTTTCGAACCTATAAAATTGGAGCACTAAAGATGTTTGTTTGTTTGTTTGATTGATTGATTTGAGGTTTATTGTCCCCGTCAAGTTTGGAGAAGTTGCTTCCAGTTTTGTGGGGTTTTTACCCGACACTGAGATGAAACGACATCTCAAGCTCTGCCACCCAATAAAATTAAACGGGTTTAATCAGTATGGACGGTCCAACCCGCACCACTTTGCCTGGGCAGGTTCGGACTTACTAAACGGTTTACCATTGCTCATGTGTCGTCAGTTTCAGATCCGCTTGGAAGCATCATGCAGCTCGATCTATTTTTCCAAGCCCCGATGGGCGGGACTATCACATTTGATGTATATTCATTTTATTGAAAAGATGGAAAGAGCACAAGCGAATCGTTGCAGCTCGGATTCAAGAAGTATTATCAAAAATATTACTATGATTGAACGTACGTTCATAGCCGTCAGTGAGGGCAAATGTGTTGAAATGAATCTGAAATTTGAATTGGGCTTTTACGGCCCAGGCAACACTATTTGGGTCATTTTTGAGCCGGTCAGTTTACTAATCCACACATATCCTTGGCAAGCTTACACGTTTGTTTGTTTGATTTGAGGTTTAACGTCCCCGTCAACACTGTAAAGGTCATTTTGGAGACGTTGCTTCCAATTTTGTGGGACTTTTACCCGACATTGAGATGAAATGACAACTCAAGCCCTGTCGCCCAATGAAACCAAAAGGGTTTATTAGCATGGACGGTCCGCCTCGCACCGCGGTTCCTGGACAGGCTTAGATCCTCTAAGCGGTTTACCAGTACTAGTGTGTGGGCCGGATTCAGCTCTGCGTGGAAGCATCATGCAGCCCATATATTTCTTCAAGCCCCTTTGGGCGGGGGCTTACAAGCTTATACGTAAGCGGTTAACCAGTACAATACACATTCTTTCCCCAGAAACTAACAACTGCCCTTCTTGAATCAGCAGAAAGGAGGGAATGGCCATGGAAAAGTTTTTATGATCAATCTCCATGGGAAATATTGTTGCTGACCCCGGCAGATATCGAGCCCGAGTCCTATTGACCACCAGTCAGACGCGCATCCGACTGAACTACCGAGGCCGGCATCCAACATAAAAATATAATTGTTGAAAATAATACATAGGAAACATAATATAAATGATGTAAATATAAAAATATAAAGAAAATAACTTTAAACATAAAAAGATAAAATAAAAATGAAAAATCAAATATAAAAAAAAAATGTGCCACTGGGACTCGAACCCCTGATCTAAAACAATTTTAGTGTGACTCGCAGTACATCGCATTAACCACTCGGCCATGACTTTTAGGTAAATTATATCAAAACATTGATTTATATCTTTAAAATCACGAGAAAAAAGAAGTATCCGAAACCTGCTTCCCCTAAAAAAGGAATCGACTCGTCTCGCTTAAACTTTGAACTCTCAAAGGTCGTTGATAAACTATACATATGCATGTTTAAAAAACAAAAAAAACAAACAAACAAAAACAAAAAACATATATATCCTATCCCATAGCTCAGTTGGATCCGCATCTTGGCTGATTTCGATACCTGCTGATGTCAGCAATTTTCATTTGTTGTAATGTTGATACATTCCCTATGGTCATTCTCCCCCTTCTGACAGAAGGGCAGTTATCAGTTTCAGGTGAAAAATGTGCACCATACTTGTTAACTCGGTATCTACTCAGGAAGTTTAGATACGCAAAATGACTGGCTCATTTAAGTCTAAACAGTGCTGACTGGGCTGACTCCAAAAACATCCTCATGTCCATCAGGGCTTTGAGAAATAGATAGGGCTCCACGATGCTTCCACGCAGAGCTGAGTCTGACTGCACACAAATACTGGTAAACTAAGCCTGCCTATGCAAAGTGGTGCAAGACCGTCCCGAGCTATAACCCCTATTGGTTTCATTGGACGACAGGGCTTGAGATGTCATTTCATCTCAATATCGGGTAAAAGCCCCGCAAAACTGGAAGCAAAATCTCCTGAATGACCTAAATAGTGTTGACCGGGCTGTAAAACTCCCACCCCTACCCCCGGCCATAGGGGCTTGGAGAAAAAGATTTGGGCTCCATGATGCTTCCACGCTGAGCAGAGACTAACCGCACACAAGTACTGGTAAACCACTTAGACGCACTAAGCCTGATTATGCAAAGTGGTGCGCGTTATACCGTCCAGTGCTATAACCCCTGTAGGTTTCATTGGGCGACAGGGCTTGAAATGTCATTTCATCTCAACATCGGGTAAAAGCCCCACAAAACTGGAAGCAACATTTCCAAAATGACCCAAATAGTGTTGATGGGGATGTTAAACCACAATCAAACAAAACCCCAAAACAAACCATTGTACATGTGTTTGTTTGTATTTGAGTTTAGCGACCCAGTCAAGTTTTTGAGCTGGTCAGTTTACCTATCCACACTTTTCCTGGGCATGCTTATACAGAAGCATGGCTCCAGATAGACTGACAACCAAAATTGCACGTCAATTTTCTCAATCTATATCGCCCCCCGCCCATCGGGGTTCGAAGAAATATATGGACTGCACCATGCTTCCACGCAGAGCTGAAATCGACCACAATCAAGTACTGGAAACCGCTTTGAGGATTTGAGCCTGTCTAGGCAAAGCTGTGCGAGCTGGACCGTTCATGCTAATGAACCCAATTGGTTTCAATGGGCGACAGGGCTTGAGATGTCATTTCATCTCAATCACTGAAACAAATGGGCGACAGGCTTAAGATGTCATTTCATCTCAATCTCTGATTAAAGTCCCACAAAATTGGAAGCAACGTCTCTAAAATGACCTGTATAGTGTTGACAGGGACATTAAACCTGGAATCAAACAAACACATTCTCCATCTATACATGTATATACATAAAATTTGAAACTTTTGGCCACCCACAAGGTTATAAAACTTTTCTGATGCTCAACTCGTTTGAGCATTGAAGTTGTCCTGCTCATAAATGTTAAAATGTGCTTTAACGCCAACAAATTGATAGTATTTTAAAATTAATGAACATGACAAACAACATTCTTTGCTGATTTAAGCAGGAAAATGGCATGATTTGTTTTTGTATGTTATGCTCAAGAGTGTTATAAATTTCATGCTCAACTGAGTTGAGCACAAAAAGTTGAGCACAAAAGTTTGATGACCTTATGCCAAGCACATCACCTCAAAGACTTGATCGTACCAAGCACCGAAATAAGGCAATCAATTAACTCAACGTGAAATAGCCCCAAAGGGTTGTAAAGCCAAAACAAAAGAGAAAATCACATGTATATATACATGGATATACGATGTATACACCGATATATAGGCCTTCGTGGTCTAGTGAATAAGAGCTCTGGCTCTTAATCAGTAAGTCTCTCAAAGCTGTTGTTCGAGCCTGGCTCAGGTCACATGAGACGCAGAGTTCTGCAGTGGAAAATCAGGTAGTTTTATCGTGGCACTCCAGTTTACACCCACCTCTGATTAACAATCGGCTAAGAGGATCTAAGCGTGCCCAGGCAAAGCGTTGCGAGGTGGACCACCCATGCTTATAAACCCTACTGGTTTTATTGGGCGACAGTGCTTGAGATGTCATTTCATCTCACTGTCGGGTAAAAGTTGCAAATATTGGAAGCGACGTCTCCAAAATGACCTATACAGTGTTGACGGGGACGTTAAATCTCATATCAAACAAAAAAAAGGAAAAGTTAAAGGGTCATAAAATGAAATGTTAATTTTTTAACATCTGCTTCCAGAATGTATCGCCATGTTGTGTACAGACGTTTTACAAGGTGGGTGAGGCACAGACTCGGGAAAGGGGTGCGGAAAGTGATACCAGCTTGTGCTGTGAACAAGATTCGCCTGAGCTGGTCATCAGAGCAGTATAGTGGTTTCAAATATCAAAGAGACTATTAGTGACACAGATAAAACAGTTTTTGACAAATACTTCTTGGACAGTGCTTATTTGTTTTAAGTTTCAACACCCCCGTCCATACTATTAGTTATCATTCGTTCAAACCTTACAATCATGTACCTGGAAATGAACTAACAGTGTACATGATTGAAAGGGTTGAACGAAAGATAACTATCTCAGTGACTGTTAGGAATATTTAACCAAAACTCAAAGGCAACTGACCCATCAGTGCTATCAATGCTTTGATTTCAACCAGTTATTTATCATAAACTTAATCTGTCTGTAACGGTGTTTGTCTTTGTTTTATTCATTTGAATTTTATAGCTCCATATTGTTTACCGTAAAAATCCTAAACATTCGGACGCCTTGAGGACTTGCTGTAATTGTCCCTTTTTTAGAATTGTGTCATGAGCGTGCAAGGAGCCCAAAAGGTACAGACGGAATGGCAAACAGTGTAGACCTTGATCTGGGTCTGCACTGTCTGCTAAGGCCTATCTGTCCAAATACTTAGGATTATTGAGCCAGTGCACAGTGGGACTCCAGTAGTACTTGTAACACAGCCAGAAAATAAATATTACTTATGGTCCGCATTATGACAGTTAATATTACCTCTTGTCTCTGTCGTTTCTTATAAGTCCCACCAACTCTCGTCAGTTTTGGAGTGTCACATGTGTGGCTGGGCCTGGTGAAGATCATTGGAACCGCACCGTCTTTCAGTTGGAACTTGCCAGGTTTGAACCCCAGATCCAACGCTAGTCGTGGGCTGAAAACAAAGCACTGAAGTGAGTGTCGCACAATATCGATGTTTTTTAATTTTCCCACAGCTGAACATCACTGAAGAAAATAACTTTTTCTATTTAGTTTTTCGAGATCCAGGTTACATGAGAAGACACGGTTAGAAAATGTCACTGTCACTGAAATGTGTAGAAATACGAATGCATGTGATAAATTTAAACTGATCATCCCACCTGGCAATTATGTTTTTCCCAATCATTTGGCACAAGAAATGCAATCTTCCATCGATGCGTTTGAGAACGGATTATTGAAACATGTAAATGTTGACATTGGAGTTTTTTTGATGAAAATTCTAAACGCATGAAAATAATTTGTCAAGATGAAAGACAAACTAGATTACAATTTTACAAAGAGTTGGGAAAGTTTTTAGGAGTCAATCCTTCTCTATTTGGAAAACCTATTGGGAATGAAAAAGATTCATTTATTTTTAATGTAGACCTGAATGCTCCACATGAGTTAAAAATGAGTTGTTAAACTGTATTAGGGAGAGGACTATCTGACGTTGTATATAACTTGTGTCCATTCCCTTTGATTTATTTTGCAATAAAATATGTTTAATCTAATCTGATACGTTTTGCATTTATTCAGATATTGCAGAGTTTACAAATGTTGGTGATGTGAAGGCACCGATTTTAAGAATTGTTTCATTTAATCATACAAAGTACTCTACTTATCTTCATACAGAACTATGTACCAGTAGCCAAATCTTTCATTGACCAAGTTCATATCAGCATAAAAACAGCCACTGGTAAAAATGTACCTTTCATGACTGGAAAATCTTTGGTTAAATTACACTTTAGACACAAACAGTTTTTGAAAATGATATAAATACTCTACATTAATACTAACTTTGTCAGTTTATCAGACTCCTGAAAAGAAATAAGATGGTTAGTTCAGAGAAACAGACAAAAACATCCTGCAAAAAGATGGCCAAATGTAAAAAGTCTCCAGTGACACAAAACCCTAGTTAATACAAAACAAGTTATGGACAGATGCGGTACTTGATGAAAAGACTGAACACAGTTCTGAGTAATAAGCTCAAGGAAGGACGACCCTCTAGATTCTGCAAAATATGTAACGCAGAAATTCAACAACTTGCGAAAACTAGACATCTGAAAAGCCGTCGTCTGACAGAACCATGAAGAAAAATGGAACAACAATGTCCTGATACTCCAAGGAGACCTACGCCTTTACCACTAAAGAATATCAAGCGTAAAAGAAGAAGTGAAGACAAACAGTCACAGACAGTTACAGAAAATTGTGCAGAAAGTTAGAAAGTTTTATGGAAGAGTATAAAATGAGTGACAAGACTGAATAATCAAAATACTGAAAGTACTGAGGAAAGTTGATTTATGCGGAATAATTATTATGATAACAATGTCAGTCGTAGATCAAGCAGTTATCTAGATATTTTGTTGAGAAGGTCCGAGAGGGTTAAAAAAATCGACGAAGAAAAAGATGATTCGTCGATTGTTTAGAGTGTAACGACAGGTCAACCCTTAAACTTGTGGATCATTTTTCTCTTCTCCAAGAGAAAGGGAGAAAAGAGATAGAAGAGAAAGTAAATGAGATGAAAGTGAAGTACAGCGGAGAAAGATAAAAATGAATAGAAGTGTAGGAACAGAAGAAATAACAACACACCCCCCCCCTCTCTACCGTTACCTGCTACAAGGACAACAGACCTTGCACAAATGTAAGTTAGTATCAGCTGGATTCCCCAGTGACACAAGATACACATCACCTTTGCCTTACCCAACCATCCCCACGAAAAGTAGGAAGAAAGGAAGAAAGATAAACGTGTCTGCTAATTTCTTCATGGTAAAGCCATAAATTTATAAGTAAGCTCAGTACATTCTATGCTTCTATCATCTGCTAATAATCTTACAGAGAAGTTCTCCTAGCGGGCACATGACGTCTTAGCAGCGTCGCATCAACGTCGCGTTGATACGAAGATGCACATATGTTGTGCAGCCGCTCGGAGCTATGTTCCTTCTGGCGTGGGGACTTAAAGAGGAGAATAACTTGACGAAAAAAAGATTACTTTTTAAACGATTTGATTTAGACATTATAACCCTGAGCAGACGCCACGTTTAGCAAAATTCAGACTGTCTACCTAAGGCGAATTAAAATACGTTTATGCCAACCTGTACATTAACCCATACATGCCAATTGTTTCAATACTGGGGCATTCGGTCACAGATTAGAGGCCACAGAATGTAGCGTCTGATCGGTGTCTTCACTACTTGCTAAAAGTACGGAACTTGATTTAAAACACACAGCTTAAAGCCTTAAACGACACATATTTTGTAATTGGAGCTCTCGAAAGCATGTAGGTGAATAACTGTGTTCGATGTGTCGGTCAGTAAAGGGTAGTTTAGTTGGCCACAGATAAAGACAGAGAAGCGAGCTAACCCTTTAACCCTGTAGACCGGTGCAGACGCCGAGGCAGTAATACACTGTATCTATGCAAACCTTGGAGATCCTGATAAGACGGCACATAGCTAGCACGTCTCGCCAGAATCTACATGTACACTGTTTGCAATCATGTAAATGTACTACTCAGAAATCCCTTTCTATAAGAATATATTTTAAGGAGAAGGGTCCTATTCAGAAACACAGGGCTGAAAGAGTAAAATCTCAAACCAGTTGCATAAGCGCGTAGGAGAATAGTCCCAGAGTATTGTTTTCTTTTCAGAATAAGCCTTTGTGTGCCCATTTGTACTCAATCCGTATAAAGTCTCGAAAAATGAAATATTTTGAAAGACGTTCCATGCCTGCAAAATTAATTTTCAAGAGTTCCTTTGGAATATTTTATGCAGCGATCGAACAGCGGAAGTGGAGTAACGCGGTCCAGTACCGGAAGTAGAAATGTAATGACATAGAAACTTGATTTTAAAAATCAACTTTCAAAAAACAGCTCATAATTTGACATCCATGGGTAGATATCAGTGCCATAAGTATTTTCGAGAGTCTGCAAGATCAGACAGTTTGAGAAGACATAGATCCAGTGGTGTTTGTAAAGAGGATAATACAGATATGTCAGATGACGAAGAAAGTGTAAGGTCTTCAAGCCCACGCTGTAAGACGATGATACTGATGACGAAGCCGAGATACCCAAAAAGAAAAAATGAAATCTAAGTACAGGCTATGGAACCGAATGGTTATGAAAACCCAGGAAAGCCTACAAGATACATTCAATGAGACTGTAGAAGAATCTTTGGCAGAACATAATAATAGCGACACAGAAGATGCTGAAAATTTGGCATATGAGGAATTAAAGCCAAGATATACACAAGAGCTTGCAAACTTCTACAGAACATTGGTTGGATATTCAGAAGCACTGAAGAAAGATCCAGTGCATAAGAACATCATAAGCAAAGCAAAATGACTGAGGGACGAGAAAGATTACGATGGAGATGAATCCATGGACTGTGCCATCAAGAAACGCAGATTCCTCTTTGAGAAGACACTGGATGAATATGATTCACCTACCTGTGACGAGGAAGAGACTGTGCCAGTGACAAATCAAAAGACATTATTAAAACCAGTTTCACAACTACGTAAAGGTTTCAAATTGTAAACGATGACAGAGGGACGGTCCTAATCGTCTGTTCATCGTAATCAAGTTAGTTAGCGGGGCAAATAAAATTAAAACTGTCCACCAATCTTTCTTATCTTTTCACCTTCTCTTCATTATGGGAGCGTGATAGCTCAGTGGTAAGTGCACTTGCCTCTGATGCTAGAGGTCCCGGGTTCGATCCCCGGCAGCGACGATAAAATTTCGGTGTCCGAACACGCTCCATTGGCATCATTTGCAGGGATGAATGTCATAAAGTGCACCGTCCTTCGGATCGGGACGTTAACTGGAGGCCCCCCTGTGCAGGGAGAACCATCCCCTGTGCAGGTTAAAGATCCCTACCGTAATTACATGATTACTGTGTAGGCTTTCATCCTGCAGAACCTGGTGTGTATGTAATATACACCTGCGGTAATGGTCAAATGTGACCGACGCAGTATCAGAAGATAGATAGATAGATAGATAGATAGATAGATAGATAGATAGATAGATAGATAGATAGGTAGTAGTAATATCTAAACTTGAGATGGCTAGAAATAACATCCACTGACGCTTCATAGTCCAAATTCTTAGTACTCACGAAACCAGAAAAATAGATCTTGAGATACAAGATCTATTGGTGTTTCCACTAAGAAATTGCTACTATAAAGCCTCAATATATTTGCCAAAACACTTGTCGCTGGACAGTCACGTTTCTATTGATAAAGTCTTGAGATACACGATTTTTATTTCTAATAGAAACTTCGGAGTCTAATGGAAGGTCCATCAGTTAGGCCCATCGGAGTCTAACTGTTGGTTTTCTTTTGCTCAAGCATTTCAGTGGTTTCTTGCTGTCGAGTCCTCACCGTTGTCTCACCTCTGTGGTTCTTTGATTATTTGTTTTCACGGAGATGTTGCACTGATGAGTTAGGAGGCCTTCATGCGGAGTGAAAAAAATATTTGTTTAAATCGCGACGGAAGTAAGGACGAGGATTGTGGCCACGTAAAATCGATTTAAGCCCCCACAGTGGAAATCTTTCCACTGACCGTTCCAAGGCGGTTCTTCTGTGGCGATTTATTTATGTTGTTGTTTGTTACTTACTGTGTGTATCACTTGTGTCTTTTTATTTTGGATGGCCATATGGCCATTTGTGGGAAAGTAATTGTCCTTATGGCCTTCCTTTGTTTAGGTTTCCATTATGGTCTGGTCGCTTAATGTTTGTATTTCTTTCCCTTTGGTGTCTTTAATGGGTGGAGTAAGTTAATTGTATCGATTCCTGATCTTTGTTTTACTTCTATTTTGCTACTAGATAGCCTCAATATATGATTGTGACACTATGAAGTCTTGAGACACAAGACCAACATAATGTCATCTTGTGGTATACCTGGACCTCTTGAAAGTTTATCACATTTCCAACAACAAACATCAAACGACTAAGACTTTTTCAAGCTTCACCACGTTTGTCCCTATAAATTTCAGAAACTGAAAATTTATAGGGCCAAGACCTAAGTATGTCATTTTTACTTAAGTCAAAAGCTTTGTCCCTATTAATTTCAGGGACACCAAATTTATGGGGACTAAGTCAGTCCACACAAACACTAAGTCATTTAGCTTTGGCCCTATAAATTTCAAAACCTGGAAATTTATAGGGACAAAATCAATCCACACAAACACTAAGTCTATATCTGAAGGTATATAGCTGATACACTACCGACCACCCAAATCCCAATCTAGTCTAGTCAAGCTTAGATCAAGCGGGGGCGTTTGGGGTCCACAGCACATAAATTACATCCAAAGCTTAAAGAAAAAACCTGTGCGCACTTAGTCTCCGGACGCGTCCCCCAAGTGCCCCCCCCCCCTATACTACTAGTATTGTTTCACATGTAAAAAGCATTAGTAAATTGCTTCAAGTAGAGGAATTCGAACAAAAGGGTGAAGAACTGCAGGGTATTTCACGAAAATACTGGTGGGCTTGTGATAAAATATTGCGACAAAGTCTTCGAAAGATCAGGTAGAAATCTTTTTTGGTCTATAAAATATTCTAATGAAGTTTTAAATAAATTGAAATCCAGGCGGATTCGTGCTTCAAGTTGTCTACTTATGATGTTTCCACCCTTTACACTACATTTCCGCATAATCTTATCAAAGAAAAACTTAATGATTTGATTGAATGGGCATTTCTAGTCATATGGAAGACTCCCTCAATCGTGCATGTAATGTAAAAAATATGCTTAATGGTCATGTTAGAAAGTGTGTAAAGCTCTCACCTTTCTACTTGACAATATTTACATAAGAGTTTGTAAAGCAAATTCTTCTGACAGCGAGGCCCCGTTTTTGGATTTACATCTATCTATTGTAGTTGGTTTTGTTTCTTGTAGAAGTTATGATAAATGCGATGATTTTTATCATGAGATTGCAAATTTTCCTTTTCTTGGATGGTGATGTTCCTCGTGAGCCATCATATGGCGGTTATATTTCGCAATTAATTCGATTTGCAAGAGTGTGTTGTCATGTAACTGACTTCAGCACTCGTAATAAATTGTTAACTGCTAAACTTCTTAATCAGGGTTATCGGTACAATAAGCTATGCAAAGCCTTTTTCAAAATTTTATAGACCTCGTTCTGATTTAATTTCAAAATTCAATATTGGACTTAAATCTCTTCTGCAACAAGGTCTATCGGAACCCGAATTTTATGGTGACTTAGTACATTAATTCAGAAAAATATATAACCACAATGAAATCAGCACCCGATTTCGTAAAATCGTTCTCCGATAAAAACAAAAAGATTGGGTACATCATAAATGTTATACGACAGACTGCATACATGGTAGTAAACCCAATCACGGTTGACAACTTTGCTTCCCTCTTTAATTGCACGCCGGTGGGCCAAGCCTCAGATTCTATGACGGTTTCAGCGTAAAGGTTTATTGAGAATTAGAAAGATCTAATTCAAGGTAATGTTGGTTGGTGCCTGATGCTCTATCTCTGGTCGGCCCATCGGAGTCTAACTGTTGGTTTTCGTTTTCTCTAGCATTTCAGAGGTTTCTTGTTGTCGAGTCCTGACCGTTGTTTCATCTCTGTGGTCGTTTGATTTTTGTGTTCACGGAGATGTTACACTGATAAGTAAAGAGGTCGCATGCGGACTGAGCAAATTATTTGACTAAATCGAAACGGAAGTAAGGGCGAGGCTTGTAGCCACGTAAACTCGATTTAAGCCCCCCCCCCCCCACTCCCCCCACGTGGAATTCGTTTCACTGACCGTTCCAAGGCGGTTCTTATGTCGCGGTTTATTTTGTTATGGTTTGTCTTTTGGTGTTTGTGTCGCTTGTATTATTCTGTTTTGTATAGCCAATTGGTCATTTTGTGTGAAAGTAACTGTCCTTTTGGCTTTCCGCTATTGATGTTTCCATAAGAGTCTGTTGTTTCATGTATGTGTTTCCCTTTGCTGTCTCTGATGGGAGCTGTGGGTTAATTGTATCGATTCATGATCATTGCCTCGACTTCTATTTTGGTACTTAGTTATTTTGACAAGTTGTGGGTATCCCGATGGGTACTAATTGCGCTCACATTGTGGCTGATCTGGTTTTGTTTTGTTATGAGAGAGACTTCATGATTCCCCTTTCTGCTGAAAACCAGTCTGAAATCATTGAAGCTATTAGCTCGACTTCTAGATATTTGGATGATTTATTAAATATTGACAATAACGATTTCGATTGTTTGATCAGTCAAATTTACTCCCCGCCCCCCAGAACTTCAGTTAAATAAAGCAAATTCTTCTGGGACCGATGCCCCGTTTTTGGATTTACATCTATCTATTGTAGATGGGTTACTTTCTTGCACAATGTATGATAATCGCGATGGTTTTGATTTTGAAATTGTAAATTTTCATTTTTGTATGGTGATGTTCCCCGTGCGCCATTCTATGGCGTTTATCTTTCCTAATCAATTCGAGTTGCCACAGTGTGTAGTCATGCAAATTTCCTCCACACTCGTAATAAATTGTAAAATGCTAAACTTCATAATCAGGGTTATCGGTACCATAAACTACGCGAAGCCTTTTCAAAATTTTATCGACGCCATTCTGATTTAATTTCAAAATTCAATATTGGACTTAGATCTCTTCTGCAACAAGGTCTATCGAAACCCGAATTTTATGGTGACTTAGCATATAAATTCAGAAAAATATATAACCGCAATGACTTCAGCACCTAATTTCGTAAAATCTTTCTTCGAAATAAAACGATTGGATACTGTTATAAGACAGACTGCATGTTTGGTAGTTAACCCAATCACGGTTGACAACTTTGCTTTCCTCTATAATTGCTGGCCAGTGGGCCAGGCTTCAGATTCTATGACGGTTCCAGCGTAAAGGCTTATTAAGATTTAGAGAGTATCTTATTCTACGTAATGTTGGTTGGTGCCTGATGCTCTGTCTCTGGTCGGGCCCATCGGAGTATACCTGTTGGTTTTCTTTTGCTTCAGCATTTCAGAGGTTTCTTGTTGTCGAGTCCTCACCGTTGTTTCATATCTGTGGTTGTTTGATTTTTTGTGTTCACGGAGATGTTGCACTGATTAGATAGGAGGCCTTAATGCGGACTGAACAAACTATTTATCTAAATATATTCATCATCGAAGTTGGAACCTCCGTAAACCCACACAATTACACAATGTGTTTTTCATCATGTATATATACAGACCAGCATACGGTTAAAAGCCGTCATTTTTGTTTGTTTCGCCGAGAAATCGACAAACGCGAAATCGGTTATATTCCCCGCGAAACCGCGAGAAAAATAAAATGAGCGAGAAATTCCTCGCGACATTTTATCCCGATTTCTCGGAGAAAATTTAGGGCTTCTCGTCGAAAATTTTACCGATTGCTTTCATTAAAGACGAATTTACCCGCGTTTGGCGGAGAAAAAACTTGGCTTACGGTAAAGTAAAAGTCAAATTTTCGGCTTATTATTATTTCTTCTTATTCTTTGTGTATACGAAGGCAAATGATAGTCAATATTAAATTATAATCAAATATAATTTCATGTTACACAATTACAGTTTAGTAATTTATTTCTCCATTGTTTAATTCCTTTCAAAAGTGTCACGAAAACACGCCTTTTGATTTCTTACCCTCTTTTACCCCCTTTTATATAGTAAAACTGGGGTGTACAGGGGTTAACATTATTGATCTTATTTCTGCCCCAAATCATAGATTGTGGGTACTCGTGAGAACCGCCTCGATGAGGCGTTCTAAAGATTATCCACAACCTTGAGCAGAAATATGAAAAAAGTCAGAATTTTTTATCTGAAATTTTTCTGCTTTAAGTGGTAAAATTTTCAACATATTTCAAAAGTCTTGTTTTCATAATGAGTCGTGCATGAAGGTAATTAACGCCATAATGATGTGCGACATGTACCAAAAGCTCAGATTCGCTTCAATTATTTATGTATACAAAATGTCTATTTGGTTCAGCAAGTGGAGCTTTGAATGCAAAGATAGTGACCATTTTAAGAGGAATACAAGAATTCCACCGCAGGCTAGGCCCTTGTCGCCGACGAACGGACGGAATACCGGACTCCTATATCGCGCCATGCTTCATGCAGGCGCGTGAAAAAGGTCACGCTGCTTTGCATTCGAACGCATTTATGAACACTCATTATTTGTGGTACCAAGTCTCCTTCCCCGACCCCTCACCCATCCCTAACTAATGAATACTCCCGATTGGACCAAGCAGATGGTGCACCAACATTTTAATAAAGTGGGTTCTCGTTACAACTGCCTCATAGAGACGATTCTAATGAGAATCCGCAAGTTACTTATGAAGTAAAATAGGAAATATATCACATATTTTCATTAGGAAATGACTGGTTTTAGGTAGGTATGATTGCTTATGGGTGTGTTATCTTGAGGTGTACTAAGAATATTCAGTTTTAAAATATATTAACAGTAACAAACAGCGAGGAAAACAACGTACACCCCAGTTTTACTATATAACTGTACAACTCTTTGCCTGGGCAGGCATAGGCCTCCTAAATGGGTTCTATAGTCTGTGATCTATAGCTTATTCCTATTGTAAAGAGTCACGAGCGAACCCCGAATACTTACATGTACAAGTGCTCCCATGTGAGCGCCGTTTGAAACAAGGACCTTTGAATCCGCCAAATTAAAATGTGGAACCTCCGTTTGTTTGTTTGATTCAAGGATAGGGACCCCTTTGATATTATTTATGTCATTTTGGAGACGTTGCTTCCAATTGTTTGGGACTCTAACCCGACACTGAATTCAAATGACATCTCAAGCCCGGTGGACCCAATAGGGTTTTGGTCCTTTGAGATCAGCGTGAATATTCTGAGAAATCAGAAATAAATTATTGGTTTAGACTCATATTCTAGACAGGTTTTTAATTATTTAGACTCCATTTTGATTTATATCAGTCTCTGAATCGACTGCCTATTCGAAATTTGCAAAATTGCAGTATGTCTCCTCTGGCTTTCTTTGCCAGATCATTACAGGGCCACTGATGAGGCTTTATTAGTCGAAACTACGTAGTATGACCCATCTTCTTTCTTATGAATGTTTTCATTGCTCTTAAAGGAACTCATTTTTGATTTTTATTATATGCATGGACGGTACAGCTCGCATCTCTTTGCCTGGGCAGGCATAGGCCTCATACATGGTTTATACGTAAGCGCCTGACCAGCAGAGTGCACATACATTCGCCAGAAACTGATAACTGCCTTCTTAAATCAGCGGAAGGGGAATGACCAGAGGAAAGATTTTATGATCAATCTGCACGAAAGAATGTTGCTGGCACCGGCAGGTATCAAACCCGTTTCCTCACGGTCACAAGTAAGAGGCATATCCGACATAACCGCATATGAGTACTGTAAAACCGCTTAGAAATTAATCCTGCCCTGGCACGGTGGTGTCTCTATATATAAACCCTGTTGGTTTCGTTGGGCTACAGGGCTTGAGATGTCATTTCATCTCAATGTCTGGTAAAACTCCCACAATATTGAAAGCAACGCCATCAATATTTTATAAATAGTGAGTGTTGAAGTTAAACTTCAGATCAAACAACTTTAGCGGTACCCGAACTCCAGTGGAAGGACTAACTAGTGTTTCTCCTAGGTCAGCAAGATTGATTCAGGAGTGTTTTATGTTATCTTATCTCATTTCCTTAAATTTGGAGACTGTTGGGGCTGGATAGATTAATTTATGATGACATCTCTACATCTGTCTGCCCTCGCTGCCTCAAGGGAGTCCTCGAAACATCATCCATTCCTTGATGACGCTCACTTTACACTCCATCTTCCATCATCCTCGTCTTGTTCCTCGGTGTGATGGCTGAATTGGTTTTACGGTCCTTTCAGGATTATTTCTCTTTTTACAAGCTGGTCGTTAATAAGAGGTGGGCTAAAACCGGATAAATTGTTGCGGTGAGAGGCTAATGATTAAGTGTCAGCGTTCTTACCTATTAGGACACGGAGACCCGTTATGATTGGTTTGTATAGTTGATTTACGACCCTTTCAAGACCATTTCACTTGTTTCCAGCAGACCGTGCTCACCTCGCACCGTTGCAGAACTTGCGAGATGCAAACCACAGCGGTGAGAGTCCTAATGATTAAGTGTCAGCTCTTTTCTAATTAGGACAAGTATGGCCGTTATCCTCGGGGGGGGGGGGGGGGGGGGTAAGTGGATTTTCGGATTTTTCAAGATAATTTCACTTATTTTGAGCGGACCGCTAATAAGAGTTGAGCTAAAACGGGAGTAAGACCATCTTCCGTTGCAGATCATGGCGTCAAACATGTCGCCCGAGCGAGGCGCAAACTACAGCGGAGAGTCCAAATGGCCTAATGATTAAGAGTCAGCGCTCTCGCCCATTAGGACACGGGGGCCCGTTACCTGCGGGATTACAGTTGACTTCAAGATACATAGGTTGCATGTCTGTAGCCCCCTCGCTGATTATCTGCAGAATTTTGTAGTTCTGCTCCAGGCTAGTGATCATACATATATGCAGACCCGCAGTGTCACCATATTAATGTACATGTATTGTAAAGGCAAGAAACACAAGCGGGCCTCCGCGGCCTACTCTTTATCAATAGATCTGTCTCTCTCTCTCTCTCTCTCTCTGTCCACCTGTGAGCTTAAGTGTAAGCTTCAGTGATGTTTAATTACACGCAGTGTAAAAAATAACCAAAATGTAGAGTGGGATCAGCACCTACACATACATGTATATAAGCGGATTGATAGTTAGTGCTCTTCGTTATCAAATACATTGTGTTTGATTTTTCTAAAGCCTTTACTTAAGAAACCATAAAGAAATACCAATACGGTGAACCGATAGTAAATCAACAGTTTTCAATTTACGAGGCGTTAACATAACAACAAAAAGAAACACAGAAAACATTCACCATGTTGACACTGGGTTTAAAGTGCATAAGTTGCAAATGATTTTGATTCCAAAACGGATCAAAATCAATCCTTACGATCTTAGAGTTGTCTCTGTTTGTACAAATAACACCCATTCCGTCAGATGCTTCAAATTTTGTGTACGGAATTTGAATGCATGAAATAAAATATGCACATGAACAAAAATGCATGCAAGTAAATGCAGATTTAGCGGAGAAACACCGTGAACGTCTTCACCTGTACTAATTGTCTTTCTACGGGAAAAGGCAAAATTACGCGGCGATTCGAGGAGAAATTAACCGCTTTGAAACGCGTTTTTTTTCTCGGAGACATTTCTCGTTTGTTCTCTAAGAAAAAAGCTTATTACCGCGTTGAAAAAATGGGGTTTTACCGCTGGCTGGTCTGTAGGGTAGGCATTGCGCATATCTCGGTCATGTGACCACGAATAACATTTCATTGCTCATCCCACAGAGGCTCGTCATGTAATTTGGATACCATAAGCCCAGCAGTTTAGGTGAGGAAAGAAGATAAAATATTGAATCTAAATCATCCAGGACAAAGGTCAGCAAAATGACCTTGACCTTTGGAATTGACAAACTTCCATTTTGTTAATTGTGAATATCAACTTTACACAGGCTACAATAGAATCATAAAAATCCACTGTTTCGCCTTTCTCCATACTAATGTTTAAGTTACCAAATTTAACCTTGACGTAAAACAGGTCAAGGTGAACTTGGTATGGTCCGAGTCCCCGATGCTGCATAAGAAGTCAAGGTCATCGGCAATTTGGTTCCTGACAAGAAGAAATTTTTAAGGTTCTTACCATATATGGACATGGCGGTCATATTGGTCATGTGACCCAGTCCTTCCAAAAATATTTCGTTCTCTCTTCCCACAAAAGCTCCACATGTAATTTGGTTTCTATCAATCTAGCAGTTTGAGTGGAGAAGAAGATTAAAATACTGAATCTGAGTCAGGCAGGACAAAGGCCAACAAATGACTTTGACCTTTGGAATTGATAAACTTCAATTCAGCTGATTGCATATATAATTTCTGATGCCACAGGCTACCATGCGGTCAGAAAAAATCAACGTTTTGCCCCTTTTCCATATAATGACCAAATTTGACCTTAACATAAAACAGCTCAAGGTCAACTAATGATCATAATTTGAACAAACTTGGTAGGGCCCAAAGACTTTAATGCTGCATACCAAGCTTCAAGGTCATCGGCCTTTCGGTTCTTGAGAAGAAGATTTTAACATGTTTTTAACATATATGGCCATGGCGGCCATCTTGGTCATGTGACCCAGTCCTTACGAACAAACTTTCGTCCGCCCTTCCCACAGAGGTTCCATGTGTAATTTGATTTCAATAGTCCCAGCGATTGAAGTTGATTAGAAGATAAGAACACTTCTGAAACTGTGCCTTCCAGGACAAAGGTCGGTAAATGGCCTTGACATTTGGAATTGATAAACTTTCATTCAGCTGATTGCAAATATCATTTCTAATGCCACAGGTTACCATGAAGTCAGAAAAATCCACTCTTTTGTCCTTTATCCATACAAATGTCTCAGTGACCTAATTTGAAGTAAAACAAGTCAAGGTCAACCAAAGGTCACCATTTGAACAATCCTTGTGGGGCAAGAGTCTCCAATGTTGCATACCAAATTTCAAGGTCATCGGCCGTTTGGTTCTTGGGAAGAATATTTTTGGAGGTTTTAACCATGTATGAGCATGACATCCATCAAGGTCATGTGACCAAGATTCCATGAACAAACTGTCTATCCCCAACCCATGGAGAACCCATACGTAATTTGGGTTTTAATTGCCCCAGCAGTTTCTGAGAAGTCGTTTGAAAATGTTGTCGCGGACGTGGACGCGGGCGACGGACGGCGGACCACTGCCTATACTATAAGCTCCCCCGGAGCCTTCGCCTCTGGTGAGCTAAAGCACTATTCATTTATATAGGAATTTTGGAAAACAATTGTATTCATTATTTTCCTAATGTTTACTAAAGCCGGTATCGGTACTCGTTAGAACAGCCTTACTAAACTGAATGCGGTTTTAGCAGCAACCACGATATTTATATGGATTAAAAATAAGCAAAGGCGTTTACGTCTGAAAAGAAACTAGTACTAGTTATAAATAAAGAAGCAATTTGAGCACACGGGTGTGTAATCGTAATGCTAAGCCACTTAAAGGATCAGGGCATTGACCCATAAATAGCATGTACTGCTTTCTAGTGTGCACGTGAGAAGTGTTCCTTAGGCGAAATACAAATATTGAATTTTACAAATATTTTTGGGTGACACGGACAATGCTTCTTTTAGACGCTTTTGTAAATCAGGCGGTACAAATATTTTTGAGGAAAATAAATTTTCCATTCGACTGACCATTGTAGCTTTACACACGATTTGCAGAACCACCAGAGTATACTGTGCACCTATGGGGAAATGGAATGATGCCGTGGTATTGGAAAAACGAAATTACATTCATCATCGAAGTTGGAACCTCCGTAAACCCAAACAATTACACAAAAGGCGTGGAACACACAGGCTTTGTCACATATGACAAAGAATTTTCGTTGAATTCATTAAAATGCGGACGTTATGTTAAAGTCTGGTTGGAAAATGTGGAGAGTCTGTCCATATGTGAAATCGAAGTCTATGGCAGGTTTGGTAAGTTTGCACTATGTTATGTATGTTGCATCTTAGGGCAGAATTGTAGAAACAACTGTTGAACGTAAATGTAGGAGAGAAGAGCAAACATAAATGTTTGCAATAAATACTAAACTATCACATCCAATACACCCTCATTTTTCTCAAGCTTTGAACCTGATTCTTAGTTTATACTAATTTATTTTAGTTCGATTGCGATGAAAGCTTTAAGCTTATTGAATCGCTCTCGAACACTCATTCCGGGTGTTTTCACGCGCGCGAGAGAGAGAGGCAGTGGCTTTTACACCACTGCTACCCATTTACACCTGGGTGGAGTGGGGCAGTGTCATTACGTGTCTTGCCCAAGGACACACCTCGATACCGGTGGCGGATTCGAACGCACAACCTGATTCTTATGCATATGCATACAGAATGTGTGTCACTAGTGATATATTGGTGGGTGGAGGTCCTTGCTTGTGACTCTTCCTGGGCATCGCAATTTAGTCAATTTGACTTGCGGTTGTTACAATGCTAAACGAAATCTGATATCATGAAAGAAAGAACAGCATCTTCGAATAATCCACCCATTTCTGAAATTGGAATAGCCTATAGCCAAAAACGACCAGTCTTAAGAATGATGTAGGGCTGAGAAGCTCAAAGGGATATATAGTTTGTAATATGATATTATGATCAATACCATTTATATTTTCTTTCTGTTGCTTTTTAACTTCCTTTGATGTTTTTATATATATTTATCATCACCCTGATAAAGGTTACTCATTACAGATGAAAATCTAAGTAACTGGGGTGAGTGGAGTCCTTGCTCAAAATCATGTGACAACGGTACAACCACAAGGTCAAGAACATGTAACATCTCGGACTGCTGTGGACAAAAAGAAGAATCTATACCATGCAATACTTATTCCTGTTCTGATTCAGAGATGAACGGTATTAACAGCTTGCCTTATTAACTTTTTATATGCCGGGCACAGAGAAAAAGTAACAAGTGCTGTTATGAATGTATAGTTGGAGAAACAGACACTTTATTCAAACAAAGATCTATTTCTACTACGTGTCTCAGACGAATTTAGAATTCATACCCATCCATATGGCAGAGTACATGCTTTCATGGTGAACACCTTGACATTGTTTGATAAAAATTGATATCTTTGTCTTACATCTGCAACAAAAACATATTGTGGGTGTTCATAAAACCTAAATGAGGCGGTTCTGGTGTGTATCCGCAATCTATGTTTATAGCAAAAACATTAATGTGTGCATTTATCCGCAATTCATTGCTACAAAGTGAGGTTAAAAAGGGTCTTTATTTCACAGACTTGTTAATGCGATTTGATCCAAATTTAGAAACAGCTGTATATCCAAACAAAAGCCATAAGATTTTTGAGAGATCAAATTCAAGTTCTTTATTCTCGTTTTCGATCTTACCACAAACGATGAAAGAACAGATGCGAATTCCATTTACAATGTAACGTATCATATTAAAATACCACCACCAAATTCCCGACACCGTGCTTCATCATAGTGCAGATTATATTTTATTTTCCTTAAGGATCATTGGGCCCATTCTGGTAACATTGAAAATCGAATACCGCTCAAACCGGCGCTAGGGGGCGAATGCAGCCTTTTTAATTACATTGCTGTATATGAGGAGACTCAATAAATCCGAGTGTCCGATTTCCGTTCTTTTATGTGTTCTTTGTTTCTAAAGGCAACTTTTCAGCTTTTTGTTATATACGAGGACTGTTCAAATATGAATGCAACTAAGCACATAAAAATGATTCCGTGATAGATTTCGATGAAAAATTTATTTTGTCCCCTCAACGTATTCCCCTTTAACAGATATACAAACTTTCAGTCTTCTGATCCAATCATTGAATGCATTTTGGTAGTCTTTTCGATGTATACTATGAAGGCACTGGAATATTGCAGAATCGAGGTGCTTGCGCGGTACAAATTTTCGCCCAGAAAGTTATTTTTCAGCCGCGGGAACTAAAAAAAGTCACACGGGGCAAGGTCAGGGGAATACGGGGGGTGAGGGAGTTCAACAACCTTTTCCTGCTTCAGATAGTCTTGCACAGTGAACGCCTTGTGCGATGACGCATTGTCATGTAGCAATCTGACATTGGCCAATCTAGTTGCGGGTCTTCGTTCTTTGAAATATTTCTTCAATTTTCGAAGAACTTTATTCTTGTAAAACTTCGCATTTACAGATTTGCCTTTAGGCACAGCAACCTGAATAGCAGGGCCCTGATTAGAAAAGAATATGGCATACATTACCTTCTTGACGCTCATGGTCCGCTTTGCAATGCATGGTCTTTTGCAATATTTTGTTGCCCATATTTTGTTCTGAATCTTTCGTTTTGGCTCAAAAAAGTTAACACATCTCTCGTTACCTGTGACGACATAAGCGAAAGACCGTGCATTGTAATTTGGAAACTTTTTAAGCAACTTCTTGGCGCACTGAACGCGTGTCTTTTTCTGCTCATCTGTCAACAGATGGGGAATCCATCTAGCACAGATCTTTCTCATTTTCAAATCCCGTTTCAGAATTGTATGAGCTGCTCCTAATGAGATGCCAACAATACTAGCTATTTGCCTAGTGGTGTATCGTGCATCGGTAGCAATTATTTCTTTCACTCTAGCAACCATCTTGGCAGATGTTGCTCCTTTCGGCCGACGATCATGTGGTGCATCTTCTGTTGAGCCTAGTCCACAGCTGAATTTCTTACACTATTGAAAAACTGTCGGAAAAGACATTTCATTATGCCCATAAACCGAACATATTTCATCAAAAATGCCTTTGCACCGTATACCAAGAATACAACATTTCTTAATATAGGACCGTATTTCAACGGCGTACTCTGACCTTCTTCCAGCCATGTTTTTTATTAGTATACAAGAGTAGACAGTGTTTATCGAACGATATACATGGCTAAAGTGGACGGATTTTAACAGGTTTGGTATCAATGTATAGGTAAAACCTGTGATATTTGTTTCCAGGTGATTTTCGCACTATTGCATGAGAAAACGTTCTACTTGCATTCATATTTGAACAGTCGTCGTAATAGTGGGTCCCAGTGAAATACGTTTTGCTGACCGGCCCAAGGCGGTCCTTCTGTCGTAGTTTCTTATTTGTTACAGTTTGCCTTTGCATGTTAATATTGCTTATATCTTTTTGTGGTCATTTTTTGGGGACAGTAGCTGTCCTTTCGGCTATCCGCTAGTGATGATTTCACTAGGGTTTAGTTAATTTGTGTTCTTTCTCTTTGGTGTCTCTGATGAGAGGGGTTAGGTTATTTTATCGATTCATGATCATTGCATTCGCTCTGTGTTATTGCTCGTTAGCTCTGGCTGCCATTGTTAGAGGTATCTGCCAGCAGCTCACGTCTTTGCTTCATCTCATTCGTTGAATGTGATTTATACGTAATTATGCGTCTTTGATGATGCATTGGTTGAGTTAGGAAACCATTATGCATACCGAATATTTTGTGTTTAATGTGAGCAATTTATACATCTTACCTAATTTCGAAGCTTTGTTGGCAGTGAAAGATCTTTAAACCCCACCCGGTAACTTGTGTTGCCGACCGCTTTAAGGCGGTGTTTGTTGTGTTTTTCTTTCATTGATTTGTTTGATTTGAGGTTTAATGTCCCCGTCAACACTGTATAGGTCATTTTGGAGACGTTGCTTCCAATTTTGTGGGACTTTTACCCGACATTGAGATGAAATGACATCTCAAACCCTGTAACCCAAGCAAACCAATAGCGTTTATAAGCATGGACGGTCCGACTCGCACAGCTTTACCTGGACCGGCATTGTAGTTAATCCAATCACGGTTGGCAACTTTGCTTCCCTCTTTAATTGCACGCCGGTGGGTCAGGCCTCAGATTCTATGACGGTTCCAACGTAAAGGCTTATTGAGAATTAGAGAGATCTAATTCAAGGTAATGTTTGTCGGTGCCTGATGCTCTGTCTCTGGTCGGCCACATCGGAGTCTAACTGTTGGTTTTCTTTTGCTCTAGCATTTCAGTGGTTTCTTGCTTTCGAGTCCTCACCGTTGTCTCACCTCTGTGGTTCTTTGATTATTTGTGTTCATGGAGATGTTGCACTGATGAGTTAGGAGGCCTTCATGCGGACTGAACAAATTATTTGTCTAAATCGCGACGGAAGTAAGGGCGAGGATTGTGGCCACGTGAAATCGATTTAAGCCCCCCAGTCGAAATCTTTTCACTGACCGTTCCAAGGCGGTTCTTCTGTGGCGATTAATTTGTTGTTGTTTGTTACTTACTGTGTGTATCACTTGTGTCTTTTTATTTTGGATGGCCATATGGCCATTTTGTGGGAAAGTAACTGTCCTTATGGCCTTCCTTTGTTTAGGTTTCCATTATGGTCTGGTCGCTTAATGTTTGTGTTTCTTTCCCTTCGGTGTCTTTGATGAGTGGAGTAAGTTAATTGTATCGATTCCTGATCTTTGTTTTACTTCTACTTAGATCATTTAAGCAGTTTATCAGTATTTGTGTGCAGTCAGTTTCAGCTCTGCGTGGAAGCATCATGCAGCCCTAATATTTCTTCAAGTCCCAAGGAGCGGGGGCCGTTCTTTCATTGAAGTCTTATATTTCTAGAAAAAAAGGTGTTTTATATTGTGCATTGTTGTTTCAGTTCAGTCACGCCGTTTGATGAAGAGACAGAGCTGATTCTTCCACTCATTAATTCATTGCTGTTGTTCTCGTTCCGTATGAGTTTTTTTTCGTCTTTATTCTTGTGTCAAGGGTGGGCCACGTCGTCTGTTGTTACTTCCAGTGGATTTTTTCGTTTAAATATTTTCAAATGTGTGCTTTCCTTTGCTTTATATTTTCATTAAATGCATGGAAGTTATGGCAACGATCAGGAATCGATAATGACAGTGTTTAACATTTCATGCACATCGAAAACATCGGTTTTCTTTAAATTGCCTCGTGAGGTGGTCTAGACCGTATGTTTGGCAAATGACAGCTGTGAAATAGAAAAACGTCATTTTCACAACCGTGAAAAATGGCCACTATCTCATCTGGTCAGATGTATGGAATAACATTTTCGTAAAATTGCAGTGTTACCAAATGTGTCAGTATATGATGAAGCTGTTAATGTAGCGATTCGAAAGACAGTCATTTTGAGTTCTGTTTCTGGAATGGCATCGAATGCACACTATGCTGTCGACGGAATTAAAACTGGTCTTACTAAAGACGGTTACGCGGCAACAAATTATACTGTTAACCCATGGATGCTAGTGGACCTTGGAGATGTATTTCGTATTTCATCAATCTTTATCCAGAACATCATACATGGTATGTACAACAGTAGAAATGCAGTCATTAGCCGATTAAAACAGAAATGAAAAACATATTCAGGAATCGATACGATTTCCCTACACCTTCCATTCAAGACACCAAAGAGAATCAAAGCACTGAGAGTACTGATGGGGTGGGGGCGAATTTTAAACTTCATTTTGGCAAAACCCGCATCACAAAGAGCAAAATGAGTCCTCGTGGACATTCATTGTGTTGTGTTACCGTTCTAACTTGACCTCAGAGAGGGTGCCATTTGAGCTGATTCAGGCAAAACGTTCCTTATATCTAGGATTTTTATTGAATCAGTTTCTTCTAATCTATAACGGAGCTCTGCGTTTGGATAGTTCAAGACTGTGCCCTCCAGTTGGTCTTGGTATGTCTGTATCAACGTCGTCTATTCCATTTATAATATTGTAGACATGTTCAATATCCACCATTTCACGTCTGTGTTCTAATGTGGGTAATGTGGGTAAACCTAAATGTTAGCATTTCTTCGTTTATTTGTTTGCTGGGGGTTTTCCGGTCCCGTCAACACTATGTAGGTCGTATAGTAGACGAGTTTCCCTGCGTTGCACAATTTCTACGATAATCTAAATAAAAATTTAATTGTTCCTGTTGTCGTTATTGCTTCTACGGCACGTTAACAGGTAAAATTCGAATATGGGCCCGCCCATCGAGGCTTGGAGAAATAGACTGGGCTGCATGGACTTCTATGCAGACTCGACAACATTTGTGTTGGTAAGCTGGTTAAAGGACCGAAGCCTGCCCAGAAAAAGTGTTGTGAGTCGGACCATGCATATAACCCCTTTAGGTTTCATCGCACCATATGGCTTGAGATGTCATTGGATAAAAGTCCCACACAGTCGGAAGCACATCGAGGATGAAAATTGACGCTAGAGCGATTCAAATCCATGAGTCACGTCATCTGAAAACATTAACCTGTCATTTGCGATCACTAACATGTACATTCGCGCAGTTCGAATATAATTTTTGTGTTCGTGACTAAAATAGAATTATTTAAAAAACCCTGGTTTCTATGTAAATTTTCAAGACTATTGCTGGCATGCGAAGATGAGCAGGCCATGTCCGGCGCAAAACCGACGTCAATTTTTCGAGGCCTGGTTCATGCAAAAAGCGTAGACCCAGATCCGTCGCCGTAGAATACATCATTTGTGCAAGGTATATACGGTTTGGTTAGACTTTTTGTAAACGTCAAAACCCCGTCACCCTTGGCATTTGAAAGTGAATAGATGTTGGTTTAGCTTCTCTTCTCTACTCAAGTTGGAACTTCTCGCTATAAATAGATGTCATCGTATATTTTCAGCGTAAAAATAAAGCTGTACCAACTCATAACCTACCTTATGACAGACACTTATTGTTTGTTTGATTTCGAAGCTTTGTTGGCAATGAACGATCTTTAAGCTCCACCCCGGTAACTTGTGTTGCCGACCGCTTTAAGGCGGTGTTTGTGGTGTTTTTCTCTCATTGATTTGTTTGATTTGAGGTTTAAGGTAGAAGTAAAACAAAGATCAGGAATTGATACAATTAACTTACTCCACCCATCAAAGACACCAAAGGGAAAGAAACACAAACATTAAGCGACCAGACCATAATGGAAACCTAAACAAAGGAAGGCCATAAGGACAGTTACTTTCCCACAAAATGGCCATATGGCCATCCAAAATAAAAAGACACAAGTGATACACACAGTAAGTAACAAACAACACCATAAATAAACCGCCACAGAAGAACCGCCTTGGAACGGTCAGTGGAATGATTTCCACTGGGGGGCTTAAATCGATTTTACGTGGCCACAATCCTCGCCCTTACTTCTGTCGCGATTTAGACAAATAATTTGTTCAGTCCGCATGAAGGCCTCATTACTCATCAGTGCAACATCTCCGTGAACACAAAAAATCAAAGAACCACAGAGGTGAGACAACGGTGAGGACTCGACAGCAAGAAACCACTGAAACGCTATGGGCGGGGCCGGTATGACAGACACTTATGCAGAGGATTGCTTTTAGCTCACCTCTCAATTAGTGACGAGGTGAGCTTTTGGGATCACTTTTTGTCCGTTGTCCGTCGTGCGTGCGGGCGTCCGTGCGTGCGTGTGTGCTTCCGTAAACTTTAAGGTCCCCGTCAACACTGTGAAGGTCATTTTGGAGACGTTGCTTCCAATTTTGTGGGGTTTTACCCGACATAGAGATGAAATGATATCTCTAGCCCTGACATTGAGATGAAACCAAAAGGGTTTATAAGAAAGGACGGGCCGACTCGCACCGCGGTTCCTGGGCAGGCTTAGATCCTCTAAGCGGTTTACCAATACTAGTGTGCGGGCCGGATTCAGCTGTGCGTGGAAACATCATGCGGCCCATATATTTCTTCAAGCCCCTATGGGCGGGGCCGGTATGACAGATACTTATGCAGAGGATTGCTTTTAGCTTACCTCTCAATTAGTGTCGAGGTGAGCTTTTGGGATCACTTTTTGTCCGTCGTCCGTCGTGCGTGCGGGCGTCCGTGCGTGCGTGTGTGCTTCCGTAAACTTTTCTTGTGAACACACTAGAGGCAAAGGTTTTTGTCCGATCGTCATCAAACTTGGTCACAATGATCATCTTGACAATATCTCGGTTAAGTTCGAATATGAGTCATGTCGGGTCAAAACAAAAAGTAGGTCAGTAGGTCAAATCAAATGAAAACCTTGTGAACACTGTAGAGGTCACAGTTTTGGTCCGATGATCATCAAACTTTCTCAGAATGATCGTCTTGACAGTATCTGGATTAAGTTCGAATATGAGTCATGTTGGTTCACAAAGTAGGTCAGTAGGTCAAATCATAGAAACACCTTGTGAACACACTAGAGGCCACAGTTTTGATCCGATAATTATAAAGCTTGCTCAGAATGACCATCTTGACATATCTCGGACAAGTTCGAATATGGATCAAGACGGGTCACAAAGTAGATCAGTAGGTCAAATCATATAAAAACCTTGTGCATACACAAGATGACACAGTTGTGGTCCGATAATCATAAAACTTGCTCAGAAAGATTATCTTGACAATATCTCGGTCAAGATCGAATATGGGTCATGTCGGGTCAAAACGTAGGTCAGTAGGTCAAATCAGATAAAAACCTTGTGAACACACAAGAGGCCACAGTTTAGGTACGATCATCATCAAACTTGCCAAGAATGATCATCTTGACAATATCTCAGTCAAGTTCGAATATGCGTGTTGTCGGGTCAAAAAGTAGGTCAGTCAGTCGAATCAAAGAACAAGGGGCCCATGGGCCACTATGCTCACCAGAGCTCAGGTGGGCACTGCCCAATGGCAGCAATGTATTTTAAAATGATATCATTTTAATCTATCAAATGAACCCAACGTTCAAATGAGAACCCATGTGAACTCAGTATCTGAAACATTAGGCCTTTTATGAAGTAGAGGGGTTGGGGCATGGACCCAGTGGAGCCCTGGTTGGTATCACTAAATGCGTCTTATCATAAGGAACAAGAATATATATGGTTTAGCAGAGGGGATCTGAAAGGCCTCTTACGTGGTAGAGGGGTTGGGGCATGCCCTGTTGATCCCAGACAAACCCAAGATTGTTGTCTTATCATAAGGACCAAGTATATATATATATGGTTCAGGGGTGGGAATACGACCGGTTTCTGAGATGTGAGGCCCTTTTATTAAGTGGAAAGGATAGGAATGGCCCCTGCGGACCCCCGCCCCACCCCCTACAGTAGGTGTGCTAATAAAAAGGAACAAGAAAATATATGATTATGAGGTGGGTATTTGAATGGTCTCTGAAATGTAAAGCCTTTTAAGAAGTGGGAGGGCGGGGCACATTGCCTAAGCACAAAGATACCCCCAGGTTGGTGTGATTGAACGAGTCTTATCATAAGGAACAAGTATATGGTTTAGGGGTGGGAATCTGAACTATTTCTGAGATATATGGCTTTTATTGAAGTTAAGCGATGGGCCATGGCCTGGGCATGCCCCGGGGACTCCCAAGGTGGTGTCACTGAATGCGTCTTATCATAAGGAAGATGAATACCTATGGTTTAGGGTGGGGCTAAGAACAGTTTCTGAGATATAAGGCCTTTCGTGAAGTGGAGGGGTGGGACAAGGCCCCGGGAGACTCCCAGGTTGGTGTCAATGAATGTGTCTTATCATAAGGATTTTGTTTGTTTGTTTGAATTGAGGTTTAACGTCCCCGTCAACACTGTAAAGGTCATTTTGGAGACGTTGCTTCCAATTTTGTGGGACTTTTACCCGACATTGAGATGAAATGACATCTCAAGCCCTGTCACCCAATGAAACCAATAGGGTTTATTAGCATGGACGGTCTCTCTCGCACCGCGGTTCCTGGACAGGCTTAGATCCTCTAAGCGGTTTACCAGTACTAGTGTGCGGGCCGGATTCAGCTCTGCGTGGAAGCATCATGCAGCCCATATATTTCTTCAAGCCCCTATGGGCGTCTTATCATAAGGAACAAGAATATATATGGTTTAGGGGTAGCCATCTGTAGGGTTTCCGAGATATTGTGAGATTATGAAATGGGGGTGGGGTGGGCATGGCCCCAGCACATCCCTGGGGACCCCCAGGTTGGTGTCACTGAATGCGTCTTATCAAAATGAACAAGAATATATATGGTTTAGAGGTGAGGATCTGAACAGTTTCTGAGATATATGGCCTTTGGTGAAGTGAAGGGGTGAGGCAAGGCTCAGGCGCATCCCTGAGGACCCCCAGGTTGGTGTCAATGAATATGTCTTATCATAAGGATCAAGAATATATATGGTTAAGGGGCGGGGATCTATAAGGTTTCCAAGATATTGGGCCTTTTATTAAGTTGAGGGGGTGGGGCATGGCCTCGGCGCATCCCTGAGGACTCCCAGGTTGGTGTCACTGAATGCGTCTTATCAATAGGAACAAGAATATATACTGTTAAGGGGTCGGGATCTGAATGGTTTCTGTGATATATGGCCTTTTATTAAGTGGAGGGGGTGGGGCATGGCCCGGCACAACCTGAGGAACCCACAGGTTGGCATAAAAACATATGGCTGAGAGAAGTTTACTCAAGAATCATTTCTTTAAAAGTTTTGTTAAAATATATTCAATGACTTGGCAGTAAATGCCATTTCTCAATTTTCCCCATTATAAGTCTATGAAAACTTTAAGTTACCATAGCAACAAAACTAACGAGCCGATTTTCATAAAAAACACAGACTTCAATCACCCAACCTAAGGATGCTACAGATGAAATTTGGGCCCAATCGGCCTAGCGGCTTCAGAGGAGATGTCGTTTGAAAGTGTTGACGTCACACGACGACGCAGACAACTGCCTATCCTATAAGCTACCCGGAGCCTTCGGCTCTGGTGAGCTAAAAACCTTCTGAACACACTAGAGGCCACAGGTTTGGTCCAATCATCAACAAACTTGCTGAGAATGATCATATTGATAATATCTTGGTCACGTTCAAATATGGGTCATGTTTGGTCACAAAGTAGGTCAGTAGGTCAAATAAAAGAAAAACATTGTTAATTCACTAGGGGCCACAGTTTTGGTCAAATCATAATCAAACTTGCCCAGAATGATCATCTTGACAATGTCTCGGACAAGTTAGAATATGGGTCATGTTGGGTCAAAAAGTAGGTTAGTAGGTCAAATCAGATATAAACCTTGTGAACACACTAGAGGGCACAGTTTTGGTCCAATCATCATCAAACTTGCTTAGAATGATAGTCTTGACAAATTGAATATTTGGTCAAGTTCGAATATGGGTCATGTCGGGTCAAAAGGCAGGTCAGTAGATCAAATCATAGAAAACCCTCCTGAACACACTAGAGGCCACAATTAAGGTCCGATCATCATCAAACTTGCCCAGGATGATCATCATGACAATATCTCGGTTAAGTTCGAATATGGGTCATTGCAGGCCAAAAATAGGTCAGTAGGTCAAATCAAAGGAAAACATTGTGAAAACTGTATAGGTCAAAGTTTTGGTTCAATAATCATCAAACTTGCTCAGAATGATCATCTTGACAATATCTCGGTCAAGTTTGAATATGGGTCATGTCGGGTCGAAAAGTAGGTCAGTAGGTCAAATCAAAGAAAAACCCTGTGAACACTCTACAGCTACAGTTTTTGTCCGATCGCCATGAAACTTGCTCAAAACGATCGTCTTGACAATATCTGAGTCAAGTTCGAATATAGGTCATGTCGGATCACAAATTAGGTTAGAAGGTCAAATCATAGAAAAACCTTGTGAATACACTAGAGGGCACAGTTTTGATCCGATGATCATCAAACTTGCACAGAATGATTATCTTGACAATATCTCGGTCAAGTTCGGGTATGGGTCATGTTGGGTCAAAAAGAAGGTCAGTAGGTCAAATCATAGAAAAACCTTGTGAACACTCTATAGGCCACAGTTTTGGTCCGATCGTCATCAAGCTTGCTCAGAATGATCGTCTTGACAATATCTGGGTCAAGTGTGAATATGGGTCTTGTCGGGTCACAAAGTAGGTCCGTAGGTCAAATCATGGAAAAGCCTTGTGAATTCACTAGAGGCCACAATTTTGGTCCGATAATCATCAACTTGCCCAGAATCATTGTCTTGACAATATCTCGTTCAAGTTCGAATAAGGGTCATGTTGGGTTACAAAGTAGGTCAGTAGGTCAAATCATCGAAAACATTGTGAATATATTAGCGGACACAGTTTTAGTCCGATAGTTATCAAACTTGCTCAGAATGATTGTCTTGACAATATCTCGGTCAAGTTCGAATATGAGTCATGTCGGATCAAAAAGTAGGTCAGTAGATCAAATCACAGAAAAACCTTGTGAACATACTAGAGGCCACAGTTTAAGAACGATCATCATCAAACTTGCCCAGAATGACCATCTTGACAATATCTCAGTCAGGTTCGAATATTTGTGTTGTCGGGTCAAAAAGTAGGTCAGTAGGTCGAATCAAGGAAAAACATTCTTAACACACTAGAGGCCACATGTTTGGTCCAATCATCATCAAACTTGCTCAGAATGATCATCTTGATAATATCTTGGTCACATTCAAATATGGGTCATGTCGGGTCACAAAGTAGGTCAGTAAGTCAAATCATAGAAAAACCTTGTGAATACACTAGAGGCCACAGTTTTGGGCCAATCATCATCAAACTTGCCCACAATGATCATCTTGACAATGTCTCAGTCAAGTTTGAATATGGGTCATGTTTGGACACAAAGTAGGTCAGTAGGTCAAGTCAGAGAAAAATCTTGTGAACACACTATAGGCCACAGTTTATGTCCGATCATCATCCTACTTGCTCAGATTGATAGTCTTGACAATCTCTCGGTCAAGTTCGAATATAGGCCATGTATGGTCAAAACGAAGGTCAGTAGGTCAATTCAAAGAAAAACCTTCTGAACACACTAGAGGCCACAGTTTAGGTCCGATCATCGTCAAACTTGCCCAGAATGATCATCATGACAATATCTCGGTCAAGTTCGAATATTGGTCATGGCAGGCCAAAACGTAGGTCAGTAGGTCAAATCAAAGAAAACCATGTGAACACTCTTGAGGCCAAAGTTTTGGTCTGATTGTCATCAATCTTGCTCAGAATGATCATCTTGAAAATATCTCGGTCAAGTTCGAAGATGGGTCATGTCGGGTCAAAAAGAAGGTCAGTAGGTCAAGTCATAGAAAAACCTTGTGAACGCACTAGAGGTCACAGTTTTTGTCCGATCGTCATGAAACTTGCTCAGAACGCTAGACTTGACAATATCTGAGTCAAGTATGAATATGGATCATGTCGGGTCACAAAGTTAGTCAGTAAGTCAAATCATAGAAAAACCTTGTGAATACATCAGAGGTCACAGTTTTGGTCCGATGATCATTAAACTTGTTCAGAATAATTATCTTGACAATATCTCGGTCAAGTTCGAATATGTGTCGTGTCGGGTCACAAAGTAGGTCAGTAGGTCAAATCATAGAAAAACCTTGTCAATGCACTAGCGGCCACAGTTTTGGTACGATGATTATCAAGCTTGCTCAGAATGATAATCTTGACAATATCTCAATCAAGGTCGAATATGGGTCATGTCGGTTAAAAAGTAGGTCAAATCAGAGAAAAAACCTTGTGAACACACTAGAGGTCCCAGTTTTGGTCCGATCATCATCAATCTTGCCCAGAATGATCATCTTGACAATATCTCAGTCAAGTTCGAATAACGGTCATTTCTGATCAAAAAGTAGGCCAGTAGGTCAAATCATAGAAAAAAACAACATCTGAACACACTAGAGACCACAGTTTTGGTCCGATTATCATCAAACTTGCCCAAAATGATCATTAGACAATATTTCGGTTTATTTCGAATATAGGTCATGTCTGGTCAATTAGTAGGTCAGTAGATCCGATTGTTGACAAACCTTGTGAACACACTAGATGCCCCAGTTTGGGTCGGATCATCATCAAACTTGCTCAGAATGACCATCTTCACAATATATTGGTCAAGTTTGAATATGGGTCATGTCGGGTCAAAAAGTAGGTCAGCAGGTCAAATCATAGAAAAACGTTTTGAACACTCTAAGAGGCAACAGTTTTAGTCAAATCATCATAAAACTTGCTCAGAATGATCATGTGGACATTATTTCAGTTAAGTTCGAATATGGGTCATGTCAAATAAAAAAGTAGATCAATAGGTTATTTTGTCATAACTTTTGAATCGTTTGAGATGGAGCCTTCATATTTGGCATGTCGGTTCCTTGTGACAAGGGCGTCCCGTATATTTAAAGATTTGACCTGTGACCTTGACCTGTGACCTACTTTATCATAAATTTTGAACCATATGAGATAGAGCATTCATATTTGGCATGTATGTTCCTTGTGACAAGGTTTTCTCAACCATTCAAAACTTTTGACACATGACCTTGACCTTTGACCTACTTTGTCATAACTTTTGAAGCATTTGAGATACAGCCTTCATATTTGGCATGTAGGTTCCTTGCGACAAAGGCCTCCTTTTTTATATAAAATGATATGTGACCTTAACCTTGACATTTGACCTATTTTGTTATAATTTTTTAACCATTTGAGTTAGTGCCTTCATATTTGGCATGTATGTTCCTTGTGAAAAGGTCTTTCCACTCATGCATAAATTTTATCTTATGACCTTGACCTTTGACCTACTTTGTCATTATTTTGAAGCATTTGAGATAGGGCCTTCATATTTGGCATGTAGTTTCCTTGTGACAAGGACTTCCTATTCATACAAAAATGATTTGTGACTTTGACCTCGACATATGGCCTACTTTGTCATAACTTTTGAACTATTTTAGATAGAGCCTTCATATTTGGCGTGTATGTTCCTTGTTGCAAGGACTGTCTACCCATACAAAAATTTTGACCTGTGACCTTGACCTGTGACCTTCTTTCTCATAATTTTTGAACCATTTAAGATAGAGCCTTCATATTTGGCATGTACGTACCTTGTGATAAGGGCTTCCCACCCATGCAACATTTTTGACCTGTGACCGGACATTGCCCATATTTGCTAAAACATTTAAAAATCTTCTTCTCAGGAACCGAATGGCCGATGACCTTTAAACTTGGTATCCAGCATCGAGGGGGCCCTTCCAAGTTTTTTTAAATGTTTACCTTTGGTTGACCTTGACCTGCTTTACGGCAAAGTCAAATTTGGTCACTCTGACATTTGTATGGAAAAAAGGCAAAACAGTGGATGTTTTAATGCATGGTGATGGGACCTCGGTTTAAAAAATCATTATAAAGTCTGGAGAAGCCCAGGATCGATCCTGCTACCCCTGGTGTACAAGGCAAATAGCATGACCACTTCACCATGAAGGCTTTTAAACTTCATTTGAATGTTGTGTAGATGACCCTCTAGGAAAATAGCATGAACGATTAACAAATGGTCACAAGAGCTAAAAATAGAAAAACATTGTTAATTTGCTTCAAATGCGAACTCCTTCTAAACCCTTCAGCCAAATGGATTTAAAACTTCACAGGAATGTTGCCTAGGCGACTCCCTACCAAACTTGTTAAAACTCATTCCACTCCCATGAACAAGATGGCTGCCAGAGCTAAAAACGAAAAAATCTTCAAACGACAATTTCTCCTGTACCCTTGGGACAATTTCATTCATACTTCGAAGTAATGTTGCTTAGATGACCCTCTACCAAAAAGGCTAAAACAATCCCGCTCCGATGAACAAAATGGTCACCGGAGCTGAAAATAGAAAAAAATATTGTAAATTTGATTCAAACGTGATATCCCTTAACCCTTAGGCCAACTTGATTCAAACTTCACAGGAATGTTGCCTAGGTTACTCCCTACCAAATTAGTTAAAATAACTCTGCTGATGAACAAGCTGACCACCAGAGCTAAAAATAGAATGTACTCAAGACAGTGACACACAGTTGAGCGAACCAGGGCCCTCTGGGCCCTCTTGTTATTGTTATTTTGTTTCTAAACCAAACAACAATTCTTCATCTAAACAAAACAGAAGTTCTTTAGATCTACATTTAAAGTGATTAGTAATGGTTGATTTGACATGTGTTGCTGTAGCTGTAGCGGTACGATACATTTTCTCGCTCAACTTCCTGACCTTGCTATTAAAGTATACATGTTGGGATCCCGTGTTGATATTTTCTGTGATTCTGTTTATATAGCAAACCTAATGCGTAGGAATAGTTGTCAGATATAAAATATAATTATCATATTCGCTAGATGTATTGACACCGATAACAGTTTTAACATGCAGTTCATTAAAAAAAAAAACATGCAAGTTTAACGACAGGCGTTTTGCTTTTCGATGGCAGTTTGAACTTATTTTAATACTCCGAGATATACAGCCTTCTTTGTTTAATTTGGAATTACGATCAGCTGAGGAAATAAGCGTAGGAATTTCTAAAATACTTTATACAGCAAATTGTGAATACCTTACTCCACTTATGCCAGAATTTACATAAATGGAAGTACTAAAATACAGCTCACTTTCAAAAATGGCAGTTTGATCAACATTTTGTAACTTTAATCGATGGCAGTTCTGACATATGTTTTTAGGAAATGATATCAACTGAAATGGTGCAGTAAATATGAGGGGCGTTAGCCCCCTAAAAAGCACAAACATGAAAAAACCCCACTGTAATAGACCCATTGTATACAAGTAGACTCTTCTGTGGCTATATGTTGGACAAGTCCATTTGTCATTTAAGGAATGGCAGACCTATTGTTTTCGTTTTTATTCTATTTTTGACGGAAATTCTATTACTAAATTGCACAGGCCCTGATCAGACGCTGTGGGCCTGAACTGTTTGCCAAGGTACCCGTTTAGGGGATTCCCGCATCCACTTGGTTAAATCATTATAAGTAGAAAGACAAAAAGACAGTTTATTTTGCACAAAAGGACAAATGACTTTACAAAAGAAAAATGATATTCCAAATGAATTCATGGAGAAACAAACAATGGCGATAATAATCCAAAAAAAAAAAAAAACCTTAGATCGGACAGACAATAAAAATGTACAAGGGAACTGTAATCGATTAAACATGGCCACAACTTCACCCTAATTTCTATCGTAAAGTCTCTCTATGATTATGGCCATAAGACGCAATTGATAGATGGTAATGTGGCAAAAGATCCGAGAATCGAAGCATAGAGAAGCTATGAAAACTTAAATAAGTAGAGGCAAATGATCAGGAATCGATACTAGTTTCTTCCACGTTCAGACAAAGACGACAAAGCCAAAGAAGCGCGGCACCGTAATCAAGCATCGCAATTTAAAAACCAGAAGGGCAGTTTCTTATCCCCCGACACTGGCCTAGTTGTTATCAAAAAAATAAAAATAAATAACCAGGACATGCATGCAAAAACAATTATAATACTAAACCACAAGAGAAGCATCGCCTTCGAACGGTAGGTACATTTCATATAGAAAGTTGGTGGCCACAATCTACCATGTTTATTATAGTTTCCATCAGTGACAGGACGGGTGTTATTTTTCCCAATATCTTGTCATTTTGTTCTCTTTTTTTTTTTTTTTTTTTTCAAATCAAAATAGAAATGAAGGCAATGATCAGGAATCGATACAATTAACCCACAGCTCCCATCAGAGCCACCAAAGGGAAAGAAACACAAACATGAAGTAACCAGACCCTAATGGAAATATAAATAGCGGAAATCCAAACGGACAGTTACTTTCCCACAGAATAGACATTCGGCTGTACAAAACAAAAAGATATAAGCGATACACACGCTCCACGACAAACCATTACATAATAATGTATAATAATGTATAACACAACATAATAAACTACAACAGAAGAGCCGCCTTCGAACGGTTAGTGAAAAGTATTTCACTGAAAAGTATTTCACTGGGAAATGGGGCTTAAACCGTTTTTACGCGGCTGCAATCCTCTTCCTTACTTCCATCGTGTTTTAGACAAATAATTTGTTCAGTCCGTCGCATTCTCCTTGTCTCTTCTCTTCATATTCGTGACCGGCCCCGATAGCTCAGTTGGTAGAGTGTCCGCTCCGGGGAAAGGGAGGTCACGGGTTCGATCCCGGGCCGCGACATACCAAAGTCGTTAAAAAACGTACTAGCTGCTCCTCGCTTGGCACTCAGATGTACGGGGTAGAACTAGGAGTGGTCGACCCCGTGTCAGGACAATGTGACTGGGTGTGGTATAATGTAATGTGTCTGGGACATGATACTTCAGTGAGGCAGCACAATAAAAGTGAGCATTGAGTTCCCTGTTGCAACCAGGCACCGTCTTGATATGACTGAAAAATTGTTGAAAACGACGTTAAACTCAAATTCACACACACTCTTCTTATTCGTATCCGACGACTGCTAAAAATAAAATAGAACCTATCAATATATATGCAATACCAAAAGTCCTAACGTCTCCATGTACATAATCGAAATATCCAACACAAATATACATAATAGTTTCTTTATGTTTGCCCAAAAAGCATTTCAGAACACATTAAAATCGCCTTATTGAGGCCACTGTAAGGGTCGATCCCTATCTATATTATATGCGAGCGGAGAAAATGTCAATCTTACATTAGCATTGAAGAAAAGCATGAGGAGTTATCCTTTTGTGCATCATTTTTATTTTACATATATAAATATATAGAATACATCGTAATATTTACACTCTTAGTACATTTATAGAAGCTCTCTAGTTTAACTACTTGGACACAGTGTTGTTTAAAAACTTTAAGTATAAATGATTCATGCGTCTCTCGCATCATCATTAATTGACGTCAAATTAAACCATGGGTCTCTTCAAAATGCTTGGACGACGGTGAGATTTTGACGTCAAAGACGCTCTGCCGCTGTTAATAGTACATTTCGTGCAAATGTTTTTCTACTTTCAATTTTAGCCCCCAAGCTATATTTTTCCTCACAAAAAAGATTGAAAATAATGATATAAATATAACTTATTTAGGTAATTTATTTTTCGTTCATTTAAAGATCGAATGAAAGACATTTCTTATATTATATACGAACTGATAGTACTTAGAACTATAAGAAAAAAGGCTGAAAACAAGACAAAGACTAAATATGTTCTCTAAAAGGGTTATCCTTTGGAAGCGAGGAATATACCACAGAACTGGAAAATATTAAGTGTACATGTTTTCTGGGTCAGACTAGCTAGTCTCGTTCAATTAGGCCTCATCAGTGACCCTCAAATATTTTCAAAATTCCACAGTGAAATCAATGATCCCAAAGGACAAGAAAATATATAAACTACACTCAAGTCTGAAAATTAGAGTCAGAAAAATCTAGTTTTTAATGTTTTGTTTCTTACTCAAATGCATGGAGTCTTATGATGTCATTTGAGGCATTTGAGGTATAATGAAATTTTAAGCACAAAATATGTTTTAATACCAGAATTTTTTGTCATTTTAATCAGAGTGTTTGGTCATTTCACCTTTTGATTCCCATTGGTATACTAAAATAAACTGTCTGAGGGAAAATAATTGTAATATTCATCCGTTACGTTTCAGAAAAGATTTAAAATTTGCAAATATTCTTTAATTAGGTCTGTTTGAAAAAGTGGACGGTGCTTAATCTAATTTGCATATAACTTAAGGATGCTGTACCTTTTGTTTTAACTGGTATTTTAATGCGGTTGTCTAGAGAGTGCTATTATTTTCTATTTATTGCATAATCTGTTATGAAATGTTCGGACCTTTTCAGTATTCATCTTTAAGAATGAACAACATCGGATTACGAGCAAAGTAAGTGGAACCGGCAGATATTGAAGTATGAGCAAAGTCCTTCTGCTAGACTCACTTATACTTGAAGGGGCGTTTAATAAATCACATACTTGAATTGGCGATTAATTAATCACATTATCGAATGTTTTCTCATTTCCGCGTTAAATCTTTTTTTAAGTGCTTATTAGAACCCATATATTCTGAGGTATACCCCATTTTTTCTCTTTTTATATGATCGTAGTTTACGAATAGGGGATATTGCATAAGTGTTCGTGTATTGTTGAATGTATTAAATGATTTTAGGAAAAGGAACAAAATGCGTGGCTATGCCGAGCATTTATATGCCTTTTCCTGAACGAGTTTAATAAATTTGATAATATATGAGCACGAATTCAAGATATTAAGGATTCTATTTCGGCCCCCGCCCATCGGGGCTTGAAGAAATATATGGGCTGCATGATGCTTAAACGCAGAGCTGAATCCGACGCGCACACGAGTACTGGTAAACCGCTTAGAGGATCTAAGCCTGCCCAGGCAAAGCCGTGCACACGAGTCGGACCGTCCATGCTTATAAACCCTGTTGGTTTCATTGAGCGACAGGGATTGAGATGTCATTTCATCTTAATTTCGGGTAAAAGTCGCACAAAATTGGAAGCAACGTCTCCAAAATGACTTTTACAGAGGGCGTGGCCGGTGTTGCATATTTCAGACTGGTCATGAACAGACTCAATAAAACCGAGTCTACTATTTTCGTTTATTTGGTGCATTCCTTGCTTCCAAAGGATCTAACTTCAGAACTTATTTATTTTCACTGTAGCTGGTGCTGTGCCGTGTGGCGGCCGTGAAACGTCTCCCTGCACATCACCATAGTGCAGATTATATTTTCTGGTCATTTGGGATCATTGGGTTCATTTTGGTACCATTTTTAAAATAGAGTTCTGTTTAAGCCGGTGCTAGAGGGCGTGACCGCTGTTGCATATTTCAGTACTGGTCATGAACAGACTCAATAAAACCGACTCTGTTATTTTCGTTTATTAGGTGCATTCCTTGCTTCCAAAGGATCTAACTTCATGACTTTTTTACAGTGTTGACGGGTCGTTAAACCTCGAATCAAACACACAAGATTCTATTTATAGCGCATTTTATTCACGATTTTTACCAAAACTGTCAATATTCCGTCATTAGTAAACGCGATGTTGTTTAGAACGTCGTATCCAATTAATTTGTATATTCGATCCACTTGTGGATTACCGAGTTAAATAGATGGCGAAATTACATTCTCAGACGCGACGTCATATAATAAATACATTTATCACACAGAAACGTTTATATGATGTCATCTTTCAGAAAGTCACTTATTACAAATAATGGCAATTAACGACATTACGCCCTGGTATCTCAAGCCATCGCAGCTCCACATAGAAATAGGAAATTCAACCTATAAGAATCCCGAAGTTTGGGACAGCAACGAAACTCTCGGAACCAATGTGACAATAGACTTGGACTCATCACAAGTTGGACGATTTCTAAGAATTAGGCTAGATGGTGAGGAAAGCCTATCAGTATGTGAATTGGAAGTGTACAGTAATATTGGTAAGCATTTCATTCAAACTGACATATATGTCGCACTCTCTTCATCACAAGCTCATTACGAAAAAACGTCTATACAAATACATTGTAATCTTTATCGCCGAGAAAATGAAAATTTTAAGAAGAAAAATTGTGATAGTTTTCTAATTTCTGCTAAAAATATGGATTGTGGGTACTCGTTAGAACTGCCTCGATAAATATGGATTGTGGGTACTCGTTAGAACCGCCTAATCGAGGCGGTTCTAACGAGTACCCACAATTTACATTTTATAGCAGAAATAAGAAAAATATGGTTCACCCCTGCAAACCCCAGTTTTACTATATAAAAGTGGGGCTCAAGAAGTTCAAAATTATATAGGCGTGTTTTCGTGATGTTGACATTATCTAAAATAGTGGCAAGATGAAAAGGACAGCCTACTATGTGAATTGGAAGTGTATAGTAATATTGGTAAGAATTTCATTCACATCTGACAAACACGTTGCATAGTGTCCTCTTCACTGCTCGTTCGTTTACGCATCACGCTAACAAGTCCATGAAAGGCTAACCCTTATTGGCCCAATGTTATAAAGTTAAAACTTTGGCCGAAACTTGCTAGTTTGACCCAGACAAAAACACATCCGTAAGACATTGTGCATTTGTTCCATATTTCCGAAATGGTTCATTTACTGATGAAAATATGTGATATTTTTTTTTATTATACCCGAAACAGGTTTAGGTTGCTCGTCAGATCCGCCTTATCGAGGTTTTAACGCGTACCCACAGCCTATATCTCGGAGTAACAATTTGAAATAAGAAAAAGACGTATTCCCCGTAAACCCAGTTTTCTCTGTATAAAGTGGGGTTCAGAGGGATGCACTTTACACGGACTTGTTAATATGACGCGAATAATATTTCAAATGATCATCTTCTGGCCTCGGTCACTGAGTCGGATGCGCTTCTGTCTGGTGATCAGGAGGACGCGGCGGGTTCGATACCTGCCGTGGTGGGCAACATTCTTTCGTGGACATTGAACATGGAACTTTTCTACGGTCATTCTCTCTCTCTTTCGCTGATTCAAGAAAGGCAAATGCCAGTTTCTAACGAAAGAATGTGCACTGCACTGGTTAACCGCTCACGGGAAAAGTGCGGATATGTAAACTGGCCGGCTAAAAATTACCTGGAATAGTGTTGACTGGGCCGTTTAACTCCAATACAAACAAACAAACAAAACAAAACAAATAATCATCAGAAAATTAGCCATTTAGGAGATATGAAAGTATTCAGTATGTCGCATTGGTGTTATCGTAATTAAAGAACATTTACAAGGGTATGCATTTAAGTGTTCATTCTTATTTGAAAACATAGATTTCCAAGCACCCACATGCTATGTATAAACATGAACAAAATAAATAGCATAAGTTCAACTGTTAAATGTGTGGAAAACATGTAATATGACGTGTACATCCAATGCACTACTTACGATAAACAGAGGATATTTACTTTTTTTAGGTAAATACCAAATGTGTTGAAAACATCAATATTTTCACAGGTGCAAATGGAAAGATTTTTTCAATACGCGAGATGATGTATTTTTGGAATTATAAAAAGTAAATTTTTTTATTTTATAGGTAAATAAATCAGTTATGGAAGTTAACCCACCAAAAAACAAGTAATCCGGACTGCCACTTTTAAGATTTTGTTTTGGTCAGCTTAGAATGTTATTTTAGCAGTTCAACGAATAATGAACGCGCGGAAGCCGTTGCGAGGATACGACCTACATTTAAAAAGGTTGTGTAAGTGGGATAGGTTGCTCGAAATGCAGCTACATCTAGTATGTAATTCTGTTTTCTAGTACGTTTAAACTTAACTTTCGAAATAGAAGTGGAGGCAATGATCAGAAATCGATACAATTAACCCACAGCTCCCACCAGAGACACCAAAGGGAAAGAGACATAAACATGAAACAACAGACCCTAATGAAAACATCAACAGCGGAAACCAAAAGGACAGTTGCTTTCCAACAAAATGGCCAATAGGTTATCCAAAATAAATAATATAAGCGTCACAAACACCCAAAGACAAACCACAACAAACCTAAACCGCGACAGAAGAACCGCCTTGGAATGGTCAGCGGAAACCAATTCCACTTCAACTCATTTACAGCATTCGACAAAAATATTGCAATCGAAATGATAGTAAAAACAAAATAAACCGTTCTATAACATACACTATAAAAGTAACAGTTTTTCTTGTTGTTCATCAGATTATTGCTACTGCTATGGCTGATCTTGTCTTATGCTCACCCATATATGACAATGGAGTCTTCGACATGAAAAGCTTGGTGTGGTCTATTTCCAAGTACAGTCGTGTCAAATTTGTTTTTGTTTGTAGCAATCTTTCCAAAAAGAAATGAATGTTCTTATAGCAAAACAAGTCTAGACCCAGATCAGACGCCGCGTTCTGTGGCGTCTAATCTGCATCTGCACTGTTTGCCAATGTCTCAGAAAAGGGCCGGCAGGCATAGATGGGTTAAAATGAATATCAACTAAATTAAATATTTTTGTTGTTTGTACTCTGTCAGATAATGAATGTTTCCAGTGGAGCGAATGGTCACAATGCTCGCACTCTTGTGGAAATGGATCTTCATCGAGAAAAAGGTCACGATTCGGCTTAACCAATGGTTGCAATGAAACAGAAACAATTCCATGTAACACGCACGCTTGCCCTGTGATAGTTGATGACGGTAAAAATAATTTAAATACATTTAAAGATAAAGTGACTTGCAAAACACTTGGTAAAATGGGGTCTTGGGAAGTATGTAAGATGTGTTTTCCTTTAAAGATACAACATTTACAGTTTGCAGCTGCTGCTGCTGCTTAGCACTGCATGATTGCGTTGAAGTTTTAATTGAAATGCAGACGTTTTCGTGCTTATAGAAGTGACGGCAATTATCAAGAATCGATACAATTAAGCCGCAGCTGCCATCAGAGACATCAAAGGGAAAAAAGCCAAAACATGAAACAACTAGACCCTAATGGATACAGTAATAGCGGAAAGGCAAAAGGACAGTTACTTTCTCACAAAATGGCCAACAAAAATAAACCGAAACAGGAGAACCGCCCTGGAACGGTCCGTGAAACGAATTCCACTTGGGGGCTTAAATCGATTTTACGTGGCCACAATCCTCGCTCTTACTTCCGAAATTCGTTTTGTACAATGCAAAGGCTTCACAAATTCAAATTTCTTGTTCATTTGATCTTAGGTTTCCTTTTTGGTTCTTTTTCAATTGCTTCAGTTTAACTCTTTTACACAATCCTCAGAGACGAAACAACGGTGAGGACTCCACAGCAGGAAACCACTGAAATCCTGGAGCAAAAGAAAACCAACAGTTAGATTTCGATGGGCCCAACCAGAGACAGAGCATCAGGCACCAACCAACATTACATAAAATTAAATTCTCTCTAATACTCAGTAAACCTTTATGCTGGAACCGTCATAGAATCTGAGGCCTGACTCACCGGCGTACAATAAAAGAGGGAAGCAAAGTTGTCAGCCGTGATTGGGTTAACTGCCATGCATGCAGTCTGTCGTATACCATTTATGCCGGACTCTTTATTTTTATATCGAAGAATGATTTCACGAAATTGGGTGCTGAAGTCATTGCACTTATACTGTCTGTCTACTTATGATTTTCCCACCCTTAACAGTACACTTCCTCATAATCTTATAAAAGAAAAACTTAATGATTTAACTGAATAAAATTCCATAGGGAAGATTCCCTCTATCTTGCATGTAAGATATGCTTTTTTCACTTCTGAAGAGCATAAAATTATACTTCATGTTCATGCAAGAAAGTGTGTGATGCTCTCACCATTCTATTTTACAATATTTATAAAAGATTTGGTACTAAGCTATTTAGACAAATTGTGGGTACTCCGTTGAGTACGAACTGCGCACCCCTAGTGGCTGGGTTTCTGGTCAACTCGTACCGAAGTCAACTCGTACCGAAGTTAACTCGTATCTGTTTTTGGTCAACTCATACCTTAGTAAACTCGTACCTCAGTCAACGCGTACCAATACATATATATATATATATTTAGGATAAGATGAACTTTAGTACAGGTCATCTTTACAGCCCATGAAGAACTCTTGAGCCTTTCCCGGACGACGGAGACGATATATAGTGTGGGCATTAGATGTAAAAAATAGCCGCGTTTCTACTAACATGCTGACAAAAAATTGGTCGGTAGGTAGGAAAAACTTTTTGGAGTTTTTTTTTTTATCGTCCTTTAAAATAGCGATGTCCGGGCGTCGTCCGGGGTTTACCTTTTGGTTAGCCTTTTTTCAAAGAAATATATTACCATTATTCTTCAGTGGATTGTTTTCATATTTAGACGAGTTGACTTGGGGATACGAGTTGACTATAGAACAGGTACGAGTTGACCAAAAGTCATGTACGAGTTGACTTAGGTACGATTTGATTTAGGTACGAGTTGACCGGTTACCTGTGGCGGATCTGTTCTTCTTTTGTTATGAAGGAGACATTATGATTCCGCTTCCCATTCCGTTGAAATCCAATCTAAAATCATTGAAGCCTTCAGCTCGACTTCCAGATATTTGGATGATTTATTAAATATTGACAATAATTATTTCGATGATTTGATCAGTCAAATTTACCCTTCTACCACCCCCCCCCCCCCCACACACACACACACACACGCCAGAATTTCAATTAAATAAAGCCAATTCCTCTGATACCGAGGCCCCGTTTTTTGGTTTCACTATCCGTTGTAGATGGGTTTGTATCATGCAAAATGTATGATAAACATCATGATTTCAAATTTGATTTTGAGATTCTAAATTTTCCTATCTTGGTCGGTGATGTTCCTCGTACGACATCCTATGGCGTTTAAATTTCTCAATTTATTCGATTTGCTAGAGTGCCTAGTCCTGTAACTGACCTCAACACTCGTAATAAATTGTAAACTTCTTAATCAGGGTTATCGGTACCATTAATTACGTAAAGGCTTTTCAAAATTGTATAGACGTCATTTCGAATAAATTTCAAAATTTAATGTTGGTCTTAAATCTCTTCTGCAACCAGGTCTATCGGAACCCGAATTTTATGGTGACTTAGTGTATAAATTCAGAAAAATATATACATGCAATGACTTCGGCACCCAACTTCGTAAAATCATTCTTCGATATAAAAAGAAGGGAAACAACATAAATGTTATACGACAAACTGCATGCATCGTAGTTAACCCAATCACCGTTGACAACTTTGCTCCGGTGGGTAAGGTCTCAGTGTCTTTGACGGTTCCAACGTTAAGGCTTACATCATACATCATAGTGTAGTTTATATTTTCTTGTCATTAGGAATCTTTGATTCCATTGTGGAATTTTGAAAATATTTTGAGAGTCACTGATGAGGCCTAATTGGCCGAAACTAGCTAGTCTGGCCTAAAAAACAAGTACACTCGACATTTTCAAGTTTTGTGGTGTATTCCTTGCTTCCGAAAGATAACCATTTTATAGAACATATTTAACGTCACTACAGCTTATGTGTGGGAATGTGAGGCGGCCATAAAAAGTCTCCTTGCCCTACATCATAGTGTAGTTTATATTTTCTTGTCCTTTGGGATCTTTGATTCAATTTTGGAATTTTGAAAATATTTTTTAGGGTCACTGATGAGGCCTTATTGGCCGACACTAACTAGTCTGGTCAAGAAAACAAGTACATTCGACATTTTCAAGATCTGTGGTGTATTCCTTGCTTCCAAAGGATAAACTTTTATAGAACATATTTAACGTCACTATAGCTGATGTGTGGCGGCCGAAAAAAGTCTCAGTGCCCTACATCATAGTGTAGTTTATATTTTATTGTCCTTTGGGATCTTTGATTTCATTGTGGAATTTTGAAAATATTTTGAGGATCACTGGTGAGGCCTAATTGGCCGCAACTAGCTAGTCTGGCCCAGAAAACAAGCGCACTTTACACTGTCAAGTTTTGTGGTGTATTCCTTGCTTCTAAAGAATAACCCTTTTATAGAACTATTTACTGAGAATTAGAGAGAATTTAATTCTATGTAATGTTGGTTGGTGCCTGTTCCTCTGTCCCAGGTTGGGCCCATCGGAGTCTAACTGTTGGTTTTCGTTTGCTCCTGCATTTCAGTGGTTTCTCGCTGTCAAGTCCTTGCCGTTGTTTCGTCTCTGTGGTCGTTTGATTTTTGTGTTCTCGGAGATGTCTAAACAGCGACGGAAGTAAGGACGAGGATTGCGGTCGCGTAAAATCGACTTAAGCTCACCTCACTCAGTGAAACAAAACGTTTTACATGACCGTTCCAAGGCGGATCTTCTCTGGTGAATTATTGTTTTTATACTTTGTCTGCATGCGCGGGTTGCTGATTCCTTTTTGTTTTGGATAGCCGATTGGCCTTGTTCACAGAGTGCCATCCGGAGTCCGTCTGTTGGTTTATATTTCAGTTGTTTTGTGCTGTATTTGTCTAAACCGCGACGGAAGTAAGCGTCTGCGTAAAGTCGATTTAAGCCCCCTTGTGGAATTCGTTTCGCTGATAGTTCCAAGACGTTTCTTCTCTCGCGATTTATTTTTGTTATGGTGTGTCTTTGAGTGTGTGTATCGCTATTTTTTTTTTATATATCCAATTTGCCATTTTGTGAGAAAGGCTCCTTTTGGCTTTCGATTTTACGTGGCCAAAATCCTCGCCCTTACTTCCGTCGCGATTTCTTACTTCTGTGGCGGTTTATTTATGTTGTTGTTTGTTACTACTCACTGTGTGTATCACTTGTGTCTTTTTATTATGGATGGCAATTTTGGCCATTTTGTGGGAAATTAACTGTCCTAATGGCCATCGTTTGTTTAGGTTTCCATTATGGTCTGGTCGCTTCATGTTTGTGTTTCTTTCCCTTTGGTGTCTTTGATGGGTGGAGTAAGTTAATTGTATCGATTCCTGATCTTTGTTTTACTTCTACTTAGACAACAGTTATCAGATCAACAAGTTATTTTTCTGATAAAATCGAAGGTGTTTCTTATTTGTACTCACTACATAGGTTGTAGGTGCTCGTTAAAACCGCCTCATTAAGGCGATTCTAACATCTACCAACAACTTTTGTCTCACTGCAAAAATAAGAAAAAATATAGAAAAAAGAAGTGAAGGTAATGATCAGGAATCGATGCAATCAACCTTCAGCTCCCATCAGAGACACCAAAGGGAAACAAACCCAAACGTGAAAAACTAGACCCAAATGGAAACACTAGCAGCGGAAAGCCAAAAGGACAGTTACTTTCCCACAAAATGCCCATTTGGCTATCCAAAACAAAATAATATAAACGACACACATACTTAAAGACAAGCCATAACACAAATACACTACGACAGAAGAACCGCCTTGGAACGGTCAGTGAAACGAAATTCATTCGTGGGGGGTGGGGGGGCGCTAAATCGATTTTACGTGGTAACTATCCTCGGCACTTGCACCCTGCAAACTTCATTTTTTCTCAATATAAAGTTAGGTATCGCATGGACTTGTTGATCTGATATCTGGTAAACCGTTTAAAAGGCCTCAGCCTGTTCTGGAAAATCTGTGTGAGTCGAAAAGTCCCTTAAATATGTTCTATAAAGGGTTATCCTTTGGAAGCAAGGAATACACCACAGAACTGAAAATATAGAGTGTATATGTTTTCTGGGCCAGACTAGCTAGTTTCGGCCAATTAAGCCTCATCAGTGACCCTCAGATATTTTCAAAATTCCACAATGGAATCAATGATCCCAAAGGACAAGAAAATATAATCTACACTATGATGTAGGGCAGGGAGACGTTTTACCGCCGCCACTCATTCCCATACACCAGCTGTAGTGAAGTTAAATATGTTCTATAAAGGGTTATCCTTTGGAAGCAAGGAATACACCACAGAACTGAAAATATAGAGTGTATATGTTTTCTGGGCCAGACTAGCTAGTTTCGCCCTATATGTTTCTTTGGGCGATAGTTCCTGATTTGTCATTTTAACTCAATGCCGGGTAAAAGTCACACAAAATCGGAAACAGCATCTCTTCAAAATGACCTAAACAGTGTTGAAGGGATACTGTTTAACAAGCGTCCAAAATACCTATTTTCTAAATACAGTGTATTCTTGCTTTAAGGGGCAACCGTTCATTAGGAAAAAAATCAAATACTAGATGTAATGGTTCCTTTCATCGTTCAAAGTTCTAAGAAAGATTGCTATATTTTTGTTTCAGACATAATTATGCTGTAGGTGCATGTAAGAACCGCCTCAATGACGCGCATCTAATGTGTACCCACATCCATATGTTTGAGCAGAACTCAGAAATAATGTCTGTCCCTGTAAACCCAAGTTTTCTATACATCAACTTAAGTTACAAAGTTGTTAATTATACGGACATTTTAACATGATGTGCTGGGTAATCATCGCTTCCATGGGCAACATTTTGTACCTTTTTATATTAATTTCATGTTCAAATTTTAGTTTGGTTTTAATTGACAGGCTGGTAGTTACGCCACAAGACTTCACCATGGTGCAAGCATAATGTTCAGCACCACATATGCGAAATATTACTTTAAACGCAAAACAAAAACAGAAAAAAGTATGTTACTTAGAAAAACCACAAAAAGAACACAGCCATATCATGCCACAGAAATAAACCATAGTGGCCAAAAATTGCACAAACACAAATAATTGAAGAGAAAACAACTTGCTACATCCCCCGTTATACTGCATATTCTAAAACAGCGCTTCTATATAGACAATGGAAAGGTACAGAGATTATAACTGTAACAGATCACTGGGCGGAAGAGCGTGACGATGGCCTCATAAAAAGTTGCCGTTTCATGACTTCACTTGTAGATTCTTTGTCTTTAGACAGTGACCCTTTACTTTCTCCAACCAGAAACATTACAAAGGGACGTAAACGTATATGAAATAGTTAATTACATTTGCGGGATTTCTTCTTACCATGGTTAAAGATTCGGAGAGTTTGAAGTACGTAAACAACAAAGTTATCATCAATTCTTAAAATGTTAGAATCGAAATATATCAGCTCTTGTGTGTATTTGTTGGTTAATCAGTTGCAGTTGTGACTTAAAAAATCTAGGCGCTTGTGATTTGATATACTTTACAACTAACTCCAAATCGTGTTTTATTACTTAAAAGATATATGCTAGTGCTGATCGATTTCTTAAACATAGTACACGAATTGTCGTACATCTCTGTGGTCTGACTGATGCTTTTTTCTAAGAGCTGCTCTTATCTCAGTACAGTTGCATGCGTGCGTACGTGCGTACGTGCTGTGTGTGTATGTGTGTGTTTAGTTATTAGTGACTCAGGGCAGCATATTTGCTAAATTAACCGTTTGCTTTTGTATAAACATAAGTATCTTACGAAGAAAAATGGACACTTGAGTACACTTAATGCGTTATTCGTGTCCAATCGTTTCCAAATATAACTTTATAGCATTGCTTTACTTAACAGACAGTTGCGGTATAGCTGTTGTACCACATGACTGTCAAGACATATATGATGGAGGCGAAAGGCATTCCAATGTATATGGTGTTATACCCGTTGGTCTATATAAAGAATTCAAGGTCTTCTGTGATATGAAAACAGATAAAGGAGGCTGGATTGTAAGTCGAATTAAGGGACAACTGTATTCAACTTTATCGGTGTGTTTAATGTCGAACATTTTGTTTTACGATGACGTGCCAGTGGAGCAGTCAAAAGTTGTTAGTGACTGTCCAACCGACGATTTACTGCCCAAAATGACAATTTCAATGCGTAATCCCTACACTTATGCCTTTTTTTCATTTATAAGTTTAGAGATTGTCGCAAAATATGGGCGTTATCCAGTCAGATGCCGCGTTATATGCGCAAGTCCGTAATAATTCATTTTGATTTTTTCTTCTGTTAAAATGTCCAACGAACCACTTTTTGACATGCAACGCTTTCTTCTGTGGTGGGTTTAGAATACTTATTCCGCATATTCACTGACGTATATTCAGCTGACACTAACTACCCATTATGTATCAGCTGAAAGGACACAATTATCATATTACGCCTTTCATGAGACATAACATGTTTAAAAAAGCATTGTTCGAAAGTCATCACTCACTCAAGACATCACTCAAAGCCACCATCAACAGTTTTAGCTTGGTGGGTACATGTTTTTGACCATTACGTGATATCATATTTTAGAAACGCAAATATATTCAAATGGTGAATTCGCACTTATGACTTTGGACTTATGTCTTGCTATCCGTACCTGAATTTTAGGTGATTTGGTATATGAACTAAGAAAAACGTATCTAAGCAAAAAGTTTACTACTCAAATTCATACAACCTTTCTTCGTTATAAAACATGCGTACAACATAATGTAATACGATAGACTTATGCATGACAGTTGACCTCATCACGGTATCCAGAGCTTTGCTTCCCTCTATGATTGCATGTCAGCGGGAGCGGTCCTCCGACTCTTTGACGGCTTCGCCATTAAAACATTCACATAAATCAGTTGGTGCCTAATGCTTTTCCCCTTTTGTCGGGCCCGACGGAGTCCGAAAGTTCCTTTTGTTTTGCTTCAGAATTTTTATTATTTCATGGTGCTGAGTCCTCAATAAAAACGTTTGATTTGTACGTTAGCGGATATGTTGCTGCTACTTCTGTAGTCTTTTCTCTAGCCCTTTTTAGCATGGCGCTGCGTAATGCCCCTTATCTCTAGTGCCATGCCTTTTTTATAGCGCCATGCCCTTTCGCAGGTTAAACGTTGCCTAACGTTTTGGTACAAAATAACAGAAATGGATCCAACGTTAGAAAGTTATGCCTGTTTAAATAATGAATACTTAATTTCTTTAGCAATAAATCGTTGCCTATTTGACAGTTTCTGTATATGGTTGACTGCTAATCCCCCAGTTAATTGTTCTTATTCAGCTTACATCCAGAAGACATAACAAGTGTAAGTGATACCAATTAAACAATTGAAGTGTAAAAGCATGTCTGCTCAATGCTTTCATTTCATTGTTTGTGTGTATTAGAAAATGGGAGCCGTACCAAACTTAATTTGTTTTTATCAGTGTTTGATTTGAGGTTTAACGTCTCCGTCAACACTGTAAAGGTCATATTGGAGACGTTGCTTCCAATTTTGTGGGGACTTTTACCCGACACTGAGATGAAATGACATCTCAAGCCCTGCCGCCTAATGAAACTAGTATGGTTTGTAAGCATGGACGGTCAGACTCGCACTGCTTTGCCTGGCCAGGTTAGATCCTCTAAGCGGTTTACTAGTATTCTTGTGCGGGTCGGTTTCAGCCATGCATGGAAGCATCATGCAGCCCATCTATTTCTTCAAGCCCCGATGGGCGGGGGCAATTTTATCAGTGATCAGCTTATTTTCAAAATTTAAATTTCTTGTCACCAATGGTGAATGTGACATATTTCTTTACTTAGAATAATAAAACAGACAGTATAATTTAGATTGAAGACAACGGGTATGGGATGACTTTTAGTTCAAGTTTAGAATTGTGACTTTTAGCAAGGTTCTGCATGTGCATGTGCCCTTTGTACCTGGCTGTGTGTATTTAGAAGTGCTTATTTTATACGCCAGTTTTGTAAAAACCGTCGTTTTATGTTATGGGTCGGCGTCTGTCCGTCCGTCCGACTGTAAACTTTAAGTTTCCGGATAACTCCTCCTACAATTTTCATCCGATCAAGCCAAAACGTGGTAGGCAGTAAGACTGTGAACTGGTGTAGCGCAATTTGTTTCGAGGTAATGGTCCACCAAATATTTAGAGATTTATGCCCCTTTGAATGTTTTGGTAAACCTTTTCGTTTCCTGATAAATCCTCCTTCAACTCCCATCCGATCAGTTTGAAACTTGGTAGATAGTAAGACCATGACCTGATGTAGCGCATTTCGTTTCGAGGTTACGATCCACCAAATATTTACTGAGTAATGTCCCTTTGCACATTTTTAAAAACTTTTGTTTCCAGATAACTCCTCCAACAGTTTTCATCCGATCAAGCTGAAACTTGGTTGATAATAAGACCATAATTTGGTGTATTGCATGTCATTTCCAAGTTAAGGTCAACTAAACATTCACAGAGTTTGCCCCTTTGAACTTATGTTTTAACTTTTTAAATTTCCGGATAACTCCTCCTACAGTTTTTACCTGATCAAAAAGAAACTAAGTAAGAAGAAAGACCATGAACTGATGTAGCACATATTCTTCGAGGTAATAGTCCACCAAATATTTACAGTTATGCCCGTTTGAGTATTTCTTTGAATATTAAATTTCGGATAACTCCTGCAATTAACATTCGATCAAGCTTAAACTTATTATATCGTAAAACCACGGTGTGGAGCAGTGCGTGTAACTACGGACCCACACTGGCTACAACTATATTGCTGTTGTCCGTGTGTTTGTAACGCCTTAACCAAAACCGTTATGACGGTCGTAACTTCAAAAGAATTTGCCCTACTCTCATGAAACTTCACACACATACTCACTATCACACGACCTATAATCTGATAAAGGACCATATCTATATTGCTTTGGTCCGTGTGTTCGTTTTGCCTCAACCAAACACTAAACCTGGGTTATGACTTCAAAAGTATTTGTCTTTCTCTCACAAAAGTTTACAAAAATACTGACAATCAGAAGACTTACATTCTGACTAACACTTGTACATGTACCACTCCTCCTTGATAGCTCTATGTGGGTCCTTTCTGACGTAGTCAGTGATCTTGTTTTGAGGTTATGGTCCAACAAAAAACAAAGTTATGCCCCTTTGAAAGTTTCTGTTAGCAATTTTGCCTGCAATTTAAAACCGATCAAGCTGAAACTTGATTCATAGTTAGACCAAGATGTGGAGAAGCGCATATTATTTCAAGGTTACAGTCCACCAAATATTTATAGAGCTATGCCGCTTTGAAAATTCTTTTGAACATTTTGTTTATGGCTTCCTCTTCCTAAAGCGAACATTTAATCAAACTGAAAATTTGTTTACAGTTTGACCACAATGTGGAGCAGCGCATATTGTATTGAGGTTACGGTCCATAAAACAGAAAATCGAGTTATGTCTGTTCGAACATTTGTGTATGGCTAAGTTTTCCTGCAGGTAACATTCGATCTAGCAAAATCTTGATATTAAGTTGGATGTGGAACCTTGCATATGGTTTAGAGAGGATAATCCAACAAATATTTATAAACGTTTAACCCTTCGAAAATATATGTAGACATGTTCATTTCCGGCTAACTGCTCCTACAATTTAAATCAGATCAAGCTGAAACTTGATATGTAGTTAGACCATGATATAGAGAATTATTTATTGTTTCAAGGTTATAGTCCAACAAATATTAACTGACCAGCACCATGCCCTTTTTGGGTGCTGGGTGAAACACTGTTGCACTGATAAGTTGGAAACCATCAAGCGAATTGAACTTTGTGTAAACCACAGAAGAGCTAAAGGCGGTTGTTGTGGTGACGTACAATCGATTTTTGCCTTCCCAACCCACCCTCTAGTAAAATGTTACTGACCGTTCAGAGGAGGTGATGATATTGTTCCTTTTTTCATGTTTTGTCTTTGCATGTATCTCCTGATTGAAGTGTTTATTTGGATATGCAACCTTTTGAGTTTCATCTCTAAAACTCTCTTAATCCCTGGGATGTAAGGTGTGAGCTAAGTGTATCACTCAAACCTTGAAATAGAAATAAGGTTCAATATATAGTAAATACATGGTTAGTGTCTTAAATAATAAAATATAATCGGTGAGCCTTAGACAGTTTTATAGGGGCGAGCTTTAGCGAGCCCCTATAAAATTGTCGGGGCGAACCGATTATATTTTAATATTAAAGACGCTATCCATGTATTTAGTTTATACCACAATTCAAAACAATAAATGGGTTTTGCAATAATTTAGCAAATTTAAGCAAAAAAGACAGCAGACAGCATGGCATGTTAATCGACAGTCGGTGCCATGGCGCGCACACGTAGTATAACGTGACGTCAACAAGTGCAAAGTTTCTGACGTCACCGTGCCACAAAGATGTAGGAAACAACACGGACGCTCGAATAAAAATTTGTCAGCGCCGTACTTTTGTATGAAAATCTGCAAATAAATAGTTTATTTTAGCTTTAAAAATTAATTTCGAGGTTGAGACGCAATTGCAGTAACAGTGCGCAGTTATTCCAACGGGCCATTTAAACCAATAAATGCCGAGAAGGTAAGAATTTAGCTGAAATTTCTAAAAATCTGTTTAAATAAATATTGCAAAGATTTTAACTTGCAGTTTCGTTTTTTTTTTCGTGTATGAAAGGTTGCGTGTTATTGTTTATACTTGTAAAATAGGGACCTGAAAAGTAGGTCCGGTCTATAATTGGTAACTAGACGTATTATAGGTAGGTGGAAGGTATTATAGGCCACTACCGATTATAGCGTGCAGTTATTCGACCCCCTTTATTAGGTGACTAGAATGTCTGATTGCGGTATAAATTATGATGTCAAGATAAAAGGATATATCAACAACCAAATTTACTATATTAAACGCGAAATATATGAAAGGGCCCAGTAATTTCAAAACGTCCATATTTGTCATTTTTGTTCAGTATATGCCAAATTAGCTAATAATTCAGTGTTCAATGGAATCACGATTGACTAACCTTCACGTAGGTTTAAAACACGGTTTGTGTAACATAATGTAAAATGCCGATCCAACAATAATAAAACTCGCTTTTAAGATCTCTAGCAAAATAGAAGTGAAGACAATGATCATAAATCGATACAATTAATCCACAGCTCCAATTAGTGACACCAAAGGGAACGAAACACAGACATGAAATGACTAGACCCTTATGGAAACATCAATAGCGGAAAGCCAAAAGGACAGACACTTTCTTACAAAATGGACAATCTAAAACAAATAATATAAGCAATACAGACAGTCAGAAGACAAACCATAACAAAAATAATCCGCGACAGAAGAACCGTCTTGGAACGGTTAGTAAAACTAATTCTATTGGTGGGGCGGGGGAGGGGGCTTAAATCGATTTTACGCAGCTGCAATCCTCGCCCTTACGTCCGTTGCGATTTAGACACATAATCTGTTCAGTCCGCATTAAGGCCTTCTAACACATCAGTGCAACGTCTCCGACAATACACAAATCAAATAACCATGCAGATGAAACAACGGTGAGGACTCGACAGCAAGAAACCACTGAAATGCTGGAGCAAAAGAAAAACATCTAGACTCCGACTGGCCCGACCAGAGACAAAGCATCAGTCACCAACCAACCATACTTAACAATAAATTCTCTCTAATGCTAAGTAAGCCTTTACGCTTGAACCGTCATAGAATCTGAGGCCTGACCCACCGGCGTGCAATTAAAGAGGGCAGCAAAGTTGTCAACCGTGATTTGGTTAACTACCATGCATGCAGTCTGTCGTATAACATTTATGTTGTACCCTATCTTTTTATATCGAAGAACAATTTTACGAAATTGGGTGATGAAGTCATTGCAGTTATATATTTTTCTGATTTTATATATAAGTCACCATAAAATTCGGGTAGATAGATCTTGTTGCAAAAGAAATTTAAGCCCACCACTGAATTTAGAAATTAAATCGAACTGGAGTCTATAAAATTTTGAAAAGGCTTTGCAAAGTTTATGACACCGATACCCCCGATAAAATAGTTTAGCAGTTAACAATTTATTACGAGTGTTGAAGTCAGTTACATGACAAGACACTCTGACAAATCGAATTAATCGCTAAACATAAACGCCACAGGATGCTGCATGAGAAACATCACCATCCAAGGAAGGAAAATTTACAATTTGAAAATCAAAATCTTTAAAAAAACGATTTTTATTGGGATAGATAAACGTAAAATATCTAATTGCAAGGAAATAACATTTCGGCGCTGGTGCAAATTAGTTTTCAGTAGCGGGGTGGTCTCATGGTATTAATTAATGTTTTATGGCAAATGCATAAGTATTTGTGAAAACAAAAAATAATTATTCAAGTTATTTCCGAATTGTTATACAAGTAGATAAATATCGCGTTCAAGACTTCTGGCCAATACTGTTTTATTTACATGATCAAATGAAGAAAAAACTTTTGCGTTCTTTGATGTTCCTTAGTAACTATTATTATCTGCAGGTAATTCAACGACGAGTAAGTAATTCAGAAGATTTTAACAGAAACTGGCACAACTACACTGCTGGATTTGGCAACCTAACCGAAAATGGCTGGTTGGGTAAGGGCAAGTTCTAAAAGCTGTATAATATTGTGGAGCGCAGTGGTGCAGTGGTAAAGTATCGGCCTCGGGATCGAGAGGTACCGGGTTCGAACCTCACGAGCGGCAAGTGTTGTTTCCTTGAGCAAGAGACTTTATCCACATTGCTTAGTACTGGTTCTACCCAGGAAAAGAGGGCCACATGGAAGATTAGTACTAGTTTACTAAATGTGTTACCTCTATAAATAAGGTCGATTATTATTATTATTATTATTATTATTATTATTATATTAAAATCTTTTACATAATTATAATCAACACTTTTCGATTCGTTAAAACTGTCTTTGGAAATAAAGAACGGTTACCTGTCGTTTTCTAGTTATTTATGGTGGTTTGTCTCTCCTCTACAAATGACATTTTTCCGGATGAAGAATAGGCGGTAATTTGCTTCTAAAACTCTTATGTATGGTATGCGCTTAAGACGATCAGAAATTCTTTATAACAACAAACATAATTTGAATCTTTACCATTGTAAAACGCCTGACGCCTGTAAAAAGGGGAGAATTCTTATGTGCTTATTACATGAGCATATTCATTTGATATAAAAGACACAAGCACATTGTTTGATGTTGTTTTGTCATGACAGGGCACTACCATGTGTTTTGTTTCACCAGGTCTCCGACAGATTTACCGAATAACATCGCAAGGTCACTATGAGCTGCGTATTGATTTTGAAGATTGGGAAGGCAACAGAGCTTACGCGGGCTACGGGGTTTTTAAGTTGGGTGACTCGAGTACACACTATCAACTTACTGTTGATGATTATTATGGAGACGCCGGTAATACAACTAATTTTACAGTATACCATGATTCAAAATAGAAGTGAAGACAATGATCAGGAATCGATACAATTAACCAATACCACCCATCAAAGACACCAAAGGGAAAGAAACACAAACATTTAATAACTAATGGAAACATCAATAGCGGAAAGCCAAAAGGACAGTTACTTTCCCACAAAATGACCGCTATTGATGTTTCCATTTGGGTCTAGTTTTTCTTCTGGTGGGAGGTGTGGGTTAATTGTTTCGATTTCTGATCATTGCGTTCACTTCTGTTTTCACTAAGAATGACCTCGACTGTAAGATGTTTTTGCCCTGTAGTGGTTTTAATCGAATTTTATTACCGACGAAGTTCAAACGAATTATCACCGACGGCGTCATGACTTGACGCGCCAGTCACCATGTGTTTTATACGCGTGTGGTCGTATGAGTTTTTTGACATGACGTTATCCACTACATAACTGCGACATTATATGTACACATAGCAAAGGAAGGACAATCTTGTGATGGCAAACAGTAAAACTTCTGGAAGACTTCTCCGACTACTCATTTTTGCCATCAAGTTAAACGAAGTATCGAAAACATAAAAAAAAACAGATTTTATATCATTTAACACAGATTTTAACAGTTAAGAATATCCTCGACGTCAGTTCTGATCCACTGAAATGCCAACATGAAAGAACTATGCTTTCGCTAAGAATAATCTCGACTGTAAGATGTTTTTACCCTTTTGGCTTTCGGCTGTTGGTGTTTCCATTAGGTCTGTTGTTGCATGTTTCTGTTTCTTTCCCTTTGGTGTCTCTGATGGGAGCTATGGGTTGATTGTATCGATTCCTGATCATTGCCTCTACTTCTATTTTAAGTTAGATCCTGTCTCATTTGGTATATATCTGCAACTATGTATTTGAAATTGATTCAGGAAAAGAACTAAATAATCTATGATGCTTCCGTTCTAATCCTTATGTTGAAACTGTTTATGTATGTGTTGAATATGTACAAATTGTGAACAATTTTGTTTAAACCAACTTCCACGCAAAGCTTAAACGGACCGCACACGCGTACTGGCAAACCGCTTATAGGATCTAATCCTGCCCAGCCAAATGCGTGCGAGTCGGCCGGTCCATGCTTATAAACCCTATTTGTTTCATTGGGCCACAAGTAACTGTCCTTTTGGCTTTCCGCTATTAATGTTTCCATTGTTTTATGTTTGTGCTTCTATCCCTTTGGTATCTCTGATACGAGCTGTGGGTTAATTGTAACGATTCCCGATCATTGTCTTCACTTCTATTTAAAAATTGACAGTTCATCTATCTAAGAGGTATATATTTAATAGTAAATACTGTTAGTATAAATGTACTTGTATCCACTTGTAAAAATCGCCTGAGAAGACATAACCTCGATACACCACTAACACTGCAAGAAATACCCCACGGGGTCTGAAGAACAATGTTCACTTTGATGGCATCTCCTGGGCGGCTACTTTTGAAGAGCTGCAAGATCAGATTACTGTCTGTGATCTACGGAATTGCTGTATAATAATAATAATAATAATAATAATAATAATAATAATAATATATGTGGTGGGAATGATGCCGCCAATGGTTAGAACATTGAGTATGTGGAAGTTAAATATGACCAGTTTCTTTAGTATATTAAGAAAGCTAACTGATCAAAACATCGTACTATGTACAGCTGCCCTACGGAAATAAAAATCAAAAATGAGTTCCTTTAAGAGCAATGAAAACATTCATAAGAAAGAAGATGGGTCATACTACGTAGTTTCGGCTAATAAAGCCTCATCAGTGACCCTGTAATGATCCGGCAACGAAAGCCAGAGGAAACATACTGCAAATTTCCAAATTTCGAACTGGCAGTCGATTCAAAGACTGATATAAATCAAAATGGGGTCCAAATAATTAAAAACCTGTCTAGACAATGAGTCTAAACCAATAATTTATTTCTGATTTCTCAGAATATTCACGCTGATCTCAAAGCACCAAAAGTAAAATATAAACTGCACTATGGTTGATGTACGGGGAGACGTTTTACGGCCGCCACACGGCACAACACCAGCTGCAGTGAAGGCAAATAAAAATCAAAAATGAGTTCCTTTAAGAGCAATGAAAACATTCATAAGAAAGAAGATGGGTCATACTACGTAGTTTCGGCTAATAAAGCCTCATCAGTGACCCTGTAATGATCCGGCAACGAAAGCCAGAGGAAACATACTGCAAATTTCCAAATTTCGAACTGGCAGTCGATTCAAAGACTGATATAAATCAAAATGGGGTCCAAATAATTAAAAACCTGTCTAGACAATGAGTCTAAACCAATAATTTATTTCTGATTTCTCAGAATATTCACGCTGATCTCAAAGCACCAAAAGTAAAATATAAACTGCACTATGGTTGATGTACGGGGAGACGTTTTACGGCCGCCACACGGCACAACACCAGCTGCAGTGAAGGCAAATAAAAATCAAAAATGAGTTCCTTTAAGAGCAATGAAAACATTCATAAGAAAGAAGATGGGTCATACTACGTAGTTTCGGCTAATAAAGCCTCATCAGTGACCCTGTAATGATCCGGCAACGAAAGCCAGAGGAAACATACTGCAAATTTCCAAATTTCGAACTGGCAGTCGATTCAAAGACTGATATAAATCAAAATGGGGTCCAAATAATTAAAAACCTGTCTAGACAATGAGTCTAAACCAATAATTTATTTCTGATTTCTCAGAATATTCACGCTGATCTCAAAGCACCAAAAGTAAAATATAAACTGCACTATGGTTGATGTACGGGGAGACGTTTTACGGCCGCCTGTGTTGTAACTGAACTTAATGACATCATCTAGTCACTAATCAGCCCCCGCCAATCGGGGTTTGAAGAAATAGATGAGCTGCATGATGCTTCCAAGCAGGGCTGAAATCGACTGCACAAGAATACCGGTAAACCGCTTAGAGGATCTAAGTAGAAGTAAAACAAAGATCAGGAATCGATACAATTACCTTACTTCACCCATCAAAGACACCAAAGGGAAAGAAACACAAACATTAAGCGACCAGACCATAATGGAAACCTAAACAAAGAAAGGCCATAAGGACAGTAACTTTCCCACAAAATGGCCATATGGCCATCCAAAATAAAAAGACACAAGTGATACACACAGTAAGTAACAAACAACAACATAAAAAAACCGCCACAGAAGAACCGCCTTGGAACGGTCAGTGGAAAGATTTCCACTGGGGGGGCTTAAATCGATTTTACGTGGCCACAATCCTCGCCCTTACTTCCGTCGCGATTTAGACAAATAATTTGTTCAGTCCGCATGAAAGCCTCCTAACTCTGAGTAACTCATCAGTGCAACATCTCCGTGAACAGAAACCGGCCCCGATAGCTCAGTTGGTAGAGTGTCCGCTCCGGGGAACGGGAGGTCTCGGGTTCGATCCCGGGCCGCGACATACCAAAGTCGTTAAAAATGGTACTAGCTGCTCCTCGTTTGGCACTCAGATTTACGGGGTAGAGCTAGGACTGGTCGATCCAGTGTCAGGATAATGTGACTGGGTGTTGTATCATGTAATGTGTCTGGGACATGATACTTCAGTGAGGCAGCACTATAAACGTGAGCATTGAGCTCCCTGTCGCAACCAGACACCGTCGTGATATGACTGAAAAATTGTTGAAAGCGACGTTAAACCCGAATTCACACACACACACACACGTGAACAGAAAAAAATCAAAGAACCACAGAGGTGAGACAACGGTTAGGACTCGATAGCAAGAAACCACTGAAATGCTGGAGCAAAAGAAAACCAACAGTTAGACTCCGGTGGGCCCGACCAGAGACAGAGCATCAGGCACCAACCAACATTACCAAGAATTAGATCTCTCCAATTCTCAATAAGCCTTTTCGTTGGAGCCGTCATAGAATAGAGGCCTGACTCACCGGCGTGCAATTAAAGAGGGAAGCAAAGCTGCCAACCGTGATTGGGTTAACTACCATGCATGCAGTCTGTCGTATAACATCCATGTTGTACCCAAACTTTTTATATCGAAGAATGATTTTACGAAATTGGGTGCTGAAGTCTGCCAGGTAAAGCAATGCGAGTCGGACCGTTCTTGCTTTTAAACCCTATTGGATTTATTCGGCGACAGGGCTTGAGAAGCCATTTCATCTCAATGTCGGGTAAAAAGTTCCACAAAATTGGAAGCAACGTCTCCAAGATGACCTATAATGTTGACGGGGACGTAAACCTTAAATCAAACAAACAAAAACAAACATCTAGTCACTAAGGGTACACAACTTGTCCAGATAGGGAACTACTTCTGTGATAATAATGAGAATCCTATCCTCAGATATTAAGGCAAACAAGTTACATTTATCAAAGTCAGGAGTACGAAGGTTGTTTGACACAACTGAAAAGTCCGTAAACTTCTTTGCTTTAGTGGAGAACTTTGAAGCATTTATGTACAGTCGACCTGCGGGAAAACAGATGGTGTATTACTGACCTGCAGTAAAACAGACGATTCAGCAAAGAGCTGGTTCTCAGAATCAACGGCAACGAAATGGAGATTAACATCAATCCTTAGGCGAATCCAACCATGTCTCTTTTGACTGCAAACATAAATCTTAAATACAGTGTCATTCACGTAGTATTTTCGGCCATAAAAAGCCAAAATGTCCAGTCCAATAGGAGAATGGCAATGAGACCACTTCTTTTGAATCTTCAAATACATTCTCTGCATTCATTCCATATGTACAGAATGTGTGAGACAAACCTGAGACTGTTTTTGGAAATGAAAAATTTGAACATCAGAACTGAATATTACAATAAAAGTGAAATGACTGTATTCAGCATTTCGCCAAGTACCAGCTTCCAAAGGCTTTCTTCCACCGGTTATGATAGTACTGGCACTATTTAATCATTTTTATCTAACACTACCAGCTATGAGTATGAAGAAGACACTTTTGTGGCGACAAACCTTTCAATTCAGCAAAAACTTCTAATTTCGTAATGTCTGATTGTTCTACTGTTCATGATGTTAGTTCTCCCTTGTCGGTCAACAGCAGTCTTCTTAATTTAAGGCCACGTAGTAAAAGTATGAGTTGTGGTCATTTTAATATTACAGGTATTCTATCTAAAGAAAACAAATGGAACAAATAAAATCATTTTTGCCGACTAATGAAAACAGTATAGAAATAGAAGTGAAGGCAATAATCAGGAATCGATACAATTAACCCACAGCTCCCATCAGAGACCTTCCCTTCTATTTTGAAAAGTCATTTAATCTCAATGTCGGGTAAAAGTCCCACAAAATTGGAACAAACGTGTCTAAAATGACATCTACAGTGTTGACGGGGAAGTTAAACATTAAATCAAACAAACAAACAATGTTTAAACCAAATATTATTTAATAACCATGTTAACCAAAAAGGTACTATAAATGTGTTGACGAACGTTATAAAGAATGTTTATTTTCATCTTCAGATTAGCACGTTTTATTGGATTCGGAATGAAGGCGAGTACAGTCAACCCTCTTTATTACCAAATACGATATAACGACAAAATTTATTATAACGACAGTGTCAAGCCGGCCTCGGTAGCGTCTGACTGGTGATCAGGAGGACGCGGGTTCGATACCTGCCAGGTTCGGCAACATTTTTTCGTGGAGATTGACTATGAAATCTTTTCTACGGTCATTCTCTCCCTTCCTTTGATTAAAGAAGGGTAGTTGTCAGTTTCTGGCGAAAGAATGTACACTGCACTTGTCAATCGCTTACGTATAAGCCTGCCCAGGAAAACATGTTGATAGGTTAACTGCCCAGCTCAGAAATGTCCTATATAGTGTTGACTGGTCCGTTAAACTCCAATAAAAACAAACAAATACAAACAAACGACATTGTCAATGGGAACGAGACCTTAGCTCAAAATAAGACGGATTGATTGGGATATTCAAGAATAGTGTTATTATTTAATACTCGAAGACACAAATGTTGTGGATAGATGTTCGAATCGCATCGGCAATTGTTTCCTTTAGTTGTTGAGGGAAAACGTCTTTTAATCCCAAGTATACTGCTCCCAATTGAGGACCCCCCCCCCCGCCCATCGGGGCTTGAAGAAAGAGATTGACTGCATGATGCGTCCACACAGAGGTGAAACAGGTCCGCTCCCGTGTACTGGTAAAATAGAAGTAAAGGCAATGATCAGGAATCGATACAATCAACCCACAGCTCCCTTCAGAGACACCACAGGGACAGAAACACAAACATGAAACAACAGAAATAATGGAAACACCAATAGCGGAAAGCCAAAAGGACAGTTACTTTCCCACAAAAAAGCCAAAGCTATACAAAATAAAACAATATAAGCGACACAAACACCCAAAAGCAAGTCACAAAAAAAATATACCGCGACAGAAGAAACGCCTTGGAACGGTCAGCGGAAACGAATTCCATTTGGGGGGGGGGGGCTTAAATCGATTTTACGTGGCCACAATCTTACCGCTTAGAGGACCAAATCCTGTCCGGGCAATGCGGTGCCAGTGTCCATGCTTATACACCCTATTGGTTTCATTGGGCGCCAGGGCTCGAGATGCCATTTCATCTCAATATCGGGTAAAAGTCCCATGAAATTGATAGCAACGTCTTCCAAATGACCTTTACAGTGTTGACGGTGACGTTAAACATAAAGTCAATCAAACAAAAACTCCTTATTGAGATTCTGTATAGCAGATATTTATTATAGCGGCAGTGTATAAACTGGACCGACATCTTGTTTAATTACGTTTCCGACAATTGTCGTTAACATTTTACGACTATAACAATTCCTTAGATTACCGTCACGTTCAAAAGATCATCCCAAACATCGGGCCTTAGAGGAAAAGATTGGACTGCAAGATGCTTCCACGCAGAGATGAAACCTACCGCACATGAGTACTGGTAAACCGAATATAATGTCTTAGCCTGCCAAGGCAAAAAAGTGTTGCGAGTAGGCCTTTCCCTGAACATAATGTCTATTAGTTTATTAGGGCTGAAGGGCTTGAAATGTCATTTCATCTCAATGTCGGGTTAAAGTAAAAACAGCGCTCCAAAACACCTTAATAGTGTTGACGGAGACGTCAACCTCAATGCATACAAACAAATAAAAAAAATAAAACCTTTGCAAACTGCACTTTGATTTAAAAATAAAATTTATAGGGTTGTTTTTCAGTCTTGATTATTTCTGTTCCGAACTATTTTTTTGTGGAAAACACTACGGTGCTTCTTCTTACAAAGAACAACGCCGCGAACAGAAAAAACAAGCATCTAATAAATCATTATTTTTCCATTTATTATCATGTTTTATGATAAGAATGTTATAGTATACAATGTTTCTTTAGGTGATTCCTTGTCTCAGTACAATGGTCAACCATTCACTACGTTTGACAGTAATCCAACTGAAAACAACTGCACAAGTGGTCTAAATGCTGCATGGTGGTCCAGCGATTGCTTCGATGCTAACTTAAACGGACAATTCTTGGAAGGAGAATATGATACGAGTCAGGGAACACGTGGCGCTGTTTGGAAGTCTTGGAAGGGCTTACATTATTCCCTGAAGAGCATTGAAATGAAAATAAGGAGAGCATAAGAGACGCGACGGTTTAATTGCAGTTTATCATACGCCAGTACTGCTTGAGAAAGGCCTCAGTTAAACCTTAACTCTGATTTTCTATCTTTAGTACGGCTAGTTTAGTTTGTCAAAAATGATATACAACAGTTCATTCCTGCGGGCTGGATTTTTCAGCCTGTCGCGTATGGCATTCAACTTTTCGGAGCTATTCAACTGGAATCCCACCGACCCCGGTCCCGTCCAGGTGACCGTAGTCTAGTACTGTTCTGGCAAGAGATTGGAGACGTCCGAATGATTGACTCATATAAACCCTTGCATGTGCAAACAGTGTAGCTCCAGTCATGAAGTTTTATGGATTGAAGGAGCATATTATATCAAGTAATCTTATTTGTAAATAGGCAGAAATCGTGTCGGCAAAATTAATTTATTCAATAGGATAAAGGTTAACTTGTTAATGCTACACCTCGAGGATTCATTAACATTTTATGTTTTATTTACTCATTATCCATTTAAATATTTTATCATAACAGTAGGGCTGCAGAAGCCGCCCAACCTTATGTTCATTTCCGCACTAATCATTGTTCCTATGAACATTATATAATGAGCCAGCACGACAAAATAAGGCCTTTGCATCAGCCAAGACTCAGATCAGCCTGCGCATTCGCGCAGTCTGATCAGAGTCTTTGCTGTTTGCATGAGCCTTCTACAGCATCTGTACTATTCATAGGGCAACAAGAGAATGCTCCTATCAGGCTGACCTGACGGGCCGCCTGAACTGAGTCTTCGACCATAGCACAGGTCTTATTGTAGGTTTTGTCATGTGCCGGCTCAAATGTCAGAATGATAAGCTGGCAAGCGCTAAACGACGATGACTCATTCACATTTGTGTGACTCGAACATTGAGAAGCAATAACCTTTCCCATCTCGATAGATACAATCATGTGAAATAATACATTCTTTTACATCTCCAAAACAAGAAATTGTTATTTATTTATCATATTTGCAAACCTAGCATAGGTTGTTGGTGCTCGTTAGAACCACCTCTAACGAGTAACCAATTATATCATAAAGAAGGAATAATAGATATAATTTATACTCCTTTAAATCTGCTTAAGAGGGGTTAAGAGGGATGTTTATAACGGGGACTTGTTTAAGTGATAATTTGCCACATTTGTTTTTGGTAAAAATACGTAGACAAAAAATCTTTTACAAATTTATACATAGTAGTTTCTGAAATGCTAGATGGTCTTACTGAAACAGGTTTGTTCCAGGAAAATGATTATTAATATTGTTGGGAAGAGGTGAATTATATTTCTAGGTAATGACTATTATTATTTCATGCTGCCTGTTGCAAATCATAGCTATGACGCTATATTTGTTGCTGTATAATACGTGCATGAATACCCGATAACTTCAAATACATTTCGTTCGCGGTTTGTTAATCTTTCGCAGAGGTCTATCATAACAGTTTCGTTTGCCGCCCCCGCCCAAAGGGGCTTGAAGAAATATATGGGCTGCACGATGCTTCCACGCAGAGCTGAATCCGGCCCGCACACTAGTACTGGTAAACCGCTTAGAGGATTTAAGCCTGTCCAGGAACCGCGGTGCGAGGCGGACCGTCCATGCAAATAAACCCTATTGGTTTCATTGGGCGACAGGGCTTGAGATGTAATTTCATCTCAATGTTGGGTAAAAGTCCCGCAAAATTGGAAGCAACGTCTCCAAAATGACCTTTACAGTGTTGACGGGGACGTTAAACCTCAAATCAAACAAAACAGTTTCGTTTCCAGGAAATGGTCGGAAATAATTGTTGGAAGAAGTGAATTATATGTCCAACAAGAGAATTTGAATACTTCTTTATGGGGCGCCGTTTTACTATTTATTCTCTATTTATAGATATCCATAATTCGAATTATGGATATCCATACTTATTATATGTTGATATCCATAATTGTTTATGGATATCCATAAATCGAATTAATGATATCCATAATTCGAATTATGGATATCCATAATTCGATTTATGGATATCATTAATTCAGATCGATTTATGGATATCCATCATTCGAATTATGGGTATCATTGATTCAAATTATGGCTATCCATAATTTGGTCCATTTATGGATATCAATTATTTTATTTATGGATATCCATCATTCGAATTATGGGTATCATTAATTCAAATTATGGCTATCCATAATTTGGTCCATTTATGGATATCAATTATTTTATTTATGGATATCCATTATTCGTCTTTTTAAATAAATATAATAAATACAGACGTCACCAAAGGCTTTTGTGGTGAATTATGCATATCCATAATTAGAAATATGGATATCATTAATTCAGCCCAATTTATAGATATCCATAATTCGTTTCGTGGATATCCATAATTCGAATTTGATATTCATAAATCAGCGGAATAATGGATATCCATATTTTTATTTATTGATAGTAATATCCATAACTCGAATTATGTACATACCAGCTACCGGTAATAACCCCCTTTTTTTTGTTTCGCGGAGAAACCGCCTAACGCGGTATCGGCTATTTTCTCCGCTAAACGGCGAGAAAAGATAAAATGAGCGAGAAATTTCTCGCTGAAATTTCTCCCGGTTTCGCGGAGAAAATTCTCGGAGGTTCTCGGCGAAACTTTGACCGATTGCTTTCATTGAAAATGAAATTACCCGCGTTTCGCGGAGAAAAAAATACAACTGGGCTTACGTGCAATTTTCGGCTCATTATTATTTATTCGTTTGCTTGGCGTTGTTTTTGTAAACGAAGGCAAATGGTAGTCATTGTTAAATCATAATCAAAAATTCTTTCATGTTACACAATTTCATTTTAGTAATTAATTCCTAGTTTGTATCATCCCTTTTTAAAAGTCTCATGACAACTTTTATTCACATCACGAAAATACGCATATTTATTTGTTACCCGCTTAAACGCCACTTTTAACTGGGGTTTACAGGGGTATACATTATTAATTTCTGCTCACATAGATTGTGGGTACTCATTAGAACCGCCTCGCCGAGTTCTTTTGAAGTGTACCAAAATCTTGAGCAGAAATATGAAAAACATACCAGAATTTTTATCCGAAAATTTTCCGTTTTTAGTGGTAAAATTATACAATATATTTGAATAGGCGAGTTCTCATAATGAGTCGTTCATGTAGGTTATTTACACAATAATGATGTGTGACATTTACCAAAACCTCAGCTTGATGAAATAGATGGGCTGCATGATGCTTCCACGCATAACTGAAACCGACCCGCATGCGAGTACTGGTAAACCGCTTACAGGATCTAAGCCTACCCAGGTGTGTTTTCGTGATGCCAAGACAAATTCATTTATTTCGAGCCGACCACGCTCAACTCGCAACGTTGCAGACTTTGAACCGAACGAGGTGCGAACCACAGCCGTAAGAGTCCTAATGAGTGTCAGCGCTTTAAGGATGCCCATTGTCCTCGGGGTGTTTAGTTGATTTACGGCACTTTCAAGATTTATTTCCCTTATTTAGAACGGACCGCTAATCAGAGTTGAGCTAAAACCGGAGTAAGACCACCTTCTGTAGCAGATCTTGGCGTCTCATTTGTTGCCCGAGCGAGGCGCAAACCACAGCGGAGAAACCTAATGACCCGATGATTAACCCTTTTTAACCAAATGGAATCTTCCTCCTTATATATACAGGAGTCCATTTTGAAACTTAGCGGTGTCAGGTTTTTTTTTTCTTAAAAATTTTGTTCGGCAAATGGCTTAACGTTTAGCAAACAGTGTAGTCCCTGATCTGACGCCGCATTCTGCGGTGTCTGATCTGGGCTTGCACTGTTTGCCAATGCACCCCTTAACTGAATGGGTTAAGCGTCAGCAGTCTTACCCATTAGGACACAGGGGCCAGTTACCTTCGGGCTGTATGGTAGACTTAACAAGATACCCAGGTTGCAAGTCTGTACAAACTTCGCTGATTATCTTGTAGAATTTTGTAGTTCTGCTCCAAGTTAGAGATCAGACTTATATGCAGCCTTGGAATGATTGCCGCGCAATTTCCCAATATTAACCCTTTTTGTACCAAATGGAATCTTCCTCCTTATATATAGCATGAGTCCATTTCAAAATTTAGGGGTTTCAGGTAGTGTTTTCTTCAAAATTTATTTGGAAAATGGCCGAACTTTTTGCAAACAGTGTAGGCCCTGATCAGACGCCGCGTTCTGCGGCGTCTGATCTGAGCCTGCACTGTTTGCCACGGTACCCGTTTAAGGATTTCCAGTCTGAAATGGGTTAATGTACATGTTTGAGCAAAATTGAATTGTAAAGGCAAGAAACACAAGCGGGCCTCCATGTGAGCTTAAGTGTAAGCATCAGTGATGTTTAATTACTCGCAGTGTAAGAAAAATATCAACCAAAATGTAAAGTGAGATCAGCGCCCTCGTATACCTGTACAAGCAGGATCCCCGTTTTTATATACATTGAGTTTGATTTTTCTAAATGATTTACTTGAGAAAAAAATTAAGTACTCCCAATATGGTGAACCGATAGAATATCAACAGTTTTTAATTTATGAAGCGTTTACACAACCGTAAAAAGGAACACAGAAAACATTCATCAAGTTCATACTGCGTTGTAAAGTGCATAAGATGCAAATCATTATGATTCTAACCGGATCAAAATCAACATTTACGATCGCTAGAGTTTTCCATCTTTGTACAAAGAACATGCATTTCGTCATATGCTTCAAACTTTGTGTACCAAATTTTAATGCCTGAAAACAATACATGCATATGAACAAATATACATGTAGGTAAAGGCAGATTTCGTGGAGAAACACCGTGAACAACTTCACCTGTACTAATTGGCTTTCCCCGAGAAAGAGCGATGTTCGCGGAGAAATTTTGCGGCGTTTCTCGGAGAAATTAACCGCTTTGAAACGCGAATTTTTTTTTTCTCGGAGAAATTTCTCGCTTGTTCTCCGAGAAAAAAAGCCTATTACCGCGGAGAAAAAAAATATGGGTTATTACCGATAGCTGGTCTGTATATCCATAAATCGATCTGAATTAATGGTATCCGTAAATCAAATTATGGATATCCGTAATTCGATTTAAGGATATTTATATTTCGAATTATGATATCCATTATTCGAATCATGGATATCCATATCTCGAATTATGAATATCTATAAATATGGATTAAATAGTAAAACTGTATGCTATAGTTCTTCGGTTAGATGTTTATCTAATGCTACAGGTTGCAGATGAATGTTACAGCACTATGTTTCTTGTCACACATTGTTCACTTATATTTACGCACATGAATACATAAAACGTTAAAGACACTGCGCGGCTCATTCCTATTTTATTCCTACGTTTCACAAGTTAACTACGGTCCTTTTCGTCTTTGAATTCTTAAACGTTCATTTTTGCCAGTTAAGATAAAAATAACGACCCCCGCCCATCGGGGCTTGAAGAAATACATGGCCTGCATGATTCTTCCACGCAGAGCTGAAACCGACCCGCACACGAGAACTCGTAAACCGCTTAGAGGATCTAAGCCTGCCCAGGCTAAGCGGTGCGAGTCGGCCCGTCCATGCTTATAAATCATATTGGTTTCATTGGGCGGTTGGGCTTGAGATGTCATTTCATCTCAATGTCGGGTAAAAGTCCCACAAAATTGGAAGCAACGTCTCCAAAATGACCTTTACAGTGTTGAAAGGGACGTTAAACCTCAAATCAAACAAACAAATAAGATAAAAGTAAAGGCAGTCATCAGGAAGGATCTTATCACGTTTATCGTTTAACGTCTCGATCTGGGTTCTCTCGAGGCTTACACAAATAATTTCCTGAGTCCCCATGAAGGAAGTCTAATTCACCAGTGCAATATCTCCGATAACATAAAAATCAAACGAATGCAGAGATGAAACAACTAACGAGCATAGCATGAAATAAATGAAATGCTGGAGCAAAAGAAAACCAACAGTTGGACTCCGGAGGGCATGACAAGAGACAGAGTACCAGGCACCAAGATACATTGCTTAAGAAAAAATAAGTAAGTTTTTAGGATTGAGCCGTTATAGAGTCTGAGGTCCGATCCACCGGCCAGCAAGAGAAGCATAGTTAACAGCCGTGCGTTGGTTAACAGCCATGCATGCAGTCTGTCGTATAACATTTATGTTGTACCCAATCTTTAAACATCGATGATTTTACGAAATTGGGTACTGAAATCATTGCAAGCATACATTTGTTCTGAAATTTTTACTAAGTCGCTAAACAATCATATTCCGATATGCCTTGTTGCAGAAAGGATTTAAGTCCAACATTTAATATTTAAACTAACTCGAAATGATGTCCATGATACTTAAGAAAGTTATGACACCGAAAACATTGATTAAGAAGTTTAGCAGTTAATAATTTATAACACGTATTCATCACGTGAACAGTGTCAAGAAATGAACACCTCCCTTAACCCCACTTTATATAGAGAAGACTGGGGTTTACGGGGGGTATCATTATTTCTGCTCCAAGGCATAGGCTATAGGTTCTAATTAGAATCACCTCTAGGCGGTTCTAACGAGCACCCAAAACCTATGTTATAAGTAGAAATAAGAAAACTATCACGCATTTTCATCAGAAAATTAATTGTTGCGGAGATATGAAAGAATGCACTGTGTCGCACACACATGTTATGGAAATGAGTAACCATTTTGGAGATGTGAAAAAATGCACTTTTCGCACGGATGTGTTTAATTTTGCAACCAAAAAGAAAAGAAAATTGTCCGATTAAAAATCCGATATAACTGCTTTAAATATATATTATGGGTACTTATTAGAACCGCCTCGGCGAGGCGGTTCTATTTAGTACCCATAATCTCTTTTTGCAGCAGAAATAGTAATGTTTACATGTGTAGCCCTGTAAACCAAGTTAAAATGTATAAAAGTGGGGTTTAAGGGTGGTCAAAATTATACAGGCGTGTTTTTGTGATGCGAATTATTTGCAAAATATAAACATAGTAGGATTCCGCACGAGGAACATCGACATCAAGTAAAGAAAACAAATATAATCTCCAAATCAAAGTCATTGCGTTTACCATAAATTTTGCATGAAACAAACCCACCTAAAATTGATAAATGAAAATCCAACAACGTTCTTTTTTATCAGAAGAATTTGCTCTATTTAATTAAAGTTCTGAATGGTTAATTTGACTGATTAAACCATCCAAGAAGGTACTGTCGATATATTATAAATCATGCAAATATCTAGACGTCTAGTTAAAGTTTCTATAACTTCAAATTGCTTTTCAACAGAAAGGGACATCATAAAACGTAGAAGTGAAGGCAATGATCAGGATTCGGTACAGTTAACGTACAACTCCCACCAGAGACACCAAAGGGAAAGAACCGCAAACATGGAACAACTGGACCCTAATGGAAACATCAAAAGAGGAAAGCCAAAAGGACAGTTACTTTCCCACAAAATGGCCAATTGGCTATCCAAAGCAAAATAATATAAGCGATTCACACGCTCAAAGACAAACCATAACAAAAATTAACCACGACAGAAGAACCGCCTTTGGAACAGTCAGCGAAACGAATTCCACTGGGGGGGGGGGGGTGCTTAAATCGAAGTTACATGGCCACAATCCCTTCCTTCCGTCGCGATTTAGACATATTAAGTGTTCAGTCCGCATGAAGGCCTCCTAACTCATCAATGCAATATCTCCTTGAACATAAAAATCAATCAACCAGAGAGATGAAACAACGTTGAGGACTCGACAGCATGAAACCACTGAAATGCTGGAGCAAAGGAAAACCAACAGTTAGACTCAGATGGGCCCAACCAGAGACAGAGCATCAGGCACCGGCCACCATAACATAAAATTAGATTCTCTCTATTTCTCAGTAAGCCTTTACGCACGAACCGTCATAGAATCTGAGTCCTGACCCACCGGCGTGAACAAGAACAAGCAAAAATCAGTCACAAGGGGTACGCAATTCGTACTCATCGAAATTCCCTTTTGTCTGAATAACTTCGTAAAATTAAGAGCTTCACGCACTTTTTGACATGACCATAATGAGTAATTTATGCTCTTAAGAAGTGAAAACAAAACCAAAAACAAAACATTTCTTACATTACATCCAAGATAAAGGGAACCTTCTCTATGAAATGCCCAATAATTAAGCTTTCCTTTTATAGGATAATGAGAAAGCGCAGTGTGAATCGTGAAAAAAATCAAACGTATTTAGGATCCCTAAACGTCCGATATCCCTTAATGTCCGACAAATTGTTGAAACGGGAGGGAATTATGAATTATGACATATTAAGTGAAAATTTCGCATAAAGTGTTTGTACAATATTCAATATTTAACTTGATTTTTTTTCTAGTCGGACACTTAGCGATGACCCAAGCATTCCTAAATGCCTGTCATCCCAAAATGTCCGACAACATGAAAATTCACTCTTTTTTATCAATAACAATTATATTTAATATAAAATGACAAATTAACGTTAAAACTATGTAAACAAACTTTTGCCCTTTGGAATTAAGTATCTTAGTAATGGATCCCAAAATATCTGTAATCCCTTAATGTCCGCCAGCATGACAACTTGCTTAGGAAATATTTCAAATCGCAAATTAATGCTTATTATTATGTATCAAAAAGATAAAATAACATGATATTTTTTTTTTCAAAAAGTCTTGGGTAAATAAGCAATAAGTCCGTCATTCCTAAATGTCCGCCAGCATGACAAAGATTTTAGATGACGGGTATATTGGATCCATTAATAAGATGCTTATTTCCGATGGTAGCATTAAAAAAAATGGAAGATATTTTATTTATTAATTTTTTTTTATTATTTTTTTTTTTATTTTTATTTTTATTTTTTTTGTTGTTTTGTTGTTGTTGAATAAAAATTGATTGTGAAGCATCAGAGATATTTCCCAAAATCTTGTCCCGCTGGCGGATATGGTCATCACTAAGTGTCCGACAAGAAAAAAAAACAAGTTAAATTTTACTGCACTTAGAAATGCAAGTGTTGAGTGTCGTCGATGATTCAATAATAGTTTGGACAGTCAATTCAGCCTAGTAGTATTTCTTTTAAATGCGATTAATTTACGTAATTAGTTGCCGTGTTTCCTTAAGCTTTTAGATCTAGTTATACGTTTTCGGCATTACAAAAGAAAGAAAACCATCACGTGAACATGCCCGTGAAATGAACACCCCCTAAACCCCACTTTATATTGAGACAACCGGGGTTTACGGGGGTATACAATATTTTTTCTTCTTTCTGCTCGAGGACATAGATTGTGGGTACTCGTTAGAACCGCCTCAATGAGGCGGTTCTAACGAGCATCCACAAACCTTGTTTGCAGTTTGAATAAGATAAATGTTATGAATTTTCATCAGAAAAGTAGCCATTTTGGAGACGTGAAAAATGCACTATGTCGCACGGGTGTGTTATCGTAATGATTATACTCTGACATTTTAGATATATTACAACCATGATAAATGTTGTCAGTAAAACCAAGTGGAAAAGGAGACTGTTACGCTTTTATCAATTTTAATTCCTACCTTGTTACCGATGTGGTTTCACTTTCGGTGAAACTTGAGAACTTGATACAACTTGAGAACTCGGGCCGATTTTGAAGAGACGTCATGCAATTATCTATTAATAGAGCAACGTGCAGTGTAGACAGGGCATATTAAACTTTTTGTTTTCCTCTTTTTTTGTTGCTCTTCCTCTTGGTACCATTGGTAGGCTGTTATTTTTTATTGTGGTGTTTCCTGGGCATCTGTTTTCTATATTTTTAATAATAATATAATGTTATTAATCAAGTAATTTCGTATTGGCCCAGTTACAGGTCCGAGGTCTGCTGTATTGGCACGAGGCCGAAGGCCGAGGCCAATACAGCTGACCCAGGACCTGTAACTGGGCTAATACGAAATTACTTGATTAATGACAATTTTATTAATTGACGCAATTAAAAACATGATTTATGATTTTTGAAATTGGTTGACCTTGTCTAATATAGGATAATCAAATAATAAAAATTGATGCTAAAAATAGGCTCACTGATGACTTCAAACACATACTAAGACCAATGCTTTGGTAACCTGGTTAGCTTTTGATGACGAAGCGTTTTTGTATGCACAACGTTTACGATCTTTGTAAGCAATTTGCTTTGTTTATTGCTTCCGAGGTCACTGTCAATGAACCATTTAAAACTCTAATGACAACGCGTAGTAAACATCTGATGTTAAATATATGCAAATAAGTAAACGTTGCAATAAAAAGCAGAGATAATTTGTAATTAACTCTTGGTACCATTTAGAATCGAATTGTTGAAATGCTGGATATTTTAATTTGTTGAATCATGCTTAGTTGTTTATATGATGATTGTTTATATGATGATTGCCATTGTATTGCTAATCATGCATAAGTTGGGATTGACAGTGTTGTCCAGATTAGACGCCACAGAACGCGGCATCTTATGAGTGTCTATACTGTTTGCTTAGATTACCATAATACAGAATGTACTTCAAACTGCATGTATTACAAAACATATACATCAGATGCATTCAATAAGTACGACTTTACAGAATGTTCGTATTACTTTCAAATTCCACATTAATTTGCTGATGTTGGCTCGGTGGGGGACCCTATAAGTCCGCGGGTAGGCTCTCTTGCCTGATTCCTCCAGCTGACCTGTCTCATAGGCTACGTCGGTCGGTGTGTGCTCGGAGGGGGATGTGCTGTGTTCGCCGGGTCTTGCCCATCATCCGTTTCGGTTTCAAAACTTTGGGGTTGAGACACACTGATGAAGATTAAATATCAGAAAGGCCTCTGTGTCACTAAATTAGGTATAGTTACGCCTTAATTGCAACCACCGGGTCGATATCTCTGCTGGTGGATGATTCGTTCGTCCCCGAGGGTATCATCAGCTCAGTATCAGTTCCTTAGTGCTGAGGTTGATACTGCGGTGTTGACGTCAGTACTCAAGTACTGATTTAAATAACTATACTATATTTTTAATTTTTGCAGCATAAAATTCGAATTGTTCTAAAACTAAGACTAACTTGTCAGGTGAGATATGTATCTTAGCGGATTTGGTTTACACTTTTTGTTATATTTTAAATTTTGCAAGTCTCGCTTCTTTGGACATCTCCTTCCTGATGCCCGGGACTACCGTGGAGTGTGGGTCATGTTTGCTGATGTTGGCTCGGTGGGGGACCCTATAAGTCCGCGGGTAGGCTCTCTTGCCTGATGCCTCAAGCTGACCTGTCTCATAGGCTACGTCAGTCGGTGTGTGCTCGGAGGGGGATGTGCTGTCTCCGCCGGGTCTTGCCCATCATCCGTTTCGGTTTCAAAACTTTGGGGTTGAGACACACTGATGAAGATTAAATATTAGAAAGGCCTCTGTGTCACTAAATTAGGTATAGTTACGCCTTATTTGCACAAAGTTTGTTATTCATGTATGTTGGGCCGGTGGCCTATATTACAAACGAATAAATTTCAAATTTCAATGTCAGCTACTGCAAAACATAATGGTTGTTCCATTCTATGTGCAACATATGGTTTGCGGCTCAGTGTTCCACAATAATTGTGTCATTGGTATGACATACTGTCTTATCTTGTTTGTTATGTCGGATTTCTTTACTCATTATTCATTCTAAATCTTTGAACATTAAAGAACCACCCAAACTCACGTTCACCATCACGCGTATCCATGTTCGCCTGAAAAAGAACATAATAATACGAACAGTATAACATGTTTTCTAACATGTTATACTGGGCGGTATCTTGATTAATGTTGAATTTGAAAGTAATACGAACATTCTGTTAAGTCGTACTTATTGAATGCATCTGATGTATATGTTTTGTAATACATGCAGTTTGAAGTACATTCTGTATCATGGTAATCTAAGCAAACAGTACAGACACTCATCAGACGCCGCGTTCTGTGGCGTCTAATCTGGACAACACTGTCAATCCCAACTTATGCATGATTTCAGGCCAGATTCTACAGCTAACCATATTACGCAACACGCTGACCTCACTGCGAAACCAACAAATCAGTGATAGCCAAATGGACTTTAGCGCTGAAAAAGATTCTGTGCTTAGTAACATGGTCGATTGCCCCCGCCCAAGGGGTCTTGAAGAAATAGCTTCCACGAAGAGCTAGAATCGACTGCACACGAGTACTGGTAAACTGCAGAGAAGGGTTATAAGCCTACCCAGGAAAAGTGGTGCGAGTCGGACCGTCTATGCTGATAGTCCTTATTGGTTTCAAGGGCGGCAGGGTTGAGAAGTCATTTCATCTCAGTGTCGGATAAAGGTCCCACAATATTGGAAACAACGTCTCCAAAATGACCTTTACAGTGCTGCTGTGGACGTTAAACAGAAGTGGAGGCACTGATCAGGAATCGATACAATACAATTAACCAGCAGCTCCCATCCGAGACACCAAAGGGAAAGAAACACAAAAAAATATCAACAGACGCTAATGAAAACATCAAAAGCGGAAAGCCAAAAGGACAGTTACTTTCCCACAAAATGGCCAATTGGCTATCCAAAATAAAATAATATAAGCGACACAAAAAACCCAAAGACAAACATTTACAAAAGTAAACCGCGACAGAAGAACCGTCTTGCAACGGTAAGCGGAAACGAATTCCACTGGGGGGGGGGGGCTTTAATCGATTTTACGTGGCCACAATTCTCGCCCTTACTTCCGTCGCGATTAAGACAAATATTTTGTTCAGTCCGCATGAAGGCCTCCTAACTCATCAGTGCAACATCTCCGTGAACACAAAAATCAAACAACCACAGAGATGAAACAATAGTGAGGACTCGCCAGCAAGAAACCACTGAAATGCTGGAGCAAAAGAAAACAAACAGTTGGCCTCCGATGGGCATATAAAGTTAAACCTAAATTCAAACAAAAAATTGGGTTGACCATCGACCTTAAAAAGTATCGATAAAAATGTGAATGAAAAGCTTAACTGAAGTTTTTACTTGTAAACGATTATGTCTAAGGGAAAATACTCATATCGCAACCTAATTATTGGCTAAAACAATTATCGGACTGCTGTTAAATAAATGACACAGTATTGTTAAGTTTATACAAATGTTTTCGAATTCAACTATAAGTATAGTGGGTTCAATTTGACATGAGACTGACCTTCATGCACAGAATAAATTCGTGTTATCGCCTAACGGGTCGGTTTTCGTAAACTTCTCGTGAATTTTCGGCATCTCGTGAATGGCGATCCATTTTCTAACCTCTATGTATTGAATAACAATATAGACGTATTCGGAAAACGGCGAAGATAAATACATGCATTCAGTCGGATGTGAAATTATGATAATAGAAGTCACCAGTCCCAGGTCAAATTGTTTGAACTATAACATAGTTAAAATCCAACTAGGCAATATGCTTACTAATTTTAATGCTTTCTAAACAACACCCAGTAAATGGCCATCTTCCAATAATTTACGCATCCACTAGGCAATTACGTAACAATGATGGACAGACAACTAGTTTAATTTTGCACATGAGTTTATATCTAGGAGGTATATATTTCATAGGAATTATTGTAAGTACAAATGTACATGTATACAGGTTCGAATAAAATTGGCCAAGAAAAGTCTAACACAAGTCTAACAGCAGTACTTCTAGTTGTTTATATATAAAGTGATCTTGATAAAATGTTGTGCCCGAGCTTTTAGTAATTGTTTAGAAACTGTTCGTGAAACTCTTTAATTAAGACTGAGATTAGTAAGGTGATTTTCTCAAATTCTTTATGATTTCGCCTACTAACGCCATTGATGGTTTGCCTCTAATTGGGCCCCGTCAAGCGATTTTGGTACTTATCGCCTATGCGAGCAGCGAAGGTTCGGGCGAGCCTGCGCATCCGCGCAGTCTCGCCAGAACCTTCGCTGCTCGCTCATACAAGCAGTGAGTCAAGAGGAACCTTCAGACAGAACGCCATATCCCTGGCCCGTCTGAATGGCTGGGCATGCGCAGTTAAAATTTGTCATGACGGAATGCTCGAAGACACAAATTCGCTTGGCGGGGCTCAATTGACAATTAATGGTCCATTGCCCCTTTGTTGGAATATTAAACTCGCAATAGACTAGGTCTAATGCGTGAATTGTTGAGTAATAAACATAAACTTATCAAACAATTGTAAGTACATGTAGATATGTCATTTACCAACAGTGCTCCCGAATACTCAACTGACCTCAAAACTGTGTTTAATTACTCAACAATACACTGATAGTAAGAGCTGATCTGTTTCTTGAAGAATCTTGACAAAAGTGGTTTGATACCTGTTGAAGGTCTTGATTGGACCGATGTTCGTATCTCGTTGTATAATAGTGTTCAAATTAAGGTTTGTTGTTTCATGTTTGTGCGTCTTTCCCTTTGGTGTCGCTGATGGGAGCTGTGGGTTTCGATTACTGATCATTGCCTCCACTTCTATTTTGCACGTGTGTAAGTGTTTCTTCTGTTGCGTATTCTATAAATTTTTCGCAGTTCAGATCGGAATAAATGTATACTTAAAAGGAGTGTTATTATTGTTCTTACTTATAGGGTCGATTGTTTTCTTTATCAATCGATCCAAAGTTACTACAGAAGTTTCCCACTTGCTACTGTCCACGTGACTATCAATGACCCTGTAAAAAAACAGGTGCTGGTTATTTATAGCAGCGCTAGTCGTCTTCTTGTGACACATGGGCGACGAGTAAAAAGTAATATCTGGAAGGGCTTCTGTATTGAGCCATTGGCAAACAGTTCAGACCCAGATCAACGCGGCGTCTGATCAGGGTCTACATTGTTTGCTTAAAATACTGGAGTTAAAGGAAATCTAAACAGTTCAACAAATCAGTTCAAGTTTCTGTTCTGGATCATTTTCCTAGCGTTCAGGGTTTTTTTTTCAGAACAGCGCTGAGTCAATGCTTGAAATGATGCACTGACTTCTGTAATTTAATACCTCAGAATGTACCACTTTGATCTGCTTCATTTGACTGGTTTTTTTGTTGTTTGATTTAACCGTTAACGTCCCCGTCAACACTGTAAAGGTCATTTTGAAGACGCTGCTTCCAATTTTCTAAACCGGTGAACGGATTTTGAAACAATTTAATAGGAATGTTCCTTGAGAGTCAATCTACTAATATTGCCTAAATGGTTCCTACTGAACAGGATGACCACCACAGCGAGAAATATAAACAAAATAGAAAAAAAAAACTTAAAACGCCATCTTCTCATAGGCCACTGGCCCAGTGCCAGAATAATTTCAAAGGACTATTCCTCGGGTGTCCCTCTACCACAACAGCCCAAACCGTTACGCTCGGGTGAACAAGTTGGTCGCCAGAGCTAAAAACAAAAACAAAACAAAAATTAAACGACTTCTCCTTCACCAGTGGACGGATTTTGAAATAATTTCACATCACGCTCCTTTGGTGACTCTCTACCAAAATTGTTAGTTTATACAAACTTATTTTAGTTCGTTCGCGATGAAAGCTCCAAGCTTATTGAATCGCTCTCGAGCACTCATTCCGAATGTTCTTACGCGCGCGATAGAGAGAGGCAGTGACTTTTACACCACTTCTAGCCATTTGCACCTGGGTCGAGTGGGGCATTGTCATAACGTGTCTTGTCCAAGGACACCTCGCCTCCGGTGGCCCGATTCGAACCCACAACCTTTCGATCATAAGTCTAGGTCTCAGGTAAAAAGAGTTTGTATGAGTGGGAATAACTTGTCACAAAGAACCACCATGCCGAATATGAAGTCTTTTTAATTTTGATGGCCATATGGCCATTTCGTGGGAAAGTAACTGTCCTTATGGCCTTCCTTTGTTTAGGTTTCCATTATGGTCTGGTCGCTCAAGTTGGTGTTAATTTCTCTTTGGTGTCTTTGATGGGTGGAGTAAGTTAATTGTATCGATTCCCGATCTTTGTTTTACTTCTACTTTCTATCTTGAACAGTTCAAAGGTTATGACCAATGTTATTTTTTATCAAAGTGGTTCTCAAGTCAATTTGTTTGTTTGATTTGAGGTTTTACGTCCCCGTCAACACTGTAATTGTCATTTCGAAGACGTTGCTTCTAATTTCGTGGGACTTTTACCCGACACTGAAATGCAATGACATCTCAAGCCCTGCCGCCCAATGAAACCAATAGGGTTTATATGCATGGACGTGCCGACCTGCACCGCTTTGCCTGGGCAGGCTTAGATCCTCTAAGCGGTTTACCAGTACTCGTGTGCGGGTCGGTTTCAGCTCTGCATGGAAGCATCATTCAGTCCATATATTTCTTCAAGCCCCGCAAGTCAAGGTCAAAACATTTTCTATGAGTGAGAAGCCCTTGTCACAAGCAACCTACGTGCCAGATATAAAGACTTCTAGATATTTAGATGATTTATTAAATATTGATAATACCTATTTTGATGGTTTGATCAGTCAGATTTACCCCCTAGAACTTCAGTTAAATAAAGCAAATTCTTCTGATACCGAGGCCCCGTTTTTGGATTTACATCTATCTATTGTAGATGGATTTGTTTCGTGCAAAATTTATGATAAACGCGATGACTTTGATTTTGAGATTGTAAATTTTCCTTTTTTGGATGGTGATGTTCCTCGTGCGCCATCCTATGGCGTTTATATTTCGCAATTAATTCGATTTGCTAGAGTGTGTAGTCATATAACTGACTTCAACACTCGTAATAAATTATTAACGGCTAAACTCCTTAATCAGGGTTATCGGTACCATAAACTACGCAAAGCCTTTTCAAAATTTTATAGACGCCATTCTGATTTAATTTCAAAATTCAATATTGGACTTAAATCTCTTCTGCAACAAGGTCTATAGGAACCCGAATTTTATGGTGACTTAGTATATACATTCAGAAAAATATATAACCGCAATGACTTCAGCACCCAATTTCGTAAAATCATTCTTCGATATAAAAAGATGTGGTACAACATGGATATTATACGACAGACTGCATGCATGGTAGTTAACCCAATCACGGTTGGCAACTTTGCTTCCCTCTTTAATTGCACGCCGGTGGGTCAGGCCTCAGATTCTATGACGGCTCCAACGTAAAGGCTTATTGAAAATTAAAGAGATAATGTTGGTTGGTGCCTGATGTTCTGTCTCTGGTCGGGCTCATCGGAGTCTAACTGTTGGTTTTCTTTTGCTCCAGCATTTCAGTGGTTTCTTGCTGTCGAGTCCTCACCGTTGTCTCACTTCTGTGGTTCTTTGATTTCTGTGTTCACGGAGATGTTGCACTGATGAGTTAGGAGGCCTTCATGCGGACTGAAAAATTATTTGTCTAAATCGCGACGGAAGTAAGGGCGAGGATTGTGGCCACGTAAAATCGATTTAAGCCCCCCAGTGGAAATCTTCCACTGACCGTTCCAAGGCGGCTCTTCTGTGGCGATTTATTCATGTTGTTGTTTGTTACTTACTGTGTGTATCACTTGTGTCTTTTAATTTTGGATGGCCATATGGCCATTTTGTGGGAAAGTAACTGTCCATATGGCCTTCCTTTGTTTAGGTTTCCATTATGGTCTGGTCGCTTAATGTTTGTATTTCTTTCCCTTTGGTGTCTTTTATGGATGGAGTAAGTTAATTGTATCAATTCCTGATCTTTGTTTTACTTCTACTTTATCTCATACGGTTCAAAAGTCATGACCAATGTTATTTTTTTTTCTTTAAAGTAGGCCACATGTAAAGGTAAAGGACACATGTCAAGATTTATGTTTGTGTGGGAAGCCCTTGTCACAAGGAACATACGTGCCAAATATGAAGGCTCTAAACTACGCAACTACTCGGTACCATAAACTACACAAAGCCTTTTTAAAATTTTATAGACGCCATTCTGATTTGATTTCAAAATTCAATATTGGACTTAAATCTCTTCTGCAACAAGGTCTATCGGAACCCGAATTTTATGGTGACTTAGTATATAAATTCAGAAAAATATATAACCGCAATGCTTTCAGCACCCAAAATCATTCTTCGATATAAAAGATTGGGTACAACATGGATGTTATACGACAGACTGCATGCATGGTAGTTAACCCAATCACGGTTGGCAACTTTGCTTCCCTCTTTAATTGCACACCGGTGGGTCGGGCCTCAGATTCTATGACGGCTCCAACGTAAAGGCTTATTGATGTTTTGTCTCTGGTCGGGCTCATCGGAGTCTAACTGTTGGTTTTCTTTTGCTCCAGCATTTCAGTGGTTTCTTGCTGTCGAGTCCTCACCGTTGTCTCACCTCTGTGGTTCTTTGATTTTTGTGTTCACGGAGATGTTGCACTGATGAGTTAGTAGGCCTTCATGCGGACTGAACAAATTATTTGTCTAAATCGCGACGGAAGTAAGGGCGAGGATTGTGGCCACGTAAAATCGATTTAAGCCCCCCCCCCCCCCCAGTGGAAATCTTCCACTGACCGTTCCAAGGGGGCTCTTCTGTGGCGATTTATTCATGTTGTTGTTTGTTACTTACTGTGTGTATCACTTGTGTCTTTTGGTTTTGGATGGCCATATGGCCATTTTGTGGGAAAGTAACTGTCCTCATGGCCTTCCTTTGTTTGGGTTTCCATTATGGTCTGGTCGCTTAATGTTTGTATTTCTTTCCCTTTGGTGTCTTTTATGGGTGGAGTAAGTTAATTGTATCAATTCCTGATCTTTGTTTTACTTCTACTTTATTGAGAATTCGACGGATCTAATTCAAGGTAATGTTGGTTTGTGCCTGATGCTCTGTCTCTAGTCGGGCCCATCGGAGTCTAACTGTTGGTTTCCTTTTGCTCCAGCATTTTAGTGGTTTCTTGCTGTCGAGTCCTCACCGTTGTCTCACCTCTGTGGTTCTTTGAATTTTTGTATTCACGGAGATGTTGCACTGATGAGTTAGGAGGCCTTCATGCGGACTGAACAAATTATTTGTCTAAATCGCGACGGAAGTAAGGGCGAGAATTGTGGCCACGTAAAATCGATTTAAGCCCCCCAGTGGAAATCTTTCCACTGACCATTCCAATACGGTTCTTTTTTGGCGGTTAATTTATGGTGTTGTTTGTTACTTACTGTGTGTATCACTTGTGTCTTTTTATTTTGGATGGCCATATGGCCATTTTGTGGGAAAGTAACTGTCCTTATGGCCTTCCTTTGTTTAGGTTTCAATTATGGTCTGGTCGCTTAATGTTTGTGTTTCTTTCCCTTTAGTGTCTTTGATGGGTGGAGTAAGTTAATTGTATCGATTCCTGATCTTTGTTTTACTTCTACTTTCTATTCAAAAAGTGTCAAAAGTTATGAACGATGTTATTTTTTTCTTTAAAGTAAGTCATAGGTCAAGGTAACATGTCAAATTTTTTGTTTGAGTGGAATGCAATTGTTACAAAATTTTACATCCTCAATATGAAGGCTCTATCGCAAAAGGTTTTTAAAGTCATGGCCAAATGCATGGTTAAGGAGAAGACGTTTAAAGATTTTTTTTCTTCTATTTTAGGTCTAGTGGTCATTATGTTTTTCCGAACGGAATGGTTTAAGCAACTTTGGTAGAGGTTCAACAAAATTCCTATGAAATTAAATCAAAATCCGCTAAGATTAAGGAGGAGAAGACGTTTAGAAGTTTTTCTATGTTTAGCTCGGGCGATCATCTTGTTTATCCGAATAGAACGGTTTGAGCAATTTTGTTAGAGGGTCACCCAAGTCTGTTAGCTGGTGAGGGAGAAGAAGTCGTTTTAAGGTTTTTTTCTATTTTCCTGTGATTATTTTTAAATAAGGCCAGTGGCCTTGGAGGAGATGTCGTTTTATGGTTTTTATATTTTGCCAGTTTGTGTAGTGGAGCGGCACCATTTTGGGCAATTTTGATAGAGGTTCTCCCAAGGAACATTCCTGTAAAATTATTTCGGAATCTTTTTGAACCAATCATATACAACCAAACCACTACAAAACCAAGAGCGAGGATTATGGCCATGTAAAATCGATTTAAACCCACAGTTTGGTTTGGTGTTTGGTTTTACGGCCCTTTCAAGATTATTTCACTCATATCGAGCCGATCGTCAATCAGAGGTAGGCGAATACCGGAGTACCCAGAAAAACCACCTGACCTTCCGTTGCAGAACTTGGCGTCTCACATGTGACCCGAGCGAAGCTCGAACCCACAGCGGAGAGACCTAATGATTAAGAAGAGTCAGTGCTCTTGTCCACCAGGCCACGGAGGCCCGTTCAAAGCCCCACAGTAAAATACTTTTTTGCGGGCCGTTCCAAGGCGGTTCTTCTGTCGTGGTTTGTTATGGTTTATCTTTACATTTATGTATTGCTTATATTTTTTTTATTTTGTTTAGCCGTTTGGCGATTTTGAAGGAAAGTAACTGTCCCTTCGGCTATCCGCTAGCTATGTTTTTATTAGGGTTTAGTTACTTCATATTCACATTCTTTCCCTTTTGTGACTCTGATTGGAGGTGTGGGGTAACTGTATCTATTGTTGATCATTGCCTCCACTTTTATTTTGATATGCTCAAAGGTTTCCTGTAGTTAATGCAAGAATTCGGTTTGTATGTGCCTTATTGTCACTGATTTTCGTTTTTCAACAAGCCCGTGTAATGAACATCCTCAAATACCCAACTTTAAACAGCGAAAAGTGGGGTTTACTAGAGGAAAATATTATCTTCCTTATTTTTTCCTCAAACGCGTAGATTGTAGGAACTCAAGAGAATCGCCAAAATGCATTACGAAAACACACCTATACAAATACATTGACACATTTATCGCCGAAAAAATGAAAATTTTCAGATGAAAAATGGTGATATTTTTCTTATTTCTGCTCAACATATAGATTGTGGGTACTCGTTAGAACCGCGAGGAGGTTCTAACGAGTACCCACAATCTATTTCGCAGAGCAGAAATAAAGAAAAATAAGGTTTACCCCTGCAAACCCCAGTTTTACTATATATAAGTGAGGTTCGAGTGGGTCAAAATTGTATAGGCGTGTATTCGTGATGGAGGCGGTTCCAACTGTCACCACAACCTATGTTTTGATAGAAATAAGAAAAATATCAAAACTTGTCATCAGAAAAAATAAATCTAATTTTTGAAATATAAAAGACACACTTTAAGGACTAACGTGACTGCGTAAAGCTCATTATGATAACTCATCCGTGTCACATAGTGCATTATATCTTCAAAATAGCTACTTTTCTTATGAAAATCCGTGATATTTTTCTTATAAATGTTCAAATCATAGGCTGTGGGTGCTCAATGAGGCGGTTCTAACGAGTACCTACAACCTGTGTCTTGGAGCAGAAATAAGAAAACATAATGTATTCCCCCGTTAACCCCGGTTCACGTGATATTCTTTCAGGGGCCTCAGATGTTTGCGTTCGTTTGATACAATATCGCTTTAGCCTAGAATTGTAAATTAGAAACCGATAAAAGGTGCTTCAAAATAAGTACAACTTTGAAGTAGGTTTGAGTCTATAATATCATCCTGCAGAGGCTCGGTCAATGTCACATTGTAAATGACCTAGTAAGTATTTACTTTGTTTGTTACGTAAATAAACTATATATTTTTCAAATTCGGGCGAGGATTGGGTATTCATGAGCTAATGTGCCGGTTTTCCGAAGGCAACCGTTCCTTTGAAGTTTCTTTTTTACCTTTATTGATTTTGTGTGCTAATGCAAGTCAAGTTTTGGGTCATGGAATTTAAGCTCTTGAAATGAATTCATTTTCCTTTTATCTTCTCAAACGGTTCTCTCTAGTAAAACGTGGTCTTATCGAAGTAAGCCTGTCCTTTTCTCATAACATTTTTGAAGGCAGCAGAATAATACGTGTTGTGTATTTAAGTGAAATAATTTTCCCGCCTATGCCTATAAAAGCGAAACAATGTCCTTGATTTCTGTATATATACCATCTGAAAAGGGGTCTTTTATGAAAGCCACGTGAATTGTCTTTAAGGCCAACCCCAGTCGCTAAAAAAAAAACTCGTTGTTTTTCGCGCACTGGGCCAAATCTATTACACTTAAAGCCATTATTCTGAAAGTATATCTACATAGTTTGCAAACTATCAAATACAAATAAAACAAATTTGCATTAGTAACCAGACATATAAGTGAAAGGAATATGGCAGACACAATATGAATTTCAATATCTTCTTTATAAAGATATTTCTATAACTTTCTGTCATTTTAATTACGAACTTTAGTACTGGATAATAACTATTACTCGACGTTCATGATCCAGTGCAGACGGTATATGATCGTATCTGCAAACTATATGTAAGGCGTTTTAACGTAACAGAAGTAAGAAGCCAAGTTCTGCATCGGTTGGGTAGATGCTTTACATGTTTGTGCGTGAGTACATGTGTGTGCGACCCTTCAAAAATCAATGGCTTCTGGTGGTTTATCAGCAATATTTTTTTCAGGATTTAATCTGTTTCTTCTCGGTAAGTACACAGATCGACAAACATGATTTAAGAGTTATTTGGACATTCGTTTTAGCATAATAAAAATAATAACAATAATAATAATAATTTAATATCAATAAGAATCAATACATAAATAAGTAAATAAATAAATAATGAATAAAATATTCAAGAGAACGTTTTGGTCAAATGGTCAAAAAATATTGTGCTTATTGCAATTACAGCATTTACTTCTTCCTACATATAAAAATCAAAAACCTCGAACGATGGTGAGCTGTCTTGATTCTAATGCATGGATTATGTTCAAGACACGCTCGCTGCACACCACAAAGTCTGGCGATTTGCTATAGTGCTCTTAGAGAAATTTATTGATGACGATAAGTCCAAATACTGAACCTCCCCCCCCCCCTTTTTTTTTACACGGAATTGAACAGTGTGTTCTACAAGGGTAAAATATATTTGTCTTATTTTGGGTCAACACAGTATTGGTCGCTTATTCCATAAAAATATTTTGGCAGACTTTAAAAAAAGAAAATTAGATATAAACAGTTTCATCGAAACAAACTGCATGTATTGAGTGATTTAAAAGTTCTAATGCACTTCTGCAAAACACATACATCACAATAAATGTCGTATACCGCAGCCGATCGTCTAAATTTACAAAACAAATACTCGAAACTCACACACACCATCTCTCTCTCTCTCTCTCTCTCTCTCTCTCTCTCTCTCTCTCTCTCTCTCTCTCTCTCTCTCTCTCTCACACACACACACACACAAATGGCACCGGAGTAGTTAGTTTCTCGCTCCTTTGTTAAATTTTATTTACAGAAACGGTCTGTTCACCTAGCTGGACAACAAGCTACAATGGCAGTTAAAATTATAAATTCAACGTGTGGTTTAGTTCTGCTCTGACGTCGGATTGTTGAAGACTCCTCAACCCTGATTCATGATTTCATTAATCTTTACATGGTCGTTTTACTGTGTATTTTATTATTACTCACCGTTGAGCTTGGAAATAGACAAGGCAATGAGCAGGAATTGATATAACTACCCAATATCTCTCACCAGAGACACCAAAGGGAAAGAAACATGAACATGAAATAACTAAACCTTAATGAAAACATCACAATCAGAAAGCCGAAAGGACAATTACTTTGCCACACAATGACCAAATGTCTGTCCTTATGAAAGATATGTAACCAATACATACAAAGACAAACTATAAACCTCGACAGAAGAACGTCATTCTGCCCTACATCATAATGTAGAATATATTTTCTTGTCCTTTGGGATCATTGATTCCATTGTGGAATTTTGAAAATATCTGAGGGTCACTGATGAAGCCTAATTGGCCGAAACTAGCTAGTCTGGCCCAGAAAACATGTACACTCCATATTTTTCACTTATGTGGTGTATTCCTTGCTTCCAAAGGATAACCCTTTTATAGAACATTTTGAACGGTCAGTAAAAGTATTTCACTGGGGGGGGGGGGGGGGGGGGGAGGGCGAGGATTATAGCCATGTAAAATCAATTTTACATGGCTATAATCCTCGCCCTTCCTTCTGTCGTGGTTTAGACAAATACAGCACGAACCATCCGAAACGAAAACCAAAAGACTCCGATTGGCCCTTCGTAGACAAGTCCAACCGGCTAGCCAAACCAAAACATCACGAATGACACACACACATGCAAACGAAGTATACAAGATAATAATCCACAACTGAAGAACCGCCTGGGCCCCGTCAAGCGATTTTGGTACTTATCGCCTATGCGAGCAGCGAATGTTCAGGCGAGGCTGCGCATCCGCGCAGTCTCGCCAGAACCTTCGCTGCTCGCTCATACAAGCAGTGAATCAAGAGGAACCTTCAGATAGAAAGCCATATCCCTGGCCCCTCTGAATGGCTGGGCATGCGCAGTTAAAATTTGTCATGACGGAATGCTCGAAGACACAAATTCGCTTGGCGGGGCTCGCCTTGAAACGGTTAGTGAAAAAATCGAGAGTTAAATCGATTCAGCATGGCCATAATCCTCGCCCTTGGTTCAGTCGTTGTTTACATAAGTACTTTGTTCAGTCACATGGAGGCATTCAAGCTCAGCATTGCTACATCTCCAAGAACATAGAAATCAAACGGCTTCAGAGATGAACAGCTTTTTGGGACGGCAGCAGATGCTGGAGCAAAAGAAAACCAGCAATTAGACGCCGGTAAGCGCGACCATAGACAGGGAATCAAGTACCATCCAACATTTCCTAGACGAGTCAAGTAAAGTAGAAGTAAAACAAAGACAGCAAAGGGAAAGAAACACAAACATTAAGCCACCAGACCATAATGGAAACCTAAACAAAGAAGGCCATAAGGACAGTTACTTTCCCACAAAATGGCCATATGGCCATCCAAAATAAAAAGACACAAGTGGTACACACAGTAAGTAACAAACAACAACATAAATAAATCGCCACAGAAGAACCGCCTTGGAACGGTCAGTGGAAAGAATTCCACTGGGGGGGGGGGGGGGGGGGGGCTTAAATCGATTTTACGTGGCCACAATCCTAGCCCTTACTTCCGTCGCGATTTAGACAAATAATTTGTTCAGTCCGCATGAAGGCCTCCTAACTCATCAGTGCAACATCTCCGTGAACACAAATAATCAAAGAACCACAGAGGTGAGACAAAGGTGAGGACTGACAGCAAGAAACCACTGAAATGCTGGAGCAAAAGAAAACCAACAGTTAGACTCCGATGGGCCCGACCACAAACAGAGCATCAGGCAACAACCAACATTACCTTGAATTAGATCTCTCTAATTCTCAATTAGCCTTTACGTTGGAACCGTCATAGAATCTGAGGCCTGGCTCACTGGCGTGCAATTAAAGAGGGAAACAAAGTTGCCAACCGTGAATGGGTTAACTACCATGCATGCAGTCTGTCGTATAATATCCATGTTGTACCCAATCTTTTTATATCGAAGAATGATTTTACTGAATTGGGTGCTAAATAGAAGTAAAACAAAGATCAGGAATCGATACAATTAACTAACTCCACCCATCAAAGACACCAAAGAAACACAAACATTAAGCGACCAGACCATAATGGAAACCTAAACAAAGGAAGGCCATAAGGACAGTCACTTTCCCAAAAAATGGCCACATGGCCATCCAAAATAAAAAGACACATGTGATACACACAGTAAGTAACAAACAACAACATACATAAACCGCCACAGAAGAACCGCCTTGGAACGGTCAGTGGAAAGATTTCCACTGGGGGGGGGGGAGCTTAAATCGATTTTACGTGGCCTTCATGCGGACTGAACAAATTATGTGTCTCAATCGCGACAGAAGTAAGGGCGATGATTGTGGCCACGTTAAATCGATTTAAGCCCCCAAGTGGAAATCTTCCACTGACCGTTCCAAGGCGGCTCTTCTGTGGCGATTTATTTATGTTGTTGTTTGTTACTTACTGTGTGTATCACTTGTGTCTTTTAATTTTGGATGGCCATATGGCCATTTTGTGGGAAAGTAACTGTATTTATGGCCTTCCTTTGTTTAGGTTTCCATTATGGTCTGGTCGCTTAATGTTTGTATTTCTTTCCCTTTGGTGTCTTTTATGGGTGGAGTTAGTTAATTGTATCAATTCCTGATCTTTGTTTTACTTCTACTTAGAAAAGGCCATTGATTGTGTTACAGGTGGACCAACTCAACACCAGTTAAATGAAGCACATTCTTCTGATTCCGAGGCCCCGTTTTTTATTAACATCCATCTATTGTAGATGGGTTCGTTTCTTGCAAAATTTATGATATTAAACGCGATTATTTTGATTTTGAAATTGTAAATTTTCCTTTCTTGGATGTGGATACTCCTCGTGCGGCATCCTTAGGCGTTTATATTTAGAAATTAATTCGATTTGGCAGCTAATCTCCTGAATCAGGGTTATCGGTATCATTACCTACGCAATTTATAGACGACATTCCGATTTAAATTTAAACATTCAATGTTGGGCTTAAATCTCTTCTACAGCAGGGTGCTCTATCTCTGGTCGGACCCGTCGGAGTCTAACTGTTGTTCATCTTTTGCTCCAGCATTCCATTGTATTTTTGCTGTCGAGCACTGATTGCTGTCGGCACTGTTGAGTTAGGCGGCCTTCAAATTATTTATCTAAATCGCGAAGGGAATAAGGGCGAGGATTGTGGCCACGTAAAATCGATTTAAGCACCAACGCCCCCCCCCCCCCACCCCCACGTGGAATTCGTTTCGCTGATCGTTCCAAGGCGGTTCTTCTGTCGCGGTTTATTTTTGTTATAATTTGTCTTTGAATGTGTGTATCGCTTATATTCTTTTATTTTGGATAGCCTATTGGCCATTTTGTTGGAAAATAACTCATCACGTGAACACGTCCGTGAAATGAACACCCCCAAAACCCCACTTTATATAGAGAAAACTGGGGTTTACGGAGATATCTATTATTTTGTGCTTCAATGTGGCGGATCTAACGCGCACCCACAACCTATGCTTGCAGTAGAACTAAGAAAAATAGCACGATCTTTTGTCAGAAAAGTAGTCATCTTGCAGATGTGAAAAATGCAAAATGTCGGATGGGTGTGTTATCGTAATGTGTCCTTACGGCTTTCCGCTATTGATGTTATCATTAGGGTCTAGTTTTTTCATGTGTTAGCTTCTTTCCCTTTGGTGTTTCTGATGGGAGCTATGGGTTAATTGTATCGATTCCTGATCATTGACTTCACTTCTATTTTATTTAAAATGTGGATTTGTCGGATTTTCAACGGAGCTCTTCTTGTTGTGTGCTAATGGTTGTGTATGATTATTATATAATTTTCAGTAATTGTGCATGTTGCTCCTTCATCACCTCTTGTGTGTGTGGGGGGGGGGGTGGGAGGAGGGGGTGCTGTTGGCTGTGCTGTTTGTGATTCTTCTTTGTTTTCCTATTTTGGTTTCCTCATTGTCTTGGTGCCATTAGTAGCCTGTAATCTTTGATTGTGGCATCTTTTTTTTATTATTTCATAATTTATAATACCTAGGACACTGATTAGGAAGTTCAGCAGCCAGAGAGTTGAAGTCAGTTACACGATTAGACACTTTGGCAAAACGAATTAATTACGAAATATATACACCGTAGGGTGTCGCACGAGGAACATCACCACCTAAGAAAGGAAAATTAACAATCTCATAATAAAAGTCATGGCTTTTATCACACATATTACAGGAAACAAACCCATCTACAATGGATTAATGTAAATCCAAAACGGGGTCTCGGTATCAGAAGAATTTCCTTCAGTTAACTTTAGTACTGGCTGCTACATTTGGCTGATATAGATATCGAAATAGGTATTGTCAGTATTTAATAAATCATCAAAATATTTGGACGTCGAGCCAAATGCTTCAATGATTTTAGATTGGTTTTCAATGGAAAGGGACAGCAAGAAGTCTCTTGCATAACAAAACAAGAACAAAATAGCCACAAGGGGTACGTAATTTAACAAGAGCAAATCAGTACAAGGGGTACGGAATTCATACCCCTCGGAATACCCACAAATTGTCTAAATAACTTTGTACCAACACTTTTAAATATTTTAAAGTAGAAAAGTAAGAGCTTCACGAACACTCTGATATGACCATAATGTGTAATTGTTATGCAAATAATTTTTGTTAAATTTTTCCATAAGGCTTGTTTGCTTTTTCTTTCTGCTACGCCTGGAAAATGTTATTTCTGTTACGAGCCAGGCGTAGCAGAAAGAAAAAGCAAACAAGCCTTTCAAAATTCATTTACAAAGTATCTTTAACCTGTAGAAGTAAGAAAATTAAATGTACTTAGCTCTGTTATGAATTATCTTTGAATGAATCTATTTTCCTTGATCCCAGAGAATTCATAGTCCGAAATGAAATATAATATCCTTTAACAATCCAACACAGGATTTAGAAATAAATTTTCTTAAAAAACTAAACTTCAAACTCCAAACTTCAAACGACATGAAAGCCGTAACAAAAGAAAGAAGCATAGCCTGAAAAAATCCCCACCTATGGTGTGATTCGAACCCGGGGCGCTCGGGTGAAAGTCCAGTGCTCTAACCGCTGAGCCAAAGAGTCGACTCCCTAACGCAGTTGTCAGAGAGTGGTGATAAACCTATAAGCTATGCATGAAGATAACCGAAGGGAGGCAATGCGGTCCGTAACACATTACAGTCTAGTTGTTTCATACCTGTGCTTCTTTCCCTTTGGTGTCTCTGATGGGAGCTGTGTAATTGTATCGATTCCTGATCATTGCCTTCACTTCTATTTTGTAGGGGGAGGAGAGAAAACATATTTAGTTTTGAACTTTTGGATCGTTTGCTAAAAGCCGTCTAAATAAAAATGTTGGTTCAGATGGTAAAATGTGTATTTTAACATAGAATTACATACGTCTGTAACCAGTTTCAAAAATGATTACTTAGCAGTTATCTCAAACGATAGGCTCAACAGCCTCAATTAAACCAGCGTTAAAATCATCTTAATAATCTGTACTAAATTGTCAGCATTGCATTTGCAAAGAAAGACACAAGAAAGGTATGGAACGGTATTTAGGTAAAAATTAAAATGTGAATGATGCACAATCTAATATGCGACTATGGCCTTGCATTTTGCAATATGCGCTTTCAATTATGTCATGTGCACTACGTATCTTTTATGATGCAGTTTTACCATACTTTCCGTACAATTTTAAACTTTATTGTCTGGCATTGCATTTTTTGGAATCTGTTCTTATTGTTGCATTATGTACTTTTTGGGATTCATCCCACTGTTTTCATTTGTTAAGTCGTCCACATCCAGTATTCTGGCTGCTTCCGGCTCGTTCATCATTAGGTTCCGAATTCGATTATCGATTTTGCAACTTGCAGTTCTTATTTTGAAGTACGGTGGCGCTAGTATCGTTCACGTGACGCAATTTTTCCGTAAAAAATGGAAGCGCGAAGTAATGGAAGTAGTAGTAAGAGTCGCAGTAGTAGCAGTAGTAGTGGAAGTAATAGTAGTAGTAGTTGTTGTTGTAATAGTAGAAGTAGTAGTAGTAGCAGTTGTCGTAGCAGAAGCAGCAGCAGTGATAGAAGCAGCAGCAAAAGCCGCAGTAGTAGTATCAGTTGTTGTTGTTGTTTTAATAGTAGCAGTAGTTGTTGTTATTGTTGTTGTTCTAGTTTATGTGAACAAAGAGTAGTGGTTATTGGGGTAGAAGTGGTATTGGCAGTATTGGTGGTTGTAACACCACCGCTACTATAATTATTACTACTACTAGTAGTAGTAGTAGTAGTAGTAGTAGTAGGTTATACGTCCCCGCCAACACTATATTGGTCAGTAGTAGTAGTAGTAGTAACAGTAGTAGTAGTAGTTATGATAGTAGAAGTAGTAGTGCAGTAGTAGTATTTGTTCTGTTTGTTCGTTAGGTATCAACACCATTTAGGTCATATCGAGCCTGTAAGTTTACCTTTCATCACTTTTCCTGGGCAAGCCTTCCTTTGTTTGGGTTTCCATTGTGGTCTGGTCGCTTGGTGTTTGTATTTCTTTCCCTTTGGTGTATTTTATGGGTGGAGTAAGTTAATTGTATCAATTCCTGATCTTTGTTTTACTTCTACTTTTTATATGCAAGCGCTTAACCAGTAAAGTGCACATTTTTTCGCCCTTCTTGAATCAGCGAAAATAAGAGAAAAATCGTCGAAAAGATCCCATGAGCAATCTCTATGAAAGAATTTTGCGGACCCGGGATGTATCAACCCACGACCTCCTGATCTCCAGTTAGTCCCAAATCCGACTGAGCTACCGATGCCGGCTATAGTAGTAGTAGCAGTAGTAATAGGTAGTAATAGTAGTAGTAGTAGTAGTAGTTGGTGTTGTTTGTATTTTCTGGAAACCGTTATGTTTATGGAGCAGACAGATTCCCTGGCTACACTGAACGTGTCACATTGCCTGATAAGGGGCCTAATGGGGGTAAGTGAGAAAGATCGAGATTTTTCAATATTTGAATTTCAACGTTTTTCTTCGATACCCTATCCCTTATTTTACGGGAACTATTAGTAGATACGCTAGCTGCACAGAAATGGGGCTGCGATTGTGTCACAATGCCTTGGTAGCGTCTCGATTTAGTATACGATTTAGTGCCAAACTGAAAGCCGCATTCGAGAGTTTGCACCTTTAGCACTGGAACAGGGTAAATTGAATTTTCCAGGTTCAAACTGCAAAATACAAAACGGTATACTTTCTACGTAGTGCATAGTTCAAAATGCAAAATAGATGTTAGATACTGTACAGTTATTTTCTCCATAAGGAAAGGGTAAAATTAAAAAATACAATGTTAGACTCGCATATTATTATGTGCAACATACAAGCAACGTAGTGTACATTGCATAATGGAACGTTCATATTGCAAAATGCAATACCTGACTCGTATATTAGAATGTGCATGATACAAGTTACGCATTGTAAATTACATAATGGAACGTTCATGTTGCAAAATGTAATGCCTGATTCGCATATCAAAATGTGCATCTTTCACATTTTGATTTTTACCTAAATACCGTTACATAGAAAGGAATCTATATTAAGATCTATTTGTGATTATGTTCAACAGTCTAAAATTTGAGATAATTTTAAATAACTAGAAACAATTATGACCAACAGCTTGTTAGCAAAATAAAGGCTCTTTGAAATCTCAAGATTCAGTAGTGTCAGTTTTAATATCTATGTCAGACATAATTTTATTCAATTTTACTAATGACAAACGAAATATAAATCAGTATTTCCAAAGAATGTTGGATAAGAAGAGATAACAGATTTACCTCTTAACGTAAAAGGCAAATCAAATCTATTAAGTAAAACCTTAATACCTTAATAGATAAAGGGAATCTTAATAAACAAATCGTTGGATTACTCTTTGCATTAATAGAAGGGAGTAGAGCTTGCTGAAAATCAAGACCAATTAACACATGAATCGTTAGCTTGCTTTGAGAAAAACGGCTTTCCTGGATATATATTGCGACATTTTTAACATGTTCTCCTTAACAAACAGGCATGGCCTTGAAATGAGGTGTACAGATTCATAATCTCAAGTCCTACAAAGTGTTTCAAGATGATATTTTAGGACGAAGTTGTTTATATATATTTGTTTTTGTGTTGGTAAAACCTTGTACTAGTCATATATTCAAAAGGTACGATTGAAATAGTTGTTTAAGAAGCAAAAGAGTTTTTTTTTTTTTTTTTTTTGCCTTTTTAACAGAAAGTTTATGCATTTACTTACATCAGTGGGTGTTGAGACCTTTTTGTTCTTGTTTTGTTTGTTTGTTTGATTTGAGTTTTAAAGACCCCGTCAACACTGTATAGGTCATTTTGGAGACGGTGCGTCCAAATTTGTGGGGCTTTTACCCAACATTGAGATGAAATGACATCTCAAGCCATGTCTCCAATGAAACCAATATGATTTATAAGCATGGACTCGCTACCCCTTACCAGGGCAAGCTTAGATCCTCTTAGCGGTTTACCAGTACTCGTGTGCGGGTCGGTTTCAGCTTTGCGTGGAAGCATCATGCATCCCATATATTTCTTCAAGCGCCGATGGGCTAGGGTCGTACCTTTTGATGACGCAGTGCTCTTTGCAAGTCATTTGCTTTATAATGCTTCCGAGGTCACTGTTTGCTGCTGCAAAACATTATTAACATATTTGCATTATTTGCTGGCTCCCAGCTTGCACATTGTCAATATTGGAAAAACAGGTAAACAGACCCCCCTGACCTTAAAAGGTCAGTTTACCCGTTTTTCCAACACTGATAACCTTCAGACTAGGAACCAGCAGATAATGCAAATAAGGTGAATGGTTGTTCCAGTCTATGTGGAACATACGGCTTGCGACTAAGTGTCCCACAAACATATTTTCCGATTACATGCAATTGTGTCATATTTTGTTTGTAATGTTGGATTTCTTTACTCATAATTCATTCTAAATCATTGATCATTATAGTACGCTAACGAAAACCACCCACACTCATGTTAACCATCACGCTTATCCATGTTCGCCTAAAAAGAACATAATAACACGAAAGGATTAACACGTTTTCTAATATATTATAATGGGCGGTATCTTGAATAATGTGGAATTTGAAAGAAATATGAACACTCTGTAAAGTCGTTGCATGCATCTCATGTATACTTTTTGAAATACACGCAGTTTGAAGTACATTCTGTATTATGGTAATCTAAGCAACCAGTATAGACCCTCATCAGACGCCATGTTCTGTTGCGTCTAATCTGGACTTACACTGTTTGCCAAACCCAGCCCATGCACGTCCCCTTCAACACTGTAAAGGTCATTTTGGAGACGTCGCTTCCAATTTTGTGGGACTTTTACCCGACACTGAGATGAAATGACATCTCAAGCCCTGCCGCCCAATGTAACCAATAGGGTTTATTTGCATGGACGGTCCGATTCGCACCGCTTTGTCTCGACAGGCTTAGATCCTCTAAGCGGTTTACCAGTACTCGGTTTCAGCTCTGCGTGGAAAACTATGAATGAAAAGCTTTACCAAAGTTTTTACTTGTAAACGATTATGTCTTAGGGAAGACACTCATTTTGCAACCTAATTTTTTGCTTAAATAATTATCAGATTGCTGTTAAATAAATGATACAGTAAAATTAAGTTTATACAAATTTCGAATTCAACTATTAGTATAGCTGGTTCAATTAGACATGAGACTGACCTTTTGCCTAGAATAAATTAGAGTTATCGCCTAACGGGTCGGTTTTCGTAATGAATGGCGATCCATTTACTGACCTTAATGTATTGAATAACAATATAGACGTCTTCGAAAAACGGAGAAGATAAATATATGCATTCAATCGGGTGTGAAATTATGATAATAGAGGTCACCATACCCAGGCCATTTGTTCGAACTATAACAATTAAACCAATAGAATTTATATGGATTGGCGGTCCAACTCGCACTACATTTCCTGTGCATGCTTAGAACCTCTAAGTGGTTTACCAGTACTCATGTGCGGTTGGTTTTTAGTTCTGCGTGGAAGTATCATGCAGCCCATCTATTTCTTCAAGCCCCGATGGGCGGGGGCTGTTTTGGTTTTACGGCCCATTCAAGATTATTTCGCTCATATCGAGCCGATCGTTAATCAAAGGTGGAAGAAAACCGAAATTCCAGGAGAAAAACCACATGACCTTCCGTTTTATAACTTGCCGTCTCACATGTGGCCCGAGCCAGGCTCGAACCACAGCGGTGAGCGACCTTATGATTAAGATTCTAATCCACTAGGCCACAGAGGCCTGTTGTTGAAACTTTGAATTGGGACTCTCAATGCTATATAAAAAATTAATCCTTTGGAAACAAGCTGTCACATTTAGCTGAAAAAGGCGGATTGTACAAGTTTGTCTGGGCCAGACTTAGCTAGTGTCGCCATATTAGACCTCATCAGTGACTTTCAAAACGTTTCGAAATTCCGCAGTGGTCCCAAAGGACTATAAAGCTAACCCAAAGCAACGGGACTCTGTACAGCCGCCATATATTTCATAATCAATAGTTATGGTGAAAATAAATAAATGTTCTTTCAAAACGTAATCTCTAGGAAGCAATGCCTACAGCACAGAACGGAAAAGGTGTGCGTTTCGCCCTTATATTCATTACCTGATTAGTGATCTTCTGAACCATATCTTCTCTTCAGTACACTCCAAAGATGTTAATTTAGCCCTGAGAAAGACTGTAGACATGAGCTCAGTTGATGGACACGCCACTGGAAGTCATTTTGTTGTCGATGGTGTCAAGACTGGGTTTCCCCAAGATGGCTGCTCGGCTACACAATATGAGTCTAATCCATGGATGGTAGTTGATCTTGGAGAAGATTTCCTGATCTCGTCGTTCTTCATCCAAAACATGTTAATTGGTATGTAGCGTGTACGCATACCAGCTTTTCGCATACATTTAAGTCGAATAAAGAAAAATAGAAACAAGGTCGAGGGCGATTCAATAAAAAAAAACAGCCTAACTTATTTCTCAGTGGGATCGATCTCTTCTTTTTCGATGTAATTGCGCTCTAGAATAATACACTTGTACCAACGCTGTTCCAGTACCATCAGCCCAGAACTGAAGAAGCCAGGGTCCTTTTTTCCGACCCACTCCTCAACTGTCGTCCCGACTTCTTCTTTGGACGGGAAATGACGTCCACGGATATTCTTTTTCAAGTTTTGGAATAGGAAATAGTCACTATGAGCTAAATCCGGAAAATAGGTGGGGTGCGGTATTAGCTCGTACCCATTCCGCTCAACAGCATCCATTGCAATTGTGCAAGTTTGGACTCTTGCATTGTCCTGTTTGAGCAGAATCCCTTTGGGCACTTTACAACGACGTTTTTCCCGGATCGCACTTCTCAGATGGTCTAGCAAATGTGCTTGATACGCACCTGTTTTTATACTTTTCTTTGCTATAAAGTCCAACATAATAACGCCTTGTGCGTCCCGAAATACAGTTGTCATCACCTTGCCATCAGAGGATTGCGCTTTGAACTTCTTTGGCCTCGGAGACCCCTGCCCTACCCACTGGCAACTTTTGCTTTCCGCTATTGATGAGTCCATCAAGGTCTAGTTATTTACTTTTTGTATTTCTTTTCCTTTGGTGTCTCTGATTTGAGGTGTTGGTTTGTTCTACCGATTCCTGATCATTGCCTTCACTTCTATTTTGAGCTTTATCTCTGGCTCATAATAATGGACCCGGGTCTCATCTACTGTCACCAGACGTGAAAGAAAGTCATCTTGCTTTGACCTAATTTGCTTCAACAATGCGCTGCATACTAATGCTCTGGTTGCCACATGCTCGTCGATAAGGGAGTTTTTTACCCAACGGGCTGTTAGCTTGCGCATCCCCAAGCGATCGTGTAAAAATACTGAAAAGCTACATGCGAAATGCGTAATGCATTCGCAATTTTTTCCAGCTTAAGTAGAAGTAAAACAAAGATCAGGAATTGATACAATTAACTTACTCCATCCATAAAAGACACCAAAGGGAAAGAAATACAAACATTAAGCGACCAGACCATAATGGAAACCTAAACAAAGGAAGGCCATATGGACAGTTACTTTCCCACAAAATGGCCATATGGCCATCCAAAATTAAAAGACACAAGTGATACACACAGTAAGTAACAAACAACAACATAAATAAATCGCCACAGAAGAGCCGCCTTGGAACGGTCAGTGGAAGACTTCCACCGGGGGGCTTAAACCGACCCCACGCGGCCACAATCCCCGCCCCCACCTCCGTCGCGATTTAGACAAATAATTTGTTCAGTCCGCATGAAGGCCCCCTAACCCACCAGCGCAACACCCCCGCGAACACAGAAACCAAAGAACCACAGAGGCGAGACAACGGTGAGGACTCGACAGCAAGAAACCACTGAAATGCTGGAGCAAAAGAAAACCAACAGTTAGACTCCGATGAGCCCGACCAGAGACAGAGCATCAGGCACCAACCAACATTATCTCTTTAATTTTCAATAAGCCTTTACGTTGGAGCCGTCATAGAATCAGAGGCCTGACCCACCGGCGTGCAATTAAAGAGGGAAGCAAAGTTGCCAACCGTGATTGGGTTAACTACCATGCATGCAGTCTGTCGTATAATATCCATGTTGTACCCAATCTTTTTATATCGAACAATGATTTTACGAAATTGGGTGCTGAAGTCATTGCGGTTATATATTTTTCTGAATTTATATACTAAGTCACCATAAAATTCGGGTTCCGATAGACCTTGTTGCAGAAGAGATTTAAGTCCAATATTGAATTTTGAAATTAAATCAGAATGGCGTCTATAAAATTTTGAAAAGGCTTTGCGTAGTTTATGGTACCGATAACCCTGATTAAGGAGTTTAGCCGTTAATAATTTATTACGAGTGTTGAAGTCAGTTACATGACTACACACTCTAGCAAATCGAATTAATTGCGAAATATAAACGCCATAGGATGGCGCACAATAAGTCGCCTATTAGAGTACACCAGATCCCGTACTTTGGTAGACATTTCTTCATCGGTGGCATCTGATTGGCGTCCAGACCTGGTTTCGTCTGGAAATGGGATAGGCTGGTTACTTATTTACTTGCCCTCGTAGCTGCGCAGAAATACATGAGAAAAACAAGCAATGTTATCTCATTCCTTTTAGACGATTTTTCATCATAGATGAGTGAAATCAAATATAAATGTCTTCAAGTTAACATGTACGTGAAATGAACACCCCGCACACCCAACTCTATATAGAGGAAACTAGGAAACCTAGGGGTATACATTAGTTTTCTTATTTCTGCTCGAAGACATAGATTGTGGGTCCTCATTCGAACGGGCCATTTAAACTATGTTTAGAGTAGAAAGCCGGTGAATATAACACATTTATCAAAATAGTTAACCTTTTTTGAGGTATGAAAGATTGCACTATGTTGAACGGATTGTTATCGTAATGTACAGTACACGGATATTTTGTTCTGGTTTCTATGACCGGACCGTCTCAATGTAATACTCAAATTTTTGTCTATAGCTGTTTGTCTTTTATCACATCAGCCACGAGAATATTTCACACAGAACGAGGCGTACTGTCCGGAACCTATTTGCAAACATCAAAGCACTGACAGTACCGTTTGGTCGATTTTCTCTGAACAGTGTAGGCTTGGAAAATGGTGCTTAGCTGAGACTAAAACTGTTCTTTAACTCTTGAATTCCAGAGTATTTTTAGCAAAACAGATAGACCCTGATCAGCCACCACCTTCTAGGGCGTCTGATTTGCGTCAACAATGTTTGCCAACCTCAGCCCATGATCCTAAGCCCGATTCTATAGATTACCCTCTTAAGCAACACTCTGGACTCGCATTGATATTAATTACGCGGCTATTTAGTTAAAATAAACGTTACTTGATTCTTAAGCAGTCCTTCTGTCGTGTTTTATTGTTTGTTATAATTTGTCTTTGCATGTGTGTACTGCTTATATATGTTTAATTTGGATCGCCGTTTGATCATTTTGTGGGAGGGTGGCTGTCCTCTCGACTGTCCGCTGGTGATGCTTTCGTTGGGTTTGGTTGTTCCTGTTTCTTTCCCTTTTGTTTCTCTGATGGGAGGTATGGGGTAATTGTATCGATTGCCTCCACTTTTATTTTTTATATAAAACTAGAGTCTTTGCTGACCGCAATAGCCTTACATTGCCTCAGGGCCATCAACACCAAACTGAGTGTTTAGCTATCACAATACAACACACAAATAAGAATAGTTGCAGTTCTTCATTTATGCAGTATGCCCTAGTTACCAGCTAACACATAAGCAATATGGAAAATAAAGGTAAACAGACTTCTTGATCATTCAAGGTCAGGAGGGTCTGGTTATTTTTTTTTTTCAATATACTTGATTACCCACAGACAGGGAACCGGCAGGAAATGCAAAAAGTGAACGTTTTACTACGAGGGCTGATTAATATGTTGTGAGCCTCATATTGAAGAATCTAACTTATGTCGGACATATTGTATTATTTTTCAACATAATCCCCTTCAGTATATGTACCCTTTTGTTACCGGTGTTTAAGGGCCTCAATGCCACTTTTATAGAACCCCTTTTCTTGGCTGTTCAGAAAGTCATACACTGCATATATGACGTCATCATCGGACTGAAAGTAGATGCCTGAAATAGCCGTTTTGAGTTTTGGAAATAGATGAGGGTCCGATAGAGCGAAATCAGGTGAATAAGGCGGATGCCCAATTTATTTATAGCCACAGTCGTGAATGGCAACAACAGCAATGACAGACTTGTGAACAGGAGCATTGTCCTGATGCAACAACATAAATTAAGTGAGCTGTCTGTGGCGCTTAAGTATATAATATTTTCCCACAACTGCGACAGAAGTGAAGCACAGTATTTGCCATTGATTGTGTGTCCCTTTTGGAGATAATCTAACAGCAGAATACCATCTGCATCCGACCTTCCCAGCTGATGAAACAGCCTCTTATATGATCGGAGTCTACCTGTTGGTTTTCTTTTGCTCTAGCATTTCAGTGGTTTCTTACTGTCGAGTCCTCATCGTTGTTTCATCTCTGTGGTTGTTTCATTTTTGTGTTCTCGGATATGTTAGGAGGCCTTCATGCGGACTCAACAAATCGTTAGTCTAAATCGCGACTGAAGTAAGGGCGAGGATTGTGGCCACATAAAATCGACCCCCCCCCCACCAGTGGAATTAGGTTCACTGACCGTTCCAAGGCGGTTCTTTGTCGCGGTTTATTTTTATTATGGCTTGTCGTTGAGTGTGTGTATCACATATATTATCTTGTTTTGGATAGCTGGTCATTTTGTGGGAAAGTAACTGTCCGTTTGGCTTCCCGCTATTGATGTTTCCATTAGGTCTAGTTGTTTCATGTTTGTGTTTCTTTCCTTTTGGTGTCTCCGGTGGGAGCTGTGGGTTAATTGCATCGATGACTGATCATTGCCTTCACTTCTATTTTGCCTTCTTTGGCGGAGGTGAGCCAGGGAGCTTCGAATGTTCCGACTGTTGATTGGTCTCTTAGGTAAAATGACGCCCCCATTCATGGTGACAAATCTCTGAATCTTCCTAAAAAGGTTAAGATTAGCATAATGTGCGCCAGGTGTGCTTCCGAAAAATTGTCAGAAGTCTTCGTACCCATCGGGTCGAAATCGTTCTCATTGCAAGTTGCTCTGTCAGAATGGAATGTACTCTTTCCTGTGAAATGCCAACCTTACTGGCTATATATATATTTCTGTGACTCGTCTGTCAGTCATAACAATATCATGGACTTGACAGACCTTATAGGTCAGAAGTCGTCCTCAAATAAAAATCAAAAATGAGTTCCTTTAAGAGCAATGAAAACATTCATAAGAAAGAAGATGGGTCATACTACGTAGTTTCGGCTAATAAAGCCTCATCAGTGACCCTGTAATGATCCGGCAAAGAAAGCCAGAGGAAACATACTGCAATTTTGCGAATTTAGAATAGGCAGTCGATTCTCTGCCGCACTAGCATTTCGCCACCCAGATTTTCACTGTAGCATATGAAGGGGCATCATTCCCTAGTATTGTTACCATATCATTATAGATATCCTTAGGTGTTAAACCACTTTCTATGCAAATATTGCATCATTGATCTTTCACCGATTGTGTCAATTTTGCAAAAGCTGCTTGTCTTGTTTACTTTAGAGTGCTACCTGGTCGATATGAACTGACCTTAGGTACACGGCCCTATTTAGTCAGAGAATAGTACGACTTAAAAAGAACATCCCTGCATACCTCCTTCAATACGAGGCTCACAGCATATTAATCAGCCCTCGTACCCAAGGCTATCAGAATCTCAGACTTAGTTCGTACACACTTAGATACTGGCCCAAGATAACAAGTATGGACCGTTACGGGCTGAGTTTCAATTCGACCAGACTGAGTACAGTACCGCTTGAAAGAAAATATCTGGAGCACTGTTTAAAATCATTACTTAGGCAACATCTACTGTATATAACTTTAGAGCTTATGTCAGTTATGTGACCATTCTTTAGGTGCAAAACACTGTGCATTTATTGAGAATAACCAAAACATTCTAGTTAATGATAAACGTTTGGTATAAACAGAAACTGTGTTTGCGTGAGAACAAAAGCATGTGGAATGCTCTTGTAGCATATGAAACGTTCAGTTTGATCATGTCAAATTATTCAGCTGTTTGCCAGTGTTCAGTATGTAATGAGCCGGGCAGAGTCTGGTCTGCTCTCAGCCAGTCTCACTTACGTTTTAGTCAAGTTTATCTTGACTTAAAATTTCGATATGCATTAGATGCAACTTTTTAAAAATGTTCAGAAAAGAAAAATGAAAAAACAGAAAACTTTTTGAACTTATTTTATTGACGAAGGACTAACTTTCTTAAAATATAAAACTATACAGTCAGCGTAAAATTCCACACTTGGCATGTGTTACGTCATACCTGATTGTATAATTCTATTTGATCGTTTTAACATTCCAAGTCTCCTCGACGTTAGACATGGTAAAGTTTTGTTTTGTTTGATTTGAGGTTTAATGTCCCCGTCGACACTGTATGGGTCATTTTGTGAGACTTTTTCCCGACATTGAGATGGAATGACATCTCTAGCCCTGGACATGGAAAAGTGTTGGCGTATATGTATAGACCACATTACGAAAACACGCCTATACAAATGCATTGTAAACTTTACTGAACTTTGCTGAAAGAGTAAACTGATGTACTCGTTAGAATCGCCCTACGAATGCAGTTCTAACAGCACCCACACAACGGTCCTCCGTGGTCTAGTGGATAAGAACGCTAACTGTTAATTATTAGGTCTCTCACCGCTTTGGTTAAAGCCTGGCTCTGATCACATGTTGGACGCCAAATTCTGCAACGGAAGGTCAGGTTTTTTTCTCCGGGTACTCCGGCTTTCGTACACCTCTTATTAATGATTGGCTCGGTATAAGTGAAATAATATTGAAAGGGACATAAAACACAAACCAATAACAAAAGAAAAAAAAACAGCACCCACAACTTATGCTTTGATTAGAAACAAGAAAAATATCAACTTTTGCATCTGAAAAAGCTAGTTCAAGATGAAAGAAAGATGCCTTTTGACCACACAGGTGTTGTTAGAAAGACGCAATTTGAGCACATGTGGTGTGGTATAAAATCCCTGGACATTCACCTATCAATGTCATGAACAACTTTATGGTCTGCATGTGAGTAGTGTTTCATTTGCGAAATGTTTATACGGGATAAATGATCCCACAGGAAATAAATGGTTGGCGTTGTTGTGTGTAGTTCGGTTAAAGTGGATGAACAAACATAGTTTTGCAACAATGACAATGCTTTTTACACGCTGGTACAAATTATATTGGGAAAAATAAGTAATTTCAGTTTCAATTTGGACATTGTAGCGTTGACTGATTTGTGTAATTTTTTACACGGTTTGCAGAACCAACTGAGTATCTGACGCACTTATGGGGTTACGGAATGGCTCCGTGGTATTGGAACGAAACAATCAGATTTATCATCGACGTTTCGACCTCCGTAAACCCATACATATACGCAGAGGTCATGGCCCAAACAGGGATGTTCACATATGCCAATGAATATTTGTTGAATTCATCACAATGCGGACGTTATGTCAAAGTCTGGTTGGAAGCTGTGGAGAGCCTGTCCATTTGTGAAATCGAAGTGAATGGCCGTCTTGGTAAGTACGGAATATGTTCTATATGTTGCACATGAGGCAGAATTGTAGAGATATCGTTGAGCGTTAATGTACTAGCAGAGAATAGTCAATAAATAAGTTCTAAATACATAACAAATCTGTCACACGCAAAACTTTTGCCTTTTCCCCCAGCTTTTAAGAACCTGATTCAAATGCATACTGAATTTTTGTGTCACAGCACTCACGATGACACTATTGATAATTTGGTGGGCGAAGATCCTTGTGTGTGGCTCTTCCTATGAATGGTCTTTTAGTCACTTTGTCTTTACTGAGTACCAATCCAGGTTACCATGCCAACAAAACTAATATCATGAAAGTAAGAACAACAATTCCGAACAAATTTCACTCAGGGGTTTAAATCAATTTTACCTGACCACGATCATCGCCCAGTCGATTTTTCCTGGCCACAATTATCGCCCTTACTTACGACGCGATTTAAATCAAACAACCACAGAGACGAAACAACGACAAGAAACCACTGATAGGCCCCACCAGAGACAGAGCATCAGGCACCAACTAACATTACATAAAATTAGGTTATCTCTAATTCTCAGAAAGTCTTTTTGCTGGAACCGTCATAGAATCTGAATCATGACCCACCGGAGTGCAATTAAAGAGGGAAGCAAAGTTGTCAACCGTGATTGGGTTAACTATCATGCAGTCTATCCTATAGCATTTATGATATACCCAATCTTTTTATATCGAAGAATAATTTTTACGAAACTGGGTGATTAAGTCATTGGAATTATATATTTTTCTGAATTTATATGCTAAGTAGAAGTAAATCAAAGATCAGGAATCGATACAATTAACTTACTACACCCATCAAAGACACCAAAGGGAAAGAAAAACAAACATTAAGCAACCAGACCATAATGGAAACATAATCAAAGGAAGGCCATAAGGACAGTTACTTTCCCACAAAATGGCCATATGGCCATCCAAAATAAAAAGACACAAGTGATACACATAGTAAGTAACAAACCACACCATAAATAAACCGCCACAGAAGAACCGCCTTGGAACGGTCAGTGGAATGATTTCAACTGGGGGGCTTAAATCGATTTCACGTGGCTACAATCCTCGCCCTTACTTCGGTCGCGATTTAGATAAATAAATTGTTCAGTCCGCATGAAGGCCCCCTAACTCATCAGTGCAACATCTCCGTGGACACAAAAAATCAATGAACCACAGAGGTGAGACAACGGTGAGGACTCGACAGCTAGAAACCACTGAAATGCTGGAGCAAAAGAAAACCAACAGTTAGACTCCGATGGACCCAACCAGAGACACTATAAACATCGGGTTCCGATAGATCTTTTTGAAGAAGAGAATTTTCCAGCATTGAATTTTAAAATTAAATCTGAAATACGTCTATAAATTTTGGAAAAGGCTGTTCTTAGTTTATGGTAACGATAACCCTGATTCAGAAGTTTAGCAGTTAACAATATATTACGAGTGTTGGAGTCAGTTACATGACTAGATACTCTGGCAAATCGAATTAATTACAAAATATAAACACCATAGGATGCCAAACGAGGAACATCACCATCCAAAAAGGAAAATTTAAAATATCAAAATCAAATGCTCACGTTTATCATAAATTTTGCAAGAAACAAATCTATCATCAATAGATAGATGTAAACCGAAAAACTGGGCCTCAGTATCAGAATAATTTGCTTTATTTAATTGAAGTTCTGTGGTGGGGGGATTTGACGGATCAAACCAGCGAAATAGGTATTGTCAATATTTAATAAATCATCCAAATATCTAGAAGTCGGGCTAAAGGCTTCAATGGTTTCAGTTTGGATTCCAACTGAAAGGAACATCATGATAAGTAGTAGTTGAGGAAATCATCCGGAATCGATACAATAAACCCACAGCTCCCATCAGAGACACCAAAGGGATAGAAACACAAACATGAAACAACTGACCATAATGGAAACATCAATAGCGGAAAGCCAAAAGGAGAGTTACTTTTCCACAAAATACCCAATAGGCACTTTCATAACAAAACAAGAACAGGTCAGCCACAAGGGGTGCGCAATTTGCACCAATCGGAATACCCACATCTTGTCTAAATATCTTGTTACCAAATCTAATGTAAATGTTGTCCAGTGAGAGCTTCATACACGTTCTGAAATTACCATAAAGTATGATTTGTATGCTCTTCAGAAGTGAAAAAGGCATTTCTTACATTACATGCAAGATAGTTGGAGTCTTCCCTATGAAATGTTCATTCAATTAAATCATTATGTTTTTCTAAATAAGATTTTTTAGGAAATGTAGTGTAAAGTGTGTGGGGGTCATAAGTAGACAGAATTTAAGCACGAAAACGTCTGGATTTCAATTTATTTTAAACTTCATTAGATTGTTTTATACACCACACCAGATTTCTCCTTGATCTTTCAATGACTTTGTCGCAATATTTAATCACTTGTTTTGATGGCAGTAAAGCATGAAGGTTTATTTTGTCGAGAGTTCAGTGGTGGTACAAGAGCTTGGATTTGCTATAAACTATGTTTTGTATGGTCTTCTATGAAGTTTTGGTAACCAATAGGAAGCTTGTTATGGCCTTTTGTAACACATACAACAAATGTGGTGGCTGAATCAAAATTGTGGTCATCAAATAAAGCCCTCTTTATAGCCAAAGGCTGCACTTCACATGCCATAGTACCACCAAGTTATTGCTGAAGAGTGTTAACTTACTGGAGCCGTCAAACAACGACCACATTGTTAGCAACCTTATCTGCTGGAGCCAAAACAAATTTCTTATGAAATTCTTTAATACCTAGTTTCAGATGACGAAAAGACGTCTAAGGTTAAGGAGGTAATAAGTTCGTATTTTTAGAGTAGAAAGAAATGGGTTTGTCCTTTTGTTTCAGAATGGCAAGTTTCCATTCGTTGATAGCTTTATGCACAACATACTTTCGTTTACACATCGATTGCCAAATGTATTCAAGGCACCAGAGATTTGACCTCCACATTTATTGAAATCAATTTAATGCATTTAATGCTCTTATTTTTCCAATCCGCAGGGATTTTTTTAACAATTGCTTTTCATAGTTCCTTAATTTGACATCCTTTTGATACCTGGTGAAGGTCTTGATTGGACCGATTTTTGTATCTCGTATAACAATTGATTGTTTGATATATATGGGCTTTTTATAGGCATAGCTGTTTTGTGGGCTTTTGATATACTCGCCTTCTATTTGCAGCGCTTTCTATTTGAAGGACGTATACTATTTAACTTAATGACCGGTATGATTATCGCTTTAGTTTGGACGGTATCGCCCCTTTAAACAAACATGAGTATCACAAATAAATTTAAACTTACAGGATCTCCTCTTAATATCACAAATACATTTAAACTCAAAATATCTCCCCTTAGGTTACATTCTGCTTCTTCTGTACGGATTCCCTATTCTATTAATAAAATCGCCCATTCTTCGGAAATATACCAATCCTTTCAGAAGAAGTGGAACGTATCCTTGTATTTCCAAGTGCAATGCTAAGAGGTGCAGGTGCTGTTCACAATTATGCACTGCGTCTATCGTTTCTTCATCTGTAAACGGTAGACGTTTTTCTGTAGTTAACATTTCCGATTTGACATGTAAGTCTACGGATTTAATATATGTGATAACCTGACATAATGCAGTATGTCGGGCAAACTAATCGCATGTTAAAAACACGATTTAACGAACACTATCATAGAAATTGTAAGCCACAAAACTGACATTTTCTCGTACCGTCATTTCAGACGCACAGGTCATTCAATTCTATACAGCCAGTGGAAAAAAAATATTATGATGTGAATTTTACAGCTAGATTTAAAATTATTAAACGGCATGAAACTGAATTAAAATGGATTAAAGTATTACAGGCACCTTTTTCAATGGGCTATAACGACAACATTTATCTGAGGGTAATATATCTCTAATGGCCGACTGTGATATTTTATCGCTTCTGGACTGTCGAAAGCGTAAAACTAGATCGCACAGCACCAGAAAAAAGTAATTATAAACGAAAATTTTGTGCTTTTAAAAGACACAATACCAGACTTAAGTGACTGTCCATAATATTATTGAATCATGGACGCCACTCAATGCTTGCTTTTATAAGTTCATTACCCATTTCTGTATTACGGATTCTGGATACCGAGGCGAATAAATTCTACGATAGTTCTAATCAGCTATATGACGCTGCTCTTTTGACTAGAGGTTATACTCAGCATGCTCTTCGTCCTGCCATAGATTCTGAAATTAATCACAAACGTCATTACATCAAAATATCCTTCATCAATAAGGGTTTGGATTGTATAGATTTACCTAGTATCGTCCGGGACAGTTTGGTGAGTTCATCCATTCCTGCTTATTTTCAAAATACTGAAACACCCATCATTTGCTATAAATACAATAAACCTGTTAGATCTATCATTTTTAATTTTAATAAACTTGTTTCTGATCTTGATATTGACACTACCCTTCCTGATACATGTGATTGTAAAAATTCAGTGTATTGCTACCCTGCTGCTGGTCATATTATTACTGGCAATTTAAAAATTATTCCTGATTCTAGGATACGTAATGTAATTTCCAAAGGACCGAAATATCGATTTGCTTCTGAAATTGATTTCAATAAATATATAGAGACGAAATCGCTGCTGCCTTGAATAAATTTGGTAATCGATGGTGTAAACGAGAGTATGTTGAGCATAAAGCTCTAAAAGAATGGAAACTTAGCATTCTGAAATTAGTGAACAAACGCATTTCTTTTATTCACAAAATACGAACTTTTACCTCCTAAACCTAAGACGTCTTTACGTCACCTTAAACTAGGTATTCAAGAATTTTATAGGAAGTTTGTTTTGGCTGCAGCTGATAAGTCCGCTATCAATATTGTCGGTGTTTGACGGCTTCACTATGTTAACACTCTTCAGCAAGAAGTTGACGGTACCATGGCCTATGAACTTCAGCCTTTAGCTGTAGAGAGGACTTTAGTTGATGGACCAATTTGTCATTCAGCCACCAAGTTTGCTGTCTGTGTTACAGAAGGCCAAGGCAAGCTTCCTACTTATACTGGTTACCTAAACTTCATAAAAGACCGTACAAAGCACGGTTTATTGCAAACTCAAGCTCTTGTACCACCCTGAACTCTCCAAAATATTAACCTCATGTTTTACTGCCATCAAAAACATGTGATAAAATAATCCGACAAAGTCTTCGAAAGATCAGGTAGAAATCTGTTTTGGTCTGTAAAAAATTCTTATGAAGTTTTAAATAAATTGAAATCCGGGCGTTTTTGAGCTTCAAGTCTGCCTACTTATGATTTTCCACCCTTTATACTACACTTCCTCATGATCTTAAAAAAGAAAAACATAATGATTTAATTGAATGGACATTTCATAGGTAAGACTCCCTCTATCTTGCATGTAATGTAAGAAATGCCTTTTTCTCTTCTGAAGAGCATAAACATTATACTTTATGGTCATGTCAGAAAGTTTGTATGGCTCTCACATTTCTACTTGACAATATTTACATAAGATATGGTACTAAGTTTTTTAAACAAGTTATGCGTATTCCGATGGGTACTAATTGCGCACCACTTGTGGCTGATCTGCTTTTGTTCTGTAATAAGAAAGACTTCATGATGTCCCTTTCTGCGGAAAACCAGTCTGAAATCATTCACTTCTAGATATTTGGATGGTTTATTAAATATTGATTAAACCTATTTCGATGGTTTGATCAGTCATAGGTACCCCCGTCCCAGAACTTCAGCTGAATAATGCAAATTCTTCTGATACCGAATTCCCGTTTTTGGATTCACATCTATCTGTTATAGATGAGTTTATTTCTTGCAAAATGTATGATAAACGCGTTGATTTTGATTTTGAGATTGTAAACTTTCCTTTTTTGGATGGTTAAAGACTTAAACTACGTAGTATGACCCATCTTCTTTCTTATGAATGTTTTCATTGCTCTTAAAGGAACTCATTTTTTGATTTTTATTTGCCTTCACTGCAGCTGGTGTTGTGCCGTGTGGCGGCCGTAAAACGTCTCCCCGTACATCAACCATAGTGCAGTTTATATTTTACTTTTGGTCCTTTGAGATCAGCGTGAGTATTCTGAGAAATCAGAAATAAATTATTGGTTTAGACTCGTATTCTAGACAGGTTTTTAATTATTTGGACCCCATTCTGATTTATATCAGTCTTTAAATCGACTGCCTATTCGAACTTCGCAAAATTGCAGTATCTTTCCTCTGGCTTTCTTTGCCGGATCCTTACAGGGTCACTGATGAGGCTTTATTAGCCGAAACTACGTAGTATGACCCATCTTCTTTCTTATGAATGTTTTCATTGCTCTTAAAGGAACTCATTTTTTGATTTTTATTTGCCTTCACTGCAGCTGGTGTTGTGCCGTGTGGCGGCCGTAAAACGTCTCCCCGTACATCAACCATAGTGCAGTTTATATTTTACTTTTGGTCCTTTGAGATCAGCGTGAGTATTCTGAGAAATCAGAAATAAATTATTGGTTTAGACTCGTATTCTAGACAGGTTTTTAATTATTTGGACCCCATTCTGATTTATATCAGTCTTTAAATCGACTGCCTATTCGAACTTCGCAAAATTGCAGTATCTTTCCTCTGGCTTTCTTTGCCGGATCCTTACAGGGTCACTGATGAGGCTTTATTAGCCGAAACTACGTAGTATGACCCATCTTCTTTCTTATGAATGTTTTCAATGCACTTAAAGGAACTCATTTTTTGATTTTTATTTATTCTGATTTAATTGAAAATTCAATATTGGACCTAAATCGCTTCTGCAACAAGGTCTATCGGAACCCGAATTTTATGGTGACTTAGTATATAAATTCAGAAAAATATATAACTGCAACGAGTTCAGCACCCAATTTCATTAAATCAGTTATATTGATACAAATCCTCCTGATTCATGTGATTGTAAAAATTCAGTGTATTGCTATCCTGCTGCTGGTCATGTAATTACTGGCAATTTGAAAATTATTCCTGATTCTAGGATAAGGAATATAATTTCTAAAGGACCGAAATATCGGTTTCCTTGTAAAATTGATTTCAGAAAATGTAGAGATGAAATCGCTGCTTCCTTGAATGAATTCGGTAATCGATGGTGTAAGCGAGAGTATGTTGAGCATAAAGCCCTTAAGGACTGGAAACTAAGCATTTTAAAACTAGTGAATAAACGCATTTCTTTCTATTCTCAAACTACTAACTTATTACCTCCTAAGCCTAAGATCTCTTTACGTCATCTTAAGCTAGTTATTCAAAAATTTCATAAGAAGTTTGTTTTGGCCCCTGCAGACAAGGCCGCTAACAATGTCGTCGTTGTGTGACGGCTCCACTATGTTAACACGCTTAAGCAGGAGCTTGGTGGTACTAAGGCCTATGAACTTCAGCCTTTAGCTGAAGAGAGAGTTATAGTAGATAAACATATTTGTCATTCAGCCACCAAGTTTGCTGTGTGTGTTACCGAAGGCCAAGACAAGCTTCCTGTGCTATACTGGCTACCACAACTTCATAAAAGACTTACAAAGCACGGTTTATTGCAAATTCTAGCTCTTGCACTACCACTGAACTTTCTAAATTATTAACTTCCTGTGTTACTGCTATTAAAACGCATGTGATTAAATATTGTGATAAAGTCTTTGAGATATCAGGAAGAAATCTGTTTTGGTCTATAAAAAATTCGAATGAGGTTAGGAGGCCTTCATACGGACTGAACGAAATTTTTTGTCTAAATCGCGATGGAAGTAAGGGCGAGGATTGTGGCCACGTAAAATCGATTTAAGCCCCCCAGTGGAAATCTTCCACTGACCGTTCCAAGGCGGCTCTTCTGTGGCGATTTATTTATGTTGTTGTTTGTTACTTACTGTGTGTATCACTTGTGTCTTTTAATTTTGGATGGCCATATGGCCATTTTGTGGGAAAGTAACTGTCCATATGGCCTTCCTTTGTTTAGGTTTCCATTATGGTCTGGTCGCTTAATGTTTGTATTTCTTTCCCTTTGGTGTCTTTTATGGATGGAGTAAGTTAATTGTATCAATTCCTGATCTTTGTTTTACTTCTACTTTAAATAAATTGAAATCCAGACATTTTCATGCTTCAAGTCTGTCTACTTACGATTTTTCCACTCTTTACACTACACTTCCTCATAATCTTATAAAAGAAAAGCTTAATGATTTAATTGAATGGGCTTTTCACAGAGAAGATTCTCTCTATCTTGCATGTAATGTCAGAAATGCATTTTTCACTTCTAAAGAGCATAAGAATTATACACTTTGGTCATGTCAGAAAGTGTGTGATGCCCTCACCTTTCTACTTGACACTATTTATATTAGATTCGGTACTAAGTTATTTAGACAAATTGTGGGTATTCCGATGGGTACGAATTGCGCACCTTTTGAGGCTGATCTGTTCTTGTATTGTTATGAAAGTGACTTCATGTTGTCGCTTTCCATTGATAACCAATCTGAAATTATTGAAGCTTTTAGCTCCACTTCTAGATATTTAGACGATTTATTAAATATTGATAATACCTATTTCGATGGTTTGATCAGTCAGATTTACCCCCCAGTACTTCAATTAAATAAAGCAAATTCTTCTGATACCGAAGCCCCGTTTTTGGATTTACATCTGTCTATTGTGGATTGGTTTGTTTCGTGCAAAATTTGTGATAAGCGCGATGACTTTGATTTTGAGATTGTAAATTTTCCTTTTTTGGATGGTGATGTTCCTCGTGCGCCATCCTATGGCGTTTATATTTCGCAATTAATTCGATTTGCTGGAGTGTGTAGTCATGACTTCGGAGCTCGTAATAAATTATTAACGGCTAAACTCCTTAATCAGGGTTATCGGTACCATAAACTACGCAAAGCATTTTCAAAATTTTATAGACGCCATTCTGATTTAATTTCAAAATTCAATATTGGACTTAAATCTCTTCTGCAACAAGGTCTATCGGAACCCGAATTTTATGGTGACTTAGTATATAAATTCAGAAAAATATATAACTGCAACGAGTTCAGCACCCAATTTCATTAAAATCAGTTATATCGATACAAATCCTCCTGATTCATGTGATTGTAAAAATTCAGTGTGTTGCTATCCTGCTGCTGGTCATGTAATTACTGGCAATTTGAAAATTATTCCTGATTCTAGGATAAGGAATATAATTTCTAAAGGACCGAAATATCGGTTTCCTTCTAAAATTGAATTTCAGTAAATGTAGAGATGAAATCGCTGCTTCCTTGAATGAATTCGGTAATCGATGGTGTAAGCGAGAGTATGTTGAGCATAAAGCCCTTAAGGACTGGAAACTAAGCATTTTAAAACTAGTGAATAAACGCATTTCTTTCTATTCTCAAACTACTAACTTATTACCTCCTAAGCCTAAGATCTCTTTACGTCATCTTAAGCTAGTTATTCAAGAATTTCATAAGAAGTTTGTTTTGGCCCCTGCAGACAAGGTCGCTAACAATGTCGTCGTTGTGTGACGGCTCCACTATGTTAACACGCTTAAGCAGGAGCTTGGTGGTACTAAGGCCTATGAACTTCAGCCTTTAGCTGAAGAGAGAGTTATAGCAGATAAACATATTTGTCATTCAGCCACCAAGTTTGCTGTGTGTGTTACCGAAGGCCAAGACAAGCTTCCTGCGCTATACTGGCTACCAAAACTTCATAAAAGACCTTACAAAGCACGGTTTATTGCAAATTCTAGCTCTTGCACTACCACTGAACTTTCTAAATTATTAACTTCCTGTCTTACTGCTATGAAAACGCATGTGATTAAATATTGTGATAAAGTCTTTGAGATATCAGGAAGAAATCTGTTTTGGTCTATAAAAAATTCGAATGAGGTTTTATCGGAGTCTAACTGTTGGTTTTCTTTTTCTCTCATGGGAGTCTAACTGTTGGTTTTCTTTTGCTCCAGCATTTCAGTGGTTTCTTGCTGTCGAGTCCTCACCGTTGTCTCACCTCTGTGTTTCTTTGATTTGTGTGTTCACGGAGATGTTGCACTGATGAGTTAGGAGGCCTTCATGCGGACTGAACAAAGTATTTGTCTAAAACGCGACGGAAGTAAGGGCGAGGATTGTGGCCACGTAAAATCGATTTAAGCCCCCCAGATGAAATCTTTCCACTGACCGTTCCAAGGCGGCTCTTCTGTGGTGATTTATTTATGTTGTTGTTTGTTACTTACTGTGTGTATCACTTGTGTCTTTTAATTTTGGATGGCCATATGGCCATTTTGTGGGAAAGTAACTGTCCATATGGCTTTCCTTTGTTTAGGTTTCCATTATGGTCTGGTCGCTTAATGTTTGTATTTCTTTCCCTTTGGTGTCTTTTATGGATGGAGTAAGTTAATTGTATCCATTCCTGATCTTTGTTTTACTTCTACTTTAAATAAATTGAAATCCAGACATTTTCATGCTTCAAGTCTGTCTACTTACGATTTTTCCACTCTTTACACTACACTTCCTCATAATCTTATAAAAGAAAAGCTTAATGATTTAATTGAATGGGCTTTTCACAGAGAAGATTCTCTCTATCTTGCATGTAATGTCAGAAATGCATTTTTCACTTCTAAAGAGCATAAGAATTATACACTTTGGTCATGTCAGAAAGTGTGTGATGCCCTCACCTTTCTACTTGACACTATTTATATTAGATTCGGTACTAAGTTATTTAGACAAATTGTGGGTATTCCGATGGGTACGAATTGCGCACCTTTTGAGGCTGATCTGTTCTTGTATTGTTATGAAAGTGACTTCATGTTGTCGCTTTCCATTGATAACCAATCTGAAATTATTGAAGCTTTTAGCTCCACTTCTAGATATTTAGACGATTTATTAAATATTGATAATACCTATTTCGATGGTTTGATCAGTCAGATTTACCCCCCAGTACTTCAATTAAATAAAGCAAATTCTTCTGATACCGAAGCCCCGTTTTTGGATTTACATCTGTCTATTGTGGATTGGTTTGTTTCGTGCAAAATTTGTGATAAGCGCGATGACTTTGATTTTGAGATTGTAAATTTTCCTTTTTTGGATGGTGATGTTCCTCGTGCGCCATCCTATGGCGTTTATATTTCGCAATTAATTCGATTTGCTGGAGTGTGTAGTCATGTAACTGACTTCGGAGCTCGTAATAAATTATTAACGGCTAAACTCCTTAATCAGGGTTATCGGTACCATAAACTACGCAAAGCATTTTCAAAATTTTATAGACGCCATTCTGATTTAATTTCAAAATTCAATATTGGACTTAAATCTCTTCTGCAACAAGGTCTATCGGAACCCGAATTTTATGGTGACTTAGTATATAAATTCAGAAAAATATATAACTGCAACGAGTTCAGCACCCAATTTCATTAAAATCAGTTATATCGATACAAATCCTCCTGATTCATGTGATTGTAAAAATTCAGTGTATTGCTATCCTGCTGCTGGTCATGTAATTACTGGCAATTTGAAAATTATTCCTGATTCTAGGATAAGGAATATAATTTCTAAAGGACCGAAATATCGGTTTCCTTCTAAAATTGAATTTCAGTAAATGTAGAGATGAAATCGCTGCTTCCTTGAATGAATTCGGTAATCGATGGTGTAAGCGAGAGTATGTTGAGCATAAAGCCCTTAAGGACTGGAAACTAAGCATTTTAAAACTAGTGAATAAACGCATTTCTTTCTATTCTCAAACTACTAACTTATTACCTCCTAAGCCTAAGATCTCTTTACGTCATCTTAAGCTAGTTATTCAAGAATTTCATAAGAAGTTTGTTTTGGCCCCTGCAGACAAGGTCGCTAACAATGTCGTCGTTGTGTGACGGCTCCACTATGTTAACACGCTTAAGCAGGAGCTTGGTGGTACTAAGGCCTATGAACTTCAGCCTTTAGCTGAAGAGAGAGTTATAGCAGATAAACATATTTGTCATTCAGCCACCAAGTTTGCTGTGTGTGTTACCGAAGGCCAAGACAAGCTTCCTGCGCTATACTGGCTACCAAAACTTCATAAAAGACCTTACAAAGCACGGTTTATTGCAAATTCTAGCTCTTGCACTACCACTGAACTTTCTAAATTATTAACTTCCTGTCTTACTGCTATGAAAACGCATGTGATTAAATATTGTGATAAAGTCTTTGAGATATCAGGAAGAAATCTGTTTTGGTCTATAAAAAATTCGAATGAGGTTTTATCGGAGTCTAACTGTTGGTTTTCTTTTTCTCTCATGGGAGTCTAACTGTTGGTTTTCTTTTGCTCCAGCATTTCAGTGGTTTCTTGCTGTCGAGTCCTCACCGTTGTCTCACCTCTGTGTTTCTTTGATTTGTGTGTTCACGGAGATGTTGCACTGATGAGTTAGGAGGCCTTCATGCGGACTGAACAAAGTATTTGTCTAAAACGCGACGGAAGTAAGGGCGAGGATTGTGGCCACGTAAAATCGATTTAAGCCCCCCAGATGAAATCTTTCCACTGACCGTTCCAAGGCGGCTCTTCTGTGGTGATTTATTTATGTTGTTGTTTGTTACTTACTGTGTGTATCACTTGTGTCTTTTAATTTTGGATGGCCATATGGCCATTTTGTGGGAAAGTAACTGTCCATATGGCTTTCCTTTGTTTAGGTTTCCATTATGGTCTGGTCGCTTAATGTTTGTATTTCTTTCCCTTTGGTGTCTTTTATGGATGGAGTAAGTTAATTGTATCAATTCCTGATCTTTGTTTTACTTCTACTTTAAATAAATTGAAATCCAGACATTTTCATGCTTCAAGTCTGTCTACTTACGATTTTTCCACTCTTTACACTACACTTCCTCATAATCTTTTAAAAGAAAAGCTTAATGATTTAATTGAATGGGCTTTTCACAGAGAAGATTCTCTCTATCTTGCATGTAATGTCAGAAATGCATTTTTCACTTCTAAAGAGCATAAGAATTATACACTTTGGTCATGTCAGAAAGTGTGTGATGCCCTCACCTTTCTACTTGACACTATTTATATTAGATTCGGTACTAAGTTATTTAGACAAATTGTGGGTATTCCGATGGGTACGAATTGCGCACCTTTTGAGGCTGATCTGTTCTTGTATTGTTATGAAAGTGACTTCATGTTGTCGCTTTCCATTGATAACCAATCTGAAATTATTGAAGCTTTTAGCTCCACTTCTAGATATTTAGACGATTTATTAAATATTGATAATACCTATTTCGATGGTTTGATCAGTCAGATTTACCCCCCAGTACTTCAATTAAATAAAGCAAATTCTTCTGATACCGAAGCCCCGTTTTTGGATTTACATCTGTCTATTGTGGATTGGTTTGTTTCGTGCAAAATTTGTGATAAGCGCGATGACTTTGATTTTGAGATTGTAAATTTTCCTTTTTTGGATGGTGATGTTCCTCGTGCGCCATCCTATGGCGTTTATATTTCGCAATTAATTCGATTTGCTGGAGTGTGTAGTCATGTAACTGACTTCGGAGCTCGTAATAAATTATTAACGGCTAAACTCCTTAATCAGGGTTATCGGTACCATAAACTACGCAAAGCATTTTCAAAATTTTATAGACGCCATTCTGATTTAATTTCAAAATTCAATATTGGACTTAAATCTCTTCTGCAACAAGGTCTATCGGAACCCGAATTTTATGGTGACTTAGTATATAAATTCAGAAAAATATATAACTGCAACGAGTTCAGCACCCAATTTCATTAAAATCAGTTATATCGATACAAATCCTCCTGATTCATGTGATTGTAAAAATTCAGTGTATTGCTATCCTGCTGCTGGTCATGTAATTACTGGCAATTTGAAAATTATTCCTGATTCTAGGATAAGGAATATAATTTCTAAAGGACCGAAATATCGGTTTCCTTCTAAAATTGAATTTCAGTAAATGTAGAGATGAAATCGCTGCTTCCTTGAATGAATTCGGTAATCGATGGTGTAAGCGAGAGTATGTTGAGCATAAAGCCCTTAAGGACTGGAAACTAAGCATTTTAAAACTAGTGAATAAACGCATTTCTTTCTATTCTCAAACTACTAACTTATTACCTCCTAAGCCTAAGATCTCTTTACGTCATCTTAAGCTAGTTATTCAAGAATTTCATAAGAAGTTTGTTTTGGCCCCTGCAGACAAGGTCGCTAACAATGTCGTCGTTGTGTGACGGCTCCACTATGTTAACACGCTTAAGCAGGAGCTTGGTGGTACTAAGGCCTATGAACTTCAGCCTTTAGCTGAAGAGAGAGTTATAGCAGATAAACATATTTGTCATTCAGCCACCAAGTTTGCTGTGTGTGTTACCGAAGGCCAAGACAAGCTTCCTGCGCTATACTGGCTACCAAAACTTCATAAAAGACCTTACAAAGCACGGTTTATTGCAAATTCTAGCTCTTGCACTACCACTGAACTTTCTAAATTATTAACTTCCTGTCTTACTGCTATGAAAACGCATGTGATTAAATATTGTGATAAAGTCTTTGAGATATCAGGAAGAAATCTGTTTTGGTCTATAAAAAATTCGAATGAGGTTTTATCGGAGTCTAACTGTTGGTTTTCTTTTTCTCTCATGGGAGTCTAACTGTTGGTTTTCTTTTGCTCCAGCATTTCAGTGGTTTCTTGCTGTCGAGTCCTCACCGTTGTCTCACCTCTGTGTTTCTTTGATTTGTGTGTTCACGGAGATGTTGCACTGATGAGTTAGGAGGCCTTCATGCGGACTGAACAAAGTATTTGTCTAAAACGCGACGGAAGTAAGGGCGAGGATTGTGGCCACGTAAAATCGATTTAAGCCCCCCAGATGAAATCTTTCCACTGACCGTTCCAAGGCGGCTCTTCTGTGGTGATTTATTTATGTTGTTGTTTGTTACTTACTGTGTGTATCACTTGTGTCTTTTAATTTTGGATGGCCATATGGCCATTTTGTGGGAAAGTAACTGTCCATATGGCTTTCCTTTGTTTAGGTTTCCATTATGGTCTGGTCGCTTAATGTTTGTATTTCTTTCCCTTTGGTGTCTTTAATGGATGGAGTAAGTTATTTGTATCAATTCCTGATCTTTGTTTTACTTCTACTTTAAATAAATTGAAATCCAGACATTTTCATGCTTCAAGTCTGTCTACTTACGATTTTTCCACTCTTTACACTACACTTCCTCATAATCTTATAAAAGAAAAGCTTAATGATTTAATTGAATGGGCTTTTCACAGAGAAGATTCTCTCTATCTTGCATGTAATGTCAGAAATGCATTTTTCACTTCTAAAGAGCATAAGAATTATACACTTTGGTCATGTCAGAAAGTGTGTGATGCCCTCACCTTTCTACTTGACAATATTTATATTAGATTCGGTACTAAGTTATTTAGACAAATTGTGGGTATTCCGATGGGTACGAATTGCGCACCTTTTGAGGCTGATCTGTTCTTGTATTGTTATGAAAGAGACTTCATGTTGTCGCTTTCCATTGATAACCAATCTGAAATTATTCCTTTGTTTAGGTTTCCATTATGGTCTGGTCGCTTAATGGTTGTATTTCTTTCCCTTTGGTGTCTTTTATGGATGGAGTAAGTTAATTGTATCAATTCCTGATCTTTGTTTTACTTCTACTTTGAAGCTTTTAGCTCCACTTCTAGATATTTAGACGATTTATTAAATATTGATAATACCTATTTCGATGGTTTGATCAGTCAGATTTACCCCCCAGAACTTCAATTAAATAAAGCAAATTCTTCTGATACCAAAGCCCCGTTTTTGGATTTACATCTGTCTATTGTGGATGGGTTTGTTTCGTGCAAAATTTGTGATAAGCGCGATGACTTTGATTTTGAGATTATAAAATGTCCTTTTTTGGTTGGTGATGTTCCTCGTGCGCCATCCTATGGCGTTTATATTTCGCAATTAATTCGATTTGCTGGAGTGTGTAGTCATGTAACTGACTTCGGCGCTCGTAATAAAGTATTAACCGCTAAACTCCTTAATCAGGGTTATCGGTACCATAAACTACGCAAAGCATTTTCAAAATTTTATAGACGCCATTCTGATTTAATTTCAAAATTCAATATTGGACTTAAATCTCTTCTGCAACAATATATAAAAATATATAACCGCAATGACTTCAGCACCCAATTTTGTAAAATCATTCTTCGATATAAAAAGATTGGGTACAACATGGATGTAATACGACAGACTGCATGCATGGTAGTTAACCCAATCACGGTTGGCAACTTTGCTTCCCTCTTTAATTGCACGCCGGTGGGTCAGGCCTCAGATTCTATGACGGCTCCAACGTAAAGGCTTATTGAGAATTAGAGAGATCTAATTCTTGGTAATGTTGGTTGGTGCCTGATGCTCTGTCTCTGGTTGGGCCCATCGGAGTCTAACTGTTGGTTTTCTTTTGCTCCAGCATTTCAGTGGTTTCTTGCTGTCGAGTCCTCACCGTTGTCTCACTTCTGTGGTTCTTTGATTTTTTGTGTTCACGGAGATGTTGCACTGATGAGTTAGGAGGCCTTCATGCGGACTGAACAAATTATTATTGTTCCAAGGCGGCTCTTCTGTGGCGATTTATTTATGTTGTTGTTTGTTACTTACTGTATGTATCACTTGTGTCTTTTAATTTTGGATGGCCATATGGCCATTTTGTGGGAAAGTAACTGTCCTTATGGCCTTCCTTTGTTTAGGTTTCCATTATGGTCTGGTCGCTTAATGTTTGTATTTCCTACCCTTTGGTGTCTTTGGTGGGTGGAGTAAGTTAATTGTATCAATTCCTGATCCTTGTTTTACTTCTACTTCGATATAAAAAGATTGGGTACAACATGAAAGTCATACGACAGACTGCGTACATGGTAGTTAACCCAATCACGGTTGACAACTTTGCTTCCCTTTTAAGTTGCACGCCGGTGGGTCAGGCCTCAAATTCTATGACAGTTCCAACGTAAAGGTTTATGTTGGTTACTACCTGATGCTCTGTCATTGGTCGGGTCCATCGAAATCTAACTGCTGGTTTTCTTTTGCTCCAGCATTTCAGTGGTTTCTTGCTGTCGAGTCCTCACCGTTGTTTCATCTCTGTTGTTGTTTGATTTTTGTGTTCACGGAGATGTTGCACTGATGAGTTAGGAGGCCTTCATGCGGACTGAACACATTATTTGTCTTAATCGCGATCGAAGTATGGGCGAGGATTTTGGCCAAGTAAAATCGAACCCCAGTGGAATTCGTTTCACTTACATTTCCAAGGCGGTTCTTCTGTCGCGGTTTATTGTTTTTATGGTTTGTAGTTGGTTGTTTGTGTTGCTTAGATTATTTTATTTTGGAAAGCCTATTGGCCATTTTGTCGGAAAGAAACTGTCCTTTTGGCTTTCTCCATTAGGGTATGTTGTTTCATGTTTGTGTTTCTGTCCCTTTGGTGTCTCTGAAGGGAGCTGTGGGTTAATTGTATCGATTCCTGATCATTGCCTCCACTTCTACTTTAGAAGGAAATCGACATTTCGGTCCTTTAGAAATTATATTTCATATCTTAGAATCAGGAATAGTTCTTAAATTGCCAGTAATAATATGGCCAGCAGCAGGCTAGCAATACAATAAAATGTCAACATCACAGGTATCAGGAGTGTTAGTGTCAATATCAAGATCAGAAACTAGTCTATTTAAATTAAAAATGATAGATCAAATACGTTTATTCTGTTTTTAGCAATTTATGGGTGTTTCAGTATTTTGAAAATAAGCAGGAATAGATGAATATGGAACAGTATTAAGGTAAAAACTCAATTATGCAATGTGCAATTACAATATGAATTGTTGAAACCGCACTTTGCATTATGAACCTTTCCATATCTTATTTCTTTATTCGAATATGCAACATGCATATTCTAATTTGAGACCTTTGTATTTAAATATGGCATTTGGACGTCCTATTTTGCAATATTCAGTTTCGATTCTGCTGTGGGTAGACGGGGTACCAGTCATTGGGGTGACGGTAACGTTCGGTAATGTCCGTGGATTTGCCGTATTTTTTTCCGATGACAAGCGTCCGTTTGAGAAGATCGCATTCGCTTTTCCAGGGGCCAAATTCAAGCCAGCAGCGATAAATTTTATCCAGCTATATAATAATTCGGATATTTACAATAATGTGTACGTTTGCATCTTTAAAATAAATTTTACAGCGCGGTTCCTTATTTATATATTTATGAGAAACAGGATTTTTATTTAAAAGTTAATACTTGTTTGACGAAGGGGAAAATACTCTATCGTTGAATATTTACTAAAATAAATTACCATGAGGGATTAGTTTGTGCCGAATCCATGGATTTGAAATGAGCATTTATTGTTAAAATTGATTAATTCATACAATTTTCATAAATCTGATCCTTCTGAGGTGTTATTTATAAAGATATTAGTTACTAATTGCAACCTCACTCAAAACTCAAATGTTTGGATATTATAGAAGTATGTATAGGTCCGCTCAGTTTGTAACCGAGCGACGGTCTCCCTGTTCGCGGGCATGCCTGGGACCTTACCAGCTGACCGTACGGGGAAACTGGTATCTCCCATTGTTACACTGATGTAAATGCTTCATCGTCACTAATATGAACATTTGTTCCTCATTCTCAGCCCCGACCCACAACCATAGAAACGCACATGTGGTCACAAACTCACAATGACAGCTGTCGTATTATATGTCCGTCTGTCTTCATAAGTTAGACTTGGGCATGATAGCTTTCATCCAACAAAATCACAACGCGAAAATATTAGCTGGTCGTCTGTGAGTTCGTCCGTCCGTCTGTCTTCAGCCAGCAAAACCTTGCTGAGCTAGTGTCGCGACTGTCTTAACCAGCCTACTACATATTTCTTCAAGTTCTACATGTAACGATTTGGCAAATGGAGTGGCTGAATCCGAACCATTTTGTACTTACATGTATTTCCATGTATTAGGTCTACGCCAATTTTTTTTTCTTCTTGTTTTATTACAGTTAGACCGCGTACAGCGTACCCAGGTCTACCTGGCGGAACTTAACGATATTATTTATTTATTTATTCACATATTATTAAAGTGTACAGAATCTAGAAAAAAAAATGTTTTTGATGCATTAGATTTGTACATTTTACCGCCGAAAAATACAACAACAACAATTGTAAGATGAAAAGTCGTGATGATATTTTTCTGACTGTTGCTTAAAATATACATTTTGGGTACACGTTAGAAGCGCCTCTTCGATGCGGTTCTAACGAGGACCCACAATCTATATTTTGGTGTAGAAATGAGAAAAATAATGTTTACTCCTGTAAATCCCAGTTTTACTCTATAAAAGTGGGGATCAAGTGTGTGTGTGGTGGGGGGGGGGGGGTCAGAATTATAAAGATGTGTTTAATGGTGGGATGCGCTTGGTATGTGAGTGCGTTTTTAGTTTTACGTCTCACCAACAGCTAAGGTCATACGGAGATGGGGCCTGGGTTTAAAGACTCATCCGAAATTCTGGAGAAGCCCGGGGTCGATCCTGCGATCCCTGGTTAATGAGGCGAGTAGCATAACCACAACACCACAGAGGCTTCTAGCGCTTGATATGTTACATTGTAGCAGGTGCGGGTTTTCCACCTGCAGTCCGGTATGAAAGAATTTGCTTCGCGTTGTGTTTTGTCAAAAAAGTGGAAACCTAGCGTTTTGTCACTTGAAGCCAAAAATCTAGTATAAAAAGTCAGATAGTTTTCTATTTTCTTATAAATTAATGAATGCATTTAACACAAACAGTTACGAACATCTATATAAACATGTGACAAAATAAACAGGGAATCAGACCCCCGGCCTTCGGGGCTTGAAGAAATAGATGGGCTGCATGAACTGAAACCGACCCGCACACCAGTACTGGTAAACCGCTTAGAGGATCTAAGTCTACCGAGCCAAAGCGGTGCTTACAAACCCTATTGGTTTCATTGGGCGACAGGGCTTTGGTATGTCATTTCATCTCAGTGTCGGGTAAAAGTCCCACAAAAGTGGAAGCAACGTCTCCAAAATGACCTATATTGTGTTGACGGTGACGTTAAAACATCAAATCAAACAACAGAACCAAAATGCCTAGTTTTAGAAATTCCGTTGGATATGCCCTAAATTAGAAATAAGTGTTAGAGGGAACGTAAGTCGTAGTTCATCTGAAAGCATTTTCACGAAAGAGAGTTGTAACTAAGTTTGCTTTCAGGTGACCATAAAGGAGTAGTCTCACAAAGGTCTACACGATTTGGACAGAAGCCTTTCAGTGCCATACAAAATTATTATAAGTATTTACAAAAAAATTATATTTTAGAGGTGCAATGGCCTGAACACATTTGCGATATATTTAGATAAAACTTGGACACAAAACAAACCAAGCAAAGCTGATTCCTGGTCTGACATATAAAATAAAAATTATGTGTAAATGATTTTATCGGGAAGGGTGTAGTGTCCCCAAATCGTCCGTTTTATGCCAAAAATATAGTTCTCTCGTTTCTTTCACTCCTCCGTGTCACCAATACGCTTGCAGATTTTTTTTGGGTATCTGCCGAATACAGGCGGACGTTTTCGGGAACGGTACGAAAGAACGATCACAGCGCCACTGAACGAGAATAATGGGAACTAGAAGAAGCAGAAGCGGAATTTCAAGTTGCAAAATAGGACGAGAAACAGAAAGAAAAGTACACAAATTCCAAAAGCAGACTACAAAAATGAATATCATAATGCAGTGTTGCACAATTTTAACTGAATATAGCATAACAGAATATCAAAATTGCATATTGCAATTTCAATGTTGCATAATTGAGTTTTTACCTAAATACTGTTCCATAGATGAACTCACCGAACTATCCCGGAAAATACTAGGTGAATCTATAAAATCCAAACCCTTAATAATGAAAGATATTTTGAAGTATTTACGTTTGTGAATAATTTCAGAATCGATGAAAGTACAAAGAGCACGCTGAGTATAACCTCTACTTAAAAAAGTAGCATCGTATAACTGATTAAAACTAAAGTAGAATTAATTCGCCTCGATGTCCGAAATACGTAATACAGAAATGGGAAATGAACTTAGATAAAGAAGCTTTATTTAACGTCGCATATCAGAAACAAGTAAAATAAGCTTTTTCGTTTTGGGATGGTGGTGTTCCTCGTGTGCCATCCTATGGCGTTTATATTTCGCAATTAATTCGATTTGCTAGAGTGTGTAGTCATGTAAATGACTTCAACACTCGAAATAAATTATTAACGGCTAAACTACTTAATCAGGGTTATCGGTGCCATAAACTACGCAAAGCCTCTTCAAAACTTTATAGATGCCATTCTGATTTAATTTCAAAATTCAATATTGGACTTAAATCTCTTCTGTAACAAGGTCTATCGGAACCCGAATTTTATGGTGACTTGGTATATAAATTCAGAAAAATATATAACCGCAATGACTTCAGCACCCAATTTCGTAAAATCATTCTTCGATATAAAAAGATTGGGTACAACATGGATGTTATACGACAGACTGCATGCATGGTAATTAACCCAATCACGGTTGGCAACTTTGCTTCCCTCTTTAATTGCACGCTGGTGGGTCAGGCCTCAGATTCTATGACGGTTCCAACGTAAAGGCTTATTGAGAATTAGAGAGATCTAATTCAAGGTTATGTTGGTTGGTGCCTGATGCTCTTTCTCTGGTCGGGCCAATCGGAGTCTAACTGTGGGTTTTCTTTTGCTCCAGCATTTCAGTGGTTTCTTGCTGTCGAGTCCTCACCGTTGTCTCACCTCTGTGGTTCTTTCATTATTTGTGTTCACGGAGATGTTGCACTGATAGGAGGCCTTTATGCGGACTGAACAAATTATTTGTCTAAATCGCGACGGAAGTAAGGGCGAGGATTGTGGCCACGTAAAATCGATTTAAGCCCCCCAGTGGAAATCTTTCCACTGACCGTTCCAAGGCGGTTCTTCTGTGGCGGTTTATTTATGTTGTTGTTTGTTACTTACTGTGTGTATCACTAGTGTCCTTTTATTTTGGATGGCCATGTGGCCATTTTTGGGGAAAGTAACTGGCCTTATGGCCTTCCTTTGTTTAGGTTTCCGTTGTGGTCTGGTCGCTTAATGTTTGTGTTTCTTTCCCTTTGGTGTCTTTGATAGGTGGAGTAAGTTAATTGTATCGATTCCTGATCTTTGTTTTACTTCTACTTTGTAGAGCTTTTATTGTGACAAACAAATACTAACCTGCCTTCATTTATCTTTCTAGGACTACCCCTGAAAATACGAGCGTTAGCCAAGGAGCGCCTGGTACCATTTTTCACGCATTTTGTATGGCGCGTCCGGGAACGAACCTGCAGCCTTTCATTCCCGAAGCGGACGCTCTACCACTGAGCTATCGGGGCCGGTGAAAGCTATAGAAATGCAAGCATTGAGTGGCGTCCATGATTCAATAATGTAATGGACAGTCACTTCAGCCTGGTATTGTTTTTTAAAAGCACATACTTATCGTTTATAATTGCCTTTTTTCTGGTGCCGGGGGATCTAGTTTTACGCTTTCGACAGTCCAGAAGCGAGAAAATATCAAAATCGAACATTTTAGATATATTTACCATTGATACATGTCATTAAAGGCCAATGGAAAAGGTGTCTGTAATAATTTTATCCATTTTAATTCAGTTTTGTTTAGTTTAATAATTTTAAATCTAGCAGTAATGTTTTCTTAATAAAATATAATGGTTACCCATTACAGATGGAAATCTAAGTGAGTGGAGTGAATGGAGTCCTTGTTCAAAGTCATGTGACAACGGTACAACCACACGGTCAAGAGCTTGTAACACCTCGGACTGCTGTGGAAATACACAGGAGTGTGTTCCATGCAATATTCATGAATGTCCTGCATCAGAAACAAACGGTATTTAACGCGTGAATTATATATTTTTTGTTCAAACCCAGACACATAGCAGAAATTATTTTGTAATAAATTCATAATCGGAGACACTTTCACATATCAAAGAACTATTTCTACGACATATCTAAAACATAAGACGAATTAGTAACTCATAACAATGTGTCATAGTGCATTCTTTCATGGTCTTTCTGATGAAAAGTTCATGATCTTTGTCTTTATTCTGCAACAAACATAGATTCTGGATACTGTAAAAACCGCTAAATGAGGCGGTTCTAACATGTACCTATAATCTGTATTTAAGCAAACAAATAAAAAAATAGAATTGACGGCAATGATCAGGAATCGATACAATTAACCCACAGCTCCCATCAGAGACACCAAAGGGAAAGAAACACAAACATGAAACAACAGACCCTAATGGAAATATCAATAGCGGAAGGCCAAAAGGACAGTCACCTTCCCACAAAATTGCTAATTGGCTATCCAAAACATAATGAAATAAGCGATACAAACACTGAAAGGAAAAACATAACAAAAATTAACCGCGACAGAAGAACCGCCTTGGAACGGTCAGTGAAACGAATTCCACTGGGGGGAGGCTTAAATTGATTGTACGTGGCCACAAACCTCGCCCTTACTTTCGTCGCGATTATTTTGTTCAGTCCGCATGAAGGCCTCCTTACTCAACAGTGCAACATCTCCGTGATCACAAAAAAATCAAAGAGCCATAGAGATGAAACAACGTTGAGCGTTGGGGCATCATGAAAACATACCTATATAATTTTGACCCCCTCCAACCACACTTTTGTATAGAAAAACTACCGCCTCGATGAGGCGGTTCTAACGAGTACCCACAATCTATATTTTGAGCAGAAATAAGAAAAAATATTACAATTTTTCATCTCAAAACTTCATTTTTTCGGCGATTATGGTTACACTGCATTTGTCGATTAAGGTTACCCTGTATTTGTATAAGCGTGTTTTCGTAATGGACTTGACAGCAAGAAACCACTGAAATAATGAAGCAAATGAAAAACAATGGTTAGACTCCGATGGGCCCGACCAGAGACAGAGCATCAGGCATCAACCACCCGCGGACTTATAGGCGTCCCCCATCGAGCCAACATCAGCAACCATGGCCCACGCTCCACGGAAGTCCCGGGCATCAGGAAGGAGATGTCCAAAGTAGCGAGACTTGCAAAATTTAAAATATAACAAAAAGTGGCAACCAAATCCGCTAAGATACATGCCTCACCTGACAAGTCAGTCTTAGTTGTAGAAAAATTAGAATTTTATACTGCAAAAATTAAAGATATAATATAGTTATTTAAATCAGTACCTGAGTCAATACTGCAGTATCAACCTCATCACTCAGGAACTGATACTGAGCTGATGATACCCTCGGGGACGAACGAATCATCCACCAGCAGAGATACCGACCCAGTGGTTGCAATTAAGGCGTAGCTATATCTAATTCAGTGACACAGAGGCCTTTCTGATATTAATCTATATCAGTGTGTCTCAACCCCAAAGTTTTGATACCGAAACGGATGATGGACAAGACCCGGCAAACAAAGCACATTCCTCTCTTATCTCAAAAGATGAAAGAAAAAAAATCCGTTTAGTTTACAATGTATCGTCATGACACTAGCACCACTGAATCCCTTATCCCAAGTTATATAAGTAATAGTGGGCTTAACGCTTTAGCTCTGGCCAACAATGTTTGGAGTATCGGCCAGCAGTTCTCGTCTTTGCTTCAGTTTCCTTATTTATTTTCATTTATTTTTGTTTGGTTTAGGCACGTTGAGTCAGGAATTTATTATGCGAACCGAATATTTTGTGTTTAATGTGAGGAATTACACCTAACCGTAGATAAAAGCTTTGCCAGCAGTAAAAGATATTTAAGCTCCAACCACAGTGACTTGTACTGCCAACCGCTTTAAGACGGTGGGTTTGGTGTTGTTCTTTGACTGCTGTCTTAATATATTTCTTCCAAACAGTTCTTCATTTTGTACTTAATTGTGTGCTGTTGTTTAATGCTCTCTAACAGACCAATCACCAAAGGAAACGCGAGCCGATTGTTCCGCCCGTTAAGCGCTTGCTGTTGTGCTTGTTCCCTATAAAAAGTAGAAGTAAAACAAAGATCAGGAATCGATACAATTAACTAACTCCACCCATCAAAGACACCAAAGGGGAAGAAACACAAGCATGAAGCGACCAGACCATAATTGAAACCTAAACAAAGGAAGGCCATAAAGACAATTACTTTCCCCCCAAAAATGGCCATATGGCCATCCAAAATAAAAAGACACAAGTGATACACACAGTAAGTAACAAACAACAACATAAATAATCCGCCACAGAAGAACCGCCTTGGAACGGTCAGTGGAACGGTTAGTCTTTCCTCATCCTTCTGGTGCCAAGGGCGGGCCACGTCTTCCCTTATTTCTCCCCATGGATGTTTCTTTTATATGTTTGCAAAGGTGTCCTTTCCTTTGCTTTGCTTTCCATTTACGTTTAAACATATAATAAAGGTAATGATCAGAAATCGATAATGACAGAATGCGACATTTTCATGCAAATCCAAAACATCAATTTTTAATAAACTGCCTTAAGAGGTGAAAATCTGCAAAGCGTCTACACCGTATGTTTGACAAATCACAGCCATTAAATTGAAAAAACGTCATTTTCAAAACAGAGAAAGATAGCCATTATCTCATCGGGTCAGATCTTATAAACACGCCTATGTACTAACGTCTTCATAAAATTGCAGTGTTCCCAAATGTGTCACCAAATGCTGAAGTTGTTAATCTGGCGATCCGAAAGACAGTAGTGTTAAGTTCTGTCGCTGGAATAGCATCAGACGGTAAATATGCTGTGGATGGAATTAAAACTGGACTTACTAAAGATGGTTGCGCGGCAACAAATCCTACTGTTAACCCATGGATGCTGGTGGACCTAGGAGATGAATACCATATTTCATCAATATTTATCCAGAACATTATACATGGTATGTACAACACGAGATATGCAGTCATGAGCTGATAGAAAAACGAAAGTGAAAGCAATGTTCAGGAATCGATACAGCTACCCTACATCATTCATCAAAGACACCACAACTAACCATCGCCCTTTTCCCCATCATGTTTATGATAGTTTTCATATACAGAAACGGCGTTATTTGTTTCCAACCTCTTGTCAGTTCTTTCTGATTCATATCTTCTCTTCAGATTTGTATCCGCCAACTTCTGCGAACCTATCCATATAATTAATTCAAAGCCAAGTGCCCTAACATCCCAGTTTACACTATCGTTATATGTAGCACTCAGTTAAGCAATATTTCCTATAATCTTTAAGAAGTCATTAGAGTCGCCGAAATGAGGCGTTGTAACGTACGATGGCATTCCGCATTTGATGAAAACGGAAACAACGTTGAACTAACAATAACACTGACAGAAACTTGCGGTGTTACTTTAAAATGAATCACTTTTAATTTAACATCGGTAAATATATAGTACACGTCTTAATATTTAAATTATTGTACATTTACAGTTAACCCTTACAGTTCAGTATTGAAACGTTATGTTGTTAACAACTCTACACGCGTCATCACATCATCATTAATAGGCGTCAAATTGAACCGTGGATCTCTCCAATATAATTGGATGATGGTGACGTTATGACATCAACGGCGTTATTCCTCTGTTTACCCTTTTTTTACCAAATTGAATTTTCCTCCTTATATAGCAGTTTCCATTCTAAAATGTATGGTGTCAGGTTGGGTTATCTTCCAAATTGATTTGGGAAATGGCTGAACTTATGGCAAATAGTGTAGGCATTCTGCGGCGTCTGATCTGGGCCTGCACTGTTTGCCAAATACCCGTTTTGGGGTTTCTGGCACTACATGGGTTAATAGGAAAACTGGGTGCAACTGTTTTCTTCTTTCAATTTTAGCCCTCAAACCAGAATGTTTCGTCACATAGCGGATGGAAAATAATGTAAATATAAGTTAAAAGGTAATTTATGTTTCTTCACCGTCGGGTCTCGAGCAAAGTAAGTGAACCACAACTAGAGAGCTATCAGAGAAGTTGGATTTTTTTTCAAAGGGTCATAACTCTGAGACTATTGTAGCTAGAGTTACATTACTTGCCATGAAATTGTGTAATGGTATTGTGACCTTATATTTAAAGTTTATGTGATTTGTGGTTTAACGTCCCCGTCAAGACTGTAAAGGTCATTTTGGAGACGTTGCTTCCAATTTTGTGGGACTTTTACCCGACAATGAGATGAAATGACAACTCAAGCCCTGCCGCCTATTGAAACCAATACGGTTTATAAGCATGGACAGTCCGACTCGTACCGCTTTGCCTCTAAGCAGGTTACCAGTGCTCGTGTGCGGGTCGGTTTCAGCTCTGCTTGGAAGTATCATGCAGCCCATCGATTTCTTCAAGCGGGGGCTAATTTATAGTTGAAGTTGATGCGATTGACGGTTTGTAAGTTATTAAGAAAACATGAAAAAATGTGAACGTTTTTCAAAGTTTTTCAAAGGGCCATAAATGTGAGAGTATTGTAGCTGGAGTTACGTAACTTACCATGAACTTGTGTTATGATATTGCGACCTTATATTCAAATTTTAGGTTGATGCATTGGACGCAAGACATTAAGAAAAAAACGTAAACAGTGTGGACGTTTTTTTTTAGTTTTTCAAAGGGACATAATTGTGTAATGATATTGTGACCTTACATTTAAAGTTTGAGGTTGGTGCGTTTGACGGCTTGTAAGTTATTAAGAAAAAACATGAAAATGCGGCCATTGTTTTTAAGTTTCTGCAAGGGGCCATAACTCTGAGAGTTTTGTAGCTAGAGCTGTAATGATAACGGGACCTTATATTTTATGTCTGAAGTAGATGCGACTGACGGTTTGTAAGTTATTTAGAAAAAAATATGTGGACGGACAGACGGACGGACAGACAGACGGACAGACCGGGTGATTAGTATGGGGCACCCAAACATAAATTGCGGGGCCCTAACTACTTCGGGGTTCAGTAAATTGGCTCTTGGCCCGATTTTGATCATACCTCAATGAGCGATCAGTAAATCGCATTCGTTTTTCTTTTTTTTTTTTTTTTTTTTTTTTGATAACTCGTTGAATATATGGATGTCTTTCCTTGTTCTAAATCTTGCTTTTTTCTGATGACAATCTCTGGTATGTTTTCGTTTTTGCTTCAAATCTGTATTGTAGGTGTTCGTTAGAATACATAATTTCTGAGGTAAACCCTATTTATTATCTGTATATAGCGGGGCTGACAAAGGTTTTTATCACACGGAATGTTGATATGCTGATACCATTAAGACATTGCGTTATTACAACTCATGGCAATACTCAACATGACTACATGGTACCTGAAGCCATCAAGGCTCCACATAGAAATTGGTGTTTAATAAATCACATACTAGAATGGGCGATTAATAAATCACATTCATTTCTTAATTATGGAATGTTTTCTAATTTCTTCTTAAAATCTTTATTGATGGTGCTTATTAGTACCAACATAATCTGAGGTAAACTTTATTTTCCTGTTTATAGATCGGAGCTTACAAACAGAGGATCTTACAAGAGGGTTCATGTATTATTGAATTCATTAAATACGTTGAGTAAAAGGGATAAAACGCAAGACTATGCCGAGCGTTTCATGTCGGCTCATCAACGAGTTTAATGAATTTACTAATACATGAGCACGAATTCAAGATTCTATTTATAACGCACTTTATTCGCGATTTGTTTCGTAAAACTGTCAATATTCCGTCATTAGTAAACGCGATGTCGTTAAGGACGTTGATGTGTAACATTGCGCGTACGGAGCGTATCTAATTGATTTGTATATTTAATCCACTAGTGGATTACTGAATTGAATACATGGGTCCATTACATTCTCAGAGGCGACGCCATATAATATATGCATTTATAACACGAACATATTAATGTGATGACATCTTGCAGACAGTGAGTTATTACGATTTATGGCAGTTCGCAACATGTTGCCCTGGTTCCTCAAGCCATCACGGATCCACATAGAAATAGGCAATTCCACCTATACGAATACCAAGGTTTGGGACCGCAACGAAACTATCGGAACAAACGTGACAATAGACTTTGATATGTCACAAGTTGGACGATTTCTAAGGATTTGGATCGATGGTGAGGACAACCTATCAGTATGTGAAGTCGAAGTGTACAGTTACATTGGTAAGACTTTAATTCACAAATGCCATACACGGCGAATTGGGTCATCTTCACTGCTATTTTTATTTGTTATTGCATCGCGTTACCAAGTCCGTGAAAGGAATAACATTGTTATCCCCATTTTATATCGCTTAAACTTTGGCCGAAACTAGCTAGTCTAGCCCAAACAAAAACTTTATCTCTTTTCTCGGTTCTTTGGTGTGGCCCTTGCTTCTTGAGGATGATCTCTTTCATCGTGTTAACAAGCCACTGAAATCAACACACTCGAACAATCCAATTTAATTACATTTATTTTTATTTTATTTTCTTTAATGAACACCATACAATATATTTAATACTTGGGTTTGCGGGATTATACATTTTTCCTTATTTCTGCTCTAAGACATAGGTTGTAGGTACGCCTTAGAACCGCCTCGTTGAGGCAGTTATTGTAATAACGACCACCTACGATAAGGCGGTTCTAACGAACATCTACAACCTATGTTTTATGAATGAAGAAGATTATGATTACAAATTTTCATCAGAAAACTAACCCTTTAAAGATACTTTTGTTTTATTTGAGGTTTAACATCCCCGTCAACACTATATAGGTCATTTTGTAGACTCTACTTCCAATTTTGCGGGGCTTTTATCCCGACACTGAGATGAAATGACATCTAACTACCTGCCGCCAACCCTGAAACCAGTAGGGTTCTAATTCTTGTACGACAACAGAACTTTCAAAATTACTTACGTCATGATTAACAGCTATTAAAAAGCATGTTTCTACATACTTCGAAAAGGCTTTTTTTTTTTTTTTTTTTGGTTTGGGTTTTACGGCCCTTTCAAGATTATTTCACTCATATCGAGCCGATCGTTAATCATAGGTGGGCGAAAACCGGAGTACCCGGAGAAAAACCACCTGACCTTCCGTTGCAGAACTTGGCGTCTCACACGTGACCCGAGCGAGGCTCGAACCCACGGCGGTGAGAGACCTAATGACTAAGAGTCAGCGCTCTTATCCATTAGGCCACGGAGGCCCGTTCGAAAAGGCTTACGAAAATTCTGGCATTAACTTAATTTGGTCTATAAAATTTGAAATGAAGTTTTGAATAAACTGAAAGCAAGAGGTTTTCATGGATTCTATTTGTCGACGTACGATTTTTCTACTCTTTACACAACTTTACCTCGTATTCTGATTTAAGAAAAACTATTTACTATAATTGAAATTATTTTTCTTCGCGAAAAGTGTCTGTTTTGTCCTGCAATGTCAGAAATGCTTCTTTTGCTTCTTGAGATGACAATAATCGTTACGATTATTGAACATGTCGAGTGGTTTGTGAGGCACTTTCGATTTTATTGGCTGATATCTTTGCAAGGTTTGAATCTTATTATTTAGACAAGTAGTTGGTATTCCGATGGGTATAAACTGTGTTCCCCTTATTGCAGATTTGTTTCTGTTTTGTTATGAAAAAGAATTCACGTTGTCCCTTTCTAAAATTAAACTGATCTTATTGAGGCGTGTAACTCTAACTATCGATATTTGGATGATCTTTCAAATATTGATAATGTTTAATTTGACCAAATGGTTAATAGAATTTATACAAAAGAATTAAAGTTAAATAAGGCTAATTCTGATGACTCTGGTGCCCCACTTTTGTATTTACTTTTTAAAGTTACTAAATGGTACTGTCTCTTCCAAAATGTTTGATGAAAGCGATGACTTTAATTTTGAAATTGTAAAGTTTCCTTTCTTGGATGGTGACGTACCTAAGACTATGCCTTATGGTGTTTATTTGTCACAACTTATTCGGTTTGCAAGAGCTTGCTGCTATGCTGATAACGTAAAAAAAGCGCAACAGAATTTTAATATCTAATTTCTAAAACAAGGCTATGAGTATCATTAACTGCACAAAACGATTTCAAAATTTTATCATCGACATTACATGATTTCTAAATATGGCATTTCTTTGAAGACACATCTGTAACATCTGTCGGAACCTGAGTTTTATGAGGATTTATTTTAAAAATTCACAAAAAAATCTGGGAAGTGATAATTTTTCTGGTCAGTTCAAAAAAGTGTTGCTAAATACAAGCAAAGTGGCATTGGTGTGATGCGACAGACTGCGTGTTTGGATGTCGACCCTTTTACAGTGGACAACTTTGCTTTGCTCTTTGGTTGCACTGCAGTGGGCCGGACTCTCGACTCTTTGATTACGGTCCCATCCTAAATCCTTTGAATTTGGGAAGGATGAAGCCGGATATTTCTTGGGTTCGACCCTCCATGATCTAACTAGTGGTTTTCTTCTGCTCGCGTGTCGGATTGTTGTTGAGTCCTCAAAATAGAAGTGGAGGCAAAGATCAGGAATCGATACAATTAACCCACAGCTCCCACCAGAGACACCAAAGGGAAAAAACACAAACATGAAACAACAGACCCTAATGGAAACATAAATAGCGGAAAGCCAAAAGGACAGCAAGCTCCCATCAGAGACAACAAAGGGAGCAACAGACCCTAATGGACACATCCATACCGTAAAGCCAAAAGGACAGTTACTTTCCCACAAAATGGCCAATAGGCTATCCAAAATAAAATAATATAAGCGACACAAACACCCAAAGACAAACCATAACAGAAATAAATCGCGACAGAAGAACCGCCTTGAAACAGTCAGCGGAAACGAATTCCACTGTGGGGCTTAATTCGATTTTATGTGGCCACAATCCTCGCCCTTACTTCCGTCGCAGTTAAAACAAATAATGTGTTCAGTCCGCATGAAGGCCAACCTGATTCACGATAATATCAATCTATACATCACCATATTACCATGAATTTTATCATGACTAACTGTTGAGCTAGAAAGCCTGTATGCGGATCAATTTGTTGTTATTTGTTTCATACTGTCCTGGAACTGAGGGCGAGGGTTGGAATTTCATAAACTCCGGAGTTGAACCCCCCCCCCCCCGCCCCAGTAGTTTAACCGTCGCAATGCGGTCGTTCTTTTGCAGTTTCTTAACTGTTATTTGGTATTGTGCCGTTGGTGCATGCTTCATCTGTTTGGTGTGTGCCTCCGTGTCGCTTTCTGTACGTGACTTGAGACGGCTGAGTTCTTGGATTCTGCTTTTTCCTTAGTGACCTTTTCTTACAACTTAGGCCTTCTAAGCGGTTTACTAGTACTTGTGTGTGGTAGGTTTCAGCTCTGCTTGGAAGCATAATGCAGCCTTATTGCACGACCCGCAGAAAAAGCAACCGACTGAAGTCGGTTGATTTCTAAGAGTGCCCTAAAATCACCGTGTCATTCTGTCATTCGGTCATTCTGTCAGTCTGTCCGTCCCTAACCCGTTTGTGAAAATTGGTGATAGTGACTTAACTTAACCGCTTGGAATATTTAAACAATTTTTGGCATACTGATATATATCAATGAGACCTAACCAATGAACTTGCGAAATATTACATTTCATTTAGTATAGCCTAGCCGAGGCGAAAAAATGTGAAAATTTTCGAACTGCTTCTCCTCGGAAACCGTTTGGCCGATTGAAATCAAATTTCATATGAAGCCTCTATGGGATAGGGGAAACCAAAATTTGCTAATTGGGTCCAGGTCACATGACCGTAATGGCCGCCAAGCCATATATGGTCTGTCTGTCTGTCCGTCCGTAACCCGTTTGTGAAAATTGGCGATAGTGACTTAACCGCTTGGAATATTTAAACAATTTTTGGCATACTGATAGATATCAATGAGATCTTACCAATGAACTTGCGAAATATTACATTCCATTTAGTATAGCCTCGCTGAGGCGAAAAATGTGAATTTTCGAACTGCTTCTCCTCGGAAACCGTTGGGCCGATTGAAGTCAAATTTCATATGGAGCCTCTATGGGATGGGGGAAACCAAAATTTGCTCATGGGGTCCAGGTCACATGACAAAATGGCCGCCAAGCCATATATGGTAAAAACCCTTCAAAAAAAGTCTTCTCCAGAACCACTGGGCAGATTTCCACGAAACTTTATAAATAGCATCTGGGACGTAGGCCAATCATAAATTGCTAAAATGGTGACCCTTGATTAACCTAGACCTTCTTTGTGCCTTTTGTATTGGAAAAGTGAGAATGTATTTTATCCTGCAAACGATTCAGAATACAGTACTAAAGTATAAGATATATTTTTGCTCCTTACGATTAGGCGCATTTATTGGGGGAACCGTTTTAGGTCCAGGTCACATGACCAAAATGGTCGCCATACCCATATATGGTAACACTCATAAAGCTAACAGCATCCGGCGGGTCGTGCACTTCAGCTGAAGCACTGGTTTATTCCCTCAAGTCCTGAAGGACGGGAGCATATATATTGAAGATATGTAAGTGCATTATTTGTTATCCTTTTGATAGAACATTGGCAAGGGTATACATTGCACGACCCGTAAGGTGTGCACTAAAATCACCATGCGTCCGTCTGTCTTCAGTGTGAAACAATCGCTGTAACTTTAGAATCGCTTGGAATATTTTGATATTTTCAGGCATATGGAATGATATTGACAATACTTGGCCCATAAAATTGCCTTATGCCAGATTTTTAGCTCACCTGGGCCGAAGGCTCCAGGGGAGCTTATAGTATAGTGGGTCGTCCGTCGTCCGTCGTCCGTCGTCCGTCGTCCGTCGTCCGTCCGTCGTCCGTCCACACTTTGAGCAGCTATATCTCAGTATCCTGCAGGCTGATCTCAATCATTTCTCACCTGTAGTATGCCTCTGGTGGGGCATTGATGACATCAACTTTTTTTTGAAATCGCTCTAAAACTTTGGTTCCTATGGCAACCACAAGGTCCCATAGACTTACTATGGGAAAATGCTTGTCATCACCGTAGCGCCTTCAGTTTTGATCGGATCTTTCTGAAACTTATATGTAAGGTGACTGGGGATAAAAACTCGGATGAGTTCGAAAACCGGCCAAGTCGGCCCATTTATCATAGAGTTACGTCCCTTTGATTGCTGAAAATGCCCATTTTCGACCTTGTCATCACCGTAGCCCCTTCAGTTTTGATCGGATCTTTCTGAAACTTATATGTTATGTGGCGGGGGATAAAACCACGGATGAGTTCGAAAACCGGCCTAGTCCGCTAGTTTATCATAGAGTTACGTCCCTTTGATTGCTGAAAATGCCGATTTTTGACCTTGTCATCACCGTAGCCCCTTCAGTTTTGATCAGATCTTTCTGAAACTTATATGTAAGGTGGCTGTGGATAAAATCTCGGATGAGTTCGAAAACCGACCAAGTTGGCCCTTTTATCGTAGAGTAACGTCCCTTTGATTGCTGAAAATGCTGATTTTTGACCTTGTCATCACTGTAGCCTTTTCAGTTTTGATCGAATCTTTCTGAAACTTATATGTAAAGTGGCTGGGGATAAAATCTCGGATGAGTTCGAAAACCAGCCAAGTTGGTCCATTTATCACAGAGTAACGTCCCTTTGATTGCTGAAAATGCCGATTTTTGATCTTGTCATCACCGTAGCCCTTTGAGTTTTGATCGGATCTTTCTGAAACTTATATGCAAGGTGGCTGGGGATAAAGCCTCAGATGAGTTCGCATACCGGCAAAGGTGGCCTATTTATCAAAGAGTTAGGTCCCTTTGATTGCTGAAAATGTTGATTTTTGACCTTGTCAACACTGTAGCCCCTTCAGTTTTGATCGGATCTTTCTGAAACTTATATGTAAGGTGGCTGGGGATAAAACCTCGGATGCGTTCGAAAACCGGCCAAGTTGCCCCATTAACTATATAGTTATGTCCCTTTGATGGCTGAAAATGTCGATTTTTTACCTTGTCATCACAGTAGCCCCTTCAGTTTTGATCGAATCTTTCTGAAACCTATATGTAAGGTGACTGGAGATAAAACCTAGGATGAGTTTGAATACCGGCCAAGTTGGCCCATTTATCATTGATTTACGTCCCTTTGATTGCTGAAAATGCCGATTTTTGACCTTGTCATCACCATAGCCCCTTCAGTTTTGATCGGATCTTTCTGAAACTTATATGTAAGGTGGCTGGGGATAAAATCTTGGATGAGTTCGAAAACAGGCCAAGTCAGCCCATTTATCATAGAGTTCTGTCCCTTTGATGGCTGAAAATGTTGATTTTTGACCTTGTCATTACCGTAGCCCCTTCAGTTTTGATCGGATTTTTCTGAAACTTATATGTAAGGTGGCTGGGGATGAAACCTTGGATGAGTTCGAAAACTGGCCAAGTCGGCTCATTTATTTTAGAGTAACATCCCTTTGATTGCTAAAAATGCCAAATTTTGACCTTGTCATCACCGTAGCCCCTTCAGTTTTGATCGGATCTTTCTGAAACTTATACGTGAGGTGGCTGGGAATAAAATCTTGGATGAGTTTAAATACTGGCCAAGTCTGATCGGATCTTTCTGAAACTTACATGTAAGGTGGCTGGGAATAAAACCTCAGGTGAGTTTGAAAACTGGCCAAGTCGGCACATTTATCATAGAGTGACGTGCCTTTGATTGCTGAAAATGCCTATTTTCGACATTGTTATCACTGCTGCCCCTTTAGTTTTGAACGGATCTTCATGAAACTTACAAACAAGGAAGTCAGGCAGAAAGCTTGGAGGAGTTTGAAAACTCTTGTTTTTGAACTTGTCATCACCATAGCCACTTCAGTTTAGATCGGATCTTCTTAGCAAGTCAGGAATAAAAGCTTGAATGAGTTTGAAAACCGGTGAGGTCAGCCTGTTTATCATAGAGTTAAATTCTACTTGATTTTCAGAAAATGCTTACCCTGTCATCACCATGTCCTCCCATAAAGCCTTCAGTAAAGGTTGGCACTTCCTTAAACTGAATCTGTTCACTCAGGTGAGCGATACAGGACCAAGCTAGCTTGGTCCTCTTGTTTATAAATGTCCTCGGTGAGACAAAATAGCAAGAAAAATAATAATAACGGAGTATAACGTCTAAACCGCTTGAAATATTTAGATCAGTTTTGGCATACGGGTTGGTATTGACAATGCCTTACCCAAGAAATTGCCTTATGCAAGATCACTTCATAAATTGCCTCGCCGAAGCAATATATATTTGAAAATGATAACAGAATATAATGTATCAATCTCTCAGAATATTCCAATCTTTCCACTGGGGGCAGGGGGTTTAAAATGATTTACCGCGGCCGAAATCCTCGCCCTTACTTCCTTGGTGATTTAGAAAAAAAAAATGTTAAGTCCACATGAAGACCTCCTTACTCATCAGTGCAAAGACATACTATAACAAAAATAAACCGCGACAGAAGAACCGCCTTGGAACGGTTAGTGAAACTAAGTCCATTTGGGGGCTTAAATTGATTTTACGAAGCTGCAATCCTCGCCCTTACTTCCGTCGCGATTTCGACAAATAATTTTTTCAGTCCGCATGAATGCCTTCTAACATGTCAGTGCAAGATTTCTGAGAACACAAAAATCAAACAACCACAGCGATGAAACAACGATGAGGACTCTGCAGCCAGAAACTACTGAAAGGCTGAGGAGAAGAAAACCAACAGTTAGACACTGAATGGGCCCGACCAGAGACAGAGCATTAGGTACCAACCAACATTGACATTTACAGTGTTGATGTGGACGTTAAACCTCAAATCAAACAAACGAAATACAAAACGTTAAATTCTAATTTTCAGTAAGCTTTTACGCTGGAACCGTCATAGAACCTGAGGCCTGCCCACCGGCGCGCAATTAAAGAGGGAAGAAAAGTTGTCAACCCTCATTTGGTTAACTACCATGCATGTAGTATGTCGTATAACATTAATGTTGTACCATTTTTTTTTAATATCGAAGAATTATTTTACGAAATATGGTGTTAAAGTTGTTGCAAGTATATATTTTTCTGAATGTTTATGGTAAGTCACGATAAAATTCGGGTTCCGATAGACCTTGTCGCAGAAGAGATTTAAGTTCAACATTGAATTTTGAAATCGGAATGAAGTCTATAAGATTTTGAAAAGGCGTAGTTTATGATCTCGATAGCCATGATGAAGTAGTTTAGCAGTTAACACTTTATTACGAGTGTAGAAGTCAATTACATGACTAGACACTCTTGCAAATGGAATTAATTCCGAAATATAAACGCCATAGGATGCCGAACGAGAAACAGTGTAAAGGCTTACTTGGAATAAGAGAGTATCTAATTTTAGGTAATGTTGGTCTGTGCCTGATTCTCTGTCTCTGGTCCGGCCCATCGGAGTCTAACTGTTGGTCTTCTGTTGCTCCAGCATTTCAGTGGATTCTTGCTGTCGATTCCTCAGCGTTGTTTCATCTCTGTGTTTTTTTAATTTTGTGAGATGTTGCCCCGACGCTCCAGTTTCATATTTAAACAAAATAGAAGTGAAGGCAATGATCATAAATCGATACAATTAACCCAAAGCTCCCATCAGAGACACCAAAGGGAAAGAAACACAAACATAAAATAACTAGTCCCTAATGGAAACATTAATAGTGGAAAGCCAAAAGGACAGTTGCTTTCCCACAAAATGGTTAATTGGCTATCCAACCAAGAGATACTAGAATTCATTTTTCTACAAAAACGCAGATGTCTCCCCCGTTTTTGAACTCTAAGTATAACCTTGACATTGGAGGTATTGAGCTGGGTCTTGTGTGCAACACATCATTTATGAAGATGAACATTAAATTTTCTGCAAAGTAACTTTAAAAATGTTCACAGAAAATTAAAAAGCTATTAGCCGTACACAAAAAGCCCTTTTTTACTTTTGACCTCTAAGTATGGCCTTGACCTTTGAGGTACAACACATCGTCTCATGATGGTTTAAATTTCTGCCAAGTAATTTCATAATCCATCAAAGAATAAGGAAGTTATTGACTGTCCCTTTTTCACCTTTGACCTCTAGGTATGACCTTGACATTGGAGGTATGGACCTTGGTCTTGCACATGACCTATGGTCTAATGACGGTGAACATTTTTGCATGGTTACTTTATATATAAAGTCCATCCAGAAATAAAAAAAAGTTATTGACTGGACACACAAAAAAAACTTTTTCTACCTCTGACCTCTTAGTATGACCTTGATCTTGGAGGTACCGACCTGGGTCTAGCGTGCACCACAGTCTCATGATAGTTAACATTTCTGCCAAGTAATTTCACAATCTATTCAGGAATAAGAAAGTTATTGACTGAACACTAAAAAAGGCCCATTTTGTCCTTTGACCTCTTAGTACGACCTTGACATTTGAGGTACCAACTTGGGTCATGCACCCAACACATCGTCTCATGGCGGTAAACATTTCTGCAAAGTAATTTCACAATCCATCAAAAATAAGAAAGTTATTGACAGAAAACAAAAATGGCCACTTTTTTAACATTTAACCTCTATGTATGACCTTGACCTTTCAGGTACCAAACTGGGTCATGCGTGCAATATATCTTCTCATGGTGGTTAACATTTCTGCCAAGCAATTTTTAAATCCTTTTAAAAATAAGAAAGTTATTGACCAAACATGAAAAAGGCCCCTTTTTTACCTTTCACCGCTATGTATGACCTTGACATTTTTGGTACCAAACTGAATCATGCATGCAACACATCGTCTCATGATAGTTAACATTTTTGCCAAGTAACTTCCAATTCTATCTAAAAATAAGCAAGTTATTGACAAAACCCGAAAAAGGCCCCTTTTTAACCTTTGACCTCTAAGTATAACCTTGACCTTTCAGGTACTAACCTGGGTCATGCACGCAACACATCGTCTTATATTGGTTTACATTTCTGCCATGTGATTTCAAAATCCATCTCAAAAAAGAAAGTTATTGACCAAACACGAAAAAATGCCCCTTTTTACCTTTGACTTCTAAGTATGACCTTGACCTTTAAGGTACCGACCTGCTTCATGCGCACCACACATTGCCTCATGGTTGTTATATATTCCTGCCAAGTCATTTTAAAATCCATCTCAAAATAAGAAAGTTATTTACCAAACACAGAAAAGGCCCCTTTTTGACCTTTGACCTCTAAGTATGACCTTGACCTTTGAGGTACCGACCTGCCTCATTCGCACCACACATTGTCTTATGGTTGTAAATGATTCTGCAAAGTAATTTTAAAATCCATCTGAAAATAAGAAAGTTATTGACCGGACACGATTTGCCAATGAATATATACATACCGACAAACTTCCAAGGGTGATAATTCAAAAAGTATAAATGCGAGAATTATAGTTCTTGCGCACTGCACGTCGTCTAATGCTGATAAATATTTATATGAAGTTTCGTGAAGATAGCTCAAACGGTTTTCAAGTTATAGAGCGGACACGAATGTGAGACAGACGGACAGACAGATAGGCAGACAGACGCCCGTGGGATAAGCAATATGTCTCTCCGAAAAAAAAAAAATCGGGGGAGATTTAATGAGCGATACACACACTCAAAGACAAACCATAATAAAATAAACCGCAACAGAAGAACGGCCTTGGAACGGTCAGTGAAACGAATTCCACTGGGGGCTTAAATCGATTATATGCTGACGTAATCCTGGCCCTTACTTCCCTCGCGATTAAGACAAATAATTTGTTCAGTCCGCATGAAGGCCTTCTAACTTATCAGTGCAACATCTCCGAGAACTAGTTAAAAAGGGTCACTGAGGAAAGGCCACAATTCAAGGTCGCAGCCGTCTCAAGTCACCTATAGAAAGTGACACGGAGGCACACACAAAGACGGACGTAACATGAACCAACGGCACAAAACCAAAGAACAAATTTTAGACACTGCAAGCGATCGAGCGCCTTTGGACGGTCAGTTGTAAAACTACTTGGTTGGGGTTGGGGGGGGGGGGCTTCAACTCCTGCGTTTATGGAATTTCAACATTCGCCTTCAGTTCCAGTATAGTGTCAAACAAAATTAAAAAATAAATAACAAATTGATCGGCATGGAGGCTTTCTAGATCAACGGTACGCCATGATTAAATACATGGTAAGATGGTTATGTATAGAACAATATTGAATGAATCAGGGTTGAGGACTCAACAACAATCCGACGCCATAGCAGAAGAAAAACACCAGTTAGATCAAGAAAGGTTGAACCAAGGAAATATTCGGCTCCACCTTTCCTGAATTCAGGGATTTAGAGTGGGACCGTCATCAAAGGGTCCGGAGTCCGGCCCACCACCCGGGTCACAAAAATGAGATAACCGGAGAGATGAAACAAAAGGTGATGGCTCGACAACAAGTAACCACAGAAATGCTGGAGCAAAAGAAAACCAAAAGTTAGAACGAGAGACAAAGCACCAGGCACCAACCAACATTAAACAGAATTAAATTCTCTAATTCTAAATAAACTTTTACTCTGGAACCGTCACTTTCTTTAGCCTCTGTCCTTGTAAATAAGTTCAAGTTCACCAAACTCTAATCAAAATATTTGACAGATTGCAATGATTCATTGAACCCCGTCTGACTAAATTTCATCAACTTGCTCATACGATAGGCTGCAGAGAAACGAGAATTGAGTGAGATAGGGTGCAGACAAACCATTCTTTGAATACCATGGAAAATGAAATTTTTCAGATGGCAGATCCTGATATTTTATATATCTACTAGGAGTGTGGGTTGTGGTTGCTCATTAGAATCGCCTCAGTGAACTGGTTCTAATGCGTGCTCGCTGCTTGTGTTTTGGGCGGAAATTGACAACATAATGTGTACCCCTGTAAACCGCAGCTTTTCTTTATAAGGTCGGGGATAAAGGGGTCAAAAGTTTCGGATTGTTTTCCTTATTTTGGCATGTGCCTGTACATGAATGTGCATGTGTATAAACGGTTGAACTCGTTCATTCTATTACGCCATCCGTGTGAGTGGCTTGAGAAGCAGTTACTAAAATAATGTTCTGTTAGGTACTTTGGGGTTGGGGCGGGGGCTGTGCACTTGAAAATAACTTCGAGGCCATCAAATCCTTATGACTGTGTTTCGCATCCTAATGATGTAACCATGGAAGTTGGCTAGGATTCATCCATAGGATCTGAAGACATTGTGCTGAGACGCCGACGCTAACCAGGCAGCCTAGGTTTTTAGCTCACCAGAGCCGAAGGCTCCGGGGGAGCTTATAGGATAGGCAGTTGTCCGGCGTTGTCGTCGTCGTCGTTGTCGTCGTCTGACGTCAACACTTTCAAACATCTTCTTCTCTGAAGCCACTGGACGGATTCAGCCCAAATTTTATCTGTAGCATCCTTGGGCTGGGGGATTGAAAGTTTGTGTTTTTTATGAAATTCGGCTCATTGGTTTGGTTGCTATGGCAACTTAGAGTTTCCATAGACTTATAATGGGGAAAATTGAAAAATGGCATTTACTGCCAAGCCACTGCAGATATTTTGACAAAACTTTCATAGAAATATTCCTTAGGCAATCTACTATCTGCCATATGATTTTAGGCCTACTGCTCATTTGTATTGGTTGCCATGGAAACCAAAATGAAAAAAATAGAAAAAAAAATAATTAAAGAATCATCTCCTCAGAAACCGTATGCTCTATGAGGCTGAAAGTTTATGGAAATATTCACCATATTTGCCTTTACAGGTTTTGTGTTTTTTATGAAATTCGGCTCATTAGTTTGGTTGCTATGGCAACTTAGATTTTCCATAGACTTATAATGGGGAAAATTGAAAAATGGCATTAACTACAAAGCCTTTGCAGATATTTTGACAAAACTTTGATAGAAATGTTCCTTTAGTAAATTTCTCTCAGCCATATGCTTTTATGTCAACCTGGGGGTCCAGTAGGTTGTGCCGGGGCCATACCCCGCCCCCAGTACTTCATAAAATGACTTATATCTCAGAAACCTTACAGATCCCCACCCCTAAACCATATATATTCTTGTTCCTATTGATAAGACGCATTCAGTGACACCAACCTGGAGGTCCTCCGGGATGTGCCGAGGCCATGCCCCACCCCCTCCACTTCATAAAAGGCCCAATATCTCGGAAACCATTCAGATCCCCACCCCTGAACCCTATATACTCTTGTTTCTTATGATAAGACGCATTCAGTGACATAAAACTGGGGGTCCCCCGGGATGCGCCGGGGCCATGTCCCGCCCCTCCATTTCATAAAAGGCCCAATATCTCGGAAACCTTACAGATCCCCACCCCTAAACCATATATATTCTTGCTCCTTATGATAAGACGCATTCATTGACCCCCAAATTGGGGGTTTTCCGGGGTGCGCCTGAGCCATGCCCCACCCCTTCACTTCACAAAAGGCCATATATCTCAGAAACTGTTCAGATCCCCACCCCTAAACCATATGTGTTCTTGTTCATTATGATGAGACACATTCAGTGACACCAACCTGGGGGTCCCCAGGGATGTGCTGGGGCCATGCCCCACCCCCTCCATTTCATAATATCACAATATCTCGGAAACCTTACAGATCCCCACCCCTAAACCATATATATTCTTGTACCTTATGATAAGACACTTTCATTGACACCAACCTGGGGGTCTCCCTGGGCCTTGCCCCACCCCTGCACTTCACAAAAGGCCTTATATCTCAGAAACTGTTCAGAGCCCTACCCCTAAACCATATATATTCATCTTCCTTATGATAAGGCACATTCATTGACACCAGCTTGTGAGTCCCCGGGGCATGCCCGGGCCTTGCTCCACCGCTTGACTTCATTAAAAGCCACATATCTCAGAAATAGTTCAGATCCCCACCCCTAAACCATATATATTCTTGTTCCTTATGATAAGACTCATTCAGTCACACCAACTTGGGGGCCTCTTTGTGCTGAGGCAATGTGCCCCGCCCTTCCACTTCATAAAAGGCCATATATTTCAGAAACCATTCAAATCCCCACCCCATATTCATATATGTTCTTGTTCCTTATTATTAGCACACCTACTGTAGGGGTGTCCGCAGGGGCCAGGCCTCTCCTTTCCACTTCATGAAAGGATATCTTGGAAACCGTTCAGATTCCCAACCCTAAACCATATATATACTTGGTCCTTATGATGAGACACATTTAGGGACAACAATCTTGGGCTTTCCTGGGAACGACAGGGTATGCTCCAACCCCTCCACTTATATCTGCAGCCATGCAGATCCCCACTGCTAAACCATATATATTCTTGTTCTTTGTGATAAGACACATTTAGTGAAACCAACCAGGGCTCCATTGGGTCCATGCCCCACCCCCTCTACTTCATAAAAGGCCTAATGTTTCATATACTGAGTCCACATTGATGCTCATTTGGATATGGGGGTTCATTTGGCAGATTAAAATGATATCATGTTAAAATACATGGCTGCAATTTGGCAGTGCCCACCTGAGCTCTGGTGAGCATAGTGGCCCATGGGCCTCTTGTTAAATATTATTGACAAAAGTAGTGCAGTAAATTTGTCGTATCGTTCAACTGCAGCCCATTCTTATATCTGTTCTTAAACATAGATATACCTTGTATTGAATAATTACAATAATACCCCTCTTCTTTAAAATAGCACATTTATATCTAATTACTGACAATGTTTAGATTGTTCATATATTTTGCTTCATACAACTTTTCTACGGTCATCTCTCCCTTCTGCTGATTCAAGAAGGACAGTTGTCAGTTTCTGGCGAAAGAATGTGCACTGTACTAGCCAACCGCTTACGTATAAATCTGCACAGGAAAAGTGGGGATATGTAAACTGACCGGCTCAAAAATGACCTAAAATAAGGTTGACTGGGCCGTTAAACTCCAATACAATCAAACAATGTATTTTGCTTTTCTCTAACCCAAACATAGAATTTGGTTGTTCGTTAGAACTGCCTTACTGCGATGGGTCTAATATTTACGCTCATTACTTGTTTTCAGAAGACACTGTTCAGAGCATCTAAAGTCTTCATCTCTGTGGTTCTTCGATTTTTGTATTCGCGAAGATGTTGCACTGATGAGTTAGGAGGCCTTCATGCGGATTGAACAAATTTTTTGTCTTAATCGCGATGGAAGTAATGGCGAAGAGTGTGGCCATGTAAAATCGATTTAAGCCTTCCTGTGGAATTCGTTTCCGCTGGCCGTTCCAAGGCGGTTCTTCTGTCGCGGTTAATTTTTGTTATGGTTTTTCTTTGGGAGTTTCTGTCGCTTACATTTTTTTTATTTTGGATAGTCTATTGGCCATTTTGTGGGAAAGTAACTGTCCTTTTGGCTTTACGGTATGGATGTGTCCATTAGGGTCTGTTGCTCCCTTTGTTGTCTCTGATGGGAGCTGTCGGTTAATTGTATCGATTCCTGATCATTGCCTCCATTTCTGTTTCACTTCGTTTTATTCACGTAACACTGATGATTACAATACTTGAAAATACAGTAACACATAACCATAATGTCTAAACAGTTTATTTATTAGAAATGTCTGCTGAAAGAATGTGCATTGTACTGGTTATACGCTTTTCTCTGCCCAAGAAAATTGACCAGCTAAATTTGACTTGAGGGTCACTGATGAGACCTAATTGGCCAAAACTAGCTAGTCTGGCCCAGAAAATAGGCACACTCCATATTTTTCAGTTCTGCGGTGTACCCCTAGCTTCCAAAGGATAACCCTTCTATAGAACATATTTAAAGTGTTGACTCGACCGCAAAACTCCAAAAACAAATACAATTACCAAACCGCGGCACATGTAACGTATGTCTAATAATGTGCAATGATACTGATGGCTTGCTCCAGGTCATAAGGTTACCAATGCCAGATTCTGCATCCTGCTGTCTAACGGCTAATTGTCCCGTCATGGTTCCTCAATTTTATCACAGGTTATCTGAACCGAATTTCTAGCAATTAGTCTAGGACCTCTTTAATTTTTTCATTCATGCTTGATTTCTCTGCGAAGATAGATGAAGTAAAAGTTTATCGTTTTGGTGTTCATGAGATGAAATAAAATTCGATGTTACATTGATTAAAAAAACACAAATTTTCTGTTTATTACATGCTTTTAAATCTAAAACATGCGACAAAAGCATTCCTAATTGGGCTTATTGTTTTTAGTGTACCCGCGGGATTCCTCATGTGACGACCTGTTGTCGACCGTAAAAGATAAAGCCATCGAAAAGACATATTTTTTATAAGAAGACATTTTATTTGATTAATGGGATTCAGTAAAACAAAATATTTCATTTTTTACCACGTAAGTGATAGAAAATAAGTTAGGAACAGTCTAAGTACTCGTTTGCGTTGAAACCCAGTCTTGTTTCGCCTTTTGAGTTACCGTAATTGCAGAAAAGCTAACCGGGGCCCCGGTATCCGAAGAATTCTTCTTTTGGTGTGAATGAAATTAAAAAAAGATCTTACACTGAAAAAAATCAAATTTTTCTGTTTCTTTAATGCTTTAAACCGCAATTATTGACGCAATTTTAAAGCGTCAGTCGTCACCTAGGGAAACAAACTTTTTCCATGATGATCTCGCGTCACTTTAGAGGTGGTCAGCGTGAAAACTGGGTATAATATTGGGTGTCAACTGAACGTTTGCACCTGGAAAACAGCTTGGAATGTTACTTTATCAAATCGTTAACTTGAATTTTGTATCTAAAGAATGTCGGCAGTTGCTAAGGTCGTCTGACGTCGCGTGCATTATTTACTCTGTGTAAGTGTTAAAAGTGACGCCATCAACCTGCGAATTATGTGAAACGGGTGTGACGTAATTTCTGACATACGTTTATAACGTTTGGCATCTAAGAAATAGAAAATATTTGTTATTTTCTTCCATGACACATCGTATTCTGAAGCAGGGAAATAAAAATCGTATTGCACTGTTTGAAACATGTCGATTTCGATTTCACTGCAAAATCATACTCGTGAAAACTATTCTTTCGGTGTTCATTAAGTGAAATAATAATTTATTTTTCCACTAAAAAATCAAAATTTCTGTTTTTTTCATGTTTTTATTTGTAATTTGTAACGCAATTTCACAGCGTCAGCCATCAACACAGAGAAAAAACTTTTTTCAAGGGCGATTTCGCGTCGATTTGGAGCACGTTTACTGGGTGTACTGGGCACCTGAAAAAGGCTTGGATTGTACTTTTTATCAAATGGTTCACTTGGAATCTGCAATAAAAAAATGTCCGCAGTTGCTCAACTTGACTGGCGTCGCGTGTATTATTTACGTTGCTTTGTGGCAAAAAGTGGCATCATAAAAGTCCGAATGACGTGAAAACGTGCGTGACATAATTTCTGTCACACATTTATAACGTTTAGCTAACTGGTTTTTCACAAACAGAGAATATATGTTATTTTTTGATCATACATCGAATTTCTCAAACAGTGAAAATAAAAAATCGTATATTCACTGTTTGAAACAGTGACAATGTCGATTTCGATTTCACTGAGAATCTCTATATTTCATTCAAAATCATTTAAGAAAAACGTGTTTTTGTTGTTTATACTAATTGAACACATTGTTTATACTACTCTTTGAACACACTTTATGATTTCAAAATTGGACTGCTGATCACATCTGATTTAGTTATTACTGTTTGGCGGGTTGGTTATTGTTTTTTGTCGCTATCCCAGATCTTCGTAGTTGCATTAGAGTTCCGACTAACTACACATACGTGATCTCTTTTACTTTACAGCCGACCAATCTATTTACGTATAAGGAAGAAACTTTAATAAATAAATAAAGAGACTGGTTCTTGTTTGAATATAAAATTCGCTTCTCTGGGCGAGCTCACTTAAGGGCTTTAAATATGTTTAGCTGTTTATATTTCGAATTATCATGCTAAAAGCATATTTAAACAGTGACAGCGCACGAGTATTATCTTACCTTAAGCTGATGTAGCAGTCGACTGAGTGCATTTTTCATACTAAATACTGTGAGGTATATTAGCTATGAATTGTGCCTATATTATCTCCGCAATGCAATTTATGTACATTGTATATAGAAAGTATTGTAAAATGTGCACCAAATTTTTTTTGATAATAAATATACTGAACCGAAAAAGAAACGCAACTTTTTAACCCAAAAGATTTTCATGCAACCATCAGGTTGACTGAAAAATCATTTTGCGATTTACTTTCATACTTTTTAAACTTTCTTATGCGCTATATGTACAGTTTAACGCTCCACTTGGCAATTCGTTGTTTTCAACATTTCCTCGTGCAGTACATTAAATGTATACAGGAATCTTATCATATCGGCAAATTGTAGGTTTTAAAAGTCCAGTAAAATTTCTCTACGGAATATGGCACGTTGGACGCAAGATTAAAGTAAGGTAACGATCAAAGTGCTTCTACGTGGGACGTCCCATGCTGTCATCGCCAGGAACTTCCAAGTGAGTAAATCGACGATAACTCGCTTGTACCAGCGTCTACATCAAACGGGAACGACAAACGACAGGCCCAGCAGTGGACGTCCACGCGTCAGGACACGTCGACAGGACCGATACATCCGTCTAACCCACCTTCGTAATCGGTTCCGTACAGCCGTCGAGACGTCTCGGGTGACACCCGGAACGCACAACAATCGAATAAGTGCAGATACTATCAGTCTATCAGGAATCGCCTTCGACAGTTTGGCTTACGTCCTCGCGTCCGTACTTTGATATACCATTAACACCATGGCGACGTCAGGTTAGAATGACGTGGCTCACACAACATAGGCCAAACCTATTTCCCCTTCGTAAGTGGCGTAACGTAATGTTTTCTGACGAGTGCAGGTACTTGTTGTACAGAGCTGATGGCCGTCAACGTGTGTATAGGCGTGACGGAGAGCGTTATCGTGACAAGTGTTTGGATGAACGTGATCGATTTGGAGGCAGTGGGTTGATGGTGTGGGCTGGCATATCTTATGGTCATAGAACGCCCCTGGTATTCATTGATGGATTTTGACGGCTCAGCGTTACGTTGACGTCGTTTTACGACCGGTAGTTGTTCCATATGTTCGACAGCGCAACGTTACGTTTCAACAGGATAACGCTCGGGCGTATGTAGCAAGGATCAGCATGGCGTTTCTTCAGCACAACACATCGTTGACGTGATGTACCGGCCTCCATATAGTCCAGATCTCTCTCCTATAGATTATTTGAGGGACGTCTTGGATAGGCGCGTACGTAACCGCCCCCAGCCGCCAACAACGTGTCAAGCCTTGCGTCTCGCGCTCATACAGGAGTGGAATGCTATTCCCCAGGCAGAGAGCAATCGTTTAATCCTGTCCATGGCCAGGCTCGTGCGTGCAGGACTGAATGCAAACGGAGGACATACTCGCTATTAATTGCTTATGCTTTGAACTTGTGAAATGACTACCTCTATGACAAAACGGATTTGTGTTCCAAACATTCTCACTGGAAATTGAACTCTCTATGGTAGTAACATACAGGAATGATAATATTATTGCCTCGTCATTCGATTTTTTTGCAAACTTGATTATTTCTGCAAATACTCGCATTTATATTTGGAGTTGCGTTTCTTTTTCGGTTCAGTATATATTCCTGATTGTTGCGATTTAATTTTCACGTTTATAATTTAAGATTTTTATAGCCTAATATGTTTTTATACATTTTTTCGAATAACCAAAATAGGCGAGTATACACGCTATACTTTGATGGGGAAGCCGCTACGACAACATGACCGACATTTTAAAAGGTTGTGTAAGTAGGTTGAATTGCTCGAAATGCAGGTACAGCTAGCATGTCGTGTTTTTCTCTTAGAGAAGTTGTCCGAATCTTCCGTACCAATACTATATAAAAGTCGTGTAAGTGGGGTATCACATTACCACATGCTTCTTATGGCTTTGACCATAAATTACCTCGGAGAGACAAAAAATTATGCTAAGCTATGCAATCGCTAGGTGAGGCTGATATGACAACGAACTAGAGGTTATTAGAAGTTTATACTAAAATTGTTTACTTCAAAAAGTGAATTAGTAAGAAAAAATCCGAGGTGAAAATAAAAATCTTCATCCAATTTAAATAGAGGATCTTGTATTTGGAATTTATTAAACGAGTTGAGGAAAGAGACAAAATGCGAGGCTCTGCCGAGCATTTTATCCCTGTTTGTCGACGAGTTTAATAAATGCAATAATACATGGGCACGAATGCAAGATTCTATTTATCATATGACATTTAATACGCATTTTATTAACGATTGTTTAAAGAAATATCAATATTCCGCCATAAGTAAATGCAACGTCGTTAAGGACATTGTACATGTAACGTTACGGGACGTATCTAGCTAATTTGCATATTTAATTCACTAGTGGATTATCGAAAATATTACATGGCGTTATTACACTTTCAGACGCGACGTCATATGATAAATAAAATTACAAGTTTCAAACGCTTATGTTGCTGAAAAACATATTTTAAGATCAATCGTTTCGAAAGGAATTGACAGATACACTGAATAAGTAGCCTGCAGGTAAAGGTAGTTATGCTACCCTTTGTGAGCAGAGTCATTAGTGGAGATAGATGATGCCAGTAGCAAGAAAAAAAAACAGCTGGTTAAATTACCAGTTTAGTTTTGTTTGATTTGAGGTTTAACGTACCCGTCAACACTGTAAAGGTCATTTTGGAGACGTTGCTTCCGATTTTGTGGTACTTTTATCCGACACTGAGATGAAATGACACTGAGATGAAATGACATCTCAAGGCCTGTCGCCCAATGAAATCAATAGGTAAAAAGTCTCCCTGCTCTACATCATAGTGTAGTTTATATTTTCTTATCCTTTGGGATCATTGATTCCATTTAGGATTTTTGAAAATATTTGAGGGTCACTGATGAGACCTAAATGGCCGAAACTAGCTAGTCTGGCCCAGAAAACATGCACACTCAATATTTTTCAGTTCTGTGGTGTAATCCATGCTTCCAAAGGATAACCCTTTCTAGAACATATTTATTAGCATGGACGGTCCGCCTCACACCGCGGTTCCTGGACAGGCTTAGATCCTCTAAGCGGTTTACAAGTACTAGTGTGTGGGCCGGATTCAGCTCTGCGTGGAAGCATCATGCAGCCCATATATTTCTTCAAGCCCCTATGGGCAGTTAAGCATGAAGAGAAAAGCTCCTCATGTATGTGTTTTTGCACGTTTTAACTTATCTGTCAACTCAATTTCAGCGATTGACTTAGACATTGCAATAAAATAGAAGTGAAAGCAATGATCAGGAATCGATACAATTAAACCAAAGCTCCCACCAGACACACCAAAGGGAAAGAAACAAACATGAAAAAAAACGAGACCCTAATGGAAACATCAAAGCGGAAAATGACAGATACTTTCCAACAAACTGGCAAATTGGCTATCATAAACAAAATAATATAAGCGATACATACACTCAATGACAAGCCATAACAAAACCAAACTAACCGCGACAGAGAAAACGCCTTGAATCGGTCAATGAAACGAATTCCACTGGGGGGGGTGCGTAAATCGATTTTACGGGTCACAATCCAAAAACACGCTAACTGCTTCTTTATTATACTCTAATTGTTTAGTTTGTTTGATTTGAGGTTAACCGCTCCCGTCAACACTGTATAGGTCATTTTGGAGACGTTGCTTCCAATTCTGTGGGGCTTTTACCCAACATTGAGTCGACGTGACATCTCAAGCCCTGTCGCCCAATGAAACCAATAGGGTTTATTAGCTTGGACGGGCCGACACGCACCGCTTTGCCTGGGCAGGCTTAGATCCTCCAAGCAGTTCACCAGTACTCGTGTGCGTTCGGTTTCAGCTCTGCGTGGAAGCATCATGTAGCCCATCTATTTCCTCAAGCCTCGATAGGCGGGGGCCGAACATACACTATACAAATTAAGTTTTTCTTGTTGTTCATCGGAATACTGCTATAGCCAAATTGAATGTTGTCTAATGTTGAATGAATATCTGCTAATATAAATGTTGTTTGTACTCGGTCAGATAATGAGCCTTTCCAGTGGAGCGAATGGTCACAATGCTCGCACTCTTGTGGAAACGGAACTTCATCGAGGAAAAGGTCACGATTCGGCTTAACCAATGGTTGCAATGAAACAGAAACTATTCCATGTAATACGCACGCGTGCCCTGTGATAGTTGATGACGGTAAATACTCATATACGTATATTTAAATAAAAGTGACTTGCAAAGCACTTGTTAAAAGGAGGTTTTGAGAACTATGTAAAATGTGTTTTTGTTTACAGATATAACATTTACAGATTGCAGCTGCTGCTAAGTACAGCATGGTTGTGTTAGAAAGCCTTCACATCATTCGTCATGGTGTGGTAATTGAATCGACGGAACTCTGAACTTAAGTCGATTTTTTTATCTTTTTTATCGCTTTTTCGACAATAACTTCTTTATTTTTTTATGTTTGATCAATACATTCAACTAGCAAATTGCGGAAATGAAGCTCCGCTAACTTCTCGTGAAAGACTCAGCCTCCTGAATGGTTGACTTTTTGCTCGTACCACACTGCTGATATAAATTAGGGGCATGGAACGGGTTTTGAGAAGTTGGTGGAGCTTCTCCTCTACAACTTTCCTGCTAGATGTGTTGATCAAAAATAAAAAAATAATGACGATATCACCGAAAAAACGCGGCAAAAAGATGAAAACTCGACTTCAATCGAAAAATACAAAGTGAATTTAAAGACACTTCTGCAACACGGCATATCTACGTAACCCGGGGAGGGACATGAATTCTTTTTTAATATGTTGTGCGAACAAGATATTAGGTCGTGCGAACTAGATATTATCTTGTGCGGACAGCATAATTTATCTTGTGCGGACAACATATTATAATGTGCGCACAAGATGGTATTTTGTTGGCACAACTTAATATCTTGTGCGCACAAAATATTAACTTGTTTGCACAACATATCATCTTGTTTGCACAAGTTATTAAAACACCATGTCCCTGCCCGGGTTCCGTACATATCAGAACCAGAGTTTTGTGAAGATTCGGTTTATAAATGTCGAAATATCATAAAAAAAATCTGATTTTTAGAATCAGTTCAAAAAGATAATTAAACGCCATAAAAGAACGGGGTACATTATAAGTGTTCTGTGACATATAGCATGTCTAGTTTTTAACCCAGCCATGGTTGCTGACCATGCTTCCCTCTTTAATTGCCCGACGGTGCGGAGACGGTCATGTATCTGCCTCGATGACGGCCCCAACTTAAAACTTTATTTTTTTTATCATATGACGTCGCGTCTGAGAATGTAATAACGCCATGTAATATTATCGATAGTCCACTAGTGGATTAAATATGCAAATTAGCGAGATACGTCCCGTAACGTTACATGTACGGCGTCCTTAACAACGTCGCGTTTACTAACGGCGGAATATTGACATTTTTGTAAACAATCGTGAATAAAATGCGTTTAATGTCATATGATAAATAGAATCTTGCACTCGTGCTCACGTATTATTGAATTTATTTAACTCGTTGAGGAAAAAGGATAAAATGCTCGGCAAAGCCTCGCATTTTATCCTTTTTCCTCAACTCGTTTAATAAATTCAATAATACATGAGCACTCATGTAAGATCCTCTATATGTGCCTGATGATTTGTCTTTCAAAATTGGCTTGACTCTTCGAGGTCTGCCTAGTGGTTTTCTTTAGCATACAGTATGTGTATCAAGTTGCGAGCCATCATCTTTAATTCATCAAAGAGGATCGTACATGAGTGTTCATGTATTCTTGAATTTATTTAACGAGTTGAGGGAAAGGGATAAAATGCGAGGCTTTGCCGAGCATTTTATCCCTTTTCCTCAACGAGTTTAATAAATTCAATAATACATGAGCACGAATGCAAGATTCTATTTATCATATGACATTTAAAACGCATTTTATTCACGATTGTTTACAAAAATATCAATATTCCGCCATTAGTAAACGTGACGTCGTTAAGGACATCGTACATGTAACGTTACGGGACGTATCTAGATCATTTGCATATTTAATCCACTAGTGGATTATCAAAAATATTACATGGCGTTATTACACTCTCAGACGCGACGTCATATGCTAAATAGTTTTTCAGTTTGCTCTAGCCTGTATGTTATTCAATTATGTGGTGTATTATTAAGTTAGTAACCTTCAGGTGGACCAACTATTTTGTGTGTTGAACCCAGAGTGAAGGTTGGGCCCATAGAATCGATTTAAACCCCCAAGTAGTTCTCGCTACTGATCGTCCTAAGGCGGTGGTTCTAATGTTGTCTATTTAAAATGTAGCTTTGTCGGATTTTTCGACGGGGCTGTACATGTTGTATGTGCTAATGGTTGTGTATTATTATTAATTATTTAGTTTTTAATTTATTGTGCGTGCAGCAGCTTGATCACCTCTTGTGGTGAAGAGGGGGCTGGGTGTTGTGCTGTTTGTGATTCATGTTTTTCTTTTCTTTTTAGTTGTCCTCATTGATAGTTACTGTGTCTCTTGGTGCAGTTGGTAGTTTGTGGCTTTTCCTGTCCAGCATTTTCTATATTATTAATTGGTTGTTTTATTTGAGAGCAGTGCGTGTATTTAATTGTCTTTGACAATGTAGTTCGTCTTATGAAAGTGTCGTACTCTTCATAACTGCTTATCAAGGCGCTGCCGCCAATCATGGTTTTGTCCCAAATTGTTATTTTTCTGATAAAATCGTTCGCTTGTCTTATTTCCTGATGCCCGGGACTTCCGTGGAGCGTGATCCATGTTTGCTGATGTTGGCTCGGTGGGGCCGCCTATAAGTCCGCGGGTGGGCGTCTCTTGCCTGGTGCCTGCAGTTGACCTGTCTCACGAGCTACATCGGTCGGTGTTTGCTCGGAGGGGGATGTGCTGTGTTGCCGGGTCTTGTCCATCATCCGTTTCGGTTTCAGAACTTTTGGTGTTGTGACACACTGATGAAGATAAAATATCAGAAAGGCCTCATTGTCACTAAATTAGGTATAGTTACGCCTGAATTGTACTCATAACATAGATTGTAGGTGCTCGTTAGAACCGTCTCAATAAGGCGATTCTAACATCTACCAACAACTTTTGTCTTACAGAAAAAATAAGAAACAATGCATACCCTGAAAAGCCCTATTTGAATTTCAAGTTGGATTTACAGTTTTTTTTTTTTTATTTATTTATTTATTTTTTTTTTTTTTTATCACACTGACTGGTAGGCTGTTAAAAGGCCTAAGGTTATTCTGGATAATTTGTGTGAGTCGAAGAGTCACTTAAACCCTATAGGTTTCTTTGGGTGGTAGTCTTGGGTTAAGAAATAGATCAGCTCTAGCAGTGGTATGTTGAGTGTTTGGAGGCCAGTTGTAAGGAAGAAGAAATCACAAGCGCGTAGCGCGAGTGCCTTATCTACTTACAACTGTCCGACAAAATGTGATATATTATTCAACAAACAACGCATTTAAGCTGATCTATTTCGATTCTAACACATGGAAAGTCAACGAAATGTTGTTGTATCCTTCATATTCTCACAACAATCCGCCATTGTTTGAAGAAACCCCGCCAACATGTTTGGCTGTAACACAACGTCAAGGAAACGATCGATGACGCCGCAAAACGGCAGCTCTTTGCGTCACGCTTTTTCGCCCAGTGATTTGTCACTTAATATGTCACCGGATTTAACCATTGGCTATATAGGAGACCAGTGTTAGAATTGACATATTAACTGAATGTCGAGTAAAAGTCCCACATGATCGGAAGCAATGTCTTCCCGAAATGATCTAAACAGTGTTGATTGGAGACTTCTTGTGTTTTTTTTATTTTGGATGGCCATATTGCCGTTTTGTGGGAAAGTAACTGTCCTTATGTCCTTATGGCCTTCCTTTGTTTAGGTTTCCATTTTGGTCTGGTCGCTTAATGTTTGGGTTTCTTTCCCTTTGGTGTCTTTGGCGGGTGGAGTAAGGTAATTGTTTCGATTCCTGATCTTTGTTTTACTTCTACTTTTCTTATCAAGCGTCCAAAATACCAATTTTCTTTACCGATTTTAGACGAGAAACTCATAACGGTTTACCTTGGCAAACAGCTCAGGGTGTCTGATGAGGGCCTGCACTTATTGCTTACAAAATATTCCATCAAAAATAGAATTAATACGAAAAAAACAACACTTGGGTCTGCCACCCATTATATGACAAATAGTCTTGTCCAACATACAGCAAAGTCCACTTGTATACAATGGGTTAACGTGATGTGTTCTTTGCTTCACGGGGCAACTATTCATAAGAAAAATTTAACTACAACTTTCATAGTTTATAGTTCTAAGACAGACTGTCATATTTCTGTTCCAGATATATAATGTTTTGTTTTTTGTTTGTTTGATTTGAGGTTTAACGTCCCCGTCAACACTGTAAAGGTCATTTTGGAGACGTTGCTTACAATTTTGTAGGACTTTTACCCGACATTAAGATGAAATGACATCTCAAGACCTTTCGCCCAATTAAACCAATTGGGTTTATTAGCATGGACGGTCCGCCTCGCACCGCGGTTCCTGAACAGGCTTAGATCCTCTAAGCGGTTTACCAGTACTAGTGTGCGGGCCGGATTTAGCTCTGCGTGGAAGCATCATGCAGCCCATATATTTCTTCAAGCCCCTATTGGCGAGTGCGAAGATATATAATGTAGGTACTCGTTAGAACCGTCTCAGTGATGCGCTTTTAATGTGTACACACAAACCTTATTTTTCAGCAGAAATAAGAACAAAAGTGCCTGATCGTGTAACCCCAGTTTTCTATATATAAACAAAGGTTACCCAGTTGTTAATTATACAGACTTTTTAACGTGATGTGCAGTGTAATCGTCGCTGTCAGAGACAAAATTTGTAGCTTATATTTTGATTTCATGTTGAAGTTAATGTTGTTGTTTGTGTTAATATTTTATTATTCTTGATGAACATAAAGATAAACAGAAAAATAACTGAAACTAAATAAATTTGATTGGCTTTTATTTGGCCATGACGGACAATTTGAATATTCAATCAGATAAGTATATTAGAATTAATGCTTCATAATCAACTTTTCAACAATTGTATCAATCAATAAATCAAAAGTGTCAACTTTGAAACAACGTCATCACTCAACTAAAAACGTTGACTGCAACAATCCACATGATTCAAGTCAGAAATCAACCAACATTTTCATAATCAACATCATGTCCTATTATTATGTCCCGTTATGTACAACGCATCAACAACTTCAAATCAACGTCCCATGATTTCAACTCTTACTTTCACTGTACACATTTTACCTTAAAAATATGGAGGGGAACCAGCCATATTATAATTTCTAAATGGACGGTCGAATGCTGCCGTAGCAATCAACGTGCACGATTCCAAAGCGAAAGAGGCACGAGGTGACGCCCGACGTCAAAATCCATATTGTCCACCATGAAATGTCCGCCATGACGAGATTAGGTCACGTAATTGTATATCACCTGAAAAATAAAAATCAAACAGCAGCAACAAAGCCCCAAAAATAAGGGAGGGAATATATGTGAAAACGGGAGGGTTTATTCTTCAAAATTTTTTGACTTCTCGAAAATTTTTGCTGACAAGAAAAAGAACGATTACTCTTTAACAAGCATTAACTTTGAGGGAAAATTTTCTACAGCGCCCTCCAAGACAAAGTTACAAATGGTGTGTTCACAATAATAAAAGAATTTAATTCAGATCGAATTAAATTTCATTATTCTTGATGAACATAAAGATAAACAGAAAAATAACTGAAACTAAATAAATTTGATTGGCTTTTATTTGGCCATGACGGACAATTTGAATATTCAATCAGATAAGTATATTAGAATTAATGCTTCATAATCAACTTTTCAACAATTGTATCAATCAATAAATCAAAAGTGTCAACTTTGAAACAACGTCATCACTCAACTAAAAACGTTGACTGCAACAATCCACATGATTCAAGTCAGAAATCAGCCAACATTTTCATAATCAACATCATGTCCTATTATTATGTCCCGTTATGTACAACGCATCAACAACTTCAAATCAACGTCCCATGATTTCAACTCTTACTTTCACTGTACACATTTTACCTTAAAAATATGGAGGGGAACCAGCCATATTATAATTTCTAAATGGACGGTCGAATGCTGCCGTAGCAATCAACGTGCACGATTCCAAAGCGAAAGAGGCACGAGGTGACGCCAATGAGCAGATTATCTGTAAAACAGCTAATCTGCTCACCGCCATCAACGCCTCGGCTAATTGATTAATCACCGAACACCGCCATGGCCAAAACTTAACTGTACCTTTAGTCAAACGGATAAATTTGAACAACGGGATTTTGTATGAACGTCTCCAATGCACCCTGAATGGTATTGAGAAAAATATCATTTCCAATAAATGACAAATGACAACTGTCTGAAAACAAGCCCGGTGCCTTATCTTGAAAATCAGGATATCTTATAGCCTTACCCCCACTTTGTCTCATGAAATTGATTAGTGCTCGATTAGCTCTAACTCTCACCCGTTCCATAGCCTCTGTATCATGAGAATAACGCCAACCAAGTCGAGGCAGAATGCTTGACCAAATTAATATAGTGTTGGGCATCAAGATCCTTAAGCACTCAAAGATATATTTAAGCTGGCATCGTAGATGTAAAGACGTTATACAACCTATATCATTACCACCAACATGCAATATAAAATAATTTGGTGGACCTTGCCAGTTCAATAAGGCCTGAGTTATGCCTAGCACTTGCGCCGACTTCAATCCACCATGTCCTACCCAAGTCACTGAAAACCCATAACGTTGTAGACTTAGATTCCTGCCCATTGGCCTTCGACGAACATGTTGAAATGCATTTCTTATGATTGATGATCCAACAATCCAGATCGTGGAATGACCTGAAATGCTTAGCTTACTGATAAGAAGGTTGTCAGTGAATTTGCTATTGTAAAAGTATATGAAGCATCATTTGATTCCTGGAGAATTGTTCCATATGAACGAATGTTAATATGAAACGATAAAATATGGACATGAAATTATTTAAATGTGTATAAAGTATTACTAAATAAAAATGTATGCTGTAAAAACATGCAATTTCCTGATCATTTTCCAAGCACGCCCCACCCCCCCCCCCCCCCCACCCCCAGATTCTGTGATTTATGCTGAAATTTTGTCAAGCCTTATATAGCGTTTAAATGCAGTACTTTCTGCAGACCAGCGACCCATCTGTCGTACGTCTGATTCTGGAATGTTCTGTGAAATTGCCAGTGTGCACGCGCCTATGCGGAATGAATGAGAACGGATGCAATTAGTGACCCCTAAAAAGCGCAGGCACCTAGCTAGAACGGCTGACACTTGAAAACGGGTAAGCGGGGCACCACTAAAATGGCAAAACAATGGACCCTTGATACTAGGCCTTTTCCTGATGTACTGAGAAAGAAGAGCAACAGGACATATTCCTTTTGACAGAGAAGGGGTGAAAACCAAAGTTACAGCCCTACCATGCTGATCCGTTTTCGAATACCTAAGTATAACATGCACTTCCCGCTCCTTAAAACAAACATCTGAAACTTGAATAACTTTCGACGCATCACCTCCAGTTTTTTCAATGGCAATTTCGCCTACCCGTAAAAAGCCGAAAAACATTACAACAAACGCAGTCGAGAAAAGCAGACCCTCATAATCGGAAGAAGCCACACTCTGTAAAGCCACTGGAAATACCTTTAGCATGTCAATGGTAACCGGAGCTCTTACATCTTTCGAATGATGATCTTTTTGCAATCCCTTGAGCATTTTTCTTACAATGAATGCAGAAGTGACATCAACCTTGCCATTCAATTTTAAATAAAATGCCAGCCCCGAAATGTATGAGCTGACAGTTGCATGTTTGTAGCCAGAAATGGATAACCAAGCAATAAAGTTTATGACTAAAGGTAAGGTAGGCCAATCTAGCGGTATGGCGTGTTCCTTGCAGAAGTCAGAATACTTGGCGATAGCAATGTTGTAAGATTTTACCGTATTGGCTGACAGTGAAGCACTTAGAAGACGCTCTACTTCTCCGGCAAGAGGTTCCAAAACTCCCTGGGAATTTCCGCAGAGCAAGGTTTGGCGTCTGGGGCAAGAGCCTTGAATTTGTCCCACTGTGTACGAGAAATGGCATCGCTTAATTGGTTATCACAGCCTCGGACGTGAGAACTATTAATGATAAAGTCGTACTGAAGGGACCATAATACAATCTGCCTGACAAGGGTCATCACTCTTTCAGACTTTGCAGTTTTGGAATTCAAAATCTGAACGACAGCCATGTTATCAGATGCAAACAGGATGCGCTTGGCGACAAACCTCTCTTTCCATAGGCAAACGGCTAAAGCAATAGGGACCATCTCAAGGAAAGTGATGTCCAATAAAATACCTGTGTTTACCCATGTCAAAGGCCATTTAAGAAAGACCCAATCACCTTGCAAATAAGCACCACAGCCTAATGCAGCGCCACCAGCGCTGTCAGTCTGTAAACCTAACGTGTCCGACGAAGTCCACTGCAGATCAAGCATATATGACAGCCCATTAAACTGAGTTAAAAAAGTTCGCCACATTGCAAGATCCTCCTTAATACCCTTTGTAAGACGAACTCTGTGATGCGGTTGTGTTGCTGTGCTCATTGCTGCATACATTCGGCGAATGAAAGCTCGTGCAGAAGGCATGGCTTTTGCACAAAATGAAAGAGAACCTGTTAACGACTGTAGTTCTTTCAATGTTAACTTTTTGCGCCCTAAAGCCTCTGTAACTTTTCCCAAAACTTGTTTGACTTTTTCACCCGGGATCCTTATCTGCATCTTAATTGTATCAAGTTCATACCCCAAATAAGTCAAACGAGTTGTGGGACCTTTGGTTTTTTCAGATGCAATAGGAACACCAACATCTTTACAAATATCCTGAAAATGTGACATCAGCATCGCACAATCGTTAGCCTGAGGGGGACCAGCAAAGAAAAAATCGTCAAGGTAATGGTCCACATATTTCGAAAACCTGTCCACCACAAGCCAGTTCAAGAAAGTAGCGAAAGCCTCCCATGCCCTACATGAAATTCGCAAACCCATTGGAGCCATTTTATCAATGTAATAGGAATGCCCAAGCTTGAAGCCTAACAAATCGAAATCCCCCGGGTAACACGGCAATAGCCGAAATGCACTTTTAACATCTATTGTAGCGATCATACACCCTTTGCCCAAAGATTGTATCATAGAAACGGCGTTATCAAAGTTGGAATATTTTACTGAAGCAAATGAGTCATCAATATGTTCATTAACACTGAGCCCTGGTGGATGTGACAAATGTGTAATGAGTCGAAAGCCCCCAGTTTTCTTCTCCACAAGGCCAATCGGCGAACAGCGCAGATTCGAAATTGGCCTTATTGAGAATGGGCCAGCAATCCTACCCAAGTTCACTTCTTGCATGATTTTTTCTTTAGCTATCTCCGGGTTATCCACAACGGATTTTAAATTTTTGCATTCAATTGGTATTCTTGGACCTTCAAATTGCAATTTAAAACCTTTTGAAAAACCATCAGACAAGAAGGCTGCATCTTGTCTTTTGGGGTAACTAACAAGCAAAGATTTCAATATGTCAACTTTAATAGGTGTTCGCCCTAGGGCCCATAAATCTGGTTTGGGGACGAAAATTAGGCCTGAATGGGTGTGTCAAATGATGTCGAAACATACGCGGACGGAACCCTTGCTGAAAGGAAGCCGGTGATGGAGTGTATGATCTGGCTGACAATAGTCTTGGGCCAGGGACGTTGTAGTCAGCAGGCTGAGTAGGTGAATACGGACGGAAATTGCTGAACCCACGGCTGCCAGGAGATGGATTTTTAGACTCTAGAAATAAGCCACACGTGGAGGCAGGGTGCGAAACTTTGCATTTGATGCAAGTATGGGCATAGGAGCAGTTTAATCTGGAGCAAACTCCTTTAAAATTATACTCATAACAAGGAGCAGCAGCTTGTGCGACAGCAGATAGATCCCCGGCCAAGCCACAAGACAGCCAAAGGTGACCATCTATAGTGGCCCAATTTTTTGTGGGTTCTTTCGACATTCTCAAACGAAACTGTGTATCATATTCCAGCCATTTATGAATGGGGTTGTTGATTGCCGCGCCCCTAATGATGGTCATGTACTTTAATAAATCTATTGTCTTGTCCTTATGCTTTCCTGAATAAATGATTATGTAATTAATGAAAGCATCGGTCCAAGTTTGAATGGTATTAATAGGGACCTTGATTCTTGTTGGTGCTTGCTTAATTGTTATTTGATTATTCACTATGGCAAGCGTTCCACTCATGTCATTGTAAGCAGACTGTGTGAAATTCTGTTTTAATAGTGTTGCAAGATTGACATATTCCCCATTCCAAATTTTGTTCTTAATGTTATCTGGAATAAAAATGTCTTGTTCATGGTAAGAGTAATGAAGCATGGGATCCTGCTCACCTTCAGCATTGACCACTTGAGATGATAGCTGGAGACCAGACCCAAAAAGGCTCGGTTGAGCTGCAAGTGGGCTGGACACATTTGGACTCCCTGAGGATTGAGAGGCCATGGGGAGGCCAGTGGCCTGCTCTGCAGCAAAGACCATGGGGTGACCAGTGGCCTGGTCTGCTATGGGAGTGGATGTAGAAGAACCCTCTGTCGCCGTAACTGTCTCTGTCGAGCGGTTTGTAGCAATGGACTTTTTTGCTCTGGACTGTACTCTAGAACGTTTGGAGATTGGTCCTTTACCAGGAGATTTCCTCTTCGGCATGACTGTAACTGCTGACTATGATAAAAGAGAGAATAAAACCTGAGTTCCAAAGAAGAACAGTTTTTCAAACAACAACAAAAATATCAATAGGCTATGTAATTAGTATCACCATGACCGTTGTATCATCATGACTGTTTGTATTAAAAAAAAAAAAAAAAATATGTATACATATAGATTGTAGCATTAATCCCAATTTAGTGAATAATACTAATCATTATAATATAATAACAACAAAATGTGAAGAAAAAAAAAAATACGAATGGGAGATTCGATCCCCGAATGTTTTTGACTGTAGTCGAGCGCCTTAACCACTCGGCCACTGAACAGTATACAGACATAGCGTGAATTATAAGGTATACAAGCACTATTTGAAGCAAATAAATTATTAAATTAGAAATGACAATTTAATTAAGCGGTAGGTAGTCATTATTAAACTTTAATATCATATTTTGCCAATTGGAACATTAATATGCGTAAAGAATTGTTAATTCTTAACGAATAAATCATCACCATGCGACGCAATAACGACGTCTAGCTGAACGAGTTTGTATTTTGAAAATAGGGCTATAAATTCGATAATAACAGCTACAAAAGTATGACAAACGTTTAGTGGAGCTGTATGTGAACACAGTAACAGAAAAAAGCAATACTTATCTCTTCACAAACCCACGATGTTCCTCGATTTTTATTCTTCAAAATTTGTTCGACTTCTCGAAAATTTTTGCTGACAAGAAAAAGAACGATTACTCTTTAACAAGCATTAACTTTGAGGGAAAATTTTCTACAGCGCCCTCCAAGACAAAGTTACAAATGGTGTGTTCACAATAATAAAAGAATTTAATTCAGATCGAATTAAATTTCATTATTTGTTTGTTTGTTTTTTATTTATTTATTTTTTTTCGGGGGGGGGGGGGGGGGGTTCTTCTTCTTCTTTTTTATTTGTTTGTTTAATTAACAGGCTGGTAGTAACGCCGCAAGACTTCTCCATGCTACCGATATAAATAGTTTACACTAATTTATTTTAGTTCGATTGCGCTGAAAGCTTCAAGCTTATTGATCGCTCTCGAACACTCATTCCGGGTGTTTTCACGCGCGCGAGAGAGAGGCAGAGGCTGTTACACCACTGCTACCCATTTACACCTGGGTAGAGTGGAGCAGCGTCATTACGTGTCTTGCCAAAGGACACACCTCGATACCGGCGGCCGGTTCGAACGCACAACCTCTCGATCATAAGTCGAACGCGTTAACCACTGCGCTATCGAGGCTGACCGAAATAGATGAAAGCCATATTGGCACACAAAGTCGCACAACGACGCAAATAATAGAACATATTACAAATTCTAATACAGTGCGCCTATATAGACAATGAGAAGGGACAGAGATCACAAACGTAACAAATCGCTGGGCGGAAGAGCATTACGATGACCTCATAAAATGATGCCGTTTTACGACTCAACTTGTAGATTCTTTGTCGTTAGACGGTAAAACGTAATTTTTCTCCCACCAGAAACACTACAAAGGGAGGTAAGTGTATATTAAATAGTTAATTACATTTGCGGGATTTCTTCTAACTATGGCGAAAGGTTCGGAAAGGATCGGAGAGTTCAAAATACGTATACTTCCAAATTGTCGTCAATTCTTAGAATGTTAGAATCGAAATATATCAGCTATTGTTTGTATTTGTTGTGAATTAAACAAATCTAGGCGCCTGTGATTTGATCTATTTTACAACTAACCTCCCAACCGTATTTTACTACTCAAAAGATCAATAGAAGCTGATCAATGTCTTAAACATAGTTCATGAATTGTCGTATATCTGTGTTATCTGACTGATGTTTTGCCAAGAGCTGCTTTTATCTCAGTACAATTGAGGGCGTGCTGTGTGCGTATTTACGTGTCTGGCCCAGAAAACATGTGCACTTCGTATTTTTCAGTTCTGTGGTGTATTTCTTGCTTCCAAATGATAACCCTTTTATAGAACATATTTATCATATTACTGACTCGGGCAGTTTAGGTTATGGTCTTCTATTTACATTTCCATAAGCTTACATGTTAATATTTGACCCTGTACCTGATAAATCTGCATTTCAAATTGATTTTCTTACCCAAAAACATGGTAAACAAACTGCCAACTACAAAATTATACAAAAAAACAAGGGTGTCATTTGGCAATTTCAAGCATTCTAACTGTCTAAGGGAGGTAACCCTGCCTCAAAGTGAAAATTCAGTCTTGGAAATTCAGAGATACCACATGTACAATTATTATCACAACAGAAAATTCAGGAGACAGTTCACTTTGTTTTCTTTATGTGTTTAATGCACATATAATACCCTGCAAGAAAAAAAATAACAGCTAAGTATTTCTCATCAGTTTCATAATTATATCCAATCAAATGTGACTATTGTCTCATACATGGCTAAAAGCTGGGTCCACAACCTCCTTTTCCAGGCTCATAACCTTAAACCAAACCTTATTTTCCTTATAATCCATCAAAAGAATTGCCAAATAGAAATTTAGATCATATATAATAATGTAGTCATGCATACTAAATGTTCAGTGACAAAGAATCTTTCAAGTTTGCAAAAAAGTTATCGCCTTCAGATTTTACGATGAAAGCCGAACAAACCGTATTTTGTGAAAAAGCGCAAAGTTTACCTCTTTCTGGACTGGAACCCAGAAACCGGCTTGCATCAGTGGTTCTTCTCATGTGTCTTTGGAATACTTCAGTCCTAAAATGCACTAAATTGTGCCTAAATAGCACACCTATGTAGAAGTTATGGTTGTTCCTACACCTATACCCCCTACTTTAAGTAAAAAAATGCATTTTGAGGATATTTTGAAGACAAAACATTGATGAAAATGGTCATAAATGCCTTAATGCCATAAGAAACAGCTGAAAATATCTGTTCAGATCCAGTAACATGAATCTAACCAATTAGAACTTATAACAGATGAGAAAACATGTCGCGATATTGCAGCGGGCTGTTCGGAGAAATAATTTTTGAAATTTTGCTTTGGACCAAGCCTGATGCCATATATTCAAGATGGAGTAGATTCTTTTACTTATGTTATGTTCATACACCTACTGCAAGACTCCTTTCCAAACAGACCAATGACAACACTGATTAACATGGCTTTAGAGCAAAGCAACCCCTACCCCCTCCCCCCCCCCCCCCTCCATTTACATGGATCAGAAGCACAAAGTTGATCAAATGGCCCAGTTAGACCTAAATTAGCACTAAAGTTACAAATTTTACAGTTTTTGTAGCAAAATACATGTCAGGAAGATCCAGTTTATGACACAGAATTACATAGAACCTTCAAATTTGTGAAAATATTATGTAATGACCAAAAACAGGACAGAGGTGATGATTTTCTACTTTCGGTTTAGGTTATGGTCTTCTATTTACATTTCCATAAGCTTACATGTTAATATTTGACCCTGTACCTGATAAATCTGCATTTCAAATTGATTTTCTTACCCAAAAACATGGTAAACAAACTGCCAACTACAAAATTATACAAAAAACAAGGGTGTCATGTGGCAATTTCAAGCATTCTAACTGTCTAAGGGAGGTAACCCTGCCTCAAAGTGAAAATTCAGTCTTGGAAATTCAGAGATACCACATGTACAATTATTATCACAACAGAAAATTCAGGAGACAGTTCACTTTGTTTTCTTTATGTGTTTAATGCACATATAATACCCTGCAAGAAAAAAAATAACAGCTAAGTATTTCTCATCAGTTTCATAATTATATCCAATCAAATGTGACTATTGTCTCATACATGGCTAAAAGCTGGGTCCACAACCTCCTTTTCCAGGCTCATAACCTATATTTCCTCAATTAACCGTTTGCATATATTAATACAAAAGTATTTTACGAAAGAAATGGACACTTGAGGTATATGTATAATGCGTTCTTCGTGACCAATCGTTTCCAAATATAACTTATAGCATTGATTTACTTAACAGACAGTTGCAGTATAGCTGTTGTACCACATGACTGTCAAGACATCTATGATGGAGGCGAAAGGCATTCCAGTGTATACAGTGTCACACCTGTGGGTCTTTACAAGGAATTCGCGGTCTACTGTGATATGGAGACAGATAAAGGAGGGTGGATTGTAAGTCGATTTAAGGGATAACTGCATTCAACTTCATCGGTGTGTTCAATGTCGAAAATTTTGGTTTACGATGATGTGTCAGTGGAGCAGTCAAACGTTGTTTGCGACCGTCCATCCGACGATTTACTGCCCAAATTGTCAATGTTCAATGTGTAATCCCTATACTTATGCATTTATTCATTTATATGGTTTAGACATTTGGCATGCAACCTTTTCTCCTGTGGTAGGTTTAGACATACTTATTCCGCATATTCACCGAAGTACAACCAGCTGACACTACCATTCATGTATCAGCGGAAAGGACAATATAACGTATTTCTTGAGGCATTACAGGTTTGAAAAGACGTTGTTCGAAAGTCAGCACTCACTCAAGTCATCATTCAAAGCCACCATCGATAGTTTCAGCTTGGTGGGTAAACTTTAATATGCATCCCTAAATTAGAAATGAAAAAAAAAGACATAGAGGTCCTCAGACTCTATGACGGCTTCGCCTTTGAGACTTTTAAGTACGTCGGTTGGTGCCTAATGCTCTGTCCCTTTGTCGGGTCCAACATTTCCATAATGGGCCTCCCTTGCCCAGTGGTAAAGAACGCTGAATCGTAATCATTAGGTCTCTCACCGCTGTGGTTCGAGCCTGGCTCGGGTCACATGTGAGACGCCAAGTTTTGCAACGGAAGGTCAAGTGGTTTTTCTCCGGGTACTCCGGTTTTCGCCCACCTCTGATTAACGATCGGCTCGATATGAGTAAAATAATCTTGAACGGGCCGTAAAACCAAAACCAAAAAAAAAGCAAAAAAAAAAAAAAAACCGTTCCATTTGTTTTGCTGCAGCCCTTTAGTCATTTCATGTTGTGAGTCCTCATCGCTGTTTCATCTCGGAATTCATTTGATGTGTAGGTTCTCGGTTATGTTGCTGCTACTGCTCATGCACAGATTATATGGAAAGCTCAGGCGAATTGAACTTGTGTAAACGACAGTAGAACTTAAGGCGATCGTTGTGGCGACGTAAACTCGATTTTAGCCCTCCACCCCCAACCTCCAGTGAAAACTTACTGACTGTTCCGAGGAGGAGATGATTCTGTTGTGTTTTTTAATTGTCAGGTTGTATTTGCATGTATCTCTTGGTAATGTATATTTGAATATTTTTTAAAGAAGAAACCTTCGTTTTGCAAAACGAAAACACGCATATGCAAATACATCGTAACCTTCATCGCCGACAAAATGGAAATTTTAAGATGAAAAATTGTGTTAATATGTTTCTTATCTTTTGCTCAAATTTTAGAGTGTGGGTTCTCGTTACAATCGCCTAATCGAGGCGATTCTAACGAGTAACAACAATCTATACATTAGAGCAGAAAAAAAGAAAAATGGTTATTTTTCTTATTTTTGCTCAGAATATGGGGTGTGGGCTCTCGTTAGAATCGCCCAATCGAGGCGATTTTAACAAGTATTAACAATCTATACATTAGAGCAGAAATAAAAAAAATCATGCCTGCCCCTCTAAAACCCAGTTTTACTATATAAAAGTGGGGTTCAAGGGGGTCAAAATTATATAGGTTTGTTCTCGTGATGACTTTCATCTCCTAATTTCTGCAATGCTTTTCCTTTAGATCTCCTGATCACAGCCTTCACTCCTATCTTGAGATAGAAAAAGGTCAAATATAGTACGATTACATTAGGATATATAAACAACCGAATTTACTACATTAAATGCAGAACATATAAAAATGCTGAGTAATTCCAAAAAGTCCATATTTGTCATTTTTGTTCAGTACATGCCAACTAAGCTAATAAATCAGCGTTTAAAAGAATCAAGACTGCCTAACCTTTCCGTGGGGCTTAAAACACGGTTTGTGCAACATACTGTAACATACCGGTCAAAACACAATAAAACCTCGCATTTAAGACCACTAGCAAAGCTTAAAATTGTGATTTTAATTGGGGGTAGACTAAACGTTGAATATAAAACTGTAATGAAATGATGCAAATTAGTTTTCAGTAGCGGGGTGGTCTCTTTTTGTGGTCTCAATAATTTATGGTAAATGCATAAGGATTTGATTTATTGTTTTGTTTGACGTCAACCCTTGTGACAAGGTCATTTATGTCGTCTCTCAGAGACAGGGAGAAAAGAGATAGAAGAGAAAGTGATGTATAAGTGATTAAATGCATCAGAATTTGTGAAAACAAAGTTATTATTCAAGTTTTACAAGTAGATAAATATCGTGTTTAAGACTGACTTGCCAAACCAGTTTTATTTACATGATCAAATGTAGAAAAAAAATCCTATGCTCTTCGCTATTCCTTAGTTACTATTATTATCTGCAGGTAATTCAACGACGAGTAAGTAATTCAGAAGATTTTAACAGAAACTGGCATAACTACACTGCTGGATTTGGCAACCTAACTGAAAACGGCTGGTTAGGTAAGGGCAATTTCTTAAAAGCTGTTTAATATATTTAAAACGTTATAATAATAAAAATCAACACTTTTCGCATCGTTAAAACCGTCTTTGGAAATGAAGAATAGTTACCCGTCGTTTTCGAATTGTTTGTGATGGTTGGTCTCTCTTCTACAAATGACATATTTGCTGATGAAGAATAGGCGGTAAAATAAATTTGTTTCTTAAACTCTGATGCATTGTATGCGCTTCTCTGATCATCTCCATCATAAAGATTCTTAATAAAACATACATAATTTGAATCTTTACCATTGTAAAACGCCTAAGATCTATATAAAAAGGGGGAACTCTCCTTTGCTTATTACATGAGCATATAAATTTGATATAAAAGACACAAGCATATTGTTTGTTCTTTTTTCAAGACAGTGCCCTGCCATGTGCTTTGTTTCACCAGGTCTCCGACAGATTTACCGAATAACATCGCAAGGTCACTATGAGCTGCGTATTGATTTTGAAGATTGGGAAGGCAACAGAGCTTATGCGGGTTACGGTGTTTTTAAGTTGGGTGACTCGAGTGAACACTATCAACTTACTGTTGATGATTATTACGGAGACGCCGGTAATGTAACTCTTTTAACCACATTTCAAATCTTTTACTCGAAATTACTGTTTACCAGCACTCGTATGATCTAAACAGAAACAAAGAACTAGAACCAACTTAAATCATGAAATATCAAGGTTCATTTAGGGCTATATGCTTACCAAAATATATTTCACCCTCCGTTTCGCTCTGGTATAATAGAAAAATAAACATATGAAGAAACTGTAAATAGTACGGATATTTCTCATGGAAATAGTAACGCAAACGTGACTATGAAAATAAAAATCAAAAGAACACACTCATCTCTAGCTCACACCATTAAAAAGTTCTATCTCTACTGCCGTATTTTTGTATTTTTTCACATCAGACTATTCCGCAAAATTATTTAGCAGGCTGACACGCAAAACAGGATATGCTTCGTACTGTCCCCCATTAAGTGACATACTGTAATGTTTTGGTGCGGATCCCGTTTTCTTCGGCGTCGGCATAGCCTGTTTGAAGCACTATATCTCCTATAACTATAAATTGTTTCTGGTCAATCCAGCTTAGTTACATCATAAGTGATGTAATTGGTTTACGCGGCCATGGCCTCAATTTCAAGTGCACAGACTCCAACAAGTGTTTAGTTGCACCTTTTAACTTTTTTATTTTGTTTGCATGGTATCCTCATGAACGAATTGATGAATTTGAGTCCAACTGAATACACTATATCTTTAAATGCCAAAGATTTTAATAGAATTTGATTGCCGTAACTTTATTATCAAGGACACAGGCACTTAAAAACTGTCGATTTTTGCTTTACCTGCACACTATTTCATTAACGAGCAGATGAAATTCGGTCGAACTTGGTACATTCAATCATTGCAACCAAAGATTTTCGTAGGTAGTCAGTGGGGCAGCCCCCTCAACCCCAGTCCCCGACAGAAACAGATCGAATTTGCCTTGGATACCTTTTTCTAGGTCACGGGCTCCCGAAAACGCTCATCTTTTTGGAAAATTACTTGTCTACTTTCTATTTCATTTAAAAACTGGTGAATGTTTGACAAACATAGTACAAGAAATCATTAGAGCATACCATTGATTTGATTCTATTAGGTGGCCTTGGCCTTTTTAAGGTCAAAGACTCCCTGAACAATGGTAATGAAGGCAATGATCTGTCAATTATTGGCCAAAAATGCCTTGTTTGCACCTTAGATTTTGGTGACCTAAACCTAGTTTTCAACTAAAAAAAGGGTTTTAAGTAATATTGATAGTGTGGGGCGTCGGTTTTCCTGTGAACACATTTCTAATTTATTTTGAATATTTTCTTTTGCTTATTCGAACTACATCGGAAACAGCCGAGTAGAAGTTCGTCCGAAGCCCAACTTACCTCTTTAAGACTTTTTGACAGGCGACTTTAGCACGGGACTAAATGATATGACACGAACATAAACGTAAATCGGTAGCAACAACATAAATAGGAGACCGTACACGAGTGGCCATTTCATATGATATAGATGAAACAAGCCTTCGGCGAATAGAATAAATTTCGTAAGGAATCACCGCGTCTGTGTGATGTTTTCTTCTGTAGTTGTTTTTTAATAAAATCGAATTTCATTACAGAAGAAGTTCAAATGAATTATCACTGTACGGCGTCATGACTATACGCGCCAGTCACAGTGTGTTTTTACGAGTGGGGTCGTACCTGTTTTATGACATGACGTTATCCACTAATTAACTGTGACACTGTATGATAACGACAATTACTCGTTACAAATAAGAAAGGAAGGAGAACCTTTTGGTGATAAACAGTAAAACTTTTAGCAATCAACCATTACCATCAGGTTAAACGGAGTAACGCAAACATATAACACAGGTTTTAAAACATATAACACAGATCTTAAGAGTTAAGGATTTCCTCGACGTCAGTTCTGATCGAGTAAAATGCAAATCTGAAAAAAAACAGAGCAAAAACATGAGACTATAAGGAAATGACTTTCATGAAAGCACGCCTGCCTCCGTTTGTGAAATCTGCAAATATATATTTGAAAGTAATTTAGGAAAAGAACTAAATAATCTTTGATGCCTTCGTTCTTATCCTAATTTTGGAAATGTACGTGTTGTATATGTACAAATTATGGATAAATATGTTTAAACCAAATTATCAAATACATATTTTTAACCAAAAAGGTACTATTATAGTGTTTGCGAACGTTAGAAAGTGTGTTTATTCACATCGTCTTCAGATTAGTACATTTTACGGGATTTGGAATACATACGAGTACAGTAAACCTTCTTTATACCAAAATTCAATATAATGACAGAACGTATTATAACGGCATTGTGAATGGGAACGAGACCTTAGCTCAAGATAAGACGGAGTAATGGGGATATTCAAGAGTAGTGTTATTATTTAATACTCCAAGACACAAATGTTGTCATCGGGGCTTGGGCTTGAAGACATAGATGGGCTGCATGATGCTTCCACGCAGAGCTAAAATCGACTGCACACGATAACTGGTAAACCTCTTAGAGGATATACTTATGTTCTATAAAAGGGGTATCCTTTGGAAGCAAGGAATAAACTACAGAACTGGAAACCATAAAGTGTACATTTTTTCTGGGCCAGACTAGCTAGTTTCGGCCAATTAGGCCTCATCAGTGACCCTCAAATATTTTCGAACTTCTACAATGGAATCGATGATCCCAAAGGACAAGAAAATATAAACTACACTATGATGTAGGTCAGGTACTCTTTTCAGGGCCGCCACACATTCACAGACACCAATGTGCCAAAGCAACGCTCGGCGAGCCCATGCTTATAAACTCATATGGGCCACAGGGCGTGAGAAGTCATTTCATCTCAAAGTCGGGAAAAAGTCCCACAAAACTGACAGCAACGTCTCCAAAATAACCTATACGATGTTGAGGGGAACATTAAACCTCGGATTAAATCTTTTGATAAACACCAATGTTGTAGATATTTGTTAGAATCGCCTCAGCATTTGTTTCTATGAGTTATTTGGGGAAAACGTTCTTTAGTACCCAGTATTATAATCCTTATTGAGGTTCTGTATAGGAGATATTTGCTATAGCGGCAGTATACAACAGGGCCGATCGCTGGTTCAAGTACGTTTTCGTCAATAGTCGTTAACATTTTACGACATCCCACATCACACGTTCAAGCAATCATCCCACATCATCGGGCCTTATAGAAATAATTGGGCTGCATGTTGATTTGTTTGTTTGATTTGATGTTTAACGTCCCCGTCAACACTGTAAAGGTCATTTTGGAGACGTTGCTTCCAATTTTGTGGGACTTTTACCCGACATTGAGATGAAATGACATCTCAAGCCCTGTCGCCCAATGAAACCAATAGGGTTTATTAGCATGGACGGTCCGCCTCGCACCGCGGTTCCTGGACAGGCTTAGATCCTCTAAGCGGTTTACCAGTACTAGTGTGCGGGCCGGATTCCGCTCTGCGTGGAAGCATCATGCAGCCCATATATTTCTTCAAGCCCCCATGGGCGGGGGCAATGGCTGCATGTTGAACCTACCGCACATGAGCACTGGTAAACCGCATAGAATGCCTTAGCATACCCAGGCAAAGTGGTGCGAGTCCCAGAATATAAAGCCTATTAGTTTATAAGGGCGGTAGGGCTTGAGCTTGCATTTCATCCCAGTGTCGGATAAAGTAAAAGCAACGTCTCCACGAACACCTTAATAGTGTTGACGGAGACGAAAACCTCAATTCAAACAAAAAAAAAATAAAAAACACCTTTGCAAACTGCAATTTGCTTTGAGATTAACATTTACAGCGCTTTGTTTCATTTTTTCTTATTTCTGTACCGAATTATATATTGTGGAAATCACTAAGGCGCTTCTTTGTTCAGAGAGTCGACGCTGTGGACAGAAAAAAACAAGCATCTATTAAAACATTATTTTACTATTTAACATTGTCATATGATAAGAATGTTATAGTATACGATGTTGCTTCAGGTGATTCCTTGTCTCAGTATAATGGTCAACCATTCACTACGTATGACAGAAATCCAACTGAAAACAACTGCACAAGTGGTCTAAATGCTGCATGGTGGTCCAACGATTGTTCCGATGCTAATCTCAACGGACAATTCTTAGAAGCAGAATATGATATGAGTCATGGAAGACGTGGCGCTGTTTGGAAGTCTTGGAAGGGCTTGCATTATTCCCTGAAGAGTATTGAAATGAAAATAAGGAGAGCATGAGAGACGCGACGGTTTAATTGCAGTTTATCACACGCCAGTACTGCATGAGAAGGGACTCAGTTAAACAGAAACTCTGATTTTCCATCTTAAGTATAGTAGTTGTCGATAAAATTGACTGGGCGCAGCTATTCAGTAATGTCAATATATGTCAAATTTGCCACCAGAAGATTCGGTAGAGCGCCTTTCGCATGTTTTCTGTAAGCGGACCAAATGGCCATATACTGTACGTCACAGCTTTGTTTGTGTTACAGTTGAATTCCCAAAATCGGGTGACCTGTTTTACCTTTTTGTTAATAGATCATTCCAAAGGCAGGTACAAACGATAGCCCCGCCTAGCAAATTTTATCTGTACAGCTAGTTAATTTTTCAAAAATAATATACAAAAGTTCATTCCTGCGTGCTAGATTTAGATTGACGTCGCCGTCAACATTTACGCGTGTTGACCAGCAATTTCTTTGGATATGTGTGCCAAACAAACGTCTTTATTGAAAACGCTCTATTGCTTCCATGCCATAATAATCATCATATATTTCCATAATAAAGATCGTTTCTTTAATGGATGTTCGACCTCCCTCGGTTTATAAATCCTATATTTAAAATGGGCTGAGTAATAAACTGTATATTTCATGCATTTGATAGTGAGTGAGTAAGTATTTGAGTTTTACGTCTCACCAACAACTAAGGTCATTCGGAGACGAGATCTCAGTTTAAAGACTAATCTGAAGGTCTGGAGAAGCCAGGGATCGATCCCGCGATCCCTGGTTTACAAGCCGAGTAGCATAACCACTACACCACGGAGGCATCTATATGCATTTGATAGAGCTGAAGGATCACTTTATTAATTTAGTTATCTACATTTTTATTCGACAACGTCTGACAATATCGTCTGAAAATGCAAAGTTCACAAGTGAAATAAAACTCGGCATCATTGTCAGACACGTTAAACCAGGAATCAAACAAACAAACATTTATTCCATGCAAAACAGAGAAATACCATGATTTTTATCATACATAAACTAGATATTTTCCCTTTGCTAAGAAGAAATATTTCCTCTTTGCCGGGGAAATAAATCTTTGTAGCTAGAATTAGTTTTGGCACAAGGTAAAAGGTACGGCTTTTGAAATGAAATCGCTGTATTCAAACGCGGGGTAGTTTCAGACACATTTACATTATTCATGCCGTCATCTCAATGGCGTCTGAAAATATGTCAACAGACGTCCAGAATGCGTGACGTTCGAGTCGGATGCAACATTGAAATAAAGATTATCTTGACATAACTAATGAATGCGGGATACGTTTCGTAACCGTTCTCTCGCTTTTATAATTATTTTATCACTGTACAAACTTAATTTCTTCTCTTTTCATTCATTACAATAGGAAGCGCTTTCAAGATGGCGTCTATAGAGTTTTTGTTTCAGCCAGCTTATGTGTCACTGCGCCGACTACCTTTTGCATGGACTGTATGTGATCTGTACATGATCTGTACATAGAATTAGATGCAAAGTGATCCATCAGCTGTATCAAATGCATGTAATATACAGTTTATTGGCTCAACCCATTTAAAATATGTTATTTATAAAATTCGGAAGGTTTGAACATCCTATGAAGAAACTCGGCGCAAGCGCACTCGTTTCTTTAACGGATGTTCGACCTCCCTCGGTTTATAAATCACATATTTAAAATGGGCTGAGTAATAAACTGTATATATCATGCATTTGATAGTGAGTGAGAAAGTATTTGACATTTACGTCTCACCAACAGTTAAGGTCATTCGGAGACGAGACCTCGGTTAAAAGACTAATCCGAAAGTCTGGAGAAGCCAGGGATCGATCCCGCGATCCATGGTTTACAAGCCGAGTAGCATAACCACTACACCACGGAGGCATCTATATGCATTTGATAGAGTTGATGGATCACTTTATTTATTTATTTACATTTTTATTCGACAACGTCTGACAATGTCGTCTGACAATGCAAAGTTCACAAGTGAAATAAAACTCAGCATCATGAGAAAGTAGACTAAAGCTTGCACTCGCGATCGCCCAGCGGGGCTTGGAGAAATAGATTGAGCTGCCCGGTACCTCCGTGCATAGCTGAAACCGACCGAACTTGAGTATGGTAAACCGCTTAGGTCTACACCTGCCCAGGAAAAGTGATGCGAGTCGGACCGCTCGAGTCGAAACACTCGCGTTTTCTATGGAAATTCTAGTGGTTTCTCTGGGCGGTAGGGCTTGAGATGTCATTTCATCTCATTGTCGGGTAATAGTCCCACCAAACAGGAAGCAACGTCTCAAAAATGGCCTACCTAGTGTTGACGGGACGTAAAACCTCAAGCTGTAGCTTTCTCAACTAGCGACAACGCAGATCAGACAGCATACTCTTACAATCTATAGATAGTCTTCACAGTATCCGATAATTGCACTCCTTCTATGCGGGTAGTTTTACATACATGAAACGCGATCAAGTCAAACGGAATTAACATTATTTATTTATTTGTTTATTTATTTATTTATTTATTACGTGTCTGACAATGCAAAGTTCACAAGTGAAGTTATTTACTGCAATCTTTCGACGAAATCAGTTATACAATCAGCATCAGGAGAAAACGCGATATGACTAGCACACTTCTAGTGACAACGCAGATAAGCCAGCAAACTCATACATAGAGAATACCAGGTTAGTGTCTTTTGATATCAAGTTTGTCCGGCAAGGCTTCGAGAGCGCTTGTAGAATCGCGAGGCTTGCCGAGCAATTCTACATGCGTTCTTGAAGCCGAGCCTGATAAACTTGATATCAAAAGACACTAACTTGATATCAAATGACACGAATATGGTATTCTATTTATCAGTTTATCCCCTTCTTCTCGAGTTACTGCCCTTTGCATATTTCGGCATTTTAACTGTAAGGAAGGTATTTTAAAGGTCAAATGAAATTAACATTTTACTTTTTTTTGTTAACAATTATCATTCGACATAAACTCGTACGGAGCATGCTTTGTAGCGACCTATTTATTTCCCACGATTTTACGCTACTTGATTTCATGAATGGAAAATAGTGTTCTACGAGCAACAAATCTTAATAATGGAGTATTGGTACGGCGGTTTACATAAGTGTGTTATGTCATGTCATGCAATGTCATGTCATGTCATGTCATGGAATTTTTAAGCGATCAGTATTTCGATCAGTTGTCATACCATTTTCAGACTGCTGACGAAACAGCAGATCTGTTCAGAAAGAAAAGAAAAATGGTGACAACTATCCTAGGAACAAGCCCGGTCATATATCATAGCAATTCTGTCGGGCATACGACGTCTGGTCGGCGTCGAGCTTGCGTCTATGCAACGTCTTGCATCGACGCAGGTGCGACGTTGGTAACTCGTTGTGTGACAGGTACGTCTTTTCCATATATGATACCTGCAAGTAGGCATGATTGTAAATGTGGAGTTCAACCTCCAGAGTGTACATATATCTAGCCTTTATGTTGTATCATGAACGTCAAAACACTATATTTTGTATTTTCTGTTGTTTAGCAATTTATATTTTGTATCGTGATCATATGATAGTATTATATAATATGCATGCTGATAGACTAGAAACTTTTATAGTTTATGTCTAAATAAAATTCTGTTCTGTTCTTTTTTTTTTTGTTACAATATTAAGTTTAAAGATCTTCAATCACCGACAAATATGTTGAAAGCCGCATCAAAAATTTCATTTGTTCAGAAGTTATGACTGTTTTTAGCTCACCTGGGCCGAAGACTCCAGGGAAGCTTATAGGATGGTAGTCCCTCAGTCGTTCGTCGTGCGTCTGTCCGTCCACAATTTGACCAGCTATATCTCTGCAGCCTGCAGGCTGATCTCAATCATTTCGTAACTGTAGCATGCCTCTGGTGGGACATTGATGGCATTAGCTTTTTATCGAAATAGAACGAAAACTTTGGTTGCTATGTCGAAAACTGGTGATGTCTGCCTATCTCTCATAGAATTATGTCTCCTTGCTTTCTGGATCTTTTTGAGACGCATACATAAGTAAGGTAGGGATAGAAGCTCGGCTGAGTTTGAAAACTGCCAATGTTAGCCCATTAATTGTAGTGTTGTATCCCCTTGCTTGCTGAAAATGCCTATTTTTGACCTTGTCATCACCGTAGTCCCTTCAGTTTTTATCAGATCTTCTTGATAAGTCAGGGATAAAGGCTTCGTTGAGTTCAAAAACTGATGACGCCAGCATATCTCACATAGAGTTCCGTCCCTTTGATTGCAGATAATGCCTATTTATAACCTTGTCGTCACTCTAGCCCCTTTAGTTTTCATCAGATCTTCTTGAAACGTATGTATAAGTAAGTCAGGGATAAAGGCTGAAATGAGTTCGAAAATTGACGAGGTCAACCAATCTGTCATAGAGCTACATGTACATGCCTTTAATTGCAGAAAATCCTGTTTTTGACGTGGTCAACAGCATAACTCCATGAGTAACAACTGGAACTACCTGATATTTTGAATCTGTTAGCTCAGGTGAGCGATACAGGACCATCCATCGGCCTCTTGTTTATATTATGTCAAAAAGTGTTTGCTACTATAAACAGATTTTATTCCGCAATAAATTAAATTGTGATGTCATATTAGGTTTAAGATTTCACTTAAGAAATATTTATATTAATACAGACAGAATTGATAAGCCGGCCACGGAAGCTCAGTCGGATGCGCGTCTGACTGGTGATCAGGAGGACACGGTTTCGTTACCTGCCGGGGTCGGCAAGATGCTTTCGTGTTGATTAATCATGGAATATTTTATACGGTCATTCTTCCCCTCCGCTGATTCAAGAAGGGCTGTTGTCAGTTTCTGGTGAAATGTGCACTTTACTGGACAGCTGCTTACGTAACATAGAAGTAAATCAAAGATCAGGAATTGATACAATTAACTTACTCCACCCATAGAAGACACCAAAGGGAAAGAAATACAAACATTAAGCGACCAGACCATAATGGAAACCTAAACAAAGGAAGGCCATAAGGACAGTTACTTTCCCACAAAATGGCCATATGGCCATCCAAAATTAAAAGACACAAGTGATACACACAGTAAGCAACAAACAACAACATAAATAAATCGCCACAGAAGAGCCGCCTTGGAACGGTCAGTGGAAGATTTCCACCGGGGGGCTTAAATCGATTTTACGTGGCCACAATCCTCGCCCTTACTTCCGTCGCGATTTAGACAAATAATTTGTTCAGTCCGCATGAAGGCCTCCTAACTCATCAGTGCAACATCTCCGTGAACACAAAAATCAAAGAACCACAGAGGTGAGACAACGGTGAGGACTCGACAGCAAGAAACCACTGAAATGCTGGAGCAAAAGAAAACCAACAGTTAGACTCCGATGAGCCCGACCAGAGACAGAGCATCAGGCACCAACCAACATTATATCTCTAATTTTCAATAAGCCTTTACGTTGGAGCCGTCATAGAATCTGAGGCCTGACCCACCGGCGTGCAATTAAAGAGGGAAGCAAAGTTGCCAACCGTGATTGGGTTAACTACCATGCATGCAGTCTATCGTATAATATCCATGTTGTACCCAATCTTTTTATATCGAAGAATGATTTTACGAAATTGGGTACGGAAGTCATTGCGGTTATTTATTTTTCTGAATTTATATACTAAGTCACCATAAAATTCAGGTTCCGATAGACCTTGTTGCAGAAGAGATTTAAGTCCAATATTGAATTTTGAAATTAAATCAGAATGGCGTCTATAAAATTTTGAAAAGGCTTTGCGTGGATTATGGTACCGATAACCCTGATTAAGGAGTTTAGCCGTTAATAATTTATTACGAGTGTTGAAGTCAGTTACATGACTACACACTCTAGCAAATCGAATTAATTGCGAAATATAAACGCCATAGGATGGCGCACGAGGAACATCACCATCCAAAAAAGGAAAATTTACAATCTCAAAATCAAAGTCATCGCGTTTATCATAAATTTTGCACAAAACAAATCCATCTACAATAAATAGATGTAAATCCAAAAACGGGGCCTCGGTATCAGAAGAATTTGCTTTATTTAACTGAAGTTCTAGGGGGTAAATCTGACTGATCAAACCATCAAAATAGGTATTATCAATATTTAATAAATCATCTAAATATCTAGAAGTAGAGCTAAAAGCTTCAATAATTTCAGATTGGTTATCAATGGAAAGCGACAAAATGAAGTCTCTTTCATAACAATACAAGAACAGATCAGCAACAAGAGGTGCGCAATTAGTACCCATCGGAATACCCACAATTTGTCTAAATAACTTAGTACCGAATCTAATATAAATATTGTCAAGTAGAAAGGTGAGGGCATCACACACTTTCTGTTTCTGACATGACCAAAGTGTATAATTCCTATGCTCTTTAGAAGTGAAAAAATGCATTTCTGACATTACATGCAAGATAGAGAGAATCTTCTCTGTGAAAAGCCCATTCAATTAAATCATTAAGCTTTTCTTTTATAAGATTATGAGGAAGTGTAGTGTAAAGAGTGGAAAAATCGTAGGTAGACAGACTAGAAGCACGGAAATGTCTAGATTTCAATTTATTTAAAACCTCATTCGAATTTTTTATGGACCAAAACAGATTTCTTCCTGATCTTTCAAAGGCTTTATCACAATATTTAATTACATGCGTTTTAATAGCAGTAAGACAGGAAGTTAATAATTCAGAAAGTTCAGTGGTAGTGCAAGAGCTAGAATTTGCAATAAAACGTGCGTGGTAAGGTTTTTTTATGAAGTTTTGGTAACCAGTATATCGTAGGAAGCTTGTCTTGGCCTTCGTTAACACACACAGCAAACTTGGTGGCTGAAAGACAAACATGTTTATCTACTTTAGCTCTCTCTTCAGCTAAAGGCTGAAGTTCATAGGCCTTAGTACCACCAAGCTCCTGCTTAAGCGTGTTAACATAGTGGAGCCGTCACACAACGACGACGTTGTTAGCGGCCTTATCTGCAGGGGCCAAAACAAACTTCTTATAAAATTCTTGAATACCTAGTTTAAGATGACGTAAAGACGTCTTGGGCTTAGGAGGTAATAAGTTAGTATTTTGAGAAGAGAAAGAAATGCGTTTATTCACTAGTTTTACAATGCTAAGTTTCCAGTCCTTAAGGGCTTTATGCTCAACATACTCTCGCTTACACCATCGATTACCGAATTCATTCAAGGAAGCAGCGATTTCATCTCTACATTTACTGAAATCAATTTTAGAAGGAAACCGATATTTTGGTCCTTTAGAAATTATATTCCTTATCCTAGAATCAGGAATAATTTTCAAATTGCCAGTAATAACATGACCAGCAGCAGGATAGCAAAACTTTGAGTTTTTACAATCACATGAATCAGGAGTATTAGTATCAATATCAAGATCTGAAACATGTTTATTGAAATTAAAAATGATAGATCTAACAGGTTTGTTATATTTATAGCAAATTATAGGTGTTTCAGTATTTTGAAAATAAGCAGGAATGGAAGAAAGCACCGATCTCTCACGGAAGATACTGGGCAAATCTATAAACTCCATACCCTTATCAATGAAGGATATTTTGAAGAAATGGCGTTTATGATTAATTTCAGAATCAATGTAAGGACGGAGAGTATGCTGAGTATAGCCTCTAGTTAAGAGAGCCGCATCATATAACTGATGAGAACTATCGTAGAATTTATTCGCCTCGGTGTCCAGAAGACGTAAAACAGAAACGGGTAATGAACTTAAAAATGAAAGCATAGAGTGGCGTCCATGATTTAATAATAAAATTGACAGTCACTTCAGTCTAGTATTGTTTCGTTTAAACGCACGTGATTTACGTTTAAAGTTACCATTTTTCCTGGTGCCGTGAGATCTAGTTCTGCGTTTTCGACATTCCTGGAGTGAGAAAATATCAAAGTCCGGCATTCTGGAAATACTACCCTCATGATAAATGTTGTCATTAAATCCCAGTGGAAAAGGGGTCTGTAAAAATTTAATCAATTTCAGTTCAGCTTCATGTCTTTTGATTATTTTGAATCAAGATGTAGAATTTGCATAGTAATAAAGTTTTTCCACTGGTTGTATAACAATGTTATTTACAGAATGACCTGAATGACCTGTACGTCGAAAGTGACGGTACAAGAAAGTGTCAGTTTTCTTAGGCTTACTCATTCTACGATAATGCTCGTTCAATCTAGTTTTAAGCATGCGGTTAGTTTGACCGACGTACTGCATATTACAGTAATATATCAAGTAATTAGATAAATTAAATCTGTAGACTGTCATGTCAAATCAGACATGTTAACTACAGAGAAGCGTCTACCGTTTACAGATGAAGTAACGGTAGACGCAGTGCTTAAATGCGAACAACATCTGCACCTCTTGGCATTGCACTTAGAAATACTAGGATACATTCCACTTCTTTTCCACGGATTAGTATATTTTCGAAGGATGGGCGATTTGAGAGGAGATAGTCTTATACGAAGACTACTCCCAAAAACATTGGTATTGCCTGCTCCTTTGAGATTAACTGAAGTTACAGAAGACAAATTTAAGGGTCTAACCAATACCGAAGGCAACATAGTATTAAAGTTCTTAATAGAATGGGGAATCCGTACAGAAGAAGCAGAGTGTAACCTAAGGGATGATATTGATATTTTAAATGTATTTGTAATACTCATTTTGGTTAATAAGGTTGTGATAACGTCAAAACTAAAGCGATGTTCATACCGGTTATTAAATAAATAAATAAAACAGAATATAAAATTACTGAAGAAGATACCTTCTAATAGAAGGAAGGTACAACAAAAGTCCACAAAACATCTTAGTCTACTTAAAGTACAGGGATGCCAAACAAGCAGTTGTTATACAACGAGGAACGAACATCGGCTTAATAATGACCTTCAACAGGTATCTAAAGGATGTCAATTGATGGAACAGTGAAAAGCAATTGCATAAGCAATCCCTGAGGATTGGAAAAATAAGAGCACTAAATGCATGTACGGGGAGACCTTTTACAGCCGCCACACGGCACAAACAAAACAGCCCTGATATGCAAAGTAGAAGTAAAACAAAGATCAGGAATTGATACAATTAACTTACTCCACCCATAAAAGACACCAAAGGGAAAGAAATACAAACATTAAGCGACCAGACCATAATGGAAACCTAAACAAAGGAAGGCCATAAGGACAGTTACTTTCCCACAAAATGACCATATGGCCATCCAAAATTAAAAGACACAAGTGATACCCACAGTAAGCAACAAACAACAACATTAATAAATCGCCACAGAAGAGCCGCCTTGGAACGGTCAGTGGAAGATTTCCACCGGGGGGGGGGGGGGGGGCTTAAATCGATTTTACGTGGCCACAATCCTCGCCCTTACTTCCGTCGCGATTTAGACAAATAATTTGTTCAGTCCGCATGAAGGCCTCCTAACTCATCAGTGCAACATCTCCGTGAACACAAAAATCAAAGAACCACAGAGGTGAGACAACGGTGAGGACTCGACAGCAAGAAACCACTGAAATGCTGGAGCAAAAGAAAACCAACAGTTAGACCCCGATGAGCCCGACCAGAGACAGAGCATCAGGCACCAACCAACATTATCTCTCTAATTATGCCCCCAACTTTGAAAAAGTTGGAGGGGCATATTGCTTCTGGTTCGTTCGTCCGTTCGTCCGTTCGTCTGTTCGTCCTTTCGTCCGTTCGTCCGTTCGTCCGTCCGTTACGCTTTTGATGCATAGCATAACTAAAGAACCGTGTACGCTAGGGTTTTGAAATTTCATATATGGATTCCTCATGGAAAATTAGCTGACGCGTATTTTTTTTCTCGTCCGGATTATGCCCCCTTCAAGAGTTATTGCCCTTTGAAATTTTTTTAATAAAATCTTGTCAGCAAAATATCTCAAAAACTATTGGAGCAAGAGCCTTGAAAGTTGGTGATTATATTGGTGGTGATGAGTAGATGAACTGATTAACTTATGACAAAATTCCGAAAAATACTTTGTGAGTTATGGCCCTTTGTCATTTTGGTAATTTGTGCCCATTGTAATGTATGCTAAAAGTGATGCATAGCATAACTTTAGAACCGTGTATGCTAGGGTTTTGAAATTTCATATATGGATTTCTCATGGAAAATTAGCTGACGCTTTTTTTTTTTCTTGTCCAGATAATGCCCCTTTTAAGAGTTATTGCCCTTTGAAATTTTTTTAATAAAATTTTGTCAGCAAGATATCTCAAAAACTATTGGAGCTAGAGCCTTGAAAGGTGGTGAATATATTGGTGGTGATGAGTAGATGAACTGATTAACTTTTGACAAAATTCCGAAAAATACTTTGTGAGTTATGGCCCTTTGTCATTTTGGTAATTTGTGCCCATTGTAATGTATGCTAAAAGTGATGCATAGCATAACTTTAGAACCGTGTATGCTAGGGTTTTGAAATTTCATATATGGATTCCTCATGGAAAATTAGCTGACGCGTATTTTTTTTCTCGTCCGGGTTATGCCCCTTTTAAGAGTTATTGCCCTTTGAAATTTTTTTAATAAAATCTTGTCAGCAAGATATCTCAAAAACTATTGGAGCTAGAGCCTTGAAAGTTGGTGAATATATTGGTGGTGATGAGTAGATGAACTGATTAATTTTTGACGAAATTCCGAAAAATACTTTGTGAGTTATGGCCCTTTGTCATTTTGGTAATTTGTGCCCATTGTAATGTATGCTAAAAGTGATGCATAGCATAACTTTAGAACCGTGTACGCTAGGGTTTTGAAATTTCATATATGGATTCCTCATGGAAAATTAGCTGACCCGTATTTTTTTTCTCGTCCGGATTATGCCCCTTTTAAGAGTTATTGCCCTTTGAATTTTTTTTAATAAAATCTTGTCAGCAAGATATCTCAAAAACTATTGTAGCTAGAGCCTTGAAAGTTGGTGAATAGATTGGTGGTGATGAGTAGATGAACTGATTAACTTATGACAAAATTCCGAAAAATACTTTGTGAGTTATGGCCCTTTGTCATTTTGGTAATTTGTGAAAAACTTTGTCATCGTTCTAGCGCCTACATTTCTTCACCAATTTCAATATAACTTCACACAAATGTTCCTTATAAAAAAATCTCGAGCGAGTTCGACTTTCAAGGTCATGACCTCAAGGTCAATGTCACTGTGGCTATTTTTAGAAAAACTTTGTCATCGCTCTAGCGCCTACATTTCTTCACCAATTTCAATATAACTTCACACAAATGTTCCTTATAAAAAAATCTCGAGCGAGTTTGACTTCAAGGTCATGACCTCAAGGTCAAGGTCACTGTGGCTATTTTTAGAAAAACTTTGTCATCGCTCTAGCGCCTACATTTCTTCACCAATTTCAATATAACTTCACACAAATGTTTTTTATGACAATATCTCAGCGAGTTCGACTTTCAAGGTCATGACCTCAAGGTCAAGGTCACTGTGGCTATTTTTAGAAAAACTTTGTCATCGCTCTAGCGCCTACATTTCTCCACCAATTTCAATATAACTTCACACAAATGTTTCTTATAACAATATCTCAGGGAGTTCGACTTTCAATATCAAGGTCAAGGTCACTGTGGCTATTTTAAGAAAAACTTTGTCGTCACTCTAGCGCCTACATTTCTTCACTGATTTCAATATAACTTCACACAAATGTGCCTTATGACAATATCTTGAGCGAGTTCGACTTTCAAGGTCATTACCTCAAGGTCAAGGTCACTGTGGCTATTTTTAGAAAAATTTTGTCATTGCTCTAGCGCCTACGTTTCTTCACTGATTTCAATATAACTTCACACAAATGTTCCTAATGACAATATCTCGAATGTATTCGACTTTCAAGGTCATGACCTCAAGGTCAAGGTCACTGTGGCTATTTTTAGAAAAAATTTGTCATCGCTCTAGCGTCTACATTTCTTCACCGATTTCAATATAACTTCACACAAATGTTCCTAATGACAATATCTCTAGCGAGTTCCACTTTCAAGGTCAAGGTCACTGTGGCTATTTTTAGAAAAACTTTGTCAATGCTCTAGCGCTTACATTTCTTCACCGATTTCAATATAACTTCACACAAATGTTCCTTATGACAATATCTCAAGCCATTTCGACTTTCAAGGTCAAGGTCACAATGGCTATTTTTAGAAAAACTTTGTCATCGCTCCAGCGCCTACATTTCTTCACCGATTTTAATATAACTTCACACAAATGATCCTTATGACAATACCTCGAAAGAGTTCGACTTTCAAGGTCAAGGTCACTGTGGCTATTTTTAGAAAAACTTTTTCATTGCTCTAGTGCTTACATTTTTTCACCAAATTCAAAATCGATTCACACAAATGTTCCTTATGACAATATCTCGAGTGATTTCGACTTTCAAGGTCAAGGTCACTGTGGCTTTTTTTAGAAAAATTTTGTCATCGCCCTAGTGACTACATTTCTTCACTGATTTCAATATAACTTCACACAAATGTTCCTTATGACAATACCTCGAGTGAGTTTGACTTTCAAGGTCAAGGTCACTGTGGCTATTTTTAGAAAAACTTTGACATGGCTCTAGCGCTTACATTTCTTCACCGATTTCAGTATAACTTCACACAAATGTTCCTTATGACAATATCTCGAGCTATTTCGACTTTCAAGGTCAAGGTCACTGTGGCTATTTTTAGAAAAACTTTGTCATCGCTCTAGTGCTTACATTTATTGATGGATGTTAATAGAACTTCACACAAATGTTTCTTATGGTAATATCTCGAGTTGCTTTGACTTTCAAGGTCATGACCTCAAGGTCAAGGTCACTATGGCTATTTTTAGAAAAACTTTGTCATTGCTCTACCGCCTATATTTATGATTTTAATCTAACTTCACACAAAAGATGCTTATGATAATATCTTGAGCAAGATCTACTTCGCGGCCATGGCCTCAAGTCAAGGTCCCTATGACTATTTTTAGAGAAATATTGTCATCACTCTAGAACCTACATTTATGGATGGATTTTTAAACAAACTTTACACAAATGTTGCATATGATAATATCTCAAGCAAGTTGGACTTTTGCCATTTCATTGTTTTCCACACACGAAGTTGTCTTGTGCGAGGGGATTTGTATCGCATGCGATGCCTTGTTTTTTTTTTAATAAAATCTTGTCAGCAAGTCCATATCTTGAGAACTATTAGAGCTTCATTAATCATTCTTGGTACAAACTTGCATCCAGGCATTGCAACTTCAACGCAAGCATCCATATCTGACCTTGACCTATATTTCATGCTTCACTGACTTCGTGAATTATTGCGACCACCCTGACTTTCACCCTAATGTAAGAGTCCATTTCTCGAAAACTATTAAAGCTTTTTTAATTATAATTGGTATAAACTTGCATCTAGGAATTGCAACTGCAACGCAAGCATCCATATTTGACTTTTACCCATATTTCATGGTTCACTGACTTTGTGAATTATTGCGACCACCCTGACTTTCTATCTAATGTAAGAGTCCATTTCTCAAGATCTATTAGAGCTTCATTAATTGTATTTGGTACAAGCTTGCATTTAGGAATTGAAACTTCAATGCAAGTATCCATTTCTGACCTTGACCTACATTTTATGGTTCACTGACTTTGTAAAATAGTGTGACAACCCTAAGTTTCACCCTGATGTAAGAGTCTTTTTTTAAGAGTTTCATTAATGATACTTGGTACATGCTTGCAACTAGGAGTGAAATTTTTATGCAGGCATCCATGTTTGACCTTGACCTAGATTTCATGGTTTGGTGACTTTGCGCCCCCACAGGTGCGACATAGCCTTCGGGGGAATTCTTGTTGTCTTTAACAATATTTGTTGAATATTTTGCCATCTAAGGACAAGCAAAGGTTGGGGGCATTGTGTTTTACAAACACCATTTCTAGTTTTCAATAAGCCTTTACGTTGGAGCCGTCATAGAATCTGAGGCCTGACCCACCGGCGTGCAATTAAAGAGGGAAGCAAAGTTGCCAACCGTGATTGGGTTAACTACCATGCATGCAGTCTGTCGTATAATATCCATGTTGTACCCAATCTTTTTATATCGAAGAATGATTTTACGAAATTGGGTGCTGAAGTCATTGCGGTTATATATTTTTCTGAATTTATATACTAAGTCACCATAAAATTCGGGTTCCGATAGACCTTGTTGCAGAAGAGATTTAAGTCCAATATTGAATTTTGAAATTAAATCAGAATGGCGTCTATAAAATTTTGAAAAGGCTTTGCGTAGTTTATGGTACCGATAACCCTGATTAAGGAGTTTAGCCGTTAATAATTTATTACGAGTGTTGAAGTCAGTTACATGACTACACACTCTAGCAAATCGAATTAACTGCGAAATATAAACGCCATATGATGGCGCACGAGGAACATCACCATCCAAAAAAGAAAAATTTACAATCTCAAAATCAAAGTCATCGCGTTTATCATAAATTTTGCACGAAACAAATCCATCTACAATAGATAGATGTAAATCCAAAAACGGGGCCTCGGTATCAGAAGAATTTGCTTTATTTAACTGAAGTTCTAGGGGGTAAATTTGACTGATCAAACCATCAAAATAGGTATTATCAATATTTAATAAATCATCTAAATATCTAGAAGTAGAGCTAAAAGCTTCAATAATTTCAGATTGGTTATCAATGGAAAGCGACAAAATGAAGTCTCTTCCTTAACAATACAAGAACAGATCAGCCACAAGAGGTGCGCAATTAGTACCCATCGGAATACCCACAATTTGTCTAAATAACTTAGTACCGAATCTAATATAAATATTGTCAAGTAGAAAGGTGAGGGCATCACACACTTTCTGACATGACCAAAGTGTATAATTCTTATGCTCTTTAGAAGTGAAAAATGCATTTCTGACATTACATGCAAGATAGAGAGAAGCCTGCCTATGAAAAGTGTGGATAGGAAAATTGACAGGCTCAAAAATGACCTAAAGAAGTGTTGACTGGGCCGGTAAACTCTAATACAAACAAACCAACTAAACAGAATTCATGAAAGGCATTTCAGGGTACAGTATAATAAAAGCTTATATTTACAATGAATAAATAGTGTCAAATGCAAATTTAGCTGAAATCAAACCATTTAAATAAAAAAAAATAAAATAAAACATTAAACAATAAATTTAAAATATATCATGAAATAATAACACGTCATGAAATGATTATTTCTTCTTCTTATTATTATTATTATTATTATTATTATTATTATTATAATTATTATTATTAGAACAAGTAAAAACAGAAACCGCAAGAAAGCATGTCAACTTAAGCTAGAAAAAAACATTTTCATTTTTAAGTTAAATTTAAATCTAAAAAAAATCGTGAAATTAATCACATGTTTAATTTTCTTTAAAAGACTATCTTAAAGTCAATAATAACGAAAACACTAGAGTTTGTCAGTATTTGCTTTAAAAGTAGAGTTTAAAAGTTTTGTTTTTTGTTTTTGTTTTTGTTGTTTTGTTTTTTAAATAAACACGTTTTAACTGTTTCAAAAAACTCATATGATGTCATAAAATCCTTCATGAATAATAATTAGCAAAAGAAATCCTCTTGGGAAGTTGAGGACAAAAGGCCATTTTCAAATCTTTGTACTTTTGGAACCGTTTAGAATTTTTTGAACGCGGATTTTAGTATGTTAAAAATATATATGGGAGAGCCCGTTTACGTAACTATGTTTGACCTCCAACACGTTTTCTCTATATGAAGTGGAGTTTAGAGGGGTGCTCATTACAGTAATTTGTTAACGTCACTTCACTTATTTTTTTTTAAGAAAATGCCTTGAACAATTTTTATACAAATTTATAGCTCCCGCAATGCTAGAAGGTTCTAACATGAAAAAGTTTGTTCCAAAGAAATGGTTGTTAATATTGTTGTGACGAAGTGAATTAGATTTCCAGTTAATGAATTCGATTAATTCTTGATACAGATATTTAATCTAATGTTACGTGTTGCAAATAAAATAGAAGCGATGGCAAAGATCAGGAATGGTTACTTCGACCTCCCTCACCCCCGCCCATCGGGGCTTAAAGAAATAGATGGGCTGCATAATGCTTCCACGCAGAGCTTAAACCGACCCGCACACGAGTACTGGTAAACCGCTTAGAGGATTTAAGCCTGCCCAGGCAATGCGGTGCGAGTCGGTCCGTCCATGCTTATAAACACTATTAGTTTCATTGGACGACATGGCTTCAGATGCCATTTCATCTCAATGTCGGGTAAAGGTCCCATAAAATTGGAAGCAACGTCTCGAAAATGACCTATACAGTGTTGACGGGGACGTTAAACCTAAAACCAAACAAAACAAATACTTCAACTTCCCATCCAAGACACCAAAGAGAAAGAATCACAACCATAAAACAACTTCAACGTCACAGGCGAAAGCCAAAATGACAGTTATTTTCCCTAACGTGGCCGATATAAAGATATTAGCAATACATATATGCAGAAACAAACACAAGCAATAATTAAATACAAAAGAAGAACCGCCTCAAAAAAGTATTTTTTACTGGGGGTGGGGTTAAATCGATTTAACCGATTTTACGTGGTCACACTTCTCGCCCTTGGTTCTATCGTATTTCAAACAAATACTTGAAGAAGGATTTCTAAGTCATCAGTGCAACATTAAAATAAAACGAGGACTCCGATTGGCCCGATCAGAGACAAGCTTTGTCACTATATTTTTTGCTACATATTACGTCCATGAATACCCGAAAATGTCAAAGACTTCTCGCGGTTCGTGTACCCTTCGCTCTTAAGTTTAGATAGTGGTCTATTCTAATGTCCTTACAGAACAGTTTCGTTGCAAGGAAATTGTTAAAAATAATTATTAGAAGAAGATTATTATTTGTTTAGCTAAAGATCTGAAATAGTTCTCGGATCAAATGCTACATGTCACAAATGGAAGTTAAAGCACATTATTTTTGTTTTGCCGCACATTGTTTATTAATACTTAAGCGCATCATGAAACTTTAGAAACATTGCGCGGCTTGTAACCCTATCATACATTAGTTTCAAAAGTATGGTCCTTTTCGCCTTTGAAATTTTACGCGTGCACCGATACACAACTCAAATATTCGCATATTAATGATTATTTATTTAAAGGCTACATGTATGATAACTATCAATACTACAATACAACAAATTACATATAAATAATAAAAAATAAGCAAAATACTTTGGCTCTCTTCAGGGTCTGCTCACTTGAAGTGAGTCTCAAGATTTGAAACTAAATGCCTTCCCTTCTCCTTTAGCTGAAAACATGACCATGACAAGCCTGTGAAGGCATTGATAAACGGGAGTACCTCGAAGAGTCGGCTTCCGCGACATGACAAGCATGTGAAGGCATTGAAAAATGCGAATACCCCGAAGAATCGGCCTGCCAAGAGATGACACGGCATGTATTGGGTATCAGCTGATGAGGATGATCTCCGTGGACATGGTGCGAGATGACAAACCACTGATGATACTGAAGTGTGGCAATGTGATGCACGGGCAAGTGCCGCGAACTGATTGAGATCCATAGGCCTTAAGGCACTGGAGACATGAGTAAAGCCTATGACGGTCTGTGTAACTGGGACTGTCTAGCAACACAGGTCTGTCAGGTCATGTTGAGTATAAATGTATTTGATAAATCATTGAAAAATGGCTCATTTTTGGGAGATAACAGGCTAAACGAATTTGATAGGATATAAAATGAGGCCTCCAACAATGCCAGTTAAGGTTTTGTTTTTAAACTAACTGTAGATTCAATCCCTTTTAGCCTTGAGAACTATTTGACTAGTTTAGAAGAAACGTCTCGCTTAAAAGATCTATGCATAGAACTACGTGTAGTGTTGAATAATAATAATTAATAATAATTTAAGGCTGACTTCTGACATTTAACCATACGAGGACCAATGCTTAGATAACCTGTTTAATTTTCGATGACAATCTGATTTTCAGACATTGGCATTGTACATGTATGAAAATGTTGGGACTTTGCGAACCGGTTTTTAAATGTTGCCGAGGTGACAATATTATGAATGTGTACGCTTTCTGGCTCACAGACACATTTTCCAATTAATTGTATCATTGATATGACAGTATGTCATAACTTGTCTGTTGTGCTTGATTTCTCCTAAGTCGCTATCATTTTAACATTTTATCATTACTGAACGCTTACGTAAACCGCCTGAACTAACCTTCACCATCACGATGCTTCATGCTCGCCTGCAAAAGGACATAATAAAAATTCTAACACATCCCGTCTATGCATGCTTTTAGTTGATTATATTTAAAGTAACCTTGGTAATATTTTTGCCCGGGCTATAATTAATTGTTTAGAGTGAGTAGGTGAGTGCTTGAGTTTTACGTCTCACCAACAGCTATGGTCATACGAGACGGGACCTCGGTTTAAAGACTCTTCCGAAAGTCTAGAGAAGCCGGGGATCGATCCTGCGACCCCTGGTTTACAAGGCGACTAGCTTAACCACTACACCACGGAAGCTTCTAATTAATTGCTTAGAAACTTCTCTGTTAACTAAACGAAGATGAGTGAGGTGTTGTACTCAAGTACTTGAAATTTTATCCAGCAAGAGTCGAGTAAGCAATTAAAGTCTAATGGCCCTCTTGTTGGATAGTTCAAGTCTAAATAGATCAGCTGTACTGCGTGAATTGCTGAGTAATAAACAACACCTTACCAAACAGTTGTACATTACGAAAACACGCCTCTACAAATACATTGTAGATTTTATCGCCGAAAAATCGACAATTTTCATATGCCAAAATGGTGATATTTTTCGTATTTCTTTTCAAAATATAGATTGTTGGTACTCATACGCACCACCTCGATGAGACAATACTCGTTTGAACCCCATCGATTAGGCGGTTCTAACGAGTACCCACAATCTATACTTCAGAGAAGAAATAAGAAATAAGGTTTACCCCTGTGAATCCAAGGTTTTGCTATATAAAAGTGGGATGAAAGGGGATCAAAATTATAAAGATGTGTTTTCGTGATAAGATCAGTGCTACTGGTTTGCTAAATTGGCCCTCAAACTATGTTTTGTTATTAAAAAATGCACCACAATAGCTGATCTATACGGCACCCGGGAAGGGACATAATTCTTTTATTTTAGTATGTTGTGCGAACAAGATATTAAGTTGTGCGAACAAGATATTATCTTGTGCGCACAAGATAATATGTGCGGACAAAAAATTATCTTGTGCGGACAACATAATTTATGTTGTTTGGACAAACTATTATCTTGTGTGGACAAGGTAATATCTTGTTTGCACAATTTAATATCTTGTGCGGACAAGATATTATCTTGTTCGCACAACATATTATCTTGTTTGCACAACATAGATCTTGAAAAGTTGTGCGAACAAGATATTATATTGTGCGGACAAGATATTATTTTGTTCGCATAACATATAATCTTGTGCGGACAAGATATTAAGTTGTGTGAACAAGATACTATCTTGTGCGGACAAGATATTATCTTGTGCGCAAGATCTTTGTTGTGCGGACAAGATATTAATTTGTGCGGACAAGATAATATCTTGTTCCCACAAATTAATATCTTGTCTGCACAAGAAAATATGTTGTGCGAAAAAGATATTATGTACAAGATCTTGTGCGAACACGATAATATCTTGTCCGCACAAGATAATATCTTGTCCGTACAAGATAATATGTTGTCCGAACAAGATAATATCTTGTCCGCTCAAGATATTATCTTGTTCGCACAACATAATAAAAATACAAAATCATGTCCCTGCCCGGGTTCCGTAGATCTATGTCTTTAAGAATTGTGACAAAAGTGGTTAGCACTCGCGCAAGTGTTTCTCCTGTTGTGTATTCTGTTAATATATATAGCACTTCAGATTGAAATAAATGTAGACTTAAAATCAGTCTTTTATATTTCTTGCTTTACGGTCGATTGTTTTGTTTATCAGTCGACAAGAAGACACTTCCTACAGAAGCTTATGGTCTGCTTTTTCCACGTGACTTACCATGTGCAAAAACCAGGTACAGAGTATTTATAGCAGCGCTAGTCTTCTCCCTGTGACGCCCCAGCGCTGTGTTAAAAGTAAAATCTGCCCCGGGCTCGAATACTAGGTCATTAGCAAACGTTTGAGTCCAAGATCAAAGCGACATCTAATCAGGGGCTACGATGTTTGCTTAAAGTAATGGAATTCAATGCTTACACCAAACAGTTCAAGTCTCAGCTGAGGATCATTTTCCAAGCCTACGCTCAGAAACAATATTCTCTCACACCAGTCAAGGAAATCCGCGATTTTAACCCTGGGATAGAAATTTCTGTTTTGACCCTGGTGTTCCGACCCAAAATCGAATATAATCGCGTGTTTGATAAATTCACTGGTTGATTGCGACCTCGTATGCGCCGTCGTTATGGTTGACGTCATAGCATGTTACGTGACGTCACTAAACATTCCTGCTGTGTCAACACAATATGGCGGACGGTGGTAACCGAAGTGACTGCAGCATTAAAATCTACGCTAAGAAATGGAAGGTATGCAAGAAAAAGAATCCTATATATGGGTGTGAGGGGTGGATAGAAATATCCGTCCCTCGGGTCACTGTCCGGCATCACTCGGCAAGCCTCGTGATGCCAGGCAGTGACCCCCGGGACGGATTTTTCCATCAACCCCTCACACCCATATAAGATTCTTATATTCTCCCACACCAGTCAATGAAATCCGCGATTTTACCCTGGGATAGAAATTTATGTTCTGATCCTGGTGTTCCGACCCAAAATCGAATATAATCGATGTATGCATGAGTGGTTTGTGGAAAGTTCGACTGTACAACACAGAAATCGCTGTTCGAATAAAGCATCGCCCCTACACCTAAGTCGTGTGACATCGAGGAAAAAAAAGTACAAGCAGAAGAAAATTAAACAAATAACGCCTCTGATGTTTACGATTGCAATTTATGTGTTGACAGGAAATATAAATGATTACACAGCATTCTCTTTGTTACTCTTTTGCAACATTATTACAAGTAATGCCCTGGATCTACAATGAAATAGTTTCTACCGAAGTTGCCAGTGTATAGTATTCCAGAATACGTCTTTCTTGAAGATGTTACCGAAATTCTGATCTGTCATCAATGTTAGCCTTCGAAATCTCTGATCTGTGTTTGTGGAAAGTCGTATAAAAAACAATCTGTAGTTAGAGACAGCATTTTTTTTACACCTGCTCTCTTTAGGAAAGCGTAGTTTGTTTATTTAACCGAGTTATACGGTCCAGTTTGGCAGAAATGCTGCTGAATAATGGCAGTTTTAGCGTGAGTAAATGAATGTAATATATTTTGTTCCGTAGATGTACACTTGACGCTGAAAACAAAATATCATACGATTTTCTTTGAAAATATTTTTCAACGAACTGGAAAAGCCTTATCTATTTTTGAAATATAGTCAGAATGTTGCTGCGGTATCTCCAGGCATTTAGTTTCTTCTCCAATAGCAGCAAAAGTCAATAGATTTCCTTCTCGATTTATACAAACGAAAAAACTTCACCTACCCTTTCTTCGAAGCCTTTTGTATGATCTGTCTTCGAGGCAGTAATCTGTCCTTGCCGCAGCATGTTGTACGGTGTGGTGTCTTCTTTTTTAATTATGTCCCCTGATCCACATTGTTACTTCATTTCGTTTCCGGAGCGTAACTCCGCAACTTTTTGAAATATTTTAATGATACTTGGTTGGATTATAGAACCAGTCAGTGCGGAACGCAACATGCAAATATGACAACTGTGCATATGTTCATTTCTGAATTATATCCTTTGATCAATATTTCTACTTCTTTTACGTTGCCAGAGCATAACTCTGCAGCCATTTGAAATATTTTAATGAAACTTGGTAGGATTACAAAACAGATCAGTGCGGAGTTTCGCATGCATAAATGACAACTTTCCAACTGTCCATTTTCCAATTGGGTCCCCTTATCTATATTTCCATTTCTTTTTCGTTTCCGGAGCATAATTTGGCAACCGTTTGAAATAATGTGTAAAACCTGGTTTTCGTGGAATATCCACGTTTCTTGTTTGCTTTGTTGTGTGTTTTTTTTTTTTGTTTTTTTTTTTGTAGAGGCGGAGAAATTTTATATGAAAATTTGCCTTTCAGTCTTCCAGTAAATTGATGTAACTTTTATGACATAATGATAGCCATGCACAACACATAATCCTTTTAAAAAGGGTGATGTCTTCACCCATAGGAACTGTATTGATCACTGAGAACGCTAAACAGAGTCCCTGCTTTAATGGTGTCCTCTTTAAGAAAACACAGAAACAATTCTGAACATGCTGTAAAATTTTACTTTGTAAGAGCAAACCCCTTAAGACAAACAAATCAATTTTAAGGGGAATGGGAACACCTGGCAGATTTTTTCACCATTTTTCATAGGGAGACGACTTTCAGGACCTCGTGTTCGCTCTTCTATAAGCCCTGTCCAACTTAAAAGAAGGTCTACTCTTAATGGAAAGAATTTGCTCATCAGTCTGAGGAGCTAATTCTTTCCTTTAATAGCTGACCCCTAATGACATGTGTGACAAACATACTTTTGCACAAGTTGCTTCCCCTGGCCCGCACACTAGTACTGGTAAACCGCTTAGAGGATCTAAGCCTGTCCAGGAACCGCGGTGCGAGGCGGACCTTCCATGCTAATAAACCCTATTGGTTTCATTGGGCGACAGGGCTTGAGATGTCATTTCATTTCAATGTCGGGTAAAAGTCCCACAAAATTGGAAGCAACGTCTCCAAAATGACCTTTACAGTGTTGACGGGGACGTTAAACCTCAAATCAATCAAAATCAAACGCTTCCCCTGAAGGTGTTCCCATTCCCCTTAAACTCAGCCGTCCCCCTCGGTGGTGTACTTGTCCCCCTTAAATAAACAATGAAATGACATGACTTGTGAATCCCAGTTACCCTTTCTCTGTGTGCCTTAACCCATTTAGTACCGGAAACCCCAAAACGGGTACCAGGGCAAACAGTGCAGGCCCAGATCAGACGCCGCAAAACGCGGCGACTGATCAGGGCCTACACTGTTTGCAAAAAGTTCAGCCATTTTTCTAATAAATTATGAAGAAAGCACAACCTGACACCCCTAAATTTTGAAATGGGCTCATTCTAGTAATAAGGAGGAAGATTCCATTTGGTCCAAAAGGGTTAACTATTAGGAACCAATTTAATTTCGGACGCAAAGAGATAAATGTTATTAGATTTTAACCATCACAAGGCATTTCAAAGACTTTTAAAATATCAGCTGAGATACAGCAGAATTTACTTTATTGCAAATCAACAGCGATGGTTCACTGAGATCCGTTTACGTATCTGCGCAATCTGATCTAATTACTAAAGCAAAATCCCTTTTAGTCTTATGTTTTTTTTTTTTTTTTTTTTTTTGTTTTTTGTTTTTTTTTTTCTTTTTTGATCATAAAAAGTCATGCATTACACATTCTTGGTTGTTACTTATTTTGTTGGTTTCAGTCGCCGTGGGTTTGATCCTGAAAGCACAAATTTAATATACGAGCCGGCGCATGACAAAACCTACCATAAGAGCCGTGCTATGGTCGAAGACTCAGTTCAGCTGGCCTGTCAGCTCAGCCTGGTCGGAGCATTCTCTGGTTGCCTTATGAATAGCCCAGAGGCTATAAAAGGCTCATGCGAACAGCGAGGACTCTGATCAGACTGCGCGGATGCGCAGGCTGATCTGAGTCTTAGCTGGTCGCACAGGTCTTATTGTAGGTTTTGTCATGTGCCGGTTCATACTTGAGCTGAAAACCTATTATTCCAAGCTGTTAGTGCATGTCAGGACCATTGATTACCAAAGCTCGTTAGTGCTTAAAGTTATTCAAAATGTCTTAAATGTTGATTCCAGGAAAAAATAATAATTAATCCATTCCCAGCGCGCCAACGTCGGGCTGACAGCGATACAACGTGGCAACGTCGTTTTTGCTGTCGGCCCAACGTTGGCCCACAGCTGTTTCGTGCTGGATGAGTTCATGTCTCGCGTTCCAAAATGGAGCAACAGAAAACAATTTAGACCCGTAACAGATGCCACAGAACGGTTCTTTGCTTAAAGGGATATATTCTCAAATACAATAGCGCTAATAATGAGTGGATATGTTTCATTGCCCCTTTCTGCGGACCCGCCCATCGGGCCTTGACGAAATAGATAGGCTGCATGATGCTTCCACGCAGGGCAGAAACCGACCGCACACGAGTACTGGTAAACCCCTTAGAGCAACCATGCCTGCCCAGGCAAAGTGGTGCGAGTCACACCGTCCCTGCTTATAAACCCTATTGGTTTCATTGGGCGACAGGGCTTAAGATGCCTTTTTATCTCAATGCCGGGTAAAATTCCCACAAAATTGGAAGCAATGTCTCCAACATGACCTAAACAGTGTTGATGGGAACGTTAAACCTCAAAACAATCAAATCAAAACATTGTCCTTTTCTGGTAGTGGAAGGTGATAATAAAAGGCGGCTACAAGTTAATGTTCCGCATGAACGAAGTAGAGTAACGGTATGATGATTAAAAGTTGTCATTTTTACTGTGTTTAATTTCTGTACTGCGCTCATGTAAGATTCTGCAACACTGAACAAGAATGCCCAAAGATATGCGTATGAACTTAACAAGATATAGCATAACATGTAGTTGCATGTTTTACAGAGGCGTTGCTAAACATAAGGATTGATTTCATATCTCCAGCACAAGCATTTTTCAGATGATAATCAGTGATCTTTTCATGTTTTAAGTTCAAACATTGATTGTGGGTTCTAGGGAGGAACCACGATCTATGTTCAATGGCAATAAAGAATCTACCGTATAAAGACATCACGTGAACAAGTCCTTGAAATAAAGACCCCCTAAACCCCACTTCATATAGAGAAAATCGGGGTTAGGGGGTAAACATTGTTTTCCTTATTTCTGCTCCTAGACATAGGTTGTGGGTACTCGTTAGAACTTCTTACGAGCACCCACAATCTATGTTTTGAGCATTTATAAGAAAAATATCAAGGATTTTCATCAGAAAAGTGGCCATTTTGGAGATGTGAAAAAATGCAGTATGTCTCACGGGTGTGTAATTGTAATGGATATAAAAATTAAATAGAAACAACCAGGAACTGATACAATTAAATCCAAAATTCTTCCCACAATATCACGGAATGAAGTCGAAACATGGAGTGATGACAGTAAACAATAGGGGCAACAGGCAAACCGAGTCGGCAGCTCTTTCCCAAACCGGTGGTGACTCTGAATATCCAACCCTAACTAAAAAGGAGCAATATACATATAAAAGGCGGAACGAATCAGAATCACCAGCATGACAAACATTAACCCTTTTTGCATTACGCAAACACGCCTATACAAATACATTGCCACTTTTATCGCCGAAAGAATGAAATTTTTATGATGAAAAATTGTGATATTTTTCTTATTTTTGCTCAAATATAGATTGTGGGTACTCGTTAGAACCGCCTCGATGAGGCGGTTCTAACGAGTACACACAATTTATATTTTAGAGCAGTATTACTATATAAAAGTGGGGTTCAAGGGGTCAAAATTACATAGGCGTGTTTTCGTGATAGTACCAAATGGAATCGCCCTCCTTATATATAGCAGGGGTCCATTTCAAAATTTAGGTGTGTCAGGTTGTGTTTTCTTCAAAATTCATTTGGAAAATAGCTGAACTTTTTGCAAACAATGTAGGCCCTGATCAGACGCCGCGGCGTCTGATCTTGGCCTGCGCTGTTTGCCAGGGTACCCGTTTTGGGGTTTCCGGTACCAAATGGGTCAAACTGCCGGGTACTGGTAAATCGCTTAGAGGATCTGAGCTAGACTGTCCAGGCAACAGGGTGCGAGTCTAACCCTACAATAAATAAACCCTTTTTGTTTGTTTAGTCGGCAGGGCTTGAGATGCCATATCATCCCAATGTCGATATAAGTTCCATAATATTGGAATTAAAGTCTCCAAAATGAACTAAGTAGTGTTGATGATGACGCAAAACCTCAATTCAAACACTTATTAAAGGCACTTATTCTTAGACAGTAGAACAACACACCGTGTGTTCATAATTGTTTTATTGCCCCCTGTGATATAATGTCTATAGCAGATCAAAGGCAGCCTTTAATAGGGAGATTAGTAGCTCCTGTTGAATCCCCTGACTGAGGCACTATAAGGTACACTCTAGTTAACAGTAAGTCAATTATTGATTTTCCCTAAGGAGGCCCCTTACCTGTTGCAGACAGAGGGCTTCTCTTCAGTCAGCACTGAGGGCTACATAATATATTTGATGAAATAATAGTCCTCAATAATCAAGAATAAATGCCTTAAAGTGAAATCATCCAGAAATTCAGGTCACCATGTTCTTCACTCTTTTACACTACATGTAGAACCAATGTCATATAGTATGCTGATTTATATAACCTGTTAGTATAGTGGAACTACATATTACATTAAAAAGTGTCCTAGATTTTAACCTTTGCCTCACCGCCAGCATTAACGTTTTTTTTTTTTTTTTTTTTTCAGAAAACCCTCCCAGGCACCCAAGTTCTAAATATGAATGATCTTTGATACGTGACTGTCCAGATACAAGCATTTGAAAATAATAATAATAATAATAATAAACAGCAATGTGCATAACCAGAGCTCTTCAATAGCTATTCTTGTACTACATACAACCGACCCCACATGAGAATTGATAAACCGCTAAGAAGGTCTAAGCATGCCCAGACAAAGTGGTGCGAGTCCAATGCATACCAACCCTATTGGTTTCATTGATCGGCAGGGATTGAGATGTTATTTCATCGCAATGTCGGATAAAAGTCCCACAAATTTGGAAGCAACGTCTTCAGTGTTGACGGGGACGTTAATCCTCAATCGACAAACATACAAGAAGCTAAAACTGTCCTGAACGAGGACTTAAATTAAACGGTTCCTAGTCATTTCGTACCCAATTCATTTCGTACCATTTTGGTCATTTCGTACCGGTTTTATTTTTCATTTTGGTCATTTCGTACCCATTTTGGTCATTTCGAACCCTCTTTGTTCATCTCGTACCCACTTATAAATTTTTTCTGGGAAACGTTTTTGGTCATTTCGTACCCAATTCTTTAAAAGTACGTACGAATTTAGGTAGCTTTATCTAGGGGACCTGTACCAAAATTGAACAAATTATTGCCCTTTGCGCAAAAAATGACCCCGCCCCGGGGCCCATCTGTTTTGCATAGACATATATAGGGAAAAGCTTTAAAAATCTTCTTGTCTGAAACCAGAAGGCCCAGACCTTTGATATTTAGTATGAAGCTTCATCTAGGGGACCTCTACCAAGATTGTTCACCGAAATTATAGCCATGGGGATAAAAATGGCACCGCCCCGGGGGCCACCGGTTTCACATAGACTTAGAAAACCTTTCAAAATCTCCTTGTCTGAAACCAGAAGGTCCAGGTCTTTCATATTTGATATGAAGTTCCATCTTGTGGACCTCTACCAAGATTGTTCACATTATAGCTCTGGGGCCAAAAATGGCACAATAATGTTCCCTTTAATCCTTATTTTTTTAGCTGAAAAACTTGATTATATGCGCATTCTGATCTGGGGCTACACTGTTTGCCTGCTACACTGTTTGCTAAACCCAGCGCATGATTCTAGCCTAGATTCTACAGATAGACTTTGATCAAAGCGATAAGAACAACCCGGCTAATTTACTACAGCATGGACTTAAGTAACAGGAAGCTACTGCGCTTTTTAATGTTTTGGTCTATGGAAAACAATCAACGTGTTTATGTATTTTTCTGTAGCAAATATAAACCTAAAACTTTTTAGGGCACCGTGGCCAATTGGATAAGAGCGCTGACACTTAATCATCAGGTCTCTCACCGCTGTGATTCGATCCGCGCTAGGGTCAAATGTGGGACGCCAAGTTCTGCAACGGAAGATCGGGTAGTTTTACTTAGAGTACTCCGGTTTTCTCCCGCCTCTGAATAACTATCGGCTCGAAATGAGTGAAATAATCTTTGAAGGGCCGTTTGACCATTAAAATCTGTTTTCAGATCTTTAAATATCAGTAATTCTTATCACTATAAACATTTTAGTAAGCCTGCCATTTATATGTTCATCTCTTCAGAAATTTATTTCTTGCACACCAGACAAGGAAATCCGTGATTTTACCCTGGGATAGAAAGTTTATGTTCTGACCCTGGTGTTCCGACCCAGGCAACTAACATAAATGCGCTTCAATTCTATTCAACTGCCGGAACTACTTCCGCACTACTTTGATTTTGTAAACAATATACATGTGCGAGCTGTCAAAACTAACAGGAGGTGTTGTGCAAGAAAAAGAATCCAATATGGAGTTCTGTTGTAGATGGGCGTATCCAACCCTCGGGATGACCGTGCTGAGCGGAACCTCGGCGTAGCCTCGGTTCCGCTCAGCACGGTCATCCCTCGGGTTCGAAACGCTCATCTACAACAGAACCCCATATCAGATTCTTATAGTATTGGATACATGTACTTGTTTAATAAGCAAGTAACCATAATACAAGTTTAATGAACAAGAACGAAACTTAAGACATTCATTTTCTGTGTTTCTTGCCCATACTAGTGAGCTAAAATACAACTCGGGATTGCTCCGGCTACTCGAGTTTTCGACCACATCTGATTACAAATGAATGACTTGAAGGGGTGGATAAGAGCGCTGAATGTTAATCATTAGGTCTCTAACAGATGTGGTTGGCTAGGTCACATGTGAGACGCCGTTCTGTAACTGAAATCCAGGAGGTTGTTCTCCGGGTACTCCGGTTTTCAATTTTCGCCCCTGAAAATGGTAAACAAACTGCAGTATTTTTGAAAGCGAACCCTTAGAACAAATGAACAAGAAGTCCTTTTCAAGCCTTTGCATTTAAAAATATATTCTTTTTTTTTTTTTCAGTTCTTAACACAAATATCTGCAAACTTGCAAAATAATAATAACCTTATAACCGTTTATATGTTTTCATGCATGCAAAAAAGAAAAAAAAATGGAAAAGGATTCGAAAGCACGACCCTCTGGTACAAATGTATGTAAAGGTCTCGTGGTCGATCACGTTTCCACTGGACCACTGCTCTTAGCTGTGTATTCGGCAATTTGTAGCATATCTGCTGCATTATAAACACTGAAAATATAGGTAATATACGTTGCAGTCGTTCCCTACCATATATCAAATGCAATTATAATGTTAAGAGCACCAAATGATTTGTTTTACATGAATAAAGTACATGGAAAGCGAACCTCTGGTGCCAGAACATGACAGCTTTAATTCGAGCCATGAAGTACTTCTAAACGAGTACTTTACCGGATAAGAGCCAGAGCGCATTTTATTTTTATTTTTATTTTTTTTTTTTTTTTTTTGACATAGGCTATACAGACGTAACCAGTGTTTCTGAAGGGGTATCAGGTATACTTAAACTCAAGTAATCATTTTACTTATCACCATTTTACATCAATATTCTAAACAAACTTCTTTTACGAACAGTCATGCATTGAAATCTCCACAATCTCCTTTAATAGCAACCAACCAACGAGTTGTTTGCCGCCGAAGGCGGCAAACAACGAGAGTTGGTTGCTTAACGGTAACACGTGTATTTGTTTATTGGAACATACCCCACCCATTCAAAACCTCAATAGCCAACAGCTGTTGGGCTGAAAATTTGATGTTCCTTCCGGTTTAAAAATATTGGTTCCGGTTACATAAGGCACCTGATTGGCTAAAATTTGAACTTCCTTGTTACCATGGACACACGTTCATCTTTTCGAAATAAACAAACTTGGCTGTGCTATATCAACTCACAATACAGCTTTTTCCCGTTTAACAGCTACATCTAATTCAGTGATAAAAACGTGTCTTCTTTTCCCTTTCGCTGGTATATTCTACTGCATGAGGTAGTACTACACATACAGTGTCACAGACCGTGTCAAAACTAATAGCCGTTAGTGTTGGCGAGAAGAAGTAAACAAAAGTTTTCCTGCTGTGAAATGTGTGAATAAAATAATACAGTAGGTACATTTTTCTTGAAACATCTTGCTTAAAAATTGGTGTTTCAGTTCAATGTACCTGTTGTTAAAATACAGCCAACAATGCTCAGTGAGGATTTTTTCACTGCAGTCGAAGAAAATCAGGGCCGGACTTTAGCTCTTGTCGAAAATAAGCATGCAGCTACCAGGCTACTAGCTCCAGATAGAACATGAAAGAAGAAAACTCTACACACTAATGCCCAGAATCACAGCAATAGGTGAATTGGGATGCAAACATCTTGTTCAAACTTTGGTGTTTCATTTCAAAGTACCTCTTGTTAAACAAAGCAGCATTGGAGGTCACAGGAGTGAATTGTCCTGGAATCTCAGAAGACACTCCCAGGTATCCAAGTTGTAATTGAATGCTATGTGATGAGTGACTGTTTCAAAAACTTTACATAGGTGTTCTCGAATTTGACCCCTAGCCCCAGGGCGTAAACCCAGGGGTCTGTATCAGAAGACCCTCCCGGTAGGGCTGGCTAATCAGAGCTGAAAAGATAATCAATTATCATTCCTGTCATTGCGATCGATAATCAATTAGTAATTACTGAAGATTTAGCCATAATTTTACCTGTCTGGCTTTCTGTCTGAGCGCGACTCCTACCATATGCTGTACTTTGCCATATGTATTTGGACAGACAGACCTGAGAAAACAGTGTAGACTCAGATGAGAGGGGGGTCAGAGACGCCACAGAACACGGTGTCTCATCTGGGTTTGCACTGTTTGTCACTCATATAGCTATTTTAGGCATAACTTTTGGAAGTAAATTGTACATATCAAATAATCGATTGCAAGCAAATCAGTAATGATATTCATTTGTGTGGAATATATCAATCAATAATAATCGATTATCCAACTGATAGTGCCAGCCTTACCTCCCAGGTACTTAAGTTCCAAATATGAGTGCTCTGTGATGAGTGACTGTTGAGATATAAGCATTTGAAAAACTTTACCGCAGTGTGACGGGAACGCACACACAACCAGGCACATCCTAGGTGACAACAATAGCTCTCTTTCTTTCTTCCGATACTTCTAAACCTCATAAGAGGACAACAGAAGGGTAATGTACTTCGTACAGGCAAGCTAAAAATCACTTGCATAGCCAACATTTGGACTTGCCCTCATGACAGTTGGGCAATGGACTTGTCAGGCCAGTTCTCATTTAGTTCTCATTTAGTACTGCATTAAAGTATTTGCCTGAGCTAGACTTTAGAATTTGTCTAGCAGTTTAAGCATTTCATTTTTTCTGGCCAATAAAAGATCTTTGATAGATAACAGCAATGCGTGCATCTATCAGGAAGTCTATACAAATCATTGTGTCAAACCCTGCCATCCAATGAAACCAGTAGGGTTTATATGTATGGACGGGCAGACTCGCACCACTCTGCCTGGGCAGGCTTAGCAGTTTACCAGTAATTCCACAAAAACAAGCAAGTATAATTCTGAGCCCCTTGAACCCTAATAGTAAAACTGGGGTTTACAGTGGGTCAACATTATGTTTCGATTTTCCTCTCTAAAATATAGATTGTGGGAACTTGTTAGAACCACCTCAGTGAGGCAGTTATAACTTGTACCCACAATCTATATTTTGAGTCGAAATAAGAAAAACATCACAATGTACCATCTTGAAATTTTCAGGGTTTTTTTGCGTTTAAGTTTACATTGTATTTGCAAAGGCATGTTTTCGTAATGTAAAGATGCTGTTGATATCAGATCAGAATATCGCTTTACACAGAAACACCATGCAGCCCAATATATTTCTTGTGGGGTAAAAATAACTTTGGATCAAATAATAGTTAATCTGGTCCAACTGCCTGTCTTTATTCTTATCTTTTGCCAAGGGCTGACCCAAAATGATTGCCGCTTTATTGCTTGGACAGCAAAAAAAAAATCTACCAATTCCCCAGGATCTCCCCTAAGAACACCTATCTTCCTATCTATATTTCTATCTTGGTCCCTTGATTTGCCCTAAAAGCTTGTGGAATGTGTAAAATGCAAAAATATGAGTGAAAAAAATATAGTGGAGTGTGGTAGCTCAGTGGTTAGTGCACTTGCCTCTGATGCTAGGGGCCCCCACTTCGATTCCCAGCAGCAGTAATAAAATTGCGGTGTCCGAACATGCTCCATTGGCATCATTTGCAGGTATGAATGCCACACGCGCACAGTCCTTTGGATCCAGACGTTAACTGGAGGCCCCCTGTGCAGGGAGAACCATCCCCTGTTCAGGTTAAAGATCCATACCATAATTTCATCAACAACAACAGCCTGTTTACTATGTAGGCAGCTCCATCCTGCGAAACCTGGAGTGTATATACATGTATATGTAATGTACACCAGGAGTGTTTGTTTGTTTGATTTGAGGTTTAAAGTCCCCATCAACACCAACCCAAGACCGACGGATTTTGTCTGGTGAAAAGCTGGACCAGGTCAGGTCTAGTGAGGTCACTGGCTGGCTGGTCCGAATGGTCTAGTTGAAAATCTGCCACCAAAGTCATAAAAATCCATGTTTTTAGCTCATTGATTATAAAATGGATTTCTATTTTCAGTATGTTGCAGCAGCTTTACTATGTAAATAATAATAGAAATATTTGTTTCATTTGAGATTTAACATCCCCATCAACACCGTAAAGGTCATTTTGGAGAAGTTGCTTCCAGTTTTGTAGGACTTTTATCCGACATTGAGTTGAAATGACATCTCAAGCCCTGCTGGCCAATGAAACCAATAGGGTTTATAAGCATGGACGGTCCAACACTTGCATATTTTCAGTATTAAACTATATCCCTCATGTCAGTTTCATTTTTATCATGTGTCAGCATTAAGTTGTGTAAAGCCTTGAAAACACGAGCTTGTACTTGCAGCTGTGCCCGTTTCTCAGAACTTTTAATTTTTCTCAAAATAAGAAAAATCCGAAGATTTCCATAGTCAACACTGAGTTTGAACTAGCCAAAGGCACAAATATTTTATATCTAAACTCACTGCATCTAACAACATTGCAGAATAACTACCGGTAATCAACAACTTGTTCAAGTCAAGCCCCATGTTCAAGTAGCTTAAAACTTTTTAGTGTGCTGTGTTAGGGGAAAAAATTGGTAGTTCCATTTCAAGGGGGTATCCCTTTTCAAAGAATTCTTTGTCCTGTTTGTTAAAAATTCAGAGATCAATTTTCATTGCAGATAGTTGGTAGGGAAAGTGTTGCAATGTTTGTGGTGGTGGCTTTGACACAGTCACATATAAGAGCTTAGACCAACACTTAATGTACGCAATGTTACTGGACTGCATCGTAGATATATTTTTGACCCGTATTTTGACTTTTTACACATTCGGTAAGTTTACTGGGCAAATCAACAGGCCAACTACAAACTCTGTGATAATGAATTGGTCTTATCTATATTCTGATATAGAATTTCTTGTGCCTGCGCAGGTTAGAGATGCCTTAATTACAGAATTACTGTGTAGGCTTCCGGACTGTATGTAATAATCTACACCTAATGTGACGTACTTGTAACTTGTGTATAGAAGAATCACGATTCCTGAAGGATCTTCTTCTAGACCCGTTTTCCATCCCATTGGGAGTTTTGATTGTTTGATTTGATGTTTAACATCCCCATCAACACTGTATAGGTAATTTTGATGATGTTGCTTCCAATTTTGTGCTACTTTTACCCGATATTGAGATGAAATGACATCTCAAGCCTTGGATCCCATAAACCAGTATGGTTTATAAGCATGGACAGCCTGACTTGCACTGCTTTCCCTGGGCAGGCATAGATCCTCTTAAACGGTTAACCAGGCAGTACTCCTGTGCTGTCGGTTTCAGCTCTGCGTGGAAGCATCATGCAGCCAATCTATTTCTTAAAGCCCCGATGGAGTGGGGCGGGGGGCACCTTGGGGAGATAGATAGATTTTGTTTGTTTGATTTGAGGTTTAACGTCCTCGTCAACACCTTAAAGGTCATTTTGGAGACTCTGCTTCCAATTTTGTGGGACTTTTACCCAACATCGAAATGAAATGACATATCAAGCCCTGCCGCCCAATGAAACCAATAGGGTTTATAAGCATGGACGGTCTGACTCGCACTGCTTTGCCTGGGCAGGCTTAGATCCTCTCAGCAGTGTACCAGTACTTGTGTGCGGGTCGGTTTCAGCTTTGCGTGGAAGCATCATGCAGCCCATCTATTCCTCCAAGTCCCAATGGGGGAGGGGGTGGGGTGGACAGATTCACCTTATTTGTGCATTATCCGCTGGTTCCTAGTCTGAAGGTTATCAAAGTTGGAAAAAACAGGTAACCAGAACACACTGACCTTCAAGGTCAGTGGGGAGGGTCTGGTTACCTGTTTTTCCAATATTGACAATGTGGCAGCAAATAATGCAAATATGGTGAATAGATAGAATGCTGACATTTCTATCTCTTGAACAGAAATAATAACTCTTCCCTACCCTAAAGTATGGATGCAACTGCAGTTTTCAAAAATAATACTGGTTCTACTAAATACCGGTACCATTCTCTGGAAGGAGTGATTTTTTAACTCACCTGAGCGAAGCTCAATGTGAGCTTTTGTGAGCACCTTTTGTCCGTCTTACGTGCGTCGTCAACATTTACCTTGTTAAGACTCTAAAGACCACAATTTTGCTTCAGTCTTCATGAAACTTTACCAGAATGTTTGTCTTAATGATATCTGGGTCAAATTCGATCTGGGTTATGTCGGGTCAAAAAGTAGGTCAAATCATAGAAAAACCTTGTTAAGACTTTAGAGGCCACAGTTTTGGTCCAATCATCCTGAAACTTGCTCAGAATGATCATCCTGACAATATCTCGGTCAAGTTTGAATATGGGTCATGTCGGGTCAAAAAGTAGGTCAGCAGGTCAAATCATAGAAAAACCTTGTTAAGACTCTAGAGGCCACAGTTTTGGTCCAATCATCCTGAAACTTGCTCAGAATGATCATCTTGACAATATCTCGGTCAAGTTCGAATATGGGTCATGTCGGGTCAAAAAGAAGGTCAGCAGGTCAAATCAAAGAAAAACCTTGTTAAGACTCTAGAGGCCACAGTTTTGGTTCAATCATCCTGAAACTTGCTCAGAATGATCATCCTGGCAATATCTCGGTAAAGTTTGAATATGGGTCATGTCGGGTCCATAAGTAGGTCAGCAGGTCATATCATAGTAAAACCTTGTGAACGCTCTAGAGGCCACAGTTTTAGTCCAATCATCCTCAAATTTGCCCAGAATGATCATCCTGACAATATCTCAGTCAAGTTCAAATACGGGTAATTTCGGGTCAAAAAGTAGGTCAGTAGGTCAAACCATAGAAAAACCTTGTTAAGACTCTAGAGGCCACAGTTTTGGTCCAATCAACCTCAAACTTGCTCAGAAAGATTATTCTGTCAATATCTTGGTCATGTACAAATATGGGTCATGTCGGGTCAAAAAGTAGGTCAGCAGGTCAAATCATAGAAAAACCTTGATAAGACGTTAGAGGCCACAATTTTGGTCCAATCATCCTGAAACTTTTTCAGAATGATCATCCTGACAATATCTCGGTCAGTTGGAATATTGGTCATGTCGGGTCAAAAAGTAGGTCAGCAGGTCAAATCATAGAAAAACCTTGATAAGACGCTAGAGGCCACAATTTTGGTCCAATCATCCTGAAACTTTTTCAGAATGATCATCCTGACAATATCTCGGTCAAGTTGGAATATGGGTCATGTCGGGTCAAAAAGTAGGTCAGCAGGTCAAATCATAGAAAAACCTTGATAAGACGCTAGAGGCCACAGTTTTGGTACAATCATCCTCAATTTTGCTCAGAATGATCATCCTGACAATATCTCGGTCAAGTTCGAATACAGGTCATATGGAATCAAAAAGTAGGTCAGCAGGTCAAATCATAGAAAAACATTATTAAGTCTCTAGAGGCCACAGTTTTGGTCCAATCATCCTCAAATTTGCTCAGAAAGATCATCCTGACAATATCTCGGTGAGGTTCGAATATGGGTCATTTCGGGTCAAAAAGTAGGTCAGTAAGTCAAATCATAGAAAAACCTTGTTAAGACTCTAGAGGCCACAGTTTTGATTCAATCATCATCAAACTTGCTCAGAATGATTATCCTGTCAATAACTTGGTCATGTACGAATATGGGTCATGTCAGGTCAAAAAGTAGGCCAGTAGGTCAAATTAAGAAAAACCGTTAAGACTCTAGAGGCCACAGTTTTGGTCCAATCATCCTTAAATTTGCTTAAAATGATCATCCTGACAATAGCTCAGTTAAGTTCAAATATGGATTATGTGGGATCAAAAAGTAGGTCAGTTAGTCAAATCATAGAAAAACCTTTTTAACACTGTAGAGGCCACAGTTTTGGTTCAATCATCATCAAACTTGCTCAGAATGATCATCTCTACAATATCTAGGTCAAGTTCGAATATGGGTCATGTGAGTTTAAAAAGTAGGTTGGTATGTTAAATCATTGAAAAACCTTGTTAACACTCTAGAGGCCACAGTTTTGGTCCAATCATCATCAAACTTGCTGAGAATGATCATATCTACAATATCTAGGTCAAGTTCGAATATGGGTCATGTGGGTTCAAAAAGTAGGTCAGTAGGTCAAATCATAGAAAAACCTTGTTCACACTCTAGAGACCTCAATTTTTTGCGCACCTGAGCAAAGCTCAAGGTGAGCTTTTGTGATCACCTTTTGTCCGTCGTAGGTGCGTCGTGCATCATTCATCATGTGACGTGCGTCATCAACATTTACCTTGTTCATCCTCTAGAGACCAGAATTTTGCTTCAATCTTCATGAAACTTTATCAGAATGTTTGTCTTGATGATATCTGGGTCAAGTTTGAATGTGGGTCATATCAGGTAAAAACTAGGTCACTAGGTCAAATTCATTGAAATCCTTGTTCACCCTCTAGAGACAATAGTTCTGCTTCAAATTTCATGAAACTTAATCAGAATGTTTGACTTGATAATATCTGAGTCAGGTTTGAATATGGGTCATGTCAGGTCAAAATCTAGGTCACTAGGTCAAAGTCCTCGAAAACCTTATACAGCATCTGGAGGCCACGGTTTTTGCTTCAATCTTCAATCTCTACGAAGAGTGTTCAGATAATAGCATAAAAAACTCGTAGCATCTGCCTTGTCAAACTTAAATATTAAGGATGTAAATCTCTTACCTGAGATGAGCGATTGAGGACCATCATGGTCCTCTTGTTTTTGATTTTTTTTCGGTCAACTATCTATTGCACAGTTCAAGTTTAACTAAGTTGCTGTCGACCACCTTTGAGACTGTTAAACTTTAGAACAGTCCAAAAGGAGTTCTAAATGTAGGAATTTTGCGGTATTACTGCAAATGTCCATTTAGAAAACCTTTTCATTTAAAAAAAGACCCACCTAATACTGAATGCACAAAATGGGAGGTTTATAAACATCAAAACGGTTGGTTGCAGTTAGGTCGCGCCTATTTCATATTAAATATGTCATTTACAGCTATTTTATATAAATATGGAATCCTGACAGACCCCCTACCGGAAGAGTCCAATATAATACTGATTTTAATTATAGGCCTATTAAAGACTATTCTATTAATTAACTAATTGAACAAGCACATATATATATATAATAACTAACGCCTAGAAAATAGTACGGAAATGTTTCAAACACAGGATCAAATGAATACAGAGATGAAACAACGAGGAGGACTCGAAAGCCTGAAATAACTCAAATGCTGATGCACAACAAAACCAGCAATTGGACAGCTTTGCGTCCGACCAGAATCAGAGCAGCTGGTACCAATCGACTTACTAAAAAATGTAGTTAAAGGGGAAAGGAAAATAACAACCTTGAATCTATAAACCAATACGTTTATATGTTTTGTTGTTGTTGTTGCTGTTGTTTTTTTTTTATATTTTATTATTATTATTATTATTTCACCTATTTAGAGTCGATCATGTTGCAAGTTTACATTTGTCTTAATTTATGGAATAATCAATCATAATAGGCATTGTTGCAGAGGAGTTTTAAGTCCAACAATGAATTTTGAAACTAAATCGAAATAACGTGTATAAAATTTAGAAAATGCTTTACGAATTTTATACAACTTGTAAAGTGGGAGTTTTTTGTGACATATATCTGCCAAAAGCTACTTTGATTTAATAATGGCCAGCTTTGAGTGTCACATTATATGTCATGGAAAACGTTTCTGTCAAAAGCCTCTGTGATCTTTCGAATCAATAGTCCCAGGATGAACAATGATGAACCTTTGAAGCGGAGTTTAATATACGTTGAAATTCTCATCCATCAAGCTTTAGAAATCTTGAATGTCAGAATACAAATCAGAGCGGCGGTTTTAGATTTTACGGTAAACATCCTTAAAATTCGAACACCTTTAGGACTTGCTGTAATTCTCCTAAAAAGTTCAACAAATTTGTTTCACAATCCCACAAGGAGTCCAAAAGGTGGAGACGGAATGGCAAACAGTGTAGACCCTGATCAGACTGCTCCTTCAGGAGCAGTCTGATCTGGGCATGCACTGTTTACTTAGGCCTATCTGTCCCAATATTTAGGATCATTACGGTAACCATTATAGGAATGCGCCAACGTGAGATCATGCTTCCTTTCGCGGTTTAAGTGAGATGATTTTTTTCTCTCTCGATATTTCTATTATGTTTGTTTTTTTTTTTTTTTTTTTTTTGCCCCTTTCTTGTTATTTATACTAGACATAGATCGTTTCGGCAATTCTTACAAGAATCCTTAATCCATTTTTTTCATTACAAATAAAGAAAATGTACCAGCATATAAATAATGCAACTGTATACAAAGGCATTTCTTGCACACCAGATAAGGAAATCCATAGTTGAAGCTTGGGATAGAAAGTGGGCTTCCGTGGCCTCATGGGTTGGAGCGCTGACTCTTAATCAGTAGGTCGCTTACAACTGCTGTGACTCGTGCCTTGCTCGGGCCACATGTGAGACGCCAAGTTTACGTGTTTATTTTCCTAGTACTCCGGTTTCTGCCCGCCTCTGAATAACGAACTAACCACACCCCCCCACCCACCCCCCCCCCCCCCCAAAAAAAAAAAAAATAAAATAAATAAATAAATAAAATAGATCTGGTTCTTATTCAGATAAATGCTTTTCTGTAAAAAAATGAATATATGTATATTTTAGTTAAGGGAAATATTTTGTTTTATCACAAAATCGCGACTATATCATTTTGATCCCTTAAATCCCACTTTTATATAGTAAAACTGGGGTTTACGAGGGTATACGTTTTTTTTTTTCACAGTAAAATTTTCGTTTTTCAGCGATAAAGTTTACAATGCATTTGTAAAGGCCTGTATTCATAATGTGATCTTATTGGCCGCCTGTATTCAGTGATATCAAATGTGACTGTATCCATTGGCAAAGGTAGGAAATTTCAACGCTACAACAGAAATATTAAATGACGATATCAAAAAAGGCAACAATATGCTTCATTACGTAACATCACGAAAACACGCCTATGTAATTTTAACCCCATAAAACCCCACTTTTGTACAATAAAACTGGGGTTTATGGGGGTATACATGTTTATCTTATTTCTGCCCCAAAACATTGATTGTGGGCATTTGTGAAGACCGCCTCGCCGAGGCGGTTTAAACGAGGACCCATTATCTATATTTTAGCAGAAATATGGAAAATATCAGATTTTACATCTGAATTTTTTTTTTTTTTTTTTTTTTGTCGGTGGTAAAATTCCACTAAACATTACGATAACATACCCGTGAGACATAGTACATTTTTCACATCTCCAAAATGGCTATTTTTCTGATGAAAATTCGTGCTAATTTTCTTATTTATACACCAAACATAGGTTGTAGGTACTCGTTAGAACCGCCTCAATGAGGGGGGTCTAACGAGTACCCACAACCTATGTCTTGGAGCAGTAATAAGGAAAAGAATGTTTACCCCCGTAAACCCTAGTTTTCTCTATATAAAGTGGGGTTTAGGGGGTCTTAATTTCACGGACTTGTTCACGTGATGTATCTAACATGCGTGTTTTCCTTAAGAGAAGACAAACCACGAAAGAGCTCGAGTGTCTTTCCACTCTTCTTCAAGGACAAAACGCATTCATTTTAAAAAATTTACAACTTTCCTAAATGTTTGAAATGTTTGGCGCTTTCGGACGAATCAATTAACCACGGTAAATAATCTAATCGAGTCTTAGGAGTTTCAATGTGCTTAAGGGGAATGAGAACACCTGGCAGATTGTTCCGGCAGTTATCAAAGGTTGACAACTTTCAGGACTTCCTGTTCGCTTTTCTATAAACTCTGCCCCACAGAAAAAGGGGTCTACTCTTAAAGGAAAGAATTTGCTCCTCAGGAGCAAATTCTTTCCTCTAAGAGTTGGCCCCTATTGACATGGGAGACAAAATGCTTTTACAGGAGTTGCCTCTCCTGGAAGTGTTCCCATTCCCCTTAGGATTAGCAAGGTGAGTGCGTTGGGTGTGGTTAGGTCCCACCAACGGCTAAGACACTGAAATTTGGTTTATTGCCTGAGCTACCCATTTACACCTGGTTGGAGTGGAACAGTGGCATAACGCGTCTTGCCCAAGAACACACCTCGCCTCCGGTGGCCGTATTCGAACCCGCAATCTTAAATCGAACGCGTTAACCACTGAGCAATCGAAGCTGCTCACAAGGGTTCACATCATTTTCCCCAGTTTTGCTCAAAATATAGTATGTGGGCACTCGTTAGCACCGCCTTATTTAGGCAGTTCTAACAAGCAACTAGAATCTATGTTTAAAATAGCTACAAAATTATCAAAGTTTTTCGCTGGCAAGACAGAATGGGTGTGTTATTGTATTGGAGGCGCCTTTGTTTGGAAATAAAATGGGTAAAAGACTCGTTTTTGTTCATATCGGAGACATGGGTGGGCTTTCTTGCCATGGGATTACTGAGCTGTCGAAAGAAAGCCATTAGAAACATCCATTCCAGTGTGTGCGGGAGTTTTTTTATTTTTATGTATTTTTTTTTTTTTTTTTTTTTTTTTTTGGGGGGGGGGGGGGGAGGGGGGTGCGTGGGGGGGTTGTTTCCTTGAAACAAAAGCATTCAAATAAAGCATTGAACGTGTCCATTGATATAAAAAAAAACAAATTCAGCTCAAAATCTTTACTGAAAATTCCAAATTAATGTCTCAGTCACATCACAAAAACACGCCTATATAATGACCCCCTTGAATACCACATTTATATTGTAAAACTAGGGTTTACAGGGGTTAATCTTTATATTTCTTTTTTCTGCTCTTAAATATAGATTGTTGTTGTTTTTTGTTTGTTTGTTTTTTTTTCAGGCGGAAAACACACCTATATGATTCTGACCCCTAGAACCCCACATTTACAAGTATATAGTAGTATCCAGGGGTTTACAGGGGTAGACCTTACTTAATTGTCTTATTTCTGCTCTAAAATATAGGTTGTGGGTACTCGTTATGAGGCGCTTCTAACGAGTACCCACGATCGATACTTTGAGCACTAATAAGAAAAATATCACTACTAAATCATCAGGCCTATACAAATACATTGTAAACTTCACCAACGAAAAAACGAACATTTCAAGATGAAAAATTGTGATATTTTTCTCCTCAAAAAATAGCTGGTGGGAACTCGTTAGAACCGCATCGTCGAGGCGGTTCTAACGAGTACCCACAATCTATATTTTGGAGCAGAAATAAGAAAAATAAGGTTTACCCCTGTAAACCCCAGTTTTACTATATAAAATGGGGTTAAAGGGGGTGAAAATTATATAGGTGTGTTTTCGGGATGCATAATTTTTCATCTGAAAATGTTCGTTTTGTTTTCGGTGGTAAAGTTTACAATGCGTTTGTATAGGCGTGTTGTCGTAATGTGTCTATAGAGCGTCTAAGTGAAAAGCTCAATCAAACAGCCGCCATGATTGATCTGCTCATATTAGCCCCGCCATAAAAAATCTGTAATCGGTGTGTGCGACAAGGAAAGGCACAAACTAGCCTGCTCAACTACGTCCGGAAATGTTAGATATCATTACGAAATCACGCCTATACAAATACATTGCAACTTTATCGCCGAAAAAAAAGAAAAATTTAGAGTAAAAAATTATTATATTTTTCTTACTTCTGCTCAAAATATAGATTGTGGGTACGCGTTAGAACCGCCTCATCGAGGCGGTTCTAACGAGTAGCCACAACCTATATTTTAAAGCAGAAATAAGACAATTAAGTAAGGTCTACCCCTGTAAACCCCTGGTTTATTATATATACATGTAAGTGTGGGGCTCAAGGGGTCAGAATTATATAGGCGTATTTTCGTAATGAAAAAGCGGAAGGTGTGGTACTCTCCAGGCAGTGAATCGAATCATTAAGGTGCTGATCAGATTGAGTGGATGCGCAGGCCGGTCTACACCTTTAATGTTTCCAGTTTGCCCAACCATCACGTTAACAAGTCCATGTAATGAACACCCCTGTAAACTCCGCCTAATATAGAGAAAACTGCGGTTTGTGGGTAACTATGCATTATTTTTCTCATTTCTACCCCAAACCAGAGGTTGTGGGTACTCGTTAGAACCGATGAGGCGGTTCTAACAAGCATCCACAGCCTGTGTTCGGGAAAATATTAAGAAACACCTATATAATTCTGACCCCCTTGAACCCAACTTTTATATGATAAAACTGGGGTTTACAGGGGTAAACCTTATTTTTCTTATTTCTGCTCTAAAATATAAACTGTGGGTACTCGTTTGAACATCGATGAGGCCTTTTCAACGAGTACTCACAATCTATATTTTGAGCAGAAATAAGAAAAATATCGCAATTTTTCATCTGAAAATTGTCTTTTTAGGCGGTAAAATTTACAATGTATTTGTATAGGCGTGTTTTCGTAATTATAGCGCAACTTTTTATCTGAAAAATAACTGTTTTGGAGATATGAAAGAATGCAATACGTTTATCGTAATGAAAAACCAAGGTTCCTCATGACGATGCTTATGAGAGCTATTCGCATGTAAAACCTGTTTCTGGGATTTCCGACTAAATTAAACACAAAGCGGTCTGCTTTGCCTAACCCTCTAATAGTCTTGAAAGGTAGTTACTGATATAGGGGAGTTCAATTAATTTGTAGAACTCGGTATTTTTCTATACAATTCAAGAAAACCTTTGCAAACATTTGTCAGTTGACTTTGTTTGTTTGATTTGAGGTTTCACGTCCCCGTCAATACTGTATAGGTCATTTGGAAGCGTTGCTTCCAATTTTGTGGAACTTTTACCCGACATTGAGATGAAATGGCATCTCAAGCCCTACCGCCCAATAAAACCAATGGGGTTTATACGGATGGACGGGCCGACTCGCACCGCTTTGCCTGGACAGGCTTGGATCCTCTAAGCGGTTTACTTCTACTCGTATGCGGTTAGTTTCAGCTCTGCGTGGAAATATCAATCTATTTCTTCAAACCCCCATGAGCGGGGGCCACCAGTTCTGGAGGTATGACAGACGCCATTTAAGCATATGGATGTGTTGTTATCGCAATAAAAAGCGGCTTTCCTGTATGGGCTAGTTGTTTGTTTATTTGTATTGGAGTTTAACGGCCCAGTCAACACTATTTACGTTCACCTTTGAGCCGGTCAGTTCACCTATCCACACTTTTCCTGGGCAGGCTTATACATAAGCGGTTAACCAGTACAATGCACATTCTTTCGCCAGAAACTGGCAACTGCCCTTCTGAGAGAATGACCGTAGATCATTCTCCACGAAAGAATGTTGCCGACCCCGGCAGGTGTCGAACCGGTGTCCTCCTGATCACCAGTCAAAGGCGCATCCGACTGAGCTACCGAGGCCGGCCTGTATGGGCTGTATTTTCTCTTTGATACAAAGGGTGGTCTATGCTTTCCTCGATTCTGAGACATGTTTATGCTTCCTTTTTCCTTTCAAATGGTACAACACCGTCATATTTATAAGTCATTGATCAGGTTAACAAGTCCGTGAAACGAAAACTCCTTTAAACCCCACTTCCTATAGAGAAAACTGGGTGGGAGTACACATTATTTTGCTTATTTCAACTCCAAGACATTGGTTGGCGGTTCTAACATTGGTTGTGGGTACTCGTTAGTGCCGCCTCAATGAGGCGGTACTAACGAGTACCCACAACATATGCTTTCAGTATAAGTAAGAAAAATATAACCGTTTTGGAAATAAGAAAAACTTAATAAATAAGACCGCACGGGTGTGTTACCGTACTGCAAATAGAACGTAAATATCAACACGGTTCAGTTATGGCTTTACAACCTTGGGCATTTATTTAACATAGGGGTATTGGAGCAGACCTCATTTTTAACAGTTTCATTAATTTTTTTCGTAGGGGCGGCGATTTTACGGCCCTTTCAAGATTATTTCAATTATTTCGAGTCGATCGTTAATCAGAGGTGGGGGAAAAACAGCAGTACCCGGAGCAAAAACTACATGACCTTCCGTTGCAGAACTTGGCGTCTCGCATGTGACCTGAGCGAGGCTCGAACCACAGCAGTGAGAGAACTAATGATTAAGAGTCAGCGTTCTTATCCACTATGGCACGGAGGCTGGACGTGTCTTCAATAGTGTTTTAAGTATAGGAATATTAACAACTGCATTTAACAGAACAAGTTGTTTTTCGCAGACATTATAAATGCCAGTTGCTTGTTTGTGTAAAAGGGCACAGATTTATTTATTACGCCAACCCATTTCGTACCGCTTCAAAGACAAATGCTAGTAATTCGCCATTTTTGTATGATCATCAAAAATGAAAGTTAATCCAGAGCCATCATTTTACCGTCCTTGGGTAAGGAAATGGTTGAAATTTGTTTTGGCTTCATTTCATTATTGAATATGTTCAGCTTGGCCAAGGACTTCACGAAAACAGTAACATTGTGACTTTTGAAAATTTTAATTTTTCGGCATTTACTCAAGATCAGATCAACCTAAATGGTTACAGACTTACTTAAACGATTTGCTGTAATGCATATTATGGCCAGCTTACGATGGAGCATTAGGGCCAGGTACACATTTATTTCTTTTGATAGTTATCTCGAAATTTCTACATAGTAACTCGAAAGTTCGACTTAGTAACTCGAAATTTCGACTTATTAACACGAAATTTCGACTTAGTATCTCGAAATTTCGACATAGTAACTCGAAATTTCGAGTATCTCGAAATTTCGACATAGTAACTCGAAATTTTGACTGAGTATCTCGAAATTTCGACTTATTAACTCGAAATGTCGACTTAGTATCTCGAAATTTCGACTTTAAGTTAGTAATTACTTTACTATGTCATTCTGACTAAAATAAATGTTTAAAAGCCAGGCAAAAGTCATTTTTGACATGCTATTTACTAACATGGTTGTTTTCTGATATTTCTGTGAAAACAGTTTGTTGTTCAGATTACTTAAGATTCAGCACGGTGACGTATGGTTTTAATTTCAAATGTGGTGAGCCAGTATATGATGCTGAACATATACAGACCCTTAAACAGTTTCCAAAGTAGGAAGTATTTCCAAGCATATGCCCTTAGGTATATTTATCTATTTTATATTTTTATTTTTGGTTTTACGGCTCTTTTAAGATTATTTCACTCGTATCAAGCCAACCGTTAATCAGAGATGGGCGGAAAACGGAGTATCCGATGAAAAACCAACTGACCTTCTGTTGCAGAACTTGCCGTCTCATATGTGACCTAAGCCAGACTCGAACCTTAGCGGTGAGATGATTATGGGTCAGCGCTCTTATCCACTTGGTCCCCTTAAGTATAAGAAAAGGAGTGTTCGGTTGAGTTTCTTTCAGAATCTTTTTCAGAAAATATCTCAACTCTTTGTAAGCAGTGTTATTCCTGATCATACGCCCCGTTTTCAGATTTTTTTAAATTGGCTAAATTGTTTGCAAACAGTGAAGACCCTGATCAGACGCCGCGTTCTGCGGCGTCTGATCAGGGCCTGAAATTTTTGCCGTCTGTAACCGGTCTGTTGTTTCCCTATAGAATGGTTTAAATCATCTTTTACTTATTCCTTTGGCTGGAGTGTTAGCTTTCCTTTGAGACAGAATGAAATTCCATTAGGATATGTAATCTGCAATGAATCCGTTTGATAAGGAAGCATAATTGATTTGAATTCGCATTGTGCCATGACGCCAAAATTCTTGCCTTCACTAATACATAATATTAAATCATATCAGCTTTACATACAAGTAGTGCAACAAATACTTGCTTTATTGTTTGCCAGCGAGCCAAGATGTTTTTTTTTTCTTGGAGCTGAGGACGTTTTCGAGGCCCTGCTCGGTGCAAGGAGGGCCCCAAGTGGCTCCTAAGGGATGGAGCTTCTTTGAAACGTCTCCCAGATACCACCCCCCCCCCCCACACACACACGCGCGCACAGGAAGTCCCATATTGCCACATGTGAGGCCATTTGAGTGCAAGTATCAGTGATCTTTTGGGGCCCAAAATGTAGGGATAAGTCAAACTGCAAATTTCGCTTTTCCTATAAGTCTTCCAAAAAATAAAATCACAAAAACATGAATTTTGAAGTTTGATCTGCTACATGAAATAACATCACGAAAACACGCCCATATAATTTTGACCCCCTCGAATCCCACTCTTATATAGTAGAACTGGGGTTTGCAGGGGTAAACCTTATTTTTCTTATTTCTACTCTAAAGTATAGATTGTGGCTACTATCTATTTCTTATTTCTGCTCTAAAGTATAGATTGTGGCTACTTGTAAGAACCGCCTCGATGAGGCGGTTCTAACGAGTACCCACAATCTATATTTTGAGCAGAAATAAGAAAAATATCACAATTTTTCATCTTAAAATTTTCATTTTTTCGGCGATAAAGGTTACAATGTATTTGTATAGGCGTGTATTCGTAATGAATATCAGGATCACTCTGTTGTAATAAGTTTCGTATGATTGTTAAGTTACCCTAAGCAGTTTGATATGTAAAGAGGCAAAATTATTATCCAACTTTGGATCTACGAATCTTTCTAAGTTCTGTCGTGTTTTTGACCGTTGCTTTCCGGTCCTATATCTTCTATGGCCAGCTTCCGGGTTACCGTCTTTGTAGCACTGGTCAGGCATGGTCAGATAGGCTGACGGGTGAGTGAGTGAGTGTCCCACGACTTGGAGGTCCCCTGTATATGCAGCAGGTAACATAATGGTGACCAATCTAGGATAGAGACTACAACCCGTATCTCGAAAGGGGCCACGTCAGCATAGCCGCCATGTTGAATTGTGCTGAACCATGTCGAATCATGTTGTCTATGCTGTCATGCTGGAACATCACCCGAAAGATTGAAGTACCATTTCTACACCGGCTTGTCGGCGTAGATGGCTGAATTGGCCAGTTCGCTTCGCTTCTGACAGTATCGGCCAGTGGAATAGTCTTCAATCTTCTGCGGTGAATGCCAAGACCGCAGAGGGGTTCAAAGCCCGCACAGTATAAGATTGAGACTCAGAGGTATGCGTTTTAGTATACCCCTGTGATCGGATTGTAAATAGTTTTAAGGGCTCATGCAGTGATGATTTTTTATGCTGAATTCTTAATTTAGCTATCCACCTAACTGAGGTAATGGCCAAGTATGACCGACTCAGTATAAGAAGATAGATAGATAAAGTCTGGAGAAGCCCAGGATCGATCCTGCGATACCTGGTATACAAGGCGAGTAGCGTAACCACTACACCACTGAGGCTTCTGATAGGCTGACGGAAAATCCTGGATGGAGCATTACGAATGTATTGAAATATATTGAAACGTTTACCACAAAAATGAGGTCAAAATCAATACGATAACACTCCCGTGCGACATAGTGCATTTTTCATATCTCCAAAATGGCTATTTTTCTGATAAAAATTGATGAATTTTCCTTATTTATACTGCGAACATAGGTTGTGGCTGCTCGTTAGAACCGCCTCATTGAGGCGGTTCTAACGAGTACCCACAACCTATGCCTTGGAGCAAAAATAAGAAAATTAAGGTATACCCCCGTAAACCCTAGTTTTCTCTAAATAAAGTGGGGTATAAGGGGGTGTTTTTTTTCACGGACGTGTTCACGTGATAATATAGGGGTGTTTTCTTGATGATGAAGCTGGTACATGACGGGGTCACATGATATAAGAATCCAGCGAGGTAATAACGTGGTCTGCATGGAGGCTCGAAGCACTAGAAAAAGTCCCACGACTTGGAGGTCCCCCGTATATGTAGCAGGTAACATAATGGTGACAAATCTTTGATAGAAACCACACCCCATATCTCGAGAGGTCCCACGTTGTCATAGCCGCCATTTTGAATCATGCTGAACCATGTTGAATCACGTTGTCTATGCTGCCATGCTGGAAGATGACCTGGAAGATTGAAGTACCACTTCTACACTGGCATGTCGGCGAAGAGGGCTGAATTGGCCAGTTCGCTTCGCGTATGACAGTATTGGCCATCGTTGACTTTAAGTTGCCTGAAAATCACCTTCGAGCTCCTACAAGTATCAGTCCGACGTCCTCTCGGACGACCAAAAGATTTAATATATAAAAGCCTTTTATAGTGCTTTTGACCAAGTGACTACCACTGATTTACAAACTTTAACCTTGCCTCATGCATTTAATTTTGTTTGACGCCTATTTCTTTAAAGAGGTGTACTTTGCGCCGGCATAGGCTACGAGCGTAGGCGCTACTAAGTCCAGCGTACTAATTGGAGTCCATAAAATAGACGTACGCCGGACGCAGCTGCGACTTCACATTACGTAAACACACCCGTGCGTTAAAGTGCAATTTTACATCTCCAAAACGGTCAATTTTCTGGTGAAAATTTGTGATATTGTCCTTATTATAATGTATACCCCCGTAAACCCCCATTTTCTCTATATAAAGTGGGGTGTAAGGGGGTGTTCTTTTCACAGACTTGTTACCGTGATGATTACGACTGGTGTGTAGCCATAGAAGCATATAATCATTGCATGTTTTATTCTGCATTTCACACACGATTCACGCTCTTCAAGAATTGTTTGAAAGAATTAAGGAAATCGATGTTCAAAACATCTACTGTGCATACTATTGGTAAATGTCTATCACAAAAACAAAAAATGAGAATTTAGAAGGAAATGGAATTCTGAGACTTTTTGGCCTTCATAAGGAAAATGCTGAGGTATTCAATTCGAAATTCAGTAATGCTCTCATTTAACAATTGAAAATTGAAGCAAGGAATTGAGCAATATAATGTGCTACAAATGCATTTAGTGCGCAACGAACTCAAACACAAATGGAAGGATCTGCTATTCCGCGTTAAAAAGATTCAATCTAATAGGTGAAAGCCACAAACTGGCGGGGATCTAAAGCCATTAGAAGGACCGTGTACGGGTTTAGGTACTTGCTACCATTGGCCAGTCAACACCTTTCTTAGATGGCATATTAACAACGAATAATGCAAAATAATTATAATACGTTACAGTTGAGTCTGCTACATTATGCATGAGTGGATATATGACTATGTGACACGCCTTGTTTATGCACACCGCTTTAATTTCAGCAACAATTTTACGAAGGGTGTATACATGACGCAGGTTTCTGCTTTATACACACAGTCCTGCAGTTTAATCAAACAGTGAAGACCCTAATCAGTCACACGCACATTTGAAGAACATAAATAGGACAATGCTAATATGACCTTTATTCTGGAACGTTGGTCCTTCTCCAATTAACACATTCGAAAGTATATGTGCTAATAGGTTAGTCTTTTTAACACAAATGAAAACTGCTACTTCTGAAAAGAGTATACAGGTCAACTAGTAGATTTTATTGACCCGTCTTATTTGCTAATCTCACAACGATAAGAATACTGGACTATACAGTAAAATTCCCATATTAAGACCACCTTTGGGACTGTTCAAAAGTGGTCTTAAAGACCACTTTTGAACAGTCCCGAAGGTCGTCTCTGTGCAGAGGACACTGCCTGCAGAAAACACAAAGGAAGAATAAATGCAGCCTACTAAATAAGCTTAGTCTTGATATTAGGTGGTCTTAATAGCAAAATGTCATTGTAATATGCATAAAACTAACTCGGACATCAGTTTTCCCCCATTCTGTATAGTGGTGCTCCTTTATAGTAAGGTTTGGATATTCTGAGGCACCACCTATTTGGGAAAGAGCTGCTGACTCGGTTTACCTTCTCTCCCTTCCACTGATCAAAGAAGGGCAGTTGTCAGTTTTTTGCGAAAGAATGTGCTCTGTAATGGTTTACCGCTTACGTATAAGCCTGCGTCTGAAGATCCTAACCAGACGTTTGCGCCTTAATACGATAAATGCTGTTTTCTGCGAAATTTGGCGACATTCCTCTTATAATTTCAATTCTCCATTATAGATATGCCAAAATGTACGAAAGCCTACTAGGGTCAAAATAAGATGAGAAAAAAAAATATTTTCTCGTACAAACGAGAAAATTTCTCGTACGAACGAGAAACTTTCTCGTACAAACGAGAAATTTTCTCGTACAAACGAGAAATTTTCTCGTTCAAACGAGAAAAAATCTCGTACAAACGAGAAACTTTCGCGTAGGAACGAGAAAAATTCTCGTACATACGAGAATTATTTCTCGTTCCTACGAGAAATTTTCTCGTACAAACGAGAAAAAATCTCGTACAAACGAGAAAAAATCTCGTACGAACGAGAATATTTGGTCAAGGTAATGACTCAATTACTCCTAAGGCTTGTAAAGTCGATGATGGAAAACCATTATGTAGACAACCCATCATTATTATAATAACAGTTTTTGGGTCGATTGTTTTGTCAGTTGACCCAACGTTTAGCAAAGTAGTTGCTGTCCACGTGACTACTACTGATCTGTAGAAAATCCAGGTAACGGCAATTTATAGAATAAAGCTGCGCTATTCTCATCGCTGTGATATCATTGTGTTGCGTACGAGGGTTATCTATAGAATCTGGTCAAGAATCATGTGTTAGGTTTGGCAAACAATGTAGACCCAGATTATGTGTCGCAGAACGCGATGTTTGATCAATGTCTACAGTATTTGCTTACAGTTCAGAAATATAAAGGTTAAACGAAATGGACCAGGATCATTTTTACAGTTACATTTATTTATTTTATGCTTCCCCTTAAGAAGGGGAGAAACAAAAATAAATAAAACATTGCTTTCAATTTTGTGGCATTTTTACCCGACATTGAGATGAAATGACTTCTCAAGCCCTGTCACCCAATGAAACCAAAATGCTTTATAAGCATGAACTCGCACCGCTTTGTCTAGGCTGGCTTAGATCCCCTGAGCGGTTTACCAGTGCTTGTGTGCGGCCGGTTTCTGCTCTGCGTGGAAGCATCGTGCATCCCATCTATTTCTTCAAGCCCCGATGAGCGGGGGCGAATATGAATAAATTATTAAATAAATTAAATAATGTTACAGATTCAGTATGAACAAATGCAATCTTCTATTAGGGCTTATTTATTTATTTATTGGAAATTTCTTGACACATATACACACATTGCAAGAAGCAGGTACCATCTGCGGGCCGTTAACCCTTTCAACCCTGTAGATCGGTACAGATACCTTTGCAAACAGTGCAGATCCAGAAAAGACGGTCATAATGAGCCGTCTTACTAGCACGGCCACCATTTGAGGTGAGAGAGTCAATTAACTTCTACCCGTCGTAAAACACCACGTTGTTCAATACAAGTGTTATGATGAGTTTCCAGATTCTTGTTATGAACAAGAAAAAATGTCGTACAAACGAGAAACTTTCTCGTACAAACGAGAATATTTCTCGTTCCTACGAGAAACTTTCTCGTACGAACGAGAAAAATTCTCGTACAAACGAGAAATTTTCTCGTTCCTACGAGAAAGTTTCTCGTTCCTACGACATTTGTTTCTTGTTCATACGAGAAATTTACCATCTTCTTAATTTAATTACCCCTTATCACCTCCTTTAAAATGGCCATTGATTCGGTGCTAGGCTTAGGAATCGGGGTCATTTGTATAACCCCTCTTTTGATACATACCTTTTTTGTTCAAACTGTTGTTTGTAGCCATTGCCTATGTGTACCTTTAACTGCCAAACTGCTGTTTGTTTGTTTTGTTTGTTTGAGCTGAGGTTTAAGGTCCCCATCAACACTGTAAAGGTCATTTTGGAGACGTTGCTTCCAATTTTATGGGATTTTTACCCGACATTGAGATTAAATGACATCTCAAGCCCTGGTGCCCAATGAAACCAATAGGGTTTATAAGCATGGACGATCCGACTCGTGCGCACCGCTTTGCCTGGGCAGGCTTAGGTCCTCTAAGCGGTTTACCATTACTCGTGTGCGGGTCGTGCATCATGCAGACCATATATTTCTTCAAGCCCCGATGGGCGGGGCTGAACTGCTGTTTGTAGCCATTGCTTATATGTACGTAATATCTGGCATGCGAACACTCTGTTTCTTGGCGGAGATACCATAGCAAAAGGAGTCTTCGTGCATATGCACCCAGCGAAGTCTACCTTAGTTATTAAACCTTTGCCTGCCAATCACAACAATTGTCGCCTGCTTTGTTGTCTGCTTGTTACTTGTTGCAAACAATGTTGAGGAAGATACTGAAACTGTAGTGGTGGTAGGAGTCCATACTGTTTGCCGGTATGCTTTGTTTGACGTACTCGTCATCTTTGAAGACACTGCTTTCATTTTGTGGGACCGTGACCCGACACTGAGATGAAATGACCTGTCAAACTCTACCGCGCAAAGGAACCGCTAGGCTTTTCGTTTGAATTGGGGCTTAACGTCCCCGTCAACAATAGTTAGATCATTTTGAAGACGTTTCCAGTTTTGTGGGACTTTTACCCGACATTGAGATGAAATGACTTCTCAAGCCCTGTAGCCCATGGAAACCAATATGTTTATTGAATAGACGGTCCAACTCGCAACGTGCACCCTAAACTATTTCACCAAACTCCGATGGGCGGGGACCACCGCTAGGACGGTCCGTCTCGCAGCAAAAAAAGTTGTAAGATGAACCAGCAGACGACATTTTCATATGAAGTTTATCATGGCATCTTAACTGTCAAACATGGACCAAGTAACATCCATGTACCGCAGAGAAAATTTCTCATTACTGCGAAAAATATTCTCGTTCGTACGAGATTTTTTTCTCGTTCATACGAGAAAAGTTCTCGTTCGTACGAGAAAGTGTCTCGTTCGTACGAGATTTTCTCACAACAGTTGTCGACTGCGTTATTTAAAAAGCCATTGTTGCAAACAGTGTGTCCCTACTGTTTGTCTATATACTTTGTCTGTATGTTGAGGTTTTACATCCCCGTCAGCACTATTTAGGTCATTTTCAAGACACTGCTTCCATTTTGTGGGACTTTTACCCGACACTGAGGTGAAATGAAATCTCCTGCCCTACCACCCGAAGGAACCGCTAGGCTAGGGTTTAACGTCCTCGTTAACAATATTTAAGTCATTTTGGAGATATTGCTTCCAATTTTATGGGACTTTTACCCGACATTGGGATGAAATGACATCTCAAGATTTTCCGGACAATGAAACCAGTAGGGTTTATATGCACGGACGGTCCGACTTGCACTAATTTACCTTGGCAGGCTTAGACTTTCTAAGCGGTTTTCCAGTACTCATGTGCGGTCAGTCTCAGCTCAGTGTTGAAGCACCTTGCAGCCTAATCTATTTCTCTAAGCTCTGATGGCAGGGGGCACCGCAAGGGTTTAAGGGGCTGCCCGACACGTACCAAAAAGTTGCAAGATGAAACAGCAGACGACATTTTCACATGCAGTTTATCTCAGCATCTTAAGGGTCAAACATGGGCCAAGTGGCATCCATGTACCACAGCGATAGTTTCTCGTTCGTACGAGATTTTTTCTCGTTTGTACGAGAAAGTTTCTCGTTCGTACGAGATTTTTTGTCTTAATAATTGTCGCCTGTTTGTTGTCTGTTACTTTAAAAGCCATTGTTGCAAACAGTGTGGAGCAAGATACTGCTCATGTACAAATGTAGTGGCAGTCTGGTATGGGTTCATACTGTTTGCCTGTTTGCTTTGTCTTTGTGTTGAGGTTCTGCGTTTGTTTGTTTGTTTGTATTGAATATTAACGGCCCAGTCAACACTATTTTATGTCATTTTTGAGCCGGTCAGTTTACCAATCTACACTTTTCCTGAACTGGCTTATACGTAAGAGGTTAACCAGTACAGCGCACATTCTTTCGCAAGAAACTGACAACTGCCCTTCTTGAATAGTTTGATTTGATTTAAGGTTTAACGTCCCCGTCACCTCTTTGTAGGTCATTTTGGAGACGCCACCCATCTTGAATCAGTGGAAGGGAGAGAATGACCGTAGAAAAGGTTTCATGATCAATCTCCACGAAAGAATGTTGCCGACCCCGGCAGGAATCGAACCCGCGTCCTCCTGATCACCAGTCCGACGAGCATCCGACTGAGCAACCGAGGCCGGCTTGAGGTTTTACGTACCCATCATTTTATGAAGACACTGCTTCCATACTGTGGGACTTTTCATCCGACACTGACATGAAATTACATGTCAAGCCCTATCGCACAAAGGAACTGACGCTTACCGTCAAGACTGTTTAGAAAATTTTGGAGACTTTGCTTCCAATTTTGTGGGACTTTTATCCGACATTGAGCTGAAATGACTTCTCAAGCCCTGCCGCCCAATGAAACCAATAGGGGTTAAATGCATGGCCGTTCCGACCCGCAACACTTTACCTGGACAGGCTTAAATCTTCTAAGCGGTTTTCCAGTACTCATTTGCGGTCAGATTCAGCTCTGCGTGGAAGCACCTTGCAGCCTCATCTATTTCTCCAAGCCCCGGTGGGCGGGGTTTAATAAGCGGTCTGACTCACACCAGAAAGTTAACAGACAACAATTTCATATGTAATTTATCTTAGCATCACTATGGGTCAAGTGGCATTCATGTCCCATAGAGCAAAGCCTATGATCAGACTGCGCAAATGCATAGACTGATCTGAGTCTTCACTGGATGCACATGTACAACAAAATTTCGATGAGAAATATTCTCGTTCGTACGAGATTTTTTTCTCGTTTGCACGGGAAAGTTTCTCGTTCGTACGAGATTTTTTCTCGTACGTTCGAGATTTTTTTCGTTTGTACGAGAAAGTTTCTCGTTCGAACGAGATTTTTTCTCATACGTACGAAATTTTGTCTTGTCATAACACCAACACGGGTATTGATTAACGTGGCGTTTTACAACGGGTAGAAGTTAATTGACTCCTTCACTTCTGAGTTTCTGCGGTGAATTCTTCCATCTTTGTACATGTATTTGGAATCGTCCATACTTGTATATAGGAGGTTGAGATGAGACCAATAGCAGGATAGCAACTGGTGTTCGTGCTGGTATGACGGCTCATTATGAGCGTTTTATCTGGATCTACACTGTTTGCAAAAGTATCTGTACTGATATACAGGGTTGAAAGGGTTAAAGGTCGGTAGATGTAATGAAAGCATGCGTACGTGTGTATATGTTTCAAGAAATTTCTAATAATAAATAAATAAATAAATGTGATGACAGCATATGTACCAGCCCTTTGTTAAATCTAAAATAGAAAATTGCATTTGTTCATACTGAATCTACAACGTTATTTATTTATTTATTTATTTATTTATTTATTTATTTATTTATTTTTGTTTGTATGAGCATAAAATAAATAACTGTAGAAGAGCCGATAGCTCAAGTTTCATATTGATCACTAGCGGCAGGGTCAGTTTTATCCACTGCAACTTAATTTTTTATAACCAAAGCATTGACAGCACTGGTGGGTCGATTGTTTTTTTTTTTTTTTTTTTTTTTTAAGGGTAGGCTGGAAAAATGATCCTGACCCATTTCGTTTAACCCTTAAATTCCTGTACTGTAAGCAAAAAGTGTAGACATTGATGAGACATCGCGTTCTTCGACACATATTCTGGGTCTACATTGTTTGCCAAACCTGACACATGATTCAAGTCCAGATTCTATAGATAACCCTCGTACGCAACACAATTATATCACAGCGATAAGAATATCGCAGCTATTTCATATAAATTACCATTTTCTACAGATCAGTAATAGTCACGTGGACAGCAACTACTTCTGACAAATCAATCGAACCAATCACTGTTATTATAATAATGATGAGTTATCTACAAAATGGTTTTCCATCATCGACTTTACAAGCCTTAAGAGTAATTGAGTCATTACTTTGACCAAATATTCTCGTTCGTACGAGATTTTTTTCTCGTTTGTACGAGAAAATTTCTCGTTTGTACGCGAAAATTTCTCGTTTGTACGAGAATATTTCTCGTTTGTACGAGAAAATTTCTCGTAGGAACGAGAAAAAATTCTCGTTCGTACGAGAATTTTTCTCGTTCCTACGCGAAAGTTTCTCGTTCGTACGAGATTTTTTCTCGTTTGAACGAGAAAGTTTCTCGTTTGTACGCAAAAATTTCTCGTTTGTACGAGAATATTTCTCGTTTGTACGAGAAAGTTTCTCGTTTGTACGAGAAAATATTTTTTTTTTCTCAACTTATTTTGACCCTAGTAGGCTTTCGTAAAAATGCACACGGCTGTGGTAGAAAAATATTTTAAACCACCGCACTTTTCTCCATATAAACAAATGTTTACATGGGTGTTCATTATACGCACTTCTTAACGTAGTGTATAGGATTTGGCTGTTAATCTGGGCCTAATGGCCCGCGCCCATTGGGGCTTGAAGGAATATATGGGCTGCATGATGCTTCCACGCAGAGCTGAATCCGGCCCGCACACTACTACTGGTAAACCGCTTAGAGGACCTAAGCCTGTCCAGGAACCGCGTTGCGAGGCGGACCGTCCATGTTAACAAACCCTATTGGTTTCATTGGGCGACAGGGCTTGAGATGTCATTTCATCTCAATGTCGGGTAAAAGTCCCACAAAATTGGAAGCAACGTCTCCAAAATGACCTTTAAGGTGTTGACGGGGACGTTAAACCTCAAATCAAACAAAATATCTGGGCCTAAACTGTTTACATTAAGTTTTTGTACACTGTAAACCAATCTGGCACCCCTATACTTTTGAATTGGACTGGTCCTTAACTTTTGGGCGGGTGCGATGAGTATATATGTCATTAAATGGTAAAGGTGATGACCTATTTTCTGGAATGTGAGGAAAGTCAATGCGTTCGTTCTTCTACATTTAACAGTTTCGAAAGTACCAGTTAGTAAAAATGGAAAACCGTTACTTCTGAGAAATGGATACAAAGAGGTCAGCTAGTAGATTTTTCGAGTTCAATTTATTGTCATACTGGTCATTTTTGTCAGTCAACCTTTACTTACTTACGTTGCTCTGATGTCCTTTTCGAGACAGTTTTTTGTTTGTTTGAGTTGAGGTTTAACGTCCCCGTCAACACTGTAAAGGTCATTTTGGAGACGTTGCTTCCAATTTTGTGGGACTTTTACCCGATATTGAGCTGAAATGACATCTCAAGCCCTGTCGCCCAATGAAACCAATAGGGTTTATTAGCATGGATGGTCTGCCTGGCACCGCGGTTCCTTGACAGGCTTATATCCTCTAAGCGGTTTACCAGTACTAGTGTGCGGGCCGGATTCAGCTCTGCGTGGAAGCATCATGCAGCCCATATATTTCTTCAAGCCCCTATGGGCGGGGGGCGCCTTTTCGAGACAGCTGAAATCTAATGCTCATATAGCGAAACTACAACAGTGCCCAAAATTAAGTTTGATTCAAGCATTAGATTGAAATATCAGTGTATGAGATAACGAGAGTGAAAATTCGATAACTCGAGCACGGGTGGCTCTTTACCATGAATAATGCGCTAATGTTCTTTAGCGCCCAGAGAATTCTTTTCATAGTTCCAGATATCAAGATATTTAGGATAATTGGCGAACAATTAAGGGGAATAGGAACACCTTCAGGGGAGGCAACCCCTGAAAAAGTATTTTTGTCTCCCATGCCTATTGGGGTCTACTCTTAAAGGAAAGAATTTGCTCCTCAGGAGCAAATTCTTTCCTTTAAGAGTAGACCCCCTTTTCCGTCGGATAGGGCTTATAGAAAAATGAACAGGAAGTCCCGAACGTTGTCTCCCTTGGAAAAATGGTGAAAAACAATCTGGCAGATAATCACATTTCCTTTAAGAACAAACACACATTTTTCTACACATTTCAGTATCTCGTGTGGACATCGCTTGCCCAACTACTTATACATCGAAACCTAAAGTCGGACGACAAGATGAGAAATGCATCTTGTTTACAAGTCCATGTAATGAACAGCCCTCTAAACCAACTTTATATAAAGTTAACTCGGATTTACAGGGATATACTTTTTTTTCTTATTTCAGCTGCAAGACTTGGAGTATAAATCGAAACAATATCATAAATTTTCGGCAGACAAATAGTAACTAGGAAATATGAAAAAAACTATGTCACATGGGTATCTTGTCGTTAACCCTTGCCACAGTCCAGCTGTTGGCGGTTCACTCGCTGCACAGCCCTACAACACTTACCCTGCTGTTCACGAGAACCCCTACCATTACAAACAGTGTTACCCACAAGCTATGTTTGAAGCATGAATAAGAAAAATATCATGAATTTTCATCAGAAAAGTAACTATTTTTGATATATGAAAGGATGCAATATGCCTTACGATAACATACCCGTGCGACATAGTGCATTTTTTAACATCTCCGAAATGGCTATTTTTCTGATGAAAATTGATGATATTTTCCTTATTTATACTGCAAACATAGCTTTGTGGGTGCTTGTTAGAACCGCCTCATTGAGGCGGTTCTAACGAGTACCCACAACGTATGTCTTGGAGCGAAAATAAGAAAAATAACGTATACCCCCGTAAACCCTTGTTTTCACTATATAAAAAGGGGTATAATCGGATGTTTAGTTCACAGACTTGTTCACGTGACCCATGTGTTTTCGTAATGTGCTACCTCCTCAGAAAACATCGACAGGATAACAAACTCTAAAAGGGCATTAAAATATAATTATATGGTCAGCCAAAAAGATGCTGGCTGGAAAAATCGCTATGTTAGCGCAACAAATCGTTCCCTATTGTTTCATATACCATTTTAATGGTTTGTAAGAAAATTTAGTGAATATGGCGAACAAATGAGAATATGTTCCTTCTTCAACAATTAACATGTAGGTTAGTCTTTTTAGCACAAAATGAAAACCTTTACGTCTGACAAAACGTATACATGTCAGCTACCCGTCGCAACGGTAAGTCTCCTATTTGCTGACCTCAGCGGATTATATCATTAGGCGAATTAATTGAAAATTTCACCTACATAAAAAAAATGGACATCTTCAGATTAATATTCTGATATTTTCCTTATTTCTGCTCAAAACATAGATTGTGAGTACTCGTTAGAGCCGCCTCAGCGAGGCGGTTCTATCGAGTACTCACAATCTATGTTTTTGTGCTAAAACATAGATTGTGAGTACTCGTTAGAGCCGCCTCAGCGAGGCGGCTCTAACGAGTAATCACAATCTACATTTGTGAGCAGAAATAAGAAGCAAAATGTATATCATTGTAAACTCCGGTTTTACAATATAAAAGTAGAGTTTAAGGGGCTCAAAATAATATAAGCGCTTTATCGTGATGTACATGTATAACCGTTTCCAAAGTGGACATCAGTTTTTAACCCCGTACAAAAAGGGGTGAAAGTGGAGTTTAAATTTTAAACCTTTACCGACCGATACGTAGTTTCTTTGGGCAAAGTCCATTTACAATGTATATGCATGTATGTCTTGCATGTTTAATATCGTTTTCGTTGTTTTAGTCGATTTCTGTAGTTTAAGCATACACTAAAGACCCTAACCAGAGGCTTGCGCATTTGAAGAACGTTGATACGTTAATGCTGTTTGTTTTTGTTTATAGAAAAACCTTGCGAACACTCTAGAGGCCACAGATTTGGTCCAATTATTATCAAATTTACTCGGAATGACCATCTAGACGATATCTTGGATATGGGTCATGTCAGGTCAAAAAGTAAATCAGTAGATCGAATGAGAGAAAAACCTTGTGAACACTCTTGAGGCCACAGTATCAAACTTGGTCAGAATGATATTCATGGCGATATCTGGGTCAAGTTTGAATATGGATCATGTTGGCCAAAAAGTAGGTCAATAGTTCAAATGATAGAAAACATTGTAAACACTGTTAGAGATCATAGTTTGGAACAATCAATATCAAACTCGTTCAAAATGATTATCTTGACAATATCTGGGTCTATTCCGAATATGGGTCATATCGGGTCCAAAGTAGGTCAGTAGGTAAAATCATAGAAACAAATTATGAACAATCTAGAGTCCACGGTTTTGGTTCGATCATCATCACGCTTGCTCAGAATTATCATCTTGACAATATCTGGGTCAAGTTCGAATATGGGCCATGTACGGTCTAAACGTAGGTGAGTAGGTCAAATCACAAGAAACAACCTTATGAACACTCTTGAGGTCACAGTTTTGGTCCAGTCATCATCATACTTGGTCAGAGTGATCATCTTGACAATGTCAAGATCGAACGTGTATCATGGCGGGTCCAAAGGTACATGTATGTCAGAAGGTCAAATCATAGAAAAACCATGAAAACACACTATAGATCGCAGTTTTGGTCCGACCGTCATCCAATCTTCATGAAATTTGCTGAGAATGATCATCTTGACAAAACATAACATCCTTTATTACACTCACATCATACAAAGGCAATAAATGAGAATATAACACAATATAGCATATATAATTTCGAGCGCAAGTAAAGTCTATTGCAATGAAAGAAAACAGAGGTGTGAAGATAAAGGGGAAGGTAAGATATCTTAAACACGAAGTTGTATATCAGATATAATGGGGTAGGGAAAATGTATGATCTATTAAACTTATTATTCTTATTTATTCATTCATCTTTTCATACGTAATTGTTGGATGACTGAATAGATAAATAAGCAAATGTATATCTCACTACGTTTTGGAAAGCTATACTTATACATACCTGACCATATCAGGGTGTAGTTTTAATATGGGTCGTGTCGGGGGAAAAGTAGGTCAGTAGGTTAGATCATAGAAAGACCGTGCGGAGACTCTAGAAGCCACAGTTTTTGGTCCAATTATCATCAAACTTGCTCAGAATTATAACCATGACAAGATCACGGTCACGTTCAAATATGGTTTATGTTGAGGAAAACATTGTGAACACTCCAGGGGCCAGTTTTCGTTCAATTATTATCAAACTTGCTCTGATCATCTCGACGATATCTCGGATAGGATGAATATGGGTCATGTCAGGCCAAAACGTTGGTCAGAAGGTCAAGTGGTAGAAAAACCTTGTGAACACGCTTGAGGCCATAGTTTTGGCACAATCATCATCAAACTTGCAAATCGCCCAGAATGATCATCTTGACAATATCTTTGTCGAGTTTGGATAAGTGTCATGTCGGGTCAAAACGTATGTCAAAAGGTCAAATCATAGAAGAATCTTGTGAACCTTGTGCCACAGTTTTTGTCCAATCATCATCATTTATCATTTTCTCGCACAACGAAGTGTTGAGTGGTATAGCATTTGTTTTCTGTATGTTAGAATATACGTGAGTATTTACGAACGTACGTATATACGTGCATTGATACCTACATACGTACATTGTCATGGATTAAGCACCAACATTGATTGATGGATTTTAATATATAAAAAGCACACAAATATTTGGTATGGTAATATGTTAAGTGAGTTTGACATTCAGTGTTCTAGACTGAAGGACAAGGTCACTGTGGCTATTTTTAGAAAACTTTGTTGTCCCTCTAGCGACTACATTTATTGATGGAATTTGACACAACTTCATACAAATGTTGTGTATGACTTTTAGGATCTTGGTCTCAAGGTAAAGGTCAATGTGGCTATTTTGAGAAAATTTTGTCAGCACTCCAATGCATACATTTATTGATTACACAAATATGATTATATCTCGAGCAAGATCAACTTTCAGCCTGCTTGGTTCAAGGTCAATATCTCTGCAGCTGTTTTCAGAAAAACTTCATTATGTCTCTTGTGCTTTCATTTATTGACGGATTTTAATGTAACCCCATAAATGTCTGGTATGATCATTTATCAAGTAAGTTCGACTTTCAGGGTCCGGGACTCAAGGTCAATGTCAATGTGGCTATTTTTAGAAAAACTTCACCGCTAGCGCATTTGTTGATGGATTACACAAATGTTGTGTATGATACATGTACTATCTCGAGCAAGTCTGACGTTTTGGTTGCAAGGTTTCAAGTTCATTGTCTAGGTCACTGAAACTATTTTGTAAAAAAAAATTGGTTATTGCTCTAATGCATTCGTTTATTAATGGGTTTAAATAAAGTTCACATAAAATTTTCAGTATCATGATGTTATCTAAAGCAAATCAGACTTTGAGAGTGTTTGATCAAGGTTCTTATGGCTATTTTAGGAAAGCTTTGGCATCACTGTAGCCCATACCGTTATTGATGATTTTAATGTTACTGCAAACAAATGTTCGTTATGATAATATTTCCAGCAAGGTAGACTTTCAGGGTCCTGGGTGCAGTGGATATTTTTAAAAACAAAATTTTGTCATCACTCTATCGCCTACATTTATCAAAGGATTTTTATGTAACTTTATACAAATGTTTGGTATTATAATATCTCAAGCACGTTTGACTTTCAGGGCCCTGGGTTGAAGGTCAATGTCACTGTGGCTATTTTTCTTTTTAAAAAAAGAACTTTGTCTTCACTCTAGCACCTAATTTATTCGTAAAATTTATTGTAGCTCAACACAAATATTGGGTATGAGAAAGACCTATTCGTGGCTCTAGCTAGCACCTAGATAAATCGATGGATTTTCATGAAACCACACAAGTTTTAGGTAGTATAAACAACATTCAGGGTTCTGTGCTGAAGGTCCAGGTCACTGTGGCTGTTTTTAGAAAACCCGTGTTATGGCTCCAGGACCTACATTTATGGATGGATTTTGCTCAAATAAACATGATAGCGACCATAGCTGAGAATATCCAAACCTTAAAATGAGCTACTCAAAAATAGCTAGATTGAGTATGATAGAATTTCACAGAAATGTTCCTTGGGTGACTGTCAATCAAAATTGCTCAAACCCAACCCTCCACCTCACCTTACTATATTTTGATTACAATTTATTCACTTATTAGAAGGGCATTCAATTTCATTTCGCTGTGGAACAAACTTCAAAATCCACGAGAACATGTCCTGTGACGTAAAAAATGTGATATACGTCATGAAATGCAGAGGCTGTGGAGAGGAAAATATTGGCGAAACTGGTAACTTATTACGATAAAGAGCTACGATACATAATCAGCAAATTCGTGACCCTAAGACAAGAATGCTTAAGGTTAGTGAACATATAGCAAACTGTGCCCATTCTCTGAACCCGAAATATAAGATTTTCCCCTTTTATAAGATGTATTCTGAGAGTACAACTTTACGACGGGCAAAAGAAAAACTTTTCATCAATACTCTGAAGCCGAAGTTGAATAGACTTCATTGATAGGGACACGTGCCATCAGGGTATTCACCGACCAGACTTTGTTATAATACCGTTTTTTATCATTGTTTATGAACGTTACGTTACTGACGCCGGAAGTAACGCCGGAAGTAACGTCGTTACGCATTGTTGCTATGTCAATAACTTAACGTCTTCTTGAAAATCTGTTAGAACAGTGAAACGGGTAGAAGCGTATAAAATATACAAAATTGTGTGGCGATATCGGACTTTGTTGATTTTCTATATATATATATATATATATATATATATATATATATATATATATATATATATATATATATATATATATATATATATATATATATATATATATTATTATTATTATTATTATTTATTTTGCTTTTCGAGCGGTTTGAATGGTTGAAAAAGAAAAGAAATTACACTTTCGAAAAATTCCATAAGCAAGAATCTCAGAACTATTTCACACAGCATAAGGTAGTAATATAACGTGACGTAAAGGTGCGCGTTTAGAACCCGCGCGTTACGTCATTGTATAAAAAGTGACGTCAGCAACGCTCGATGAAAAGATGAGAAACTATCGAAATCGTAAAGGCTTGATGTGTTTTTTATCGCTCGGGTTTCTTTCAGAGACGGAACTTCTAGTTATTCCCACCTCTTTGAAAAAAAACAACAGTTTTATTCGTTTCGTCACGGGTGTCCGTGGGAACGTTCGTCGGACGGACGGACGGACGCCAAGGGATATAACACTATACTTCCTGTTTTTCAAACGGGCATGTAAAAAGGCATCGATATTTATGTGGTCTGCCAAAAAGATGCTTGCAGGAAAAAAATCACCATGCAAGGGCAACAAATGAATATTATGCGATCAGCCAAGATGTTGTCTGGAAACAATTGTTCCCTATTGTTTCATATACCATGTTAATGGTTTGTAAGAGTATCTAGGGAATCCGGTCTATAGTAGTAGCTCATCTTATCAGGGCTGCACTGTTTGCCAGCTATTTTTGGCATAATTTTGGGTAGTAAAATGTACATATAAAAAAATAGATTACAAGAAACTCAGTACAGATAATCATTTTTATTGAATTTATCGATCGTTTAATTGATTATGCGTTTAATGGTGTCCGCCGCAATTATAAGTGTTACAGATATGACATACGCCATTATACATGTAGCACAAGGGTGTGTATCATAATCCAATGGCTTGGTTGCAAAAGTCAGAAGCATGCGCTGATGAAATTAGCAAAAGGTGCTTAAATGGACCGAAATATTCCTAAATCCCCTAAATCCCTTCATACATGTATCTCATTGGTTGAACAGTCTGTCATGTGTCAATTTCGCTACAAAGCAGTAAAAGACCATTGCCATGCTTGAATAAGCGGAAAACGGAGATTTCCAGTATGAAAACACGCCTTTTCAAGTATACTAAAAATTTTACTACCAAAAAAGAAGGGACTTTTCAGAGGAAAAATCCTAATATTTTTCGCAGTTCTGCTTAAATCACAGATTGTGGATATTCGTTAGAACCGCCTTGGCGAGGCGGACTAATGAGTACACTTAATCTATCGTGTTGGCAGAAATAATAAAAATAATGTATATCCCTGAAAATCCCAGTTTTGCTATATAAAAGTGAGGTTTAAGGGGTTCAAAATTATGCAGGAGTGTTTACGTGATGTCGTGGAAGAAAGAAAATGGTATTGTATATTTTGTTATTTTGACCATACATGCATCAGGAATGCACGTGACGGAAACAAAAATACAGCGAATCATGTTAACATGTCCATATAGTAATGTGTTATGAAAAAACTTTTGAAAGAGTAATTCCTGACATTATACAGCATGGCCAAAGAGCTATTGTTTATGCGATGCCATTCATAAAGATAATTGCCCGAATACATTTTCTGATTTCCGGATAACGATTTTCGCTGTTGCAGTTATTCATATTAATGTACATATACATGTAGGTATGCAGTATTAAATGCACATTCTTGCATAAATAGACTCCGCCGAACAAAAGGTGTGTTTGTAGTGAAGTCTTAGTCTATACAATCTTCCTTAACTGTAACAAGTAGCTTTATGTCAACGCCCCACGCCCATCGGGGCTTGAAGAAATATATGGGCTGCAAGATGCTTCCACACAGAGCTGAAACCGATCCGCACACGAGTACTGGTAAACAGCGTAGAGGATCTAAGCCTGCCAAGGTAGAGCGGTGCGAGTCGGCCCGTCCACGCTTATGAACCATATTGGTTTAATTGGGCGAGATGGCTTGAGATGTCATTTCACCCCAATGCCGGGTAAAAGTCCCACAAAATTGGAAGCAACGTCTCCAAAATGACCTATACAGTGTTGACGGGGACGTAAAACCTCAAATCAATCAAACATGCATACATAGACTCCGCCAAACAAATGTGTCTTTTTGTACGTGCGCCTGGCGAAGTCTTAGTCTGTACAACCTTCCTTGACTGTATCAAGTAGCTTTATGTCAACAGTCATCAATAAAGCGCACAGCGAAGACTCTGATCAGACTGCGCATGCGCAGTCTAATCAGAGTTCTCACTAGGCGCACATGCTCTATGTACTCAGTCAGACTTTAACGTCCCTTGCTGGATGAAGAAACTTTGGTTAAAGTGCCATCCATATATGGAACATCGAGGACTCTGATGAAACTTGTGGATGCGCGGTGTTACATGTATCTGACTCTTCGCTAAGCCCACATCCTCCACTTTTCTGTTTGCAGGGCCGAAATACTGTCCTACGGGCCGACCGTAGTTAGTTTAAGTACCCTTATGATACAATGTCTTTTCGTTCTAATACATGTACATGTATGCGCATCTTCTGGCAATTGTGGGGTCGATTGTTTATCGACCTAAAGCTATAACTACAGAAGCTTCCCGCCTGCTATAGTCCGCGTGACTGTCGCTGACCCTGCACAAAATCCAGACCGTATTAGTTATTTATCGCAGCGCTAGTGTTAACCTTCGGGAGAGAATGGCCATAGAAAAAATACGACCAATCTACACGAAAAAATGTTTCTGACAGACATATAAAAAGACTGAGCTACCGAGGGCCGGCGCATACGTCATATGATAATGATGGTAGATTTTGGGACTGTGTTTTTATTACGGCCGTTATCCAGCGAGAGTGTTACATGTAAGCCTATCGAATCAAAGCGCTGACAGCACCGGTGGATCGATGGTCTTAGATTGTTTCGATTAACACTAAAATTCCTGGGGAGTTAGTATTTTTCCTTTAACCCTAAGCAAACTATTTGATCTATACCTACACTGTTTGGCGAACCCAACGCATGATTACAGTCCAGATTCTATAGATAACCAACCCTCTTACGCAACGCTCTGACCTCAAAGCGATACATCACGCAAACACGCCTATACAAATACATTTCCACCTTTATCGCCGAAAAAATGAAAATTTTATGATGAAAAATTGTGATATTTTTCTTATTTCTGCTCAAAATATAGATTATGGGCACTCGTAAGAACCGCCTCATCGAGGCGGTTCTAACGAGTACCCACAATCTTTATTTTAGAGCAGAAATGTTTTTCTTATTTCTGCTCAAAATATAGATTATGGGCACTCGTAAGAACCGCCTCATCGAGGCGGTTCTAACGAGTACCCACAATCTTTATTTTAGAGCAGAAATAAGAAAAATAAGGTATACCCCCGGAAACCCCAGTTTTACTATATAAAAGTGGGGTTCAAGGGGGTCAAAATTATATAGGCGTGTTTTCGTGATGAAAAATGTCGCGGCTATTTTCTATTAATAACTGTTACCTAGTCTCGCAGACATCAACAACGAAAAGCTACTGTACTTAGTTACTTTTGGTCGATTACCCAAAGACAGTTCATTTGAGCCCCGCCAAGCGAATTTGTGTCTTCGAGCATTCCATCATGACAAATTTTAACTGCGCATGCCCAGCCATTCAGAGGGGCCAGGGATATGGCTTTCTGTCCGAAGGTTCCTCTTGGTTCACTGCTTGTATGAGCGAGCAGCGAAGGTCCTGGCGAGACTGCGCGGATGCGCAGGCTCGCCTGAACCTTCGCTGCTCGCATAGGCGATAAGTATCAAAATCGCTTGACAGGGCCCATTTAGTAATTGGATACTTCAGTATACACTGGAACAATAGTTAGACATCACTTGCATAAAGATTGTGTAACTTGTTCTATTGTTTGAAGTTAAAATGTCAATATTAACTGCCACTGATTGCAGAATCAAGTAGACATGTCAAGTCATTACTATAACATATCCGTGCGACATAGTGCATTTTACACATTTCCAAAATGGTTACTTTTCTGCTGAAAATCCGTGGTGTTTTTTTATTTACATACCGCATCAACGAGGCGGTTCTAACGAGTACCCACAATCTATGTTTGGAAGCAGAAATAAGAAAAACTAGAGCCAGTGTTTATGAAACACAATGCCCCCAACTGCTTGACCCTAATACTTTTTTATCCTAACACTGCTTGTCCCTAGCAGAAATTGAGATATATTTTTTTTATTTGGCTGCAATGCTGAAATTTTAGAAGGAACATAACACAAGGAAAACTGAAGTTAATCAGGTCATACGGACAGAAATTAGTTCATCTACTCATCATTCCAAACCAGTCTGTAAAGTTTCAGGGCAAAAGCTCGGACAGTTTTTGAGATATCTTGCTTACAAGATTTCAAAGTATTTTGCAAAGGGGCATAACTCAAGACAGGGGCATAATCCTTCGGATTATTTCAAAAGTTAATCAGTTGATCTACTAATCATCCTGAACCAGCCTGTAAAGTTTCAGGGCAAGGGCTCAAACAGGTTTAGAGATATCTTGCTTACAAGCTTAAAACGCGCAAGATTTCAAAGGGGCATAACTCAAGAAAAATAATTGGATTTTTGTCAAAAGTTAATCAGGTCATCATCTCAGCATCCCCAATCATTCTGTAAAGTTTCAGGGCAATAGCTCAAACAGTTTTTGAGTTATCTTGCTTAAAACTTTTAAAAAAAAATCAAAGGGCCATAACTGGAGAAAAAAATTTCGGATTTTTTTTTTCAAAACGTAATCAGTACATCTACTCATCATCCCAAACCATTCTGTAAAGTTTCAGGGTAAAAGCTCGAACAGTTTTTGAGATATCTTGCTTACAAGATTTCAAAGTATTTTTGCAAAGGGGCACAACTCAAGAAAGTTGCATAATCCTGACGAGAACAAAAATGGATTTTTGTCGAAAGTTAATCACTTAATCTTCACATCATCCCCAACCATTCTGTAAAGTTTCAGGGTAATAGCTCAAACAGTTTTTAGTTTTCTTGCTTACAAGCTTAAAACGCAAAAAAATCAAAGGGCCATAACTGAAGAAAACAATTTTGGATTGTTTTCAAAAGTTAATCAGTTCATCTACTCATCATCCTGAACCAGCCTGTAAAGTTTCAGGGCAATAGCTCATACAGTTTTTTAGATATCTTGCTTTCAAGCTTCAAACGTGCAAAATTTCAAAGGGGCATAACTCAAGAAAAAAATGGATTTTTGTCAAAAGTTAATCAGTTTATCTACTTATCATCCCCAAACATTCTGTAAAGCTTCAGGGCGATAGCTCAAACAGTGTTAGAGTTAACTGGTTTACAAGCTTAAAACGCAACAATTTCAAAGGGCCATAAATCAAGAAAAAAATTTCGGCTTTTTTTCAAAAGTTAATCAGTTCATCTACTCATCATCCTGAACCAGTGTGTAAAGTTTCAGGGCAAAAGCTCAAACAGTTTTTGAGATATCTTGCTTACAAGATTTCAAAGTATTTTTTTCAAAGGGGCATAACTCAAGAAAGGGGCATAATCCTGACGAGAAAAAAAATTGGATTTTTGCCGAAAGTTAATCAGTTCATCTTCACATCATCCCCAACCATTCTGTAAAGTTTCAGGGCGATATCTCAAACAATTTTTAGTTTATTTTTACAAGCGTAAAACACAAAAAATTTCAAAGGGCCATAACTCAAGAAAAAAAATCGGATATTTTTCAAAAGTTAATCAGTACATCTACTCATCATCCCAAACCAGTCTGTAAAATTTCAGGGCAAAAGCTCGAACAGATTTTGAGATATCTTGCTTGCAAGATTTCAAAGTATTTTTGCAAAGGGGCATAAATCAAGAAAGGGGCATAATCCTGACGAGAAAAAACACGGGTCAATTATTTCTTAATAAGGAATCCATACATGAAATTTCAAAAACCTAGCACCCATGGTTCTTAAGTTATGCTATGCAGTAAGAAAGCGGGACGGACGGAAGGACGGAGGGACGGAAGGAAGGACGAACAGGGCAAAAACAATATGCCCCACAACTTCTTCGAAGTTGGGGGCATAATAATGGAAACCATGTACACCCCAATTTTCTTTATATAGAGTGGGGTTTAGTGGGATGTTCATTTCACGGACTTGTTCACATGATTTTTTGTGTAATTTATAAGTTCATTTTTAATGAAATTTTCTATTATAAAGGCGTCGAAAGAGTTAAATTGATTTGCTCATTAGGCCGCTTGCGCCTCCCATAATTTTACATTTTATTTCACCGGTATCGATATTTGATAGGTTATGTCTATTTGTACTATATGTCATACATCACGTGAACTAGTCCGTGAAATGAAGACCTCCTATACCGCACTTTATATAGAGAAAACGGGGGTTTACGGGGGTATACATTATTTTTCTTATTTTTACTCCAAGACATAGGTTGTGGGTACTCGTTACCGCCTCGAGGGGAGGGGGTGGGGGCGATTCAAATGGGCACCCGCAACCTATATTTGGCATAGAATAAGCAACTTAGCACAAATTTTCAGCTGAAAAATAATCATCTTAGAAATATGAAAGAAAACACTATATCACACGGATGTGATATCATAATGTTCTATTTATTGCTGTTGTGCCATTCTAGAAATGGTAATTGTCTTATGTATTTCAATGAAAAGCCCCCGCTAATAGGGGCTTGAAGAAATATATGGGCTGCATGATGCTTCCACGCAGAGCTGAGTCCAGCCAGCACACTAGTACTGGTAAACCGCTTAGAGGATCTAAGCCTGTCCAGGAACCGCAGTGCGAGGCGGACCGTCCATGCTAATAAACCCTATAGGTTTCATTGGGCGACAGGACTTGAGATGTCATTTCATCTCAGTGTCGTGTAAAAGTCCCACAAAATTGGAAGCAGCGTCTCCAAAATGACCTTTACAGTGTTGATGGGGACGTTTAACCTCAAATCAAACAAAACAAAATTTCAATGAAACGGTATTGGTTCAGGCCAGCAAGAATTCATGACTTGACAATAAAAACTCATCCTATTTCATTCTATTTCGGACAAAAGTCATTCGGATAACACATGCGTGGGACATGGTCATTCTCATCACGAAAACACACCTTTATAATTTTGACCCCTTTGAACCCCACTTTTATATAGTAAAAAATGGGGTTTACAGGGTTAAACCTTATTTTACTTATTTCTTCTCTAAAATATAGCTTGTGGGTACTCGTTAGAACCGCCTCGTTGAGGCGGTTCTAACGAGTATCCACAATCTATATTTTGAGCAGAAATAGGAAAAATATCACATTTTTTCATCTAAATACATGTATTTTCATTTATTCGGCGATAAATGTCACAATGTATTTGTATAGGCGTGTTTTCGTAATGTTCATGCCTTCAAATATGACCTTTTTTCTGATGCAAACACAGAATCTGTAGCAGTATATCAAATGACTTCTGCGAGTACTCGGGTTTCGCCCACCTCTGATTAATGAACGGCACGATGCATTGGAAAACATGTCCATGTGAAATAATGGTGACAACATGGTGTCACATTACGCAAACACGCCTATACAAATACGTTGCCACCTTTATCGCCGAAAAAATGAACATTTTATGATGAAAAATTGCGATATTTTTCCTATTTCTGCTAAAAATATATATTGTGGGCACTCGTTAGAACCGCCTCATCGAGGCGGTTCTAACGAGTACCTATAGCCTATGTCTTAGAGCAGAAATAAGAAAAAAATAATCATTAGGAAAACATGTCCGTAAGAAATAATGGCGTCCAACATGGTGTCAGAAAATGATAAACATTAGGAAAAAATGATTACATCTTAATTATTTCTGCTTTCAACATAGATTGTGGGTGTTCGTTAGAACCGCCTCATTGAGGCGGTTCTAACGAGTACTCACAATCCAAGTTTTTGTGCAAAAATAAAGCAGACAATGTTTACCCCGTAAACCCCACTTTTCTCATTGAGGCGGTTCTAACGAGTACCCACAATCTATATTTTTGTGCACAAATAAAGCAGACAATATATACCCCCGTAAACCCCACTTTTCTCCATATAAAGTGGGGGTTAGGGGGGGTCTTCGTTTCACGGACTTATTATCGTGATGGTATCCCCTGTGAAACCCAGTTTTATCTTAATAAAGTGGGGTTTACACAAACTTGTCGTTGTGTGATATTGCTGATGGCAAATATCTTCGCAGAGGTCTTTGGTTTTGGTTTTACGGCCATTTCAAGATAATTTCACTCATATCGAACCGATCGCCAATCAGAGGTATGCGAAAACAGGAGAACCCAGCGAAAAAACACCTGACATAACTTGCCGTCTCACAAGTGATCCGGGCCAGGCTTGAACCCACAGCGGTGAGAGACCTAATGATTTAGAGTCAGCGCTCTTCACCACTAGGCCACGGAAAGGTCTTCATGTTGTAGGCTCTGAAGTTCCGACACTGAATCGAAGTTTTGTTCACTAATCAATTTTTCACAGTGTGTCCAATTGCTCCTTAAAACCAATGATACGCCAAGAAAGGCAAATATATGTTACGGAAACGACAGCTTTCACACAGAAGCAGTGAGCAGTATATCGGAAAACTATGGAACGCATTCAAAGAATCTGGAATAGAAGGATATAGCTTATCATTGCAGTTAGTATATTAAATATTATTTTATTTGTTTATTTTTTTTTAAGTTTTATCATCGTAAGTATATTAACAATTCATGAACTTATAAAGCGTCACGGTAAAACTATGAGGCAATGGAGAGATGGGAGTTATTATTATTATTATTATTATTATTATTATTATTATTATTATTATTATTATTATTATTATTATTTTGTCATTAATATTATTATTATAATTTTTATTATTATTATTTTTTTTTATAATATTATCATCAGTATTATGATTTTATTATTATTATTATTATTATTATTATTATTATAAGAGTCTTAAATGGGTGTGAGGGGTGGATGGACAAACCCGTTCCGAGGGTCACTGTCCGGCATCACGAGGCTTGCCGAGTGATGCCGGACAGTGATCCCGAGGGACGGATCTTTCTATCCACCCCACACACCCATATAAGATTCTTTTTCTTGCATACCTTCCATTTCTTAGTGCGGATTTTTTATTCACCAGTCTTCACTTACCGACGTACGCCAGGTATGTATTATGATAACAATAGTGATATTAGGGACGTCACGTTACGTGTTGTGACGTCAACCTTAACGACGACGCATATGAGGTCGTATTCAACCAGTGCATTTATCAAATACGCGTCATATTCGATTTTGGGTAAGAACACCTGGGTTAGAACAGAATTCCTATCCAAAGTTAAAACTATGGATTTCCTTATCTGGTGTGCAAGAATATTATTTCTTACCTTTCAGAGAAAATAATATCACATTAACAAGTCTTTGCAATGAAAACCCGTGTAAACCACGCTTTACATAGAAGAAAAACAGGGGTTTGCAGGCGTTTACATTATGTTTCCTAATTCTGTTCCAAGACATAGGTTATGGATACGCTTAAGAACCACCTCACTGATGTTGTTCTTACGAGCACCCGCGTCTTAATGCTCTGCATGCTGGCATTTTTTCAGCTGACTACATTTTGAAGTAGTTTTCCAATTTTTCGCAGAAAACAGGATTGGACATTTCATGCAAATTGTCTCAAGAGACAATTTTCATGAAATGTCTAATCCTGTTGAGGAGACTATTTGCATGAGATGACAAGTCCCGTTTTCTGTGAAAATTAGAAAAAATATCAACACTTTGTCGTCTGCTGTTCTAGCAAAGAACGTGGTTTCTATGAAAAATATCACAAATTTTCATCAGAAAAATAACCGTTTACAAGAATTGAAAGAATGTGATGTTTGATTGTGATAAGGCTTGAGAGTTTGATGAATCCATTAGGAAAACATGTCCGTGTGAAATAATGGCGTCCAACATGGTGTCAGAAATGACAAATCTTTGTTAAAAATGATGACATTTTTCTTATTTCTACTTTCAACATTGACGGTTGGTGCTCGTTAGAATCACCTCAATGAGGCGATTCTAACGAGTACCGACAATCTATGTTTTCGAGCAAAAAAGGCAGAATATGTATAGCCCAATAAACCCCAATTTTCCCTACATAAAGTGGGGTTTAGAAGGGCATATATTTACATTCCCTGTGCATTTGTAAGCACAAAAAACCTGTAGTCAGCTGTTTGGACGCAAACTTGTTCATACCTTAATATTTACATTTCCAGTGACGGCCCCCGCCCATCGGGGCTTGCAGAAATAAATGGGCAGCATGATGCGTCCACGCAGAGCTGCAACCGACCGGCACACGAGTATTGATAAACTGCTTAGAGGATTTAAGCCTTCCCAGGCAAAGCGGTGCGAGTTGAACCCTACATGCTTATTAACCCTATTGGTTTCATTGGGCGGCAGGGCTTGAGATGTCATTTCATCTCAATGTCGGGTAAAACTCAAACACAAAACCAAGTAACGTCTCCAAAATGACCTTTACAGTGTTGAAGGGGACATTAAACGTCAAATCATACAAACAAAACATTTCCAGTGTAAAGTCTAATGTAAACCTACAGACAACGACGTAGTCCATACTTCCATTAACGCATGATTTTCAGTGACGTCAAGTGGCGTCAGTCTAAACCATTGTTCTCTACGGGCGTTGATGACGACTGTGTTCTGAATGTTGTCCCGCTGTTTGTAGGAAAACAGCGAGTAAATGTTATTCAGCTTTAAAAGTTTGCCCTATAAGCATTTTTCTTTCGCCCAGTGATGAGGGACAAAGAATGTAAATATAAAAATAAACTTCATTTTTCTGCTGTTCATGAAAGTAGAAAAATAAAATGCATTTGACGCGATATTAACCATACTTTAATGGAACGGTTCACTTAAACTTTGTTCGTGACGCGATATTAACCATACTTTAATGAAACGGTTCACTTAAACGTTGTTCGTGACGCGATGTTATCCATACTTTAATGGAAGTGTTCACTTAAACTTTGTTCGTGGCGTGATGTTATCCATACGATGATGGAAGGGTTCACTTAAACTTTGTTCTTGACGCGACGTTATCCATACGTTAATTGAAGGGTTCACTTAAACTTTGTTCGTGACGCAATGTTATCCATACTTTAATGAATGGTAAATTAATTACATTCATGTCTCAAGTACACGTAGCATGAATTTCATGCCCAATTCACATGCAATACCAATACTTAATTTCTAAAAAATTAGTTGTTTGCTTGACGTCCACGTCAAAACTATTAGGTCATTTTGGAGACATTGCTGCCGATTGTTTGTTTGCCTTTTTTTTTTTTTTTTTTGTTGTTGTTGTTTTGTTGTTGTTGTTTTTTCTTGTTTTTTTGTTTTTTGTTGCTTTTTTTGTTGTTTTTTGTTGTTGTTGTTGTTGTTGTTTTTTGTTTTTTTGTTTTTTTTTTTGGGGGGGGTGGGCTTTTACCCGACATTGAGACAGAATGACATTGCAAGCCCTGTCGTCCAATGAAACCGATAGGGTTTATATATCAACACTTTTGCCTTGGCAGGCTGACACGCTCAGATCCTCTAAGCGGTTTACAAGTGCTCATGTGCGTTTGGTTTCTGCTCTGCGTTTAAGCACCAGGCTGTCCTATATATTTCTCCCTTGGGCGGGGGGGCTTCTCAGTAAATGATAAAACATATTTTGAAAACGTTGTCTGCTAACTGAGATGGGGCATGGAGGTATTAAAATTGCATTGTATCACACGGAAGTGTTATCATATTGTTTCAACTACTTTCAGGTCATGAGTCACAAGATGGCAAGCGTTATACTCTCCAACGTCAGTGACGTTGTTTTTGATGAATATAATACCAACCCTGGCAACGTAAACGACTACACCAACTATGGTAACGCAGATGACTACGACACAACACAATATCACCACGTGCCTGCTGCACTGATGGAGTTAACACGAATTTTGTCGATTTATTTGCAGCCGTTTTTGTGTGTTTTTGGAATAGCCGGACATTCCCTTTCTTTTGTGATATTCCTCTCCAGCAGCATGAGAAAAATATCCTCCAACATTTATCTTGCTGCTTTGTCTGGGAGTAGTGTTGGATTCAATCTGGTGCTACTTTTACAATGGTTAGAAATGGTAAATGTACAGCTTATGCACAAAAATGGGTTTTGCCAGTGCATAGTGTATTTTGGCTTCGTGTTTAGGTAGGTACAAATGAATAAATGAATGAATGAATGAATGAATGAATGAATGAATGAATGAATGAATGGATGATATTTTTGTATGGCGGGTGCTAATAATCATCACGAAAACACGTCTATATAATTTTGATCCCCCTTGAACCCCAGTTTAATAAAGTAAATCTGGGGTTATAGGGGTATACTTTTTTTCTTTTTTTCTGCTCTAAAATATAGATTGTGGGTACTCGTTAGAACCGCCTCGATGAGGCGGTTCTAACGTATACTCACAATCTATGTTTCTAGTCGAAATAAGAAAAATATCACAATTTTTCATCTGAAAATTTTGTATTTTTTCGGCGGTAAATTTACAGTGTATTTGTATAGGCGCGTTTTTGTAACGGGGCCCGATTTATTGACCAAAAGTTAAAATATGAACCGGAGTTAGGTCACTTATACCCACGTGACCTATCACTGGCCCCGCCATAGCATTTGTACGAAGCCTTGGTACATTTAAAGGTCATTCATAGACGCACTTTTCTGGTCCAAGTGATATGGGATTGCTCTGTAAAAAGAAGTTGATTTGAACTTGGCTCGTGTACTTAGACATTGGCTAACAATGTAAATAATTTCAAAATACAAGTGAAGGCAATAATCAGAAATCGATATAATTAACCCAAAGCTCCCATCAGAGACACCAAGGGGAAAGAAACACAAACATGAAACAACTAGACACTAATAGAAACATCACTAGCGGAAAGCCAAAATGGCAGTTATTTTCTCACAAAATGGCCAAATGGCTATCCATAACAAAATAATATGAGCGATACACACACTCAAAGACAAGCCACAACAAAAACAAACCACGACAGAGGAACCGCCCTGGAACGGTCAGTGAAATGAATCCCACTTGGGGTGGGGCGGGGGGCTTAAATCGATTTTACGTGGCCACAGTCCTCGCTCGCCCTTACTTCCGTCGCGATTAAGACAGATAATTTGTTCAGTCCGCATGAAGGCCTTCTTACTTATCAGTACAACATCTCCGTGAACACAAAAATCAAACAACCACAGAGATGAAACATCGGTGAGGACTCGACAGCAAGAAACCTCTGAAATCCTGGAGCAAAAGAAAACCAACACTTAGACTCCGATGGGCCCGCCCAGAGACAAATGACAAAGGACAAGGTTACTTCCAGAAACAATCAGGGTGACCAACCAGTGCTGTTAGTAGTTTGATTCACATGACATGACGCAGGGAAGAGATTTTAAGTAAAGACACTGTTTATCAAGCTATGGTCGGATACCTGCTTTTCATCAAGCGACCAAATTTATTTATCACAGAAGTTTCCCGCCTGCCCTTATTCACCTGACTGTTAATTAAGGCGTAACTATACCTAATTTAGTGACAAAAAGGCCTTTCTGATATTTAATCTTCATCAGTGTGTCTCAACCCCAAAGTTTTGAAACCGAAACGGATGATGGACAAGACCCGGCAAACACAGCACATCCCCCTACGAGCGCAGCCTATGAAACAGGTTGAGACAGGTCAGCTACAGGCATCAGGCAAGAGAGCCTACCCGCGGACTTATAGGCGTCCCCCACTGAGCCAACATCAGCAAACATGACCCACACTCCACGGAAGTCCCGGGCATCAGGAAGGAGATGTCCAAAGTAGCGAGACTTGCAAAATTTAAAATATAACAAAAAGTGTAAACCAAATCCGCTAAGATACATGTCTCACCTGACAAGTCTTAGTTTAAGAACAATTAAAATTTTATGCTGCAAAAATTAAAGATATAATATAGTTATTTAAATCAGTAATTGAGCACTGACGTCAACACCGCAGTATCAACCTCAGCACTAAGGAACTGATACTGAGCTGATGATACCCAGGGGGACGAACGAATCATCCACCAGCAGAGATATCGACCCAGTGGTTGCAATTAAGGCTAGCTATACCTAATTTAGTGAAACAGAGGCCTTTCTGATATTTAATCTTCATCAGTGTGTCTCAACCCCAAAGTTTTGTCTCAATCTATATATTCCTGTTAAGTCACAGTGTTGTACAGTCGACCTTCTTTATACCGACATTCCTTATAACGGCAAAACTCGTAAAAACGACAATTTCAAGAGAATGTATACTTAGCTCAAGGCTGAGCCTCGATTCCGAGCGACGTGGACTTTCCTCGGGTTGGAAATGCCCAAATCGAATCCATAGTCCTAAAAGATTCTTGTAATTTAATACTCAAAGAAACATTTGTTATAGATATTTGTTAGAATCGCCTCACCGAGGCGATTCTAACAAATGTCTATAACATTTGTTTCTTGGAGTAATGATGTGGAAAAGACAATTTAAAGTCTCCCATACTCCTACATGTAACTGTGATTCCTTTTAACGACAGATTCCTTATAACGGCACGATAATAGGGAACAAATACTGTCGTTATAACGCGAGTCCTCTGTATACATCTAACTGTAAAATCTGGACTGGGCTCATTATCGGCAACTTTGGCAGATGGCGTAGACCTAGATCTGACGCCTTTGATTGCAGCGTCTGACCAGGGTCTACACTGGTTGGTTCATATTGGAATTTAAGGAATAAACGAAACAGTCTAAGCCTCGTTTCTGGGCTATTTTTCCAGTCTTCACTCAAAGACAATCGACCCACCGGTACCCTCAGTGCTTTGATTATCTTTCGACTGTTAGACCCAAAACAATACGAAGGAGCTCTATCAACCAACAGCCCATATAACAACACCTTAACGTGTACATTAATTTGATTTGGAAAGGGGAGTGAGTGAGTTTTTAGTTTTACGTCCCATCAACAGCTAAGGTCATACGAAGACGGGACCTCGGTTTAAAGACTCGTCCGAAAGTCTTTATTTGGAAAGGGATGCAGTCTAAGAGATGTTTACCACCTCCATAACAATGTTGTGCTTGCAGGGAATTACGCACGCTTTGAACAGACTTGTCCTGTGTCATCACGTGAACAAGTCCGTGAAATAAAGATCCCGCTAAACCCCATTTTATGTACAGAAAACTGGGGTTTACGGGGGTAAACATTATTTTCCTTATTTCTGCTCAAAGACATAGGTTGTGGGTACTCGTTAGAGCCGCCTCGATGAGGCGGTTCTAACGAGCACCTAAAACCAATGTTTTGAGTATAAATAAGAAAAATATCACAAATTTTCAGCAGAAAAATTACCTGTTTTGGGGTTTGAAAAAACGCACTATATCACACGGATGTGTTATCGTAATGATGCCTTACTATTTCAACTATAACCAAAATATGTTCTTCTTCGTTTCAGTTTTCTGTCCATTTGGTTTATAGTCTGCATCACAATCGAAAACTACATTGTGACATTCCATCTGTCTCGTGCTGTGACGTTTTGCTCTGTGATTCGTGCCAAAATCGTTGTCTTGGTCATAGTTTTCTGCTCAATTTTCATGTACCTGGGACAGTTCTGGGCGTCGAAAGTTGTAGATTTCGGCGGAGGAACCGAATTATGTACAGAGGCGGACGAATACAGAGGTCTTAATAGGATCTACTTTTTCTGGGACACTGTTGTTACTTTGTTGATTCCCTCCATGGTCACAACGGGACTTATTTTAGCTATTCTCACAAGAAACGTTTGTCTGAGAAGGACAACGGCAAACAGAAGACTCTCAAAGAAGCAAAGATCACTAGTCCGAATAACGCGTGTTTTATTAGCAATCAGTTTAACGTTTGTTATACTAAGTGCTCCTAGTCACGCCAATAAACTACGTCATCTGATAATAGCAGAGGTGTTTGGTCGTCAGCTTATTCCTTTACAGGACCGGATTCTACAACAGTTATTTCAGATTTTGTACTATGTGAGTTTTTGTCTAAATTTTGTGTACTATATAATATGGAGCATTAATTTCCGGAAAGAATTTAAGCAGTTATTTGGCTTTCCAAAACAATCCAGAAGGCGACGGAGATTTGAACTCCTTAATGGCAATGCGCAAATGATAGGAAATTTATCAACGAATCATACAGAGAAGATTACTATATTGTGATTATTATCTTAACTGATTATGATTATAGAGGATCTTACATGAGTGTCCATGTATTCTTGAATTTATTAATCGAGTTGAGGAAAAAGGATAAAATGCGAGGCTTTGCCAAGCATTCTGTCCTATTTCCTCAACGAGTTTAATACATTCAAGAATTTATTAAACGAGTCGAAGAAAACGGATAAAATGAGAAACTATGCCGAGCTTTCTATCCTATTTACTCAACGAGTTTAATAAATTCAATAATACACGAGCACGAATGCAAGATTCTATTTATCAAATGACATATTTCATTTGACAATTAAAACGCATTTTGTTCACGACTATTTTACAAGAATGTCAACATTCCGCCATTAGTAAACGCGACGGCGTTAAGAAGGTCATACATGTGAAGTTACGGGACTTTGCATATTTAATCCACTGTTGGATTATCGAATTTATTACATGGCGTTATTTCATTTTCAGACGCGACGTCATATGATAAATATACTTATGTGGAAAAATGTTATCTTGCCAACCTCTAAGATAGGTGTTTTTGTGTGTGTTTTGGTTTGTTTTGGTTTTGTTTTGTTTTTATATGTACATTTTGTGGGTGCTCGATTATAACGAGTGATATTAATCTATGTTTTAAGGGCAATGAGAACACCTGGCAGATTTTTTCCGCCAATTTTCAAAAGATTACAACTTTCGGGTCACCCTGTTCGCTTTTCTACGAGCCCCGTCCCACTGAAAGGGTTCTCCTCTTAAAGGAAAGAATTTGCACCTCACTCCGGGAGCAAAATTCTTCCCTTTAAGAGCTGACCTCTATTGACATGGGAGACAAAAAATACTTTTGCAGGATTTGTCTCCCCTGCAGGTGTATCCATTCCCCTTAAGCAAAAAAATAAAGGAAACGATGTATATATCTGCAAGCCACATTTACAGTGAAACTTCTTTAACTCGAACACGGATAGATTGTTTACAATATAGGGATCAACCATGGTTGTTCATGCATTAACATTTGCCGGATCCCGAGGAAGCTGTTTGAACATGAGGCCGCTAGGCCGAATGTTCAAATATCTTCCGAGGGATCCGGCAAATGTTAATGCAATGAAATAACCATGGATGATCGTTATTCTTGCATAACTTACGAATCCGACAGCAAATATGGACTAAAACGCCCAGACGCTCCATATACATTCCATATAAACTCTTCAAATGCGACAGGCAAACCAAAATGGCGCCCAGTTCAGAATGTTGTTTACAATGACGTTGTTATGCAATGACGTCATCATAGAACCCCAAAACGCTACGTTCAGGGCGATAACGTTACGTCGCTCAACCTAACGTAAACAAAGCAAGGCCCGTCCTGTGATATCAAAAGCTCAAAATCCATGTTCAAACAGCACGTGAATTACATGATTTGAACATGGTTTTGGCTGTTTGAGCACGGCTTTCGTTCCATTTGACAATGGCTTCAAACAGCCATGCGCATAGGTATTTATGCAAGAATAGATAATTTGAACTCGTCCCGGAGTCCCTACAGAATCCTTTTACATAAATTAAGATATGTTTTTGGATAATCTATGGAGGAACTCGAAAAGGTATGCTGTCTGAACTCATTAGAATAGACTCATTAAGGAATACTAGAGTACATATAACACACCTTCCGTTTATAAAAAAAAAATAGTAAAGATGCCATTCAGCGATCCCCATTATGTCTTATGCTATGGTGCTATGGTTAAACCTCGTAAGTTCGAACTAAACCTCCATCATGTTACGAGGTCCGTGAAATGAACACCTTTCTAAACCCCACTTTATATTGAAATAAACTTTGGTTTACGGGGCAATACACTTTTTTCTCTTATTTCTGCTCAAAGACATAGGCTGTGGGTACTCGTTAGAGCCGCCTCATTGAGGCGGTTCTAACGAGTACCCACAGCCTATGTTTAGTCTAGAAATAAGAAAAACATCAAACAGTTTTATCTTAATAATGTTAGTTCTTGCGGTATGAAAGACATGATTTTTACACACGGATGTGTTCTCTTAAATGATTAACTCTAACGCTAGTACAGCATTTTTTTATTAAAAAAGAAAATGAAAGAACTAACGGCTACCCTGGTAAACTCCATTTCCTCCATATAAAGTTGGATTACATGAATAATCATCACACGAGCTTTCTATCAAGTTGTTTGTTCGATAGTAATAAGTAGGAATCGCAAGCAGCCATATGTTTGGATGCACAGTTTTTGTCTTGGTCGTTTGTTTTTAATGTAAAGGTAACATTTTATTACCAAATCAACTAGTTACATGTATTTTACATGGGTTTGCTTGTGTTTCCACCCATCGGGTCCTAGAGAAATAGATTGGGCTGCACGGTGCTTCCGCGCAGAGCTGAAACCGACCGAACTTAAGTACTGGTAAATAGCTTAGGTCTAAGCCTGCCCAAGAAAAGTTATGTGAGTCGGACCGCTCCCCTAGTGGTTTCTATGGGGGTAGGGATTGAGTTGTTATTTCTTCTCAATGTCGGGTATAGTCCCACAAAATCGGAAGACACGTCTCCAAAATGACCATTATAGTGCTGACGGGGACGTAAAAACTCAACTCAAACATACAAAAAACATGAGTTTGCTTAATCGATCCTTTTCTACATTAAAAGCTCGTGACATTTGCTAGTAACTGAAAAACAACACTTTGCTTAAATTATATCCGTTAATGCAAACATATTTGCCTTGTTTTACGCTCATGACATTTGCTAGTAACTGGAAAAATCAAAGTACTGAGGAAAGTTGATTTATGATGAGTACTGCTGATAACAATGTCAGTAGTAGATCAAACAGTTATCTAGATATTTTGTTGACAAGGTCTTAGAGTTTTAAAAACAAATCGAAGAAAAAAATGATTTATCGATTGTTTTGAGTTTAACGATAGGTCAACCCTTGTTGATCCTTTTTTTCTTCTCCAAGTGAGGGACAGAGGAGAGAGAGGAAATTGAATGGAAGTGTAGAAACAGAAGAAATAACAACAACCCCATCCCCTACTACCCGTATACCGTTACCTGCTGCAAGGACGGCAGGCCTTGCCCAACTGTAGGTCAATATCAGCTGGACTCCCCCGTCACACAAGATACACACCAACTTTGCCTAACTACCCCCACGAAGACAGAAAGCAAGAAAGAGAGAAAGATAAACGTGTCTGCTAATTTCTTCATGGTAAAACCATAAAATTCTAAATTAGCTCAGTACATTCTGTGCTTGTCCCATCTGCTAATAATCTTACAGAGAAGTTCTAGCGGGCACATGACATCTTAGGAACGTCGCATCAACGTCGGGCGTCGGGACATAAAAAGGAGAATAACTTTACGAAAAAAAAAAGATCGTTTCTAAACCATTTGATGCAGGCACGATAACCCTGATCAGACGCCGCGTTTAGCGAATTTCGACTACCCAAGGCGAATGTAAATACGTTTATTCCAACCTGTACGGGGTCCTTGTTTCAATACTTGGACATTCGGAAACAGTTAAGACAGATTAAAGGCCACAGAATGTAGCGTCTGATCGGTGCTAAAAGTATTAATCACAGTTTGTAATTAGAGCTCTCGAAAGCAGGTGAATAACTGTGTTCGATGTCGGTCAGTAAAGGGTTGTTTAGTTGGTCACTGATAGAAGCGAACTGACCCTTTTAAACCTGTAGACCGGTGCAGACGCCGAGGTAGAAATACACTGTATCTATGCAAACATTGCAGTTCCTGAAAAGACGGCACGTAGCTAGCACATCTCGCCAGAACCTACATGTACACTGTTTGCCATCATGTCAGTGCACTAATCAGAAATCCCTTTCTATAAGAATAGATTTAAAGCGAGAAGAGTCCTGTTCAGAAACTCAGGGGTGAAAGAGTAAAATCTCAAACCAGTTACATAAATATCATCAGAAAGCGCGTAGGAAATAAATCACAGAGTATTGTTTTCTTTTCAGAATTTGTCTTTCTGTGCCAATTTATATTCAGTCCGTATAAAGTCTCGAAAAATGAAATATTTTGAAAGACGTTCCATGCCTGCAAAATTAATTTTCCAGGGTTCCTTTGGACTATTTTATGCAGCGAACGAACAGCGAAAGTGGAGTAACGCGGTCCAGTACCGGAAGTAGAAATGTGTCAAGACATAGAAACTTGATTTTAAAAATCAACTTTCAAAAACACTTTGTTTAAAGTATATCCGTTAATATAAACACATTTGCCTTGTTTTACGCACTCTACATTTAAAATCAGTCAAAGATCACCTCATCAACAAATATTGTCCAATACACCACAAGGTCTTTATAACACTATTAATGGGGTCCAAAGCAGAAACCGCGTTCTTTAAACAACCGTGTAATATCCAAACAAAAATGAATAGATTATATAGAAAATGACCATTTGTGGTCATTTATGATCATTTTTCGATATAATCTTTACATTTTTGAAATCCACCTTGAAATTTTGTTAAAACCATAAGCGTGTTGTAACGAACCGTGTTATAATGAGGCTGTGGTGTACTGGTAATGTAATCGCACTAGGACGATTTCTTGGCATTTTTTGGCATTTAGATATCTCGTCCATGTCAGATAATATTTTTTTCCTTATCTCAAGAAATAGCATTGTCCAAGTCTTTTTGTTTTTATTATTTTTTTCCTTTTTCGCGTTCAAACATAGATTGTGGGTGCTCGATAGAACCGCCTCAATTGGGCGTTTCTAACAGGTACCCACAATTATTGGTTTTGAGCAAAAATAAGCAAAATTAGGTATAGCCCTCTTAACGCCACTTTTCTCTCGTATTCAAAACGGGGTTTACGGTCACGTTCCTTACACTGGCAGGTCAACTACATTACGATAAGAGACCCGTGCGACAGGGTGCATTTTTTCACATCTCCAAAATGGCCATTTTCTTAATGAAAACCGGTGATATTTTTCTTATAAATACTGCAAACATAGGTTGTGGGTGCATTGAGGCGGTTCTAACGAGTACCCATAACCTATGTCTTGAAGCAAAAATAAGAAAAATAATGAATACCCCCGTAAACCCCAGTTTTCTCTATATAAAGTGGAGTAAAGTGGGGGTCTTAATTCCACGGACTTTTTCATGTGAAGTAGATGCTGTTTCACGATCAGTAAAACAATAGGGAACTGGAGGGAATCATAACGGTTGTTCCGAGATCATATATAGCAGATAACATATTATTAACAATATACATGTATTGTGACGTACTGTCAAGCTTCTTCATAGCGACATTAGCTTCTTGGAGTGTGTGTGTGTGTGAATTCGGGTTTAACGTCGCTTTCAACATTTTTTTCAGTCATATCACGACGGTGTCTGGTTGCGACAGGGCGCTCAATGCTCACTCAATGCTCAATGCTCACTTTTATAGTGCTGCCTCACTGAAGTATCATGTCCCAGACACATTACATGATACACCCAGTCACATTATCCTGACACTGGGTCGACCAGTCCTAGCTCTACCTCGTAAATCTGAGTGCCAAGCGAGGAGCAGCTAGTACCATTTTTAACGATTTTGTTATGTCGCGACCCGGGATCGAACCCGTGACCTCCCGTTCCCCGGAGCGGACACTCTACCAACTGAGCTATCGGGGCCGGTGCTTCTTGGAGAACTTTATTACGTATTTAATTACTCCTTATTTGGGTTCTTTATAGTGGCAACTTCGCTATAGCTGTAACATGTTGGGGAGCACATAGAAACCATCTCGATTACAAGTCCGTGAAATGGTCTCCTCCACCCCACCCCACCCCAAAACACTACATCCCTCTTTATATAGAAATACTGGGGTTTACGTCGGATTACATTATTTTTCTGATTTCTGCTTCAAGCATATACAAGTAGGTCGTGGGTACTCGTTAGAACCGCCTCAATGAGGCGGTTCTAACAAGCACCCACAACCTATGTTTACGGTATAAATAAGAAAAATATCACGGATTTTCATAAAAAAGTAGTCATTTTAGAGATGTGGAAAAATGCACTGTGTCGCACGGGCAAGTCATCGTAATGTTGTCGTTTTAGCGAGGGTACCCTTTAATTGATTGTTTTTTTGTTTTTTTTTTTTTTTTTTTGTTTGGTTTTGTTTGTTTGTTTGTTTTTTTTTGTTTTTTTTTTTATATAGAGAGATATTGAATTTATAAGGTGTACATTATTTTATTCTTTGATTGTGTGTAGTCATTAGATAAATTAACACCTAAAATGGCCGTTCTAATGAGCAAAAACTATCTGTCCCACAAAATTGGAAACAGCGTCTCCGAAATGTTGACTGTGACGTACAATTCAACCATACGGGAATTTAAAGATTTTAAAGAATTTATAAAGTGCGATTTGCTACGGCTGGACACAGATTTGTTAAAGTTTTCGTTTTAAGCCTTAAAAAGCCAAGGAAAATACGTTAAATTATTTCATTGAACCCTTAAAGTTCAGTATTTTAGGTAAACAGAGTAGATCCTGATCTGGGTCTGGGTCTACACTGTATGCTAATGACACATTACACGAGTCAATGTTGTTTTCGCCCATCGGGGCTTTGAGAAATAAATTTCGCCGCATGGTGCTTCCTCGCAGAGCTATAACCGACCGAAGTACTGAAGGTCTAAGCCTGCCCAGGAAAAGTGCTGCGTGTTGGACCGCTCCTGATACCTTAGCTTTGGCGGTAGGAGCTTGAGATGTCATTTCATCTCAATGTTGGTCAAAAGTTCAATAAAATCGGAAGGAACGTCTCCAAAATGACCTAAATAATGTTGATGGGGACGTGAACCTCAACACAAATATCCAAACAAACACGAGTGAGTGAGTGTTTGAGATTTACGTCTCACCAACAACTTAGGTCATACGGAGACGGGACCTCGGTTTAAAGACTCATCCGAAAGTCTGGAGAAGCCCGGGATCGATCCTTCGACCCCTGGTTTACAAGGCGAGTAGCATAACTACTATACTACGGATGCTTCTCAAACAAACACGAGCCAAGATCTTGTTTTTTTTTTTTTTTTTACACAGCGCTCTGACGTCACAGGCTGCTATAAATATCCGCAACCTGGATTTTGTACACGATCGGCGATTGTCACGTGGACATAAGCAGGCGGAAAGCTTCTGAAGTTAGTAAATTTTGGTCATTTGAAACTTTTTTCTAGTAATTTGACTAATTTCATCTACAGTAAGCCACGAATTACATTTATTTAGTCAGCTTGTTGAAATATGACAGCTGTATGAGGTGGTCTACTTGATTAATATTGCTTTCTGGCTTATATAAGTCAATTAAACATGTCCATAAGCAAAGCATTTAAATAATTTTTCCGGCTAGTAAATTAATTCAATAATTATATTCAAAGAGCCAGCGATATGAATTTTTAATGGGAATTTTGCCCCTGGCTGAAATATTGTTATTAACCTTCACCTTGTTTTCAGCAATTAGTATTGCATGATTTCGATTTTATCCATGGATTCAAAAGCAGAATGAAAAAACGGTATAGGTCCTGATTAGGACCGACACTGTTTCAAAAAAAAAAAAAGATATATCCTGGTGCAACATGCGGAGGGTCAACTGAGATTGCAATGCCCAAATTACAGGTCCATTGGCAGCTGTATTGTCTGTGCAACAAGAGTGCCCGTGCCATCGAAGTTCTTTTTCTTTTTTAGTTTTACGGCCCTTTCAAGATTATTTCTCTTGTATCGGGCCGACCAGGTGGGCGAGACCGGAGTACACCACGCCTTCTGTTGCAGAACTTGGCATCTGACATGTGGCCCGAGCGAGGCTCAAACCACAGCGGTAAGAGCGGCAAGAGCGCTGGTGATTAAAAGCCAGCCGGCGCTCTTACCCACTAGGCCATGGAGGCCTGTTGTAGACTCGTTAATTTGGCAACGTGTAATCACAGTGGCTGGATGCATGTCACTTAGAGCCTTCAAAAATAAATGGACTTCAAATAAGAACAACGCAGTCTGTAACATACCTTGAAAACAATCTTTGAACTAAAAATGCTAAATTCAAAATGGCGAATTGTTTATCCATGCTTTGAAACTGACAGTTGTGACGTCATGTAGTCAGGTCAAAATCGTGACGTTACCGTCTCGGGTAGATCAATTACCTTAAGTGTACTAATAAACTATAAAATAAAAAGAACATTAACTTTTTTCGGCGCATACCAAAAGTATTTCATCTCGTGCGTTAAAAACATCCGAATGATGTTTTCAACACACTCGATGAAATATTTTGGTATCCACATCAAAAAAGTGAATATCCTCTATATATTGTTTACGAATGTTTGTTGTTATTATTATTGGTAGACTGCAATATATTTTCTTTGAAATAATGTGATATCTCCATTTGAAAAGCCACCTCATGTCAGATAAATGTCTGTTTTATGGGTCCTTCTTTTCTCCTTTTTGATAAAAAATAACATATTTTCATGATTTCTTCTCCCTACATGTTTTGCGGGTGCTCGTTGGAATCGTCGCATCTAAATGCTTCTAATGGGAACCCACAATTTATATCTATGAGCCAAACAAAGAAATAATTATTCGCATTTATCATATAACTTCGCGTCTGAGAATGTAATAACGCTGTGTAATAAATCCGATAATCCACTAGTGGATTAAATAAGCAAATTAGTTAGAAACGCCCCTAACGTTTCATGTACGACGTCCTTAACGACGCCGCGTGTACTAATGGCGGAATATTGACATTTTTGTAAACAAATCGTGAATAAAGTGCGTTAGATATCATATGATAAAAAGAATCTTGCATTCGTGCTCATGTTTTACTGAATTTGGAAAACTCGTTGAGGAAAAGGGGATAAAATATTCGGCTTATCCTCATATTATATCCCTTTGCCTCAACTCGTTTAATAAATTTACATCACGAAAACAAGCCTATATAATTTTGACCCCTTCGAACCCCACGTTTATATAGTAAAACTGGGGTTTGTAGGGGTAAACCTTATTTTTCTTATTTCTGCTCCAAGATATAGATTGTGGGTACTCGTTAGAACCGCCTCATCGAGGCGGTTCTAACGAGTGTCCACAATCTATATTTTGATCAGAAATAAGAAAAATATCACAATTTTTCATCATAAAATTTTCATTTTTTCGGCGATAAAGGTTACAATGTATTGGCATAGGCGTGGTTTCGTAATGTAATATATATACACTCATGTAAGGTTCTCTATATATGACATTTACATTCTCAGATGTTCTCAGTTTACTCTTGGAACGCAGTGTTGTTCAATGAAGGCATTGACTCATGCAACGTCACTCGTCAAAATTACAGTATAAATCCTAAAAGTTCGGACAACTTACGAACTTGCTGTAATTCTCCTAAAATTTTAACAAATTTGTTGCATGATCCAGCAAGGAGTCAAAAAAGGTGCAGGCGGAATGGCAAGCAATGTAGACCCTGATCAGACTGCTCCTTCAGGAGCAGTCTGATCTGGGTCTGCATTGTTTTCTTAGGCCTTTCTGCCCCAATGCTTAGCATCATTACGGTGAATTGGTTATCTCCAATATGATTGGATGGCGATGTTATGACGTCAACGGAGCTCTTCCGCAGTTCATTCGGGCTCACTTGCTTTGTTCGTGACTCGACGTTATACGATAAAAACTTACACTCATTTCTAAAATGCCTCTACAATGTAGGCCCTACATTTACAGTCCAACCTGTGTTAAGCAAGCACCCCAGGGACCAAAAAAGGTGCTTGCTTATGACAGGTGCTTGCTTAATGCAGGTGAATTTTAATGTAATTGTCTTTTTGGGGAACTAAATCAATGCTTGCTTAAGACAGGTTGATTGCTTAAAAGAGGTGGCCGCTATGGCAGGTTTTACTGTAGTTGGGTTTACAAAAATGAACACTTGGACTTGTTAATGTGATGCTAAGTTGTTCACCCATATATAACAATGGAATCTCTCGGCAAATAAGTTTGGAGTGGTCCATTTCCCATTGTAGGGGTATCAGGTTTTGTCTTGTCAGAGTTATGCAAAAACAAAATGTTTGAACTTTCGGCAAACAATGTAGACCCAGATCAGACGCCGCGTTGTGCGGCGTCTGATCTGGGTCTGCACTGTTTGCCAATGTTCGTAAAAAGGACCACTAGGCATACATGGGTTAACATCATTGAAATAGTTTGTTATACAGTTTAGTTATTATTGTGAGTGAGTGAGTGAGTGAGTGAGTGACTGTTTCATTCTTACATGTACGTCTCACCAACAGCTTAATATGGCTCATACTAGACGGGACCTCGGTTAAGAGGCCCGTCCGAAAGTCTGGAGAAGTCCGGTATCGATCATGCGACCCCTGGTTTACAAGGCACCACGGATGCTTCTGAGTTATTATTGTAATACGAATTATGTCTTACATTCCTGTTGAAATATTTGTGATGTTCTTGCCATGTACTCAGAAAAAAATAAAATTTAAAGTATTGCTTAACGTTTTCCGTTGTCTTCACCCGCAGGGCCCTGTGAAAGGTAATAAAATTTGTTTGTGTTAGTTTGTGCTGTTGTTTTAACGTCCGTGCCAACACTATTTAGGTCTTTTTGAAGACCTTGCTTCCGATTTCGTTGGAGTTTTACTCATTACATCTCAAGCCCTACCGCCCGTAGAAACCGCAAGGGTTTCGTAATGTGTGCAAAACACATCTAATGACGCAAGGACAAGCACTGTTTTGCTTGAGCAGGCATCAACCATTAACCCTTTTTACCCAATGGAATCTTCCACTTTATATATAGCAGGAGTCCATTTCGAAATTTAGGGGTGTCAGGTTGTGTTCTTCTTCAAAAAATATTTGGAAAATAGCTGAACTTTTTACAAACAGTGGAGGCCCAGATCCATCTGGAACAATCTTCGTCAGATAAGTATGGGAGACTAATCTTGCATTAAGCCGCGCTGAGCCGCCGGTAAAAAAGAGGTTATTTCCCTTAGAGTCACTTCCGCAGTTATCTGATTCTCTATCTCCCATGAGACGCCGATATCTGCGGCCTGCGCTGTTTGCCAACTACCCCTTTAGGGGTTTTTGGTACTGAAAGGGTAAAGCGGTTAATTACGAAAACACGCCTATAGAAATACATTGCCACCTTTATCGCCGAAAAATGAAAATTTTAAGACGAAAAATTACGATATTTTTCTTATTTCTGCTCAAAATATAGATTGTTGGTACTCGTTAGAACCGCCTCATCGAGGCGGTTCTAACGAGTACCCACAATCTATATCTCAGAGCAGAAATAAGAAAAATAAGGTTTACCCCTGCAAACCCCAGTTTTGATATAAAAGTGGGGTTCGAGAGTGTCAAAATTATATAGGCGTGTTTTCGTGATGTTACCAGTACTCAAATATACGGTCGGTTTTAGCTCTGTGCGGAAGTACCATGCATCGATATTATTTATTTCTCCAAGCCCAAGTGGGTGGGGGCGCAAAGTAATACAGTAAACTTTTGCTTTTAAGACCAGCGACAATTGAGACTAATTCTTCCTTTCAACACATGTTTATTCTTTCTTGTTTTTCTGCATTCGGGTGTTCTCTTTGACCAGTAAGAGACCGCGTTTGCTACTTATTTTCAAAAGTGTTCTTTAAGACAACTTTTGAACAGTCCCAAAGGTGATCTGAGTTTTAGACCACATTTGAACCGACTAAAAGGTGGTCTGAATATAAGATCGACAGCAGAGTAGTCTAACCAAAGTGCTCAGATTGATGTAGTGCAAATAGAACATGTGTACCTAAGTTTAAGACAATCTTACCTTCGTTTCCATTTTGCATGTGTTGTCTTGAGATTGAATGATTTTTGTTAGATTTGAGGTTTAACGTCCCCGTCAACACTGCGAAGGTCATTTTGGAGACGTTGCTTCCAATTTTGTGGGACTTTTACCCGACATTGAGATGAAATGACATCTCAAGCCCTTCCGTCAAATGACACCAATATGGTTTAAAATATGGACGGGCTGACTCGCACCGCTTTGCCTGGGCAGGCTTAGATCCTCTAAGCGGTTTACCAGGTCTCGTGTGCGGGCCGGATTCAGCTCTGCGTGGAAGCATCATGCAGCCCATATATTTCTTCAAGCCCCTATGGGCGGGGGCGTACCTAGTAAGAGACCGCCTTTGTGACTTATATTCAAAAGTGGTCTTTGAGACCACTTTTGAACAGTCCCAAATTATGGTCTGAATATAGGATCGACAGCAGAGTAGTCCGACCTAAGTACGCAGATTGATGAAGTGCAAATACTCGTAGAACATGTGTACCTATGTTTAAGACAATCTTTCCTTCATTTTCATTTTGCATGTATTGACTTTAGATTGAATGCTTTTTTTATCTTTGATTTGAGGTTTAACGTCCCCATCAACACTGTATATGTCATTTTGGAGACGTTGCGTCCAATTTTGTGGGACTTTTACCCGACATTGAGATGAAATGACATCTCAAGCCCTGTCGCCAAATGAATCCAATAGGGTTTATAAGTACCGCTTTGCCAGGGCAGGCTTAGATCCTCTAAGCGATTTACCTGTCCTCGTGTGCGGTCGGTTTCAGCTCTGCGTGGAAGCATCATGCAGCCCATTTATTTCTTCAAGCCCCAATGTGATGGGGCCGTTAGATTGAATGAAGTAAGAAGACGTAAATAACAGAACTTACACCATTATTCTATTCTATAAGGATCACCCTTGGTTTTTCATGCATTGGCATTTTCCTGATCATGAGGAAGCTGTTTGAACAAAAGGCCGCTAGGCCAAGTGTTCAAGTATCTTCCGAGAGATCCGGCAAATGTTGATCGCTGTGTTTTGCATACATTACGAAAACACGTCTATACAAATACATTGTAAATTTTACTGCCGAGAAAATGAAAACATTTAGATGAACAATTGTGATATTTTTCTTATTTCTACTCAAAATATAGATTTTTGGTACACGTTAGAACCGCCCCATCGAGGCGGGTACTCACAATCTATATTTTAGAGCAGAAATAAGAAAACTAAGGTGTATCCCTGTAAATATGTTCAAGAATGGGCTATCCTTTGGAAGCAAAGAATACACCACAGAACTGGACAATATGGAGCGCACGTTTTACTATATAAAAGTGGGGTTCAAGGGGTTCAAAATTATATAGGCGTGTTTTCGGGATGACTTACAATTTCAACGATAATCATGACGAAAATGCCACCAAATTTCCATATAAACTCCATATGCATTTTTTTAATGCAACCCGCAAACCAACATGGCGGCAGTTCATAATGTTGCATTTGCAAAACATGTGCACATCACGAAAACAAGCGTATATAATTTTGACCCCCTTGAACCCCTTTTTTATATAGTAAAACTGGGGTTTACAGGGGTAAACCTTATTACTCTTATTTCTGTTCTAAAATATAGATTGTGGGTACTCGTTAGAACCGCCTCGATGAGGCGGTTCTAACGAGTCCCCAAAATCTATATTTTGAGTAGAAATAAGAAAAATATCACAATTGATCATCTTAAAATGTTCATTTTTCGGCGGTAAAGTTTACAATGTATTAGTATAGGCGTGTTTTCGTAACTATGTGAAAAAATGACGTCAGTCATGGTGTCAGACATAAAAAATATTAGGTAAAAATCGTAAACTCTTTCTTATTTCTGCTTTCAACATTGTTGGATTGTTGATGTTCGTTAAAACTGGCTCGTTTCAATACATGCCTTAGGCATGAGGGCAAAATTGCACCCATACATAAGATATTGAACGTCAAACATGGCTACAACTCAGTACTTATATTTAAAAGGGAACACAGACCAGGAAATACATTGCGAGTTGACCAATGTTTATTGGGCTTCTGCACCATCGTATGTACAAGTTAAAATCTGGGTTGGAGAATTCAAACGCTTAGAACGTCTTTAGAAGACGAAACCAGGTCTGGATGCGCATAAGATGTCACCGATGAAGAAAAAAGTACATACAAGGTACGGGATCTGGTGAACTCTGATAGGCAAATTAAGGTGGAAGACATAGAGAATGCATTACACATTTCACATAATAGCGTTTAAACAACTTTACATGCTCGCTTGGGTATGCGCAAGCAAACAGCCAGTTGGATCCCAAAATACCTTAGCGACGAGCAAATGGCAACCAGAGCACCAATATGCAGCGCATTGTTTATTAATAAGCGGGAGATAATTTTCTTTCACGTCTGGTGACTGTGGATGAGACCTGGGCCGATTATTATGAGCCAGAGAATAAAACTCGAAGTCGCCAGCGGGTAGGGCCGAGGTCTCAATGGCCAAAGAAGTTCAAAACGCAACCCTCTACTGGCAAGGTGATGGCAACCGTATTTTAGGACGCACAATGCGTTAATATGTTGGACTTTCTAGGAAAGAAAAATGCAATAACAGATGCGGATTATGCAAATTTGCTCGACCACCTGAGAACTGCGATCCGTGAAAACGCCGAGATAAACTCTCCAAAGGGATTCTGCTCCAACTGGACAATGCAAGAGTCCATCAATTGATGCTGTTGAGCAGAATGGGTACGAGCTAACACCGCAACCCACCTATTCTCCCAGTGACTATTTCCTATTCCCAAACTCGAAAAAGGATATCTGTGGACATCATATCCAGTCCAACGAAGAAGTCGTGGAGGCAGTTTAGGGGTGTTTCGGAGACAAGGACCCTGGCTTCTGATGTTTTGGGCTGATGGCACTGGAACAGCGTTGCTCATTCTAGAGGGCAATAACATCGGAAAAGAATAGATCGTTCTCGCCCAGAAATACGTTAGGTTAGTTTTGGGGGCGATGGACCCAAAGTGATTAGAAGAAGTGAATTTTGTCTTACTGCAAAATGCCCATTTTGTACAGGAAACCCAAAACGGGAAATTGGCAAACAGTGCAGATCCTTCTGTGGCGTACGATCTGAGCCTACGCTGTTTGCAAATAATTTACTTTTTTCAGAATAAATTTGGAAGAAAACACAACCCGGCATCCCTAAATTTTGAAATGATTTTGTGCTCATGTCCCAGACACATTACATGATACCACACCCAGTCACATTATCCTGACACTGGATCGACCAGTCCTAGCTCTACCCCGTAAATCTGAGTGCCAAACGAGGAGCAGCTAGTACCATTTTTAACGACTTTGGTATGTCGCGGCCCGGGGTCGAACCCCAGACCTCCCGTTCCCCGGAGCGGACACTCTACCAACTGAGCTATCGGGGCCGGTCTTTTGGTGATAGAAAATAACTTATTACATTTCTTTGATGACATACAACTGGCTGGTGCTTTTTCGGGCATGCACAATCGAACGCGTAGGATTTTAGGGCATGCACAATCGAACGCGTAGAATTTAAGGAAAGCCCAATCTAAAATTAAAGCGGGTGATGGTAAAACAGTGCAGGTCCAGATCAAATGCCGCCTTCTGCGACGTCTGATCGGGGCCTACGCTGTTTGCAAACAGTTTAGGTATTTCCCAAATGGATTTTGAAGAAAACACAACCTGATATCCCTAAATTTTGAAATGATCTTGTGCTTATTTAAGCAACTATCCCATTCTGTACGAAATGGGTGTTAGAAAATATAGCAGAATTAAATTATATTCGCCCTCGTTAAGAATACACATATGCCATTTTAAGGGTGTTTCTATCAATAAAGAAGTTATTTTTGTTATAGAAATGGGTTAAAAATACTCAGTTATGGAAAATATAGCAGGGTTCAATTATATTTTCTCTAGGTAAGAATAACATTATCAATTAACGAGTAGGATTTTAAGAAGAGATCAATCTAATAATAGCGGGCTAGGATAAAACTGGTGACTACCGTGATAATAGGACGGTTCGTGCTGGAGACGTTTTGCCCCAAACTAGGGGGTGTTGGCTGAGGCAAAGGTGACGTGTATCTTGCGTCACTGGGGCGTCCCACTGATACTTGCTTGCAATTGGACAAGGCCTACTGCCCTTGCAGCAGGTAAGGGTTGAGGGGGATGGGTGCTGTTATTTCTTCTGTTTCTACACTTCCATTCATTTTCCTCTTTCTCCCTTGTCCCTAACTTTCATCGCCTCTACTATCTCTTCTATCTCCCTTTTCTCCCTTTCTCTGGGAGACGACACAAAATGACTCAACACAAAATTGTTTGGGGTTTAACAACACGTCAACCCCTCAAGGGTTGACGTGTTGTTAAACCCCAAACAATCAATCAATCAATCATTTTGCCCCAAACTGTCACAAAACCGGGACGATTTGTCCTATGAATCAATTGTTCCTATCCCGCAATTATTCTACTTAGCTGTTCCAAGTGGGGACAGGTAAGGGGGAATCAAGTTACAACCATTTTATTGATAATTTACCTGTATTAATTCTGGAAAATGTGAAATATATATAGATTATTCATTCTCCTAGTTGAAATATGGGATTTATAAACCGAGGGAGGTAAAACAATCCGATAAAGAAACGAGTGCGAAGCACGAGTTTCTTTAACGGATTGTTTTACCTCCCGAGGTTTATAAATCCCATATTTCAAATAGGAGAAATGTATAATCTGTATATTACATGCATTTGCATAGACTTTTAGGAGAGTTTGGATCTTGAATTTTGGATCTGAATGCCCGTTCAGTTGACTGTTTACAGCTCATGGTAAACGGTTCAATCAGCGAAGTGTTACAGAATTTGGGTGGAAGAACAACTGGATGGGCGCCATTTTGAAAGCGCTTTCTACAGTTTTGAACAAAAATAGAAGAAACAAAGTGTTTCAGTGATAAAACAAGTAAAACGTTAGATTAAATAAAGCAAAACTTACATCCTAATCAATGGTCATATCCATGTTTTCTTTTGTTTCAGCGTTGCATCCGACTCAAACTTCACGCATTCTGAACGTCTGTTGATATTTCTTAGACGCCATTACAATGACGTCATGAATAACATCGCCGTGATTGAAACTTTCCCGCGTTTGAATTGAACAATTTCACTGCAAAGCGGTATCTCGTATCTTGTACATAAAGTAGTTCCAGCTGAAGGGATTTATTTCCCCGGCTAAGAGGAAATATTTCTTCTTAGCAAAAAGGAAAATACCAAGTTTATGTCTGGTAGAAATCATGGTATTTCTCTGTAATGCATGTAATATACCACTTTAGAAACTATTTGCAACAGATTCTGATTGCTTTGTTTCTGATGTTCTTGTAAACGTGGATATATCGTTTATAAATTTAAATAGTTTAAATACAAGCAAGATATGATAAAGAAATATAAACTTTTTTTTTTTCTAAAATGAAAATTAATAACAACCCCAACAACAATGAAAACAATTTTGGTGACCAAACAGTCCCTCAGTACCTGCGCTGTAGTTAATGCCTTCTGTTAAGATTTCTGCTTTGGATCAAAGACATGAAAACCGACAAGTGTACAAATTTTCTGGTTTAGATTAGCTAGTTTCATTAAAGTAGGCCTCATCAGTGACCCCCAATATATTCTAGTCCTATGTAAACTACTATATTGTTTAAGCCTGATTTTTAAATATACTAACCAGGTGCAAAGTTTGCCTAACGGCATCCAAAGATTAAAAACCATCGCCCCCATCAGCACAGTCAGTGCTTTGATTTATTGACTCTCCTTGTACAATAGCATTTTTCATAACAGTAGAAAACTAGCGTGTATCAGATATTTTCTTGGGCGATTTCTGTCAAAGATATATACCAATAAATTTATACTTACACTTATTTAATGATAAATATAGTATTCACTGATGGTTTATTCATGCAGCCCGACTTCAGTATGGATTATGTTACGCAATGCATTTTGGATGCGTCATCCGCCGTTACATGTACAGCTGTGTGTTGTTGTTGTTGTTGTTATTTTTCTTCTCTTTTTTTTATTTTTATTTTTATTTTTTTGGTTTTGTATGTTTTTTGTTTTTGTTGTTGTTGTTTCGTTTTAAATGTTTCAAGATTTGTTATGATAATGCTGGATATATTTAAACATTAATTTCTGAACTCGGATAGTGGTTTTGTTACACATGCGATCCTTTTTTGTTGTTGTTGTTTTATTGCTATTTGGTTGGTGTTTTTTTCTGAATTACATGTAGTAATATTTTCTAGAAAGGATTATCCTTTGGAAGCAAGGAATACACCAGAGAACTGGAGTGTCCTTTTTTCTGGGCCAGACTAGCTAGTTTCGGCCACTTAGGCCTTATCAGTGACCCTCAGATATTTTCAAAATTGCACAGTGGAATTGATGGTCCCAAATGACAAGACATATAAACTACACTATGATGTAGATCATGGAGACTTTTAACGGCCGCCACACATTCCCAGATACCAGCTGGAGTGAGGTTAAATATGTTCTAGAAAGGGTTATCCTTTGGAAGCAAGGACTAAACCAGGGAACTGGAAAATATGGTGTGTACATGTTTTCTGGGTCAGACTAGTTAGTTTCTGCCATTTAGACCTCATCAGTGACCTTCAAATATTTTCAAAATTCCACAATGGAATCGATGATCCCAAAGGACAAGAAAATATAAACTACACTATGATTCAGGGTAGGGAGACTTTTAAGGCCGCCACACATTCCCAGACACCAGCTGTAGTGAGGTTAAATATGTTCTAGAAAGGGTTATCCTTTGGAAGCAAGGAATACACCAGAGAACTGGTAAATATGGAGTGTACATCTTTTCTTGGCCATACTAGCCAGTTACGGCCATTCAGGCCTCATCAGTGACCCTCATCAGTAAACCGCTTAGAGGATCTTAGCCTGCCCAGGCAAAGCGGTGCGACTCGGACCGTCCATGCTTATAAACCCTATTGGTTTCATTGGGCGATAGGGCTTGAAATGTCATTTTACACAATGTCGGGTAAAAGCCCCCTGAAAATTGGAAGCAAAGTCTCCGAAATGACCTATATAGTGTTGACGGGGACGTTAAACGTCAAATCAAACAAACAAAATCGAGATTACACGCAGTCTTGTGCCAATTGGAGTTTGCTTATTGAGGATCTTACATGGGTTTCATGTATTATTGAATTGATTGAAAGAGTTGGTTGAACATATTTTATTCCTATAGCAATAACATCATTACAACATGTGAAAAATTATTATACATTTTGGGATTGGAACGAAAGCACAAGTACTTACATAGTTCTTCTCCTTTCTCTTGAACTAGTTGAGTTTCTCTTTAGAATTGTGGCTCATTAGAATAGCCTAGAAAGAGTGTTCTTGTGAACTACACGAGCGGAAATAAGAAGAAAATATGTATCTATTTTTTTTTCACCTAACTTTCATGTATAGAGACACTACATAGCCTAATTTGCTATGCCCAGAGTTAAGCGTCAGACTTAACTGGTATCAACGTAATGAAAACACGACTATTCAAACACATTTAAAATTTTATTGCCTAAAAATGAACAATTAAAAAAAAAAATTTTCTTGTTTCTGCACAAAATCTAGATCAGAAATAAGAAAAAAATAATTATTACCCCGACAACCCCCGATTTAACTATGTAAAAGTTGGGCTCGAGGGGGTCAAAAATATATAGGCATGTTTTCATGATGAGCGTCCATGCATACTATGAATACACTGCTTGGATGCGCAGCCAGATCCGAGTCTTCGGTGGCGCACATGTAAGTTGCAAGAATATAGAATGACTGTAAATAGTCATTTAAACTTTTTGGGGGTACTTGCAGTTGACTGCACGTTTTATTGAAAATAAAACCATTTCTCTTCATCATTGGTTCCTATATTTATGGACTGTACAATAAAAAATCCCAAAAACCAAGCAAAATACGCCATGACAACATGTAAATAACAAAATTCAGCATATCAGCAATTCAGCGTTTTAGATCCCTTAAGCTGATCAGCAGGTCGCTGAATTCAGAAACAAAAAATAGCCTTTTAGACCGCCCCTTAGAAAAGTATCCATTTTGGAGATGTGAAAAACTGCACTATGTCGCAGATAAGATAATGAACATTCAGATACCCATTTCCGATTTTCGTGTTTAATATTTCCTTACATTATGTGCATTCACAGTTTTGATGTAGATTTGTCGTGATTTATAGACAGTTTATTCGAAAACTTGACAGCCTTTCAAATATTTTACATGTTTTGCATGTCTCAGAAATTTTAGTACCTTTAGCCTCTTCCAGAAGTACCAATTTTTAATTAAGGAATTCATTTCACCTCAATATCTGTCATCCCAATAATGATTGAGGAGTTTTGAAAACAATAAAGCAGACATTAAAAGAACCGTCTCTTGAGAAAAGGTACTTATCGCAAAAGCAGCAAAGGCTCTGGTGAGAGTACGCCATTGCGAAAGCACATCCGTGCGATATATTTCTTATCCATTACGATAACACACCCGTGCGACATAGTGCATTTTTCACATCTCTAAATGGCTAATTTTCTGATGAAAATCCTTGATATTTTTCTTATTTATTCTGCAAACATAGGTTGTGGGTGCTCGTTAGAGCCGCCTCAATGAGGCGGTTCTAACGAGTACCCACAACCTATGTCTATGAGCAGAAATAAGGAAAATAATGTATACCCCCTAAACCCAAGTTTTCTCTATATAATGTGGGGTGTAAGGGAGTGTTCATTTCACGGACTTGTTTGCGTGATGTCTGCAATCCAAAGAAGACCGCGGCGGTGGCTAACTTCAGAAACTAGTGGACTGAAAATCAAATTGTCTCAAAACTGGATTTGGGACATCAGGGTTACTTATAGATCAAAAATAGCTTAAACCATTTCGATGCGCTGGGCGGCCATCTTGAAAGCCTATTTTGAGTTCATCTGACTTGAAGGTATCAGGGCGACTTTTAAATCAAAAACTGCTAAATATTGTCTATTCGAAGTTAAGATGAACGCCATGATGACCATCTTAAAAACTATTTTGAACCTTTTCTCGTGAACAAAAAGGCCAATTGACTTTAAACTTAGATGGAAGTATCGGGATGATTTTTTGATCAAAAGGATTAAAATCGTTGTGATTCGAATGCCCAGATAGATGCCAAGGCGGCCGCCTTGAAATTCTATTTTTGAACTTCACCACCTGAGCCGAAAGGCCAATTGACTCAAAATTGGGTCTGGGGCATCAGGGTGACTTGTGGAAAGAAAATAGCTATAATCATTTCGATACAAAATGGTCAACACGGCCGCCATATTGAAAATTAGTTTGAACTTCTCCTGCATGAAAAAAGCAAATTGAGTTTGCCTGCAGAAAGATATGAAGTAAATGATCATACCTGTCATTTAGCCACAAAGATTGACTATGTGTTACAGAATAGAAGTGAAGTCAATGATCAGGAATCGATACAATACCCCCACACCACAATCACAGACACCAAAGGGAAAGAAACACGACCTTGAAATAACTAAACCGTAATGAAAAAAATCCTAGCGGAAAGCCAAAAGGACAGGTTCTTTCGCACAAGATGGCCAAACGGCTATCCAATAAAAAGATATATGCCATACATGCATGCAGACATGTACTATAACAATAATAATCCACGACAGAAGAACCTCCCTGGAACGATCAGTAATTGGGGTTAAATCGATTTTATGTGGCCACAATCCTCGCCCTTTGTTCTGTCTTCATATAAATGTCATACATCAAGAAAACACGCCTATATAATTTGACCCCCTTGAACCCCACTTTTATATAGCAAAAATTGGGTTTCCGGGGGTATACCTTATTTTTCATATTTCTGCTCTTAAATATAGATTGTGGCTACTTGTTAGAACCGCCTCGTTGAGGCGGTTCTAACGAGTGCCAACAATCTATCTTTTAAGCAGAAATAAGAAAAATATCACAATTTTTCATCATAAAATTTTCAATTTTTCGGCGATAAAGGTGGCAATGTATTTGTATAGGCGTGTTTTCGTAATGCAAAGCAGGTTTATTGCAAACTCAAGCTCCTGTTCCACAACTGTTCTTACTAAATTATTTACTTCATGTCTTAATGCCATCTAAATCAAATGTCTTTGAAAAACTGGGGATGTGGGCTGTCAATTTTGGTCTATGAAAATTTGGAATGAGGTTACATAAACAATTTAATTGATTAAATAAATTGAAACCAAAAATAATTACATTCAAAGCTAGCTGTTTTCGTGCTTTTTGTCTGTCTACTTATGATTTTTCCACGCTTTAAACTAGACTTTCTCATAAAAGTATATAAGAAAAACTTAATAATTCAACTGATAGGACATTCCATACAGAAGATTCCCTCTATCTTTCATGCAATGTTAGAAATGCTTTAATCACTCATGAAGAACATAAACATTACACATTATGGTCATGTCTTATGGTGTGTGAAGATTTCACCTTTCTAATTGACATTTTTAATAAAAGATTTAGTACTAAGTTATTTAGACTAATTGTGGGAATTCAGATAGGTACGAATTGCGCACCCCTTATTCTTTTTCTGTTTTGCTGTTGAAAACAAATCAGAAATCGTTGAAACGTTTAGCTCGACATCTGGACATTCATTAAATATTGACAATACCTACTTCGATGGTTTGATCAGTCATATTTACAATCCAGAACTTCAGTTAAACAAAACAAATTCTTTTAATAGCGAAGCCCCGTTTTTCTATTGTAGGCGGATTTTTTTCCTGCCTAAGTAAGGATAAACGAGATGATTTTGACTTTGAGACAGTAAATTTTCCTTTCTTGGATGGTGATGTTCCTCGTGCGGCATCCTACGGTGTTTATATTTCGAAATTTATTCGATTTGCCAAATGTCTATTCGTGTAGCTGCCTTCAACACTCGTAATAAATTATTAACTGCTAAACTCCTTAATCAGGGTTATCTGTATCACAAGCTACAAAAAAAAACTCTTTCTAAGCAATATAGACGTCATTCCGATTTAGCTTCAAAATCAATGTTGAACTAAAATCTCTTCTGCATCAAGGCCTATCGGAACACGAATTTTATGGTGACTTAGTATATAAATTCAGAATAATATATGCTTGCAACCATTTCAGTACCCACTTTCGTAAAATCGTCGATATATGATTTTTGGTGCAACCTGAATGTTACACGACAGACTGCATGCATTGTAGTTTACCAAGTGGTGGTTGATAACATTGCTTCCCTCTTTAATTGCATGCCGGCGGGTCGGGCCTAAGATGCTTTGACGGCTCCAGCGTAAAGACGTGCTTAAATTTTAGGTAATGTCGGTGGGTTCCGGATGCTCTGTCTCTGGCCGGGCCCACCGGAGATAACAATAGTTTTCTTTTGCACCAGCATTTCCGTTGTTTCATGCTGACAAGTCCTCAACGTTGTTTCATCTATGTTGTAGTTGGATTTTTATGTTCTCGGAGATGTAGCACTGATTAGTTAGAAAGCTTTCATGGGGACTGTACAAATTTGTCTACATCACGACAGAACCAAGGGCGAGCGAGGAATTCGGCCACGTAAAATCAAAGTAATCCCCCCCCCTTTTCCCCACTCCCCCCCCCCCCACACACACACAAGGCCAGTGAAATACTTTTTACTGACCTTTCCAAGGCGGTTCTTCTGTCGTGGTTTATTATTGATATAGTTCGTCTTTGCATGTATGTGTTGCTTATATATTTTAATTTCTATAGCCATTTACTATTTTGCCGAAAAGTCGTGTTTCTTTTCATTTCTTGTCTCTGATGTGAGGTGTGTTGTGATTGTGTCGATTCCTTATCATTGCATTCACTTCTATTTTGGTATCAAGTATTTGAATGACTTGTAGATACAAAATGGCCACCACCAAGGCGATGTTGAAAATCTGTTTTGAACATCTCCTTCTGATCTGAAAGGCCGATTTACTCAAAACAGGGCTTTATGCTACAAGGTGTATGTATGTTTGTGTTTGAGGTTTACATTCCACCAACAACTAAGTTCATACAGCGACGGGACCTCGTTTAAAGACTCAGCCGAAAGTCTGGGGCAACATAGTGACTTGTGGATCAAACTAGCTAAAATATTTTCGATCCGAAATCCAAGATGACCATCACTACAGAAATGCCAGTTGACTTGAAACCTGGTGAAGAGAATCACGGTGACTTGTAGATCAAAAACCTTGTAAATCTTTCCGAATCTAAAATCAAAGATAACTGCCATGCTGGCTATCTTAAAAATCTAATTTGAACTACCCCCTCTGAACCGAAAGGCCATAGACTTGAAGCATGGCCGGAAGCATCTCTGTGACTTGAAGTATTATACGACAGTCTGCATGCATGGTAGTTAACCCAATCACGGCTGATAGCTTTGCTTCCCTCTTCTATTGCACGCTGGTGCGTCAGACCTCAGATTCTATGACCGTTCCAGCGTAAAGGCTTACTTGAAATTAAAATTTAATGTTATGTTAATATGTTTGTTGGTACCTGATGCTCTTTCTGAGGTCGGGCCCATCGGAGTCTAACTGTTGGTTGTCTTTTGCTCTAGTATTTCAGTGATAAGGGCGAGGATTGCTGCCGCGCAAAATCGATATAAGCTCCGCAGTTGAATTAGTTTCACTGACAGTTCCAATGCGGTTCTTCTGTCGCAATTTATTCTTGTTAGGGTTTGTCTTTGAGTGTGTGTATCGCTTATTTTTGTTATGGGATGGTACCTGTCCTCTAGTTATTTCATGTATGTTTCTTTCCCTTGGGGGTCTCTGATGGGAGCTCTGAGTTAATTGTATCGGTTCCTGATTATTGCCTTCACTTCTATTTTTCTTGCTGTCGAGTCTTCACCGTTGTTTCATCTTAACAAATTTTGATTAAGCCATGATAGCCATCTTGGATGTCAGTTCAGAATGATTTTATAGCAAACGAATCGTAACAGAAAGATATTTGATCTACAGTCAGCCTAAAACTGCCAATCAAGTTTCGAGTCAACTGGCCTTTTGGTACAGGAGTAGTAATTCAAAACAGATTTTCAAGCTGGCCATCCGCCGTGGAGGCCGATTTTGATTTCACTTAAGCTGTTTGGCATCTACAAGTCAACCCAATATTTCCTATAAAGATTTGACTCGATTGGCTTTAAGTTCATAATGACAGGTTTAAAATATATTTTCTAGTTGTTGTGGCCACCTTTGCTTCAGAACCAAATTTTCACGATAACTGACATGACAGCCGTCTTGGATTTCAGATAAGAATGATTTCCGCTATTTTTGTCTACAAATCTACTAACCACCACAATATTTTCTGACAAGATTTAAATTTAGGAGGACACATTCAAAACGGATTTTCACGATGGGTTCCATGACAGCCATCTTGGATTTCGGATTGCATAGACTTAAACTTACACAATAGAAGTGAAAGCAGTGATAAGGAATCGATACAACTGACCCACGCCGTCCATCAGAGACAACAAAGGGAAAGAAACACAAAAATTAAATAACTAGAACCTAATGAAAACACCAAAAGCGGAAAGCCAAAAAGACAGTTACTTTGCCAAACATTAAAAGATATATGATATGCGATACACTCATTCAAAGACGAACTCATGACGTGAACAAGTCCGTGAAAAAAAACGACCCCCTAAACCCCACTTTATACAAAGAAAACTGGGGTTACGGGTATATATTACTTTTCTTATTTCTGCTCCAAGACAAAGGTTGTGGGTACTCGTTAGAACGGTTATAACGAGAACCCAAAAACCTATGTTTGGAAAATAAATAAGAAAAATATCACAAAATTCATCAGAAAAAGTACCTTTTTTGAGGTATCTAACTTTAGAACTTATTGAAAAAAAAATGCACTTTATCACGCGGATTTGTTATCGTAATGTTTAACAAAATCCCTGCGATAGAAGAACCGCCTTGGAACTTCCGTCGCGATTAAGACAGATCATTTTTCAGTCCGCGTGAAGGTTTCCTACATGTGACTCATCAAAAGTCTCCGAGAACACAAAAATTCAAACAACCACAGAGATGAATCAACGATGAGAACTTGACAGCAAGAAAACACTGAACTGCTTGAGCAACAGAAAACCAACAGTTAGTCTCCGATGGGTCCGATCAGAGACAGAGCATCAGGTACCAACCAAAAAGTTACCAACATTACATAAAATTAAGTTTTAATTTCAAGTAAGTATTTTCGCTGGAACCGTCATAGAAACTGAGGTCTTACCCACCCATTACGAAAACACGCCTATACAAATACAGTCTAAATTTTAGCGCCGAAAAAATGAAAAATTTAATACGAAAAATTGTGATATTTTTCTTATTTCTGCTCAAAATATAGATTGTGGATACATGTTAGAACCGCCTCGTCGAGGCGGTTCTATCGTGTACCCACAATCTATATTTTTGAGCAGAAATAAGAAAACTAAGGTCTACCCCTGTAAACCACAGTTTTCCTATATAAAAGTGGGGTTCAAGGGGGTCAATATTATAAAGGCGTGTTTTCGTGATGGTTGTGCAATTAACGAGGGAAGTTAAGTTATCAACCGTGATTGGCAAAAAGAAGAAAAATAGTATATACCCCCGTAAACATTACTGTTCGCTGTATAAAGTGGGGTTTGAAGGGGTCTTCCTTTCACGGACTTCATTTGACATTTTGGGGCATCAGGGTGACTTGTGAGTCAAAAATAGTGTTTGTGTTTCTTTCCCTTTTGTGTCTCTGATGGGAGCTTTCGGTTAATTGTATCGAGTCCTGGCCATTGCCTTCACTTTTATTTTGTTAACTTGACGGGTAACTTTGCTTTTACTCTTTTACCAAACAATCTCAGACCCTGTCTGACATAGAGTCTGAAATAGGTTGAATGCCATTTGGGTTGTATTAACAGAAAACTAACACTTACGCGGACAATTCTATAGCAGACGATCTGGTTTCTTTTTACTTTCATTACGAAAACACGCCTATAGAAATACATTGTAATCTTAATCGCCGATAAAAAGAAAATTTTCAGTTGAAAAAAAATGTTATATTTTTCTTATTTCTGCTCAAAATATATATTGTGGGCACTCGTTAGAACCGCCTCGATGAGGCGGTTCTAACGAGTACCCACAATCTATTTTTAGAGCAGAAATAAGAAAAATAAGATATACCCCTGTAAACCTCAGTTTTACTATATAAAGGTGGGGTTCAAGGGGTTCAAAATTATATAGGCGTGTTTTCGTGATGTTTAGAAAACATGTGGCTTAAGTTTTCATGCAAATCGATTCACATGCTAATACCAAACTTTATTCTCTCTGCGTCAAGTGAACAAGTCTGTTAAATGAACACCCACGAAACCCCACTTTATATGGAGAAAATTGGAGTTAACGGGGGTATTCACCATATTTGCATTATTTGCTGGCTCCTAGCTTGCACGTTGTCAATATTGGAAAAACAGGTAACCAGACCCCCTCCTGACCTTTCAAGGTCAGGTGGGTCTGGTTACCTGTTTTTCCAACACTGCTAACCTGTTTTTCCAACACTGATAACCAGCAGATAATGCAAATAAGGTGAATTCAATATTTTTTCTAAGTTTTGCTCCAAGGCATAGATTGTGGGTACTCGTTAGAATCGCCTCAATGAGGCGGTTCTAACGAGCAGCCAAAACCTATGTTTGCTGTATAAATAAGAAGAATATCACGGATTTTCATCAGAAAAGAAGCCTTATTGGAGATGTGATGTTGCATGGGTGTGTTAACCTAATGCAAAGCGAGAAACATTCTTCGAAAATGTCGTTTTAGTTGTGATTGGCACTTTATCTATCTATCTGTCTATCTATCTATCTTCTGATACTGCGTCGGTCACATTTGACCATTACCGCAGGTGTATATTACATACACTCCAGGTTTTGCAGGATGAAAGCCTACACAGTAATCATGTAATTACGGTAGGGATCTCTAACCTGCACAGGGGATGGTTCTCCCTGCACAGGGGGTCTCAAGTTAATGTCCCGATCCGAAGGACGGTGCACTTTATGACATTCATCCCTGCAAATGATGCCAATGGAGCGTTTTCGGACACCGAAATTTTATCGCCGCTGCCCGGGATCGAACCCGGGACCTCTAGCGTCAGAGGAAAGTGCACTAACCACTGAGCTATCACGCTCCATCATGGGTTGAATACATTGAAACTATATATATCGTTTTGAGCCATTGTGAAAGGGTTAATCCAAAATAATGTCCATTAATGATATTTGATCGCTAATCCTATGGTGCACATTCCACATATACTTAATGTGGCCGTTCAATTTACAAATCATTGTGTTTGAATAAATCCGTATTAGAACAACGCTCATAGACGGTTCTTTCTTCTTCTTATTTTAAGGGGAAAAGGAACACCTTCAGGGGAGGCAGTTCCAGCAAAAGTATTTTTGTCTCCCATGTCAATAGGGGTCAACTCTTAAAGGAAAGAATTTGCTCCTAAGGGGCAAATTCTTTCCTTTAAGACTAGACCCCTTTTCCCGTGGGACAGGGCTTATAGAAAAGCGAACGGGAAGTCCCGAAAGTTGTCTCCCTTTGAAAAATGGCTGAGCAGTCTTCCAAGGGTTCCCATTCCCCTTAAAGTCAACCCATATATGACAATAGAGTCTTTCGCCTAATGGATCTTGGGCACTCAGTTTCCAGTTACTAGGGGTGTCAGGTTTGCTTTGTTTGTGGTAATATTTATAAAAAAAAATGTTGTTGTTTTTTGTTCTTTTTTCTTTAAGCAGACAGTATAGACCAAGATCATAGGCTGCGCTCAGCAGCGACTGATATGGATGTACACTGTTTACCAATGTCCCAGGCGATAATCTCTTTTTGGTGTTCAAATCATGGATTGTAGGCGTTTTGCTGAATACGTGTATTGTTACTCGACTCTCTATGATAAATGTAAATGTTTTGTTTGTTTGATTTGAGGTTTAACGTCCCCGTCAACAATGTTAAGGTCATTTTGGAGACGTTGCTTCCAATTTTTTGGGACTTTTACCCGACGTTGAGATGAAATGACATCTCAAGCCCTGTCGCCCAATGAAACCAATAGGGTTTATAAGCATGGACGGTCCGACTCGAGCGCACCGCTTTGCCTGGGCAGGCTATGATCCTCTAAGCGGTTTACCAGTACTCGTGTCCGGATCGGAGTCAGCTCTGCGTGGAAGCATCATGCAGCCGTATATTTCGTCAAGCCCCGATGAGCGGGGGGCAAAATGTAAATCCTTTTTGGGACGATTACTTGTCAATCATCCCAAAGTTACTAAGCACAGAATTTTAGCGGTGCTGGTGTCCACGTGATAATCGCTGATTAGTAGGGAATCCAGTTTGCGGAGCTGTTGATAGCCGTGCTGATCTTCTCGATTTTAGGCCAGTGTGTTGTTTAAAAGGGGTCTTGACTGGGATGTAGACCCAGATAGAGTTAGACACAGCGTCTTATCTGGCTCTACACTGTCTGCTTAACATACAGGCACTAAAGGCCTAAATGAAACACTCTAAGTCTCCGATCAGTACAATTTAACCAGTTCACAGTTGTGCTTAACCCATTTAGTACCAGAAACCCCTAAACGGGTACCCTGGCAAACAGTGCAGGCCCAGATCAGACGCTGCAGAACGCGGCATCTAATCAGGGCCTCCACTGTTTGCTAAAGGTTCAATCATTTTCCAAATAAAGTTCGATGAAAACTCAACCTGACACCCCTAAAATTCGAAATGGACTCCTGCTATATATACGGAGGAAAATTCCATTCGGTACAAAAAGGGTTAATGTAGTCAGGGACATAGCTACTCGTAGATTTGAAAAAGACAAAAACTTTTAATACGGATTGTTATTATCATTACTTCACATAACGCGATGTCTGATCAGCTCTACTGTGCTTGCTTAAAGTTAAACGAACAGTTCGGTTCTCAGCTCAGGACTATTTTCCCAACCTACACTCAGAGACGATCGACCCACCAGTACTCTAAGTGCTTTGATTTATTTACGTTCTGGTCGAAAAAAAGAGGTTAATTTTCCTTTTATTTACTAGTAATAATAATTCCTTATGCCATTAGAACATATTTTGAAGGGTGGCATTAAAATTGAATGAACAGGTGCCATATCGACAACAGCAGCGCTGTGATTTTGAACATCCCCCTTTTGCCGACACACATCTCGGGCACAATTTAAATGCTCCCTCACAGATTTAGGCTTAGCTGCCTTTGTTTCAAATAGTCTACAGGGCGTACCAGTGCACTGAGTTTGTGCGAGGAAATATGTGCTCAGCCCCAAATAAGCGCGCGCGCGTGTGTGTGTGTGTGTGTGTGTGTGTGTGTGTGTGTGTGTGTGTGTGTGTGTGTGTGTGTGTGTGTGTGTGTGTGTGTGTGTGTGTGTGTGTGTGTGTGTGTGTGTGTGTGTTTCTGAAAAACCGACCGCGACGACTGCTACACATGGAATCGATTATACAGTGGCTGGGTGCATGTCACTTAGAGCCTTCAAAAATACAATGGACTTCAAATATTAGCACAACGCATCCTGTTTACATACCTTGAAAAGCATTCTTTGAAAAATAGCATTAACTTTTTCCGGCGGATACCATCCTGTGTTGAAAACGTCCGAATTTCCACTCGTGCTTCGCACTCGTGAAAATTATGATATTTTCAACACACTCGATGAAATAGTTTTGGTATCCACCTCAAAAAAGTAAATATCCCTTATTTAGCCGATCATCACGAAAACACGCCTATACAAATACAATGTAACCTTTATGGCGGAAAATATAAAAATTTTAAGATAGAAAATTGTAGTATTTTCCCTATTTCTGCTCAAATTATACATTGTATGTACTCGTTAGAACCGCCTCAACGAGGCGGTTCTAACGAGTACCCACAATCTATATTTTAGAGCAGAAATAAGAAAAATAAGGTTTACCCCTATAAACCCAAGAATTACTATATAAAAGTAGGGTTCAAGGGGGTGGGGCTAAAATTATATAGGCATTTTTCGAGATTATAATTTCATGAATATATAAATGCATCCGATAAAATGAAAATGGAATGTATGTAGCTAAAATAATTACTTTAAAATGATATTGTATTGTTGTTAGTTTGTTTGTTTGATTTGAGGTTTAACGTCCCCATCAACACTGTATAGGTCGTTTTGGAAACGCTGCTTCCAATTTTGTACGACTTTTACGCGACATTGAGATGAAATGACAGCCCAAGCCTTGTCGCCCGATGGAACCGATGGTGTTTATAAGCATGGACGGTCGACTCGCACCGCTTTGCCCGGGCAGGCTCCGATCCTCTCAGCGATTTACCAGTACTCATGTGCGGTCGGATTCAACTGAACGTGGAAGCGTCATGTAGTCCATCTATTTCTTCAACCCCGGATGGTATGAACAAGAAACTTTAGCACATTTGTTTGAAACTACTCTCAGCAGCAAACATTAAACCAGAATGAAATCACCATCGGATTCACTGAATGTGCTAATGAAATGGATATTGTCTCTCAAAACTGTTGATTTTATGCAAATACCTCTTTTAATGATACTTCTTTGCATGAAAGGGTGCACCTAAAGGAATTTCCGTCATTTTAATAAAAAAGACACCTTTGGTTAAATTTTGTTTGCCTTTCTTATAAATGAAAAAGGTTTACTTTTCAGGAAATTTGGCTCATTTTTTTACAGAAGCAATTGTTTCAAAAATCAAAGTACTGACAGACTTAGACCCAGCAGTTACATGGCGTAATTGTGACGTCAAATGAACGGGACTTGAAGAAATAGATGGAATACATGATGCTTCCACGCAGAGCTGAAACCGACCCGCACACGAGAACTGGTAAACAGCTTAGAGGCTCTATGTCTGCCAGGCAAAGCGGGGCGAGTGTCGGACCGTCCATGCTTATAAACCCTATTGGTTTCATTGGGCGGCAGGGCTTGAGATGTCATTTCATCTAGTGTCGGGTAAAAGTCCCACAAAATTGGAAGGAACGTCTCCAAAATGACCTTTACAATGTTGACAGGGACGTTAAACCTTCAAACAAACAAACGTCACACCAACGTTGGTGCAACGTCGTGACGTTTATGCAACGTCACATCAACATCGGTCAAACGTCATGACGCTGCATCGACGTTTATTTGGCGTTGTCCTTGCGACGTTTGCCTGCAGGGGAGGGTCGATTGTGTCTGAGTGTAGGCTAAAAAATGGTATTAAACCTTAATTTGATGTACTTTAAATATAGACTACACCTTAAGATAGTGGTCATCGTTAAATGAAAATTTCTCCACCATTTCTCGGAGTAATTTAATAACCCATATATCAAATTGAAGATAATTGGATGTTTATTTGTTCAAATGAGATTTTTATCATAAATGTAGAACGAATTTTAGCCACGGATTATTTTTATGGAATACCTTTTTATCAAGCAGCTCAGAAGGCCCCTTTTTCCTCAGAAAACCGTCGACAAGATACGTCCTTTAAAACTATCAGTGGGGTTCCTTTAAAACTCGTTCTGGAAAGAAAGATATAACAACTTTCTGTACAAAACTTAATTGGACACATTGAACAAAAGCTTCATTTAAACAGAAACAACACAAGGTACTAAAAATATACTTTTCAAACCCAGTCTTCAAGTACCTTAAATAAAGGAGATCAATCACTTCTAAAAAATTCACCTTAAAAGGTTCAGGAAGCATCACGAAAACACGCCTTTATAATTTTGACCCCCTTGAACCTCATTTTTATACTGTAAAACTGGTGTTTACAGGGGTAAACCTTTTTTTTCTTATTACAACTCTAAAATATAGATAGTGAGAACTAGTTAAAACCGCCTCGATGACGCGACCACCCACAATCTATATGTTGAGCAAAAATAAGAAAAATGTCACATTTTTTTTTTTTTTTTTTTTTTTTTTTTTTTCATCTTAAAAATTTCCTTTTTTTTGGGGGGGGGGGGTTGTTTGGCAGTAAAGGTCACACTGCATTTGTTTTGGCCTGTTTTCGTAATGGCTGAAAATTGGTTTAAACAAAAGTTTTATGGGCTGCGTGATGCTTCCACACAGAGCTGAAACCGACCCACAAACGAGTACTGGCAAACCGCTTGGAGGATCTAAGTCTGCCCAGGCAAATCAGTGCGAGTCGGTCCGTCCATGCTTATAACCCCTTTTGGTTTCATTTGGCGACAGGGCTTGAGATCTTGAGATTTCATTTCCTATCAGTGTCGGGTAAAAGTCCCAAAACATTGGAAGCAACGTCTCCAAAATGACTTTTACAGTGTTGACGGGGACGTTAAACCTCAAATCAAACAAACAAAGAAATCAAAAGCTGGCGGCAAGCTTTTGTAGTTAGCAACTTTCGGTCGGGTGGTTGGATGTGGCGATGGTGTTGTGTATCTTACGTCACAGGGACGTCCAACTGATATTGGCTTACAGCTGGAGAAGGCCTGCTATCCTTGTTCTAGGTAAGGGTAGGCAGGAAATGTTTTTATTTCTCCCGTTTCTCCACTTTCATTCCATTGTCTCTTCTTCCATGTTTCCCTCTTTCATCTCATCCACTATCTCTTCTATCTCATTTCTCCCTTTGTTCGGGTACGACATGTCCAAAAACAGGTACGAAAAGACCAAACTGGTACGAAATGACTAGGGTAAGAAATGACTTCGGTACGAAAAGACTGGAAACCGCTGAGTGAGGCATCTCACGTCACTGGGGCGTCTAGCTGATATTGGCTTAGAGTTGGACAATGCATGCTATCCTTGTAGCAGGTAAGGGTAGAGGGGAAAGGTTTTTTTTTTTTTTTTTTTTTCGTTGTATTCTTCACTTTCATTCCTTCTCCTCTCTCTTCCATGTCCATATCTTTCATCTCCTCCCCTGTCTCTTCTATCTCCTTTCTCCTATGCTCTGGGAGACGACATAAAATGATCCTCAATGGTTGATGATTAAGAAGTTTAGCCGTTAATAATTTAGTACGAATGTTGAAGTCAGTTACATGACTACACACTCTAGCAAATCGAATTAATTGCGAAATATAAACGATTATAAGGAAGTGTAGTGTAAAGAGTGAAAAAATCGTAAGTAGACAGACTTGAAGCACGAAACTTCTGGATTTCAATTTATTTAAAACCTCATTCATGCTATCCTTGTAGCAGGTAAGGGTAGAGGGGAAAGGTTGTTTTTTGTTGTTGTTGTTGTTGTTGTTGTTGTTGTTTTGTTCGTTTTATTCTTCACTTTCATTCCTTCTCCTCTCTCTTCCATGTCCATCTCTTTCATCTCCTCCCCTATCTCTTTTATCTCGTTTCTCCTATGCTCTGTGAGACGACATAAAATGACCCTCAATGGTTGATGTGTCGTTAAATTCCAACACAATTAATCAGACAGACCCCAAAACAAAACGGAAAGCGTGTCAACACCTAACTGAAGTTTATGATTACCGTAGACATTCGCCTAATGGCCAGGAACATGTCTATCATCGATTGAATTGATGTGTGGTTAGTTTTATTGTGATCAAAAATAATCCCTGTAATTTAGGCAAACAGTGTAGCCGCGGATCAGATGTCGGGCTTTGGGCTTTGCGGCATATGATCTGGGTATACACCTTTTACCATGGTGCCTTTAATCGGACACTGGGTATATCACATGATATAAGGGTGAATGACATTTTCTCCCGTCATATTTAGTTCCGTGCCGTCGCAAAACATTGAAACAAGAAGAGTATTGCCATTAATAATCGCTATTAATCTTTTCTTTCAAAGTGCTTAATGATTCCCGTCGGGCAATAATCTGTTCCATCAATTTCCTGCGCAGACATTTTGTGATTAAACGTCGGTCGAGTTTGTGCAACTTCGAAGAAAAAGAGGAAACAATGGAGGTCATAAAGTTAATAGAATGAGATACATGTACATGTATACAGCTGGGCTTCAATGCCCCGAACACTTATACATGAAAAGAAATGGGCTACATGATGCTTCCCAGGCAAAGCGGTGCGAGTGTCGGACCGTCCATGCTTATAAACCCTATTGGTTTCATTGGGCGTCAGGGCTTGAGATGTCATTTCATCTCAATAACGGGTAAAAGACCCACAAAATTCGAAGCAACGTCTCCAAACTGACCTTTACAGTGTTGGCGGGGACGTTAAACCTCAAATCAAAGAAACCGTCTTTCTTGAGACCCTTGGAAAACTCCCCATTATTACAGATATAATGTTTTTGGATAGTTTAACTATGTCTCACGGGTGTGTTGTCGCAATGGAACTTTTAGGGATTTCACGGTAATTTTAGTAGCTCAGCAATTCGATTTGTGTCTCATCACGTGAACAAGTCTGTGAAATGAAGACCCCCTAAACTCTACTTTATATAGAGAAAACTGGGGTTAACGGTGGGGGGGGGGGGGGGGTAAACATTATTTTTATTATTTCTGCTCCAAAACATATGCTGTGGGTACTCGTTAGAACCGCCTCAGCGAGGCGGTTCTAAAGAGCACCCTCAACATATGTTTTGGGCGTTTTTAAGAAACATATCAAGGATTTTCATCAGAAAAGTAGCCTTTTTGGAAATGTAAAAAAATTCACTATGTCGCACGAGTGTGTTATCGTAAGGTATCTGCGTGCGCAAAGACCGTTTGTCTTATGCCTTGTAATGGCAACGGTTTGAGTCCAAATCAAAGTACTGACAGCACTGATTGCTCCTAAATGGAGAATTTTACAGTTTCATTACGACAATACAGCCGTGCGACACGTGTCAGTGTACTGTTCTTTCATTCAAAATGGCTACCTTTGTTACAACGCATAATGTAGTAATGTAGTAATTTCTTCATTTTGAAATTTTTACTACATTATGCGTTGGCATAGTCGACGCGAAATGAAATAAAATGTCGTTTTTACTTCATTATGCGTCGATACTAAGAGGTTTGAGCAAAATGAAAGAATTATTTCATTTTGCGGCGATGGGTGGCATACTTAATTTTACTTCATTATGCGTCAACAGTTTGTTTGTTTGATTTGAGGTTTAACGTTCCCGTCAAGACTATTTAGGTCATTTTGGAGACATTGCTTCAAATTTTATGGGACTTTTACCCGATATTGAGATGAAATGACATCTCAATCGCTGCCGTCCAATTAAAAGCAATAGGGTTTATATGCATGGATGGGCCGACTCGCAGCAGTTTTCCTGGACAGGCTTAGACCTTCTAAGCAGATTACGAGGACTCATGTACGGGCGGTATCAGCTCTGCGTGGAAGCATCGTGCAGCCCATCTATTTATACCCCCGGCATACGAAGTATGCAAGGGGGTATATAGTTTTTGTCCATTCTGTCTGTCTGTCTGTCTGTCTGTCTGTCTGTCTGTCTGTCTGCCTGTCTGTCTTTTGTTTGATTTGTTTGATTTGAGGTTTAACGTCCCCGTCAACACTATTTAGGTCATTTTGGAGACGTTGCTTCCAATTTCATGGGACTTTTACCCGACATTGAGATGCCGCCCAATAAACCTTTTTCTTTGTGATTTTGACCTTCAGTGTGCTTTTGTGGAAGACCGTCTTTTGGACTGTTCAACTGTGGTCTTAAAGACCACTTTTGAACCGTCTCAAATGTGGTCTAAATTGTAGGAATTTAACTGTATTGCTTCCTAAGTCTTTTCGAAGACAGCTATGTTCTACCATCATTACTTCATTATGCGTCGATATGGTGCATATCAACGCGAAATGAAATAATTTTTTTACTTCATTTCGCGTCGACTATGCCAACGCATAATGTAGTAAAAAAAATCAAAATGTAGTAATTACTACATTACTACATTATGCGTTGTAACATACCTTTCTCAACTTTTCCTCAACTCGTTTAATAAATTCAATAATACGTGAGCACTCATGTAAGATCCTCTATTCCTTTCACTGAGAAAAATAGGTAATTCATTGTTAGAAATGTAATAAATTACAATAACACACCCGTATGACATAGTGCATTCTTTCATAATTTCCAAAACGGTTGGTATTCTGATGAATATTTCCTGTTATACCCTAAAGATTGGTTGTGAGTGCTCGTTAGAACCGTCTCAGTGAGGCGGTTTAAATAAGTACCCACAACCTATGACTTGGTGCAAAAATAAGCAAAATAATGTAACCCATGTAAACCCCAGTTTTCTCTGTATAAAGTGGGGTATACAGGGGTTTTCAGTCCACGGACTGGATGCCCTGTTGCAAGTAACGAAATTAACAATGGCCTACGTTACATGCAATTCACCAATGCTGGGTGATACTAAAGCTCACGTTAAGAAGCCTTCGTAATGTAGTGGTTATGCTACTCGCCTTGTAAACCATGCAGAGTCACAGGATCGATCCCCGGCTTCTCCAAACTTTTGGATGTTTCTTTTAACCGAGGTCCCGTCTCTGTATGATCTTAGCTGTTGGTGAGACGTAAAGCGCAAACACTCACTCGCTCATGAAAGCTCACATTTATGGCTTCTGTTTTAGTCATTTACATTTGTGTAGGTGTTACGTATGTTTTTGTTTCGCTTATGTATAAAGATTCTAAAACCGTAATAGGACTTTCTTGATGGCAATCAACCAGGAAAAAAAGCGCCAAAGACAAGGCGTATGATTTATGAAACACACGTCAAATATGTTTTATAAAAGGGTTATCCTTTGGAAGCAAGGAATACACCACAGAACTGGAAAATGTGAAGCGTGCATGCTTTCTGGGCCAGTCTAGCTAGTTTCGGCCAATTAGGCCTCATCAGTGACCCTCAAGTATTTTCGAAATTCCACAACGGAATCAGTGATCCTAATGGACAAGAACATATAAACTACACTACGATGTAGGGCAGGGAGACTTTTTACGGCCGGCACATATTCAAGCCTTTTCAAGTTTCAACTCCTTGGTCAAAAACTAATGAACTGTGCCTGATGAAACACCAACACTATTAGCAATTTCTTTCACCGTGAACCGTGCATCTTTTTCGACCATCATTACGCAAACACGCCTATACAAATACATTGCCATCTTTATCGCCGAAAAAAAAAGAAAAAATTAAGATGAAAAATTGTAATATTTTTCTTATTTATACTCAGAACATAGGTTGTGGGTACTCGTTAGAACCCCTCGTAAGAACCGCCTCATTGAGGTATTGGAGCAGAGATAAGGAAAATACTGTTTACCCCCGTAAACCCCAGTTTTCTCTATATAAAGTGGGTTTTTTTTTTTTGGGGGGGGGGGTCTTTATTTCACGGACTTGTTCACGCGATGTTTCACCGTGAACCGTGCATTTTTTTTTTCGACCATTAGCCTTTGTGACACTTTTCTTGTCTGGCCGGGACGGAGCTCAAATTTTGGGTCAATTTTACCACCTTTAAATGTGTATGCCAGCTTCAGATTGACCTTTTAGAGACAACAGCTGCCCCATGTACATGTATCTCATACAGTTCACAATACACTGAAATTCCACTATTAAGACCACCTAAAATTTAGAAAAATCTGCTTTGAAAACTTTTCATTTAATTTTCCTTTGTGATTTCTGCCCACAGTGTCCTCTGGGCATGGACCACCTTTGGGACTGTGCAAAAGTTGTCTTAAAGACCACCTTTGAACAGTCCAAAAGGTGGTCTTTATATTGGAATATTACTATTATCTGTAAAACTAAACATTCAGACCAACGCGACCTTTAATGTAGGCTGTAATTTCAAACATCACGAAAACATGCCTAAATACTTTTGACCCCCTTGAACCCCACTTCTATATAGTAAAACTGGGGTTTACAGGGGTAAACCTTATTTTTCTTATTTCTGCTCAAAATATAGATTTTGGGTACTCGTTAAAACCGCCTCAGTGCCTCTGAGGCGGTTCTAACGAGTATCCATAGTCTATATTTTGAGCACAAATAAGAAAAAATATCATAATTTTTCATCTAAAAGTTTTAGTTTTTTTTTCGGTGGTAAACTTTACAATTTATTTGTATAGGCGTGTTTTCGTAATGTTGACTGTATTAACTTGAACATTTAATAACTTGTGAACGACTGAACGGATTAGACAGAAGTTTCATCCAATTATAGAACGACTGCATACGTACGCACTCGTGCATGCACGCACACACGTTCACACACACGTACCTATAGACACATACGAGCACACACAACACACATACAGACGGATCAGGCCCTCTGACATGAGCAATTGTTGTTTGCCTCGAAGTAGGCTTTAGCACAATGAAGGTTCATTGGACATCGATGGCCGCGATCAGTATGTGCGCATTTGCAGGCTGATCTGAGTCTTTGCTGGCAACCTAGATTTATACTCAGAACAAATCAAGTTCCTCCGAAAGGGCCAATTAGATGTCTGAGTTCTAAAAATAATGACACTACTCTCATATTTCTTCTTTTTTTTCTTGTTATTAACTCCCTTGAGAGATTAGTCTTCTGGTTTCTAGACATACTTGCCAAAATAAGACATCCTATTATTATTATAAGTTGTTGTGCAGGAAACAAAGCTTCAGATATATAAGGCTACTGGACAAGTGATGTCCTGTTAAATAAAAATACCACTCTCAGCCGAGTGAAGAGTAGGCGCAGCTGCCACATTTTTTGTGACACGAAGCTTTTGAGTGGCCTAACTCTTTAAGGTCACTTATATTATTCTTCAATACCTTTACACATTAATTCTAGGAACCGCGGTGCGAGGCGGACCGTCCATGCTAATCAACCCTATTGGTTTCATTGGGCGACAGGGCTTGAGACGTCATTTCATCTCAATGTCGGGTAAAAGTCCCACAAAATTGGAAGCAACGTCTCCAAAATGACCTTTACAGTGTTGACGGGGACGTTAAACCTCAAATCAAACAAACAATTAATTCTAACATGTCTTATGTGATTTTTACCTCCTTTTTGTTCTCCAGCATTGTTTCATCATTTATGTATTCATGAATCTTGTGCCAAGGTGCATGATTGTTTGTATATAGTTATTATAGAGGGCCGCAAGGTAGAATAGCTTATAAGCTAATTGTGTCACCCTCTCAAAATATTGTTCAAATAAATAAATAAATAAATAAAAACACGAGTTGCCATAACAGAACTTAATAGAACTGTGTATTTTTCTTGCAGTTCAGTAAGAGATAAGAATTTGTATTTCACATTTTTATTGACAAAAATTAAAAGCTTTTCCACAGACACTTTGTAAAAAAAAGATTGGTTCTCATTATTTTGGATACAGTATTAAAAGATCATTTGATAGATATTATAAGGGTGCGTAAGGAACATAGTGGACTCAGAACCATTTGTGTTTTTGTGTGGGAAGTTGTGCTTCAAACTTGCCAATATGTACATAGTTCTGTGCCCTGACTTTGGGGAGGAACAGTACAATATGCTAACTTAAAAGATGTAGCACTTTAGACACAAAGATAGATATATAGTTGTCCACAAGTTATCGTTTTATTATGTTTCTTGTAAGTTTTTTAGTTATTTGTATCAAATGAAGTTTATAACAGTTAATATGTATTGAAAGGGACTGAAAGCAATTTGCTATTCACCCATAATTATGCTGTGTAAATGGCATTTCTCTAGGGATAAAATTGCAGGTAAATTGTGGGTTGAGCTGAAAACCTTATTTTTTCTTGACATATAATCGAAGGCATTACATGTTAACGTAACGTAACGAGGGCATTACATGTTAACGTAACGAAAATAAAATTGGACAAAACTAGCCAATATTGTTTGTTGGAATGTACATAAATACTATTAATAATTATGATACTACTATAACTACTGCTGCTACTACTAATACTGTTAATTATCTTACTAATTAAACGATGATGATAATAATTATACCTTATTACGTTTTCCACTACTGCTACTATTATTTGGCCCCCGTCGATCGGGGATTTGATAAATAGATTGGGCTTGATGCTTCCACGCAGAGCTGAAACTGACAGCACATTAGTACAGTTAAACCGCTTATGCGGCTCTTACACTGTCACGATTTTGTCCACGATTGTCCACGACTGTCCACGACCAATGGGGACCATGAAAATCGGGGCATATACGGTTCCGATTTCACTATACCCTACGAATACTCACGACATTGCTACGACACTTCTACGAACAATCACGATTGCTGTACGAAAATGGAGCCGATTTACAACGATCCTCCACGATCCACCACGATGTCTTACGATCCTCTAGGATTCTTCTACGACTGCACCACGATTGCTTCAAGATATCAAACGATCATACACGATTTCTCACGATCCCTGCAAGACTGCTCTACGACCAAGGTCGAATTGGCACGATGATCAAAGACTCAGTACGATCATGGAGGATTCGATACGATTTACTCACGATTAACCAAGACTTCTCCCGATTCGTCAGGATTTCTAACGATCTGGGTATATAAAAGTGTTCACGTGGAGAAAGCAGTGCGTTCGACGTAGCATCGGAATAAATCGTGCTAGCATCGTCATCAATCGTAGTGCATTCCTGGTGAATCTTGCATTGTCGTGAGCAGTCGTCGTGATATCGTAGTAGATCGTACGGCAGTCGCAACGGAATCGTAGAGGCGTCGTAGATGATCTTGTCTCGTCGTAGCTCAATCGTGGTTGAATTCAGTCACGATTAGTCACGATTGGCCACGATTACCACGACGACGGCTCTCGACTGGGCTACGATTTCTCTACGACGGCTCTACGATTTGAAAAATGATGCCGACTCGTCACGAATGTTTTGAATATGTCCAAAACGGTCGTGGTCACTCCCGAACTATCACGATCAACCACGATTCCTCAAGATCTCTGCCGACTTCTCTACGACGTTGTTCACGATTTACCACGATTTAAAAAAATCGTGGTGAGTCGTGGCCAAAATCGTGACAGTCTAAGAGCCCTTAAGGCGGAGGATAGTGGCCAAGTCAAATCGATTTAAGCCCCACAGTGGAATTCGTTTCCGCTGACCGTTCCAATGCGGATCTTCTTTCGCGGTTTATTTTTGTTATGGTTTGTCTTTGGGTGTTATTGTCGCTTATGTCATTTTGGTTTGGATAGCCTATTGGCCATTTTGTGGGAAAGTAACTGTTCTTTTGGCTTTCCAGTATTGATGTTTCCATTAGGGTCTATTGTTTCATGTTTGTGGTTCTTTCCCTTTGGTGGCTCTGATGGGAGCTGTGGGTTAATTGTATCGATTCCTGACCATTGCCTCCACTCTTTAATTTAGAAATTATTTTCGAGATTGAGACGTAACTGCAGTAGCAGTGCGCAGTTATTCCAATGGGCCATTCAAACCAGGAAAGGCCGAGAAGGTAAGCATTATGAAATCACGCCTATACAAATGTATTGGAAGATTTTACCACCCAAAAAGGAAAATTTCCAGATAAAAAAAAATCAGATATTTTTCATATTTTTGCTCAAAACATAGATTGCGGTGACTCGATAGAACCGCCTCGACGAGGCGGTTCTATCGAGTACCCACAATCTATGTTTTTGAGCAGAAATAAGAAAATTCATGTTTACCCCTGAAAACCCCAGTTTTACTATATAAAAGTGGGGTTGGAGGGGGTCAAAATTATATAGGCGTGTTTTCATGATGAATTTAGCTGAAATTTCTGAGAATCTGTTCAAATAAATAACTTGCAGTTTCGTTGTTTTTTTCCATGTATAAAAGGTTGCATGTTATTGTTTACACTGTAAATTAGTGAGCTGAAAATATAGGTCTGTTCTTAAAGGCATTTATTCTTGATTATTGAGGACTATCATTTCATTACATAATATTATGTAGCCCTCAGTGCTCACTGAAGATAAGACCTCTGTCTTGAACAGGTAAGGGGCCGCCTTGGGGAAAATCAATATTACTTACTGTTGACTGGTGTACATTATTGATTTTCCCCTTAAGTGTCTCAGTCAGGGGATTCAACAAGAGCTACTAATCACCCTATTTAGGGCCGCCTTTGATCTGCTATAGTCAGTATATCACAGGGGGCAATAAAACAATTATGGACACACGGTGTGTTCTACTGTCACAGAATAAATGCCTTTAAATCGGTCACTAGACGTCATTATGATAATACACCCGTGCGACATAGTGCATTTTTAACGTCATTCAGCCATTCTCCAAATAAATTTTGAAGAAAGTTAAACCTCGCCACGTGAACAAGCGCGTGAAATTAACACCCCTAAACCCCACTTTATAAAGAGAAAACTGGGGTTTACGGGGGTAAACATTATTTTACTTATTTCTGCTCAAAGACATAGATTGTGGGCACTCGTTAGAACCGCCTCAATGAGGCGATTCTAACGAGCACCCGCAACATATATTTAGAGTATAAATAAGACAAGAAACACCGCACATTTTCATCGGAAAAGTAGCCATTTTTTGAGATATACATTTGTATGAGAAAGAACTATGTCACGTGGGAGTGTTTTCGTAAGGTGACACACCTTAATTTTGAAATGGACTTCTGCTATATATAAGGTGGAAGATTCCATCTGGTACCAAAAGGGTTAAATTCAAATCATATAACGGGCCTCCGTGGCCTAGTGGATACGAGCGCTGACTCTTAGTCATTAGGTCTCTCACCGCCGTAGGTTCGAGCCTCGCTCGGGCCACGTGTGAGACGCCAAGTTCTGCAACGGAAGGTCAGGTGGTTTTTCTCCGGGTTCTCCGGTTTTCGCCCACCTCTGATTAACGATCGGCTCGATATGAGTGAAATAATCTTGAAAGGGCCGTAAAACCCAAACCAAAAAAAAAAAAAATATTCAAATCATATAAAAACGCTAAATACTGATGTTATGTGGAAAGTGTTTTCTAGGACACACATTACAATAACAAATCCATGCGACAAAGTGCATTTTTCACACCTCATAAATGGCTACTTTTCTGATGAAAATTTGTAATATTTTTTATTTATACCGCCAACATAGATTGTTGGTGCTCACAACTTATGTCTAGGAGCAGAAATAAGAACAATAATGTATACCCCCTTAAACCCGGTTTTCTCTCTATAAAGTAGGTTTAGGGGGTGTTCATTTCACGATCGTGTTCACGTGATGATTGAGAAGAGCGTGTTCCAATCACATCACGTGAACAAGTCCGTGAAATGAACACCCCCTTACACTCCACTTTGTATAGTGAAAACTGGGGGTAAACATGAGTTTTCTTATTTTTACTCCAAGATATAGGTTGTGGGTACTCGTTGGAACTGCCTCAATGAAGCGGTTCTAACGAGTACGAACAACCTTTGTTTGCAGTAAAAATAAGAAAAACATCATGGATTTTCATCCAAAAAATAGCCATTTTGGAGATATGAAAAATGCACTATATCGCACGGGTGTGTTAGCGTAATGACATGTAACCACATTGCGAAACCTCTTTTGCTAACATTTTACCACCAAAAATGAAATATTTCAGATAAAAACCCTGATAATTTTCATATTTCTGCTGAAAACATATATTATGGGTACTCGTTGGTTCTCGTTAGAACCGCCTCGAGGCGGTTCTAACGAGAACCCACAATATTTGTGTTGACCAGAAATGAAAAATTAAATAAATAAAGTATACCCCGTGGACCCCAGTTTTACTATATTAAGTGGGGTTTAAGGGGGTCAACATTATATAAGCATGTTTTTGTAATGTTTTTCAACTTTTGTGTTCCTGTGGCGTTGCACCGGATGGCTCAGTGCGTTTTACGGTCGTGTCCTCGTCTTTGTGTCAAGTTCGCTTTAATTATGATTACTTTTTTACCCAGTTAATTCACTGGAGAGTGAGAAAACCTTCACGCCGACCAAACAAACTTGGATAAAGTGAGGGTGAGGATTGGGATCCCGTTAAGTTAACTTAAATCCACCAATAATTTTTACTGATTGTTCCAAGTTGGTGTTTTAGCTGTGGTTCCTTCATGTTTTGTGTTGGTGGTTCTGATTCTTTCCCTAATCATATAAGATGTTGTTACATGTATGTTGATGATTCTGATTATTCCCACATTTTGGTTGTTCATTTTTTGGTTGCGTTTTTCCATCCAGTTTAATATTTGTCATGTTGGTTATTCTGATTCTTTCCCCTTTTATGTATGTACATGTATATTGCTCCTTTTTAGAAAGGATCTGACTGTACATGTATCAGTTCCTGATCGTTTCATTGTATACGCAGTAAAATATGAGTCCTTGCAAGCACATATGTATGGTGCCATTTTTGCTTGACATGGCTTATGGGGGGGATTTAGAGAGATGTGTGAAGGCGAGAACTGAGACCAGTCCAAGTCTCTGTAGGACTTCACAGTTTGTATATTCAGACTGAACCCATTAATTTAACAAACAAGGAGCTTACTTGTGAATTTTGAAGGGATTCTAGAAGCGTAACTATTAGGTAAACTAGTTCATTGACAAGCCCTGACGGTATCAAGGGCGGTCATTTCACGGAGCTATTAATAGGATATTATTTAGACTAACTTACGATAACTCACCCGTGCAACACATTGCAACTTTCACATCTCCAAAATTGCTACTTTTCTGATGATGTCCTTGATAGTTTTATTATAAATGTTAAAAACATAGGTGGAGGGTGCTCGTTAGAACCGCCTCAATGAGGCGGTTCTAACGAGTACCCACAACCTTTGTATTGGAGCAGAAATAAGAACAAGAGGGCCCAGAGGGCCCTGATTCGCTCACCTGTGAGTCACTGTCTCGAGTACATTCTATTTTTAGCTATAGTGGCCATCTTGTTCATCAGCAGAGTGATTTTAGCTCATTTGGTAGGGAGTAACCTAGGCAGCATTCCTGTGAAGTTTGAATCAAATTGGCTTTAGGGTTTAGGAGGGGTTCACGTTTGAATCAAATTTACAATATATTTTCTATTTTTAGGGATTGTTTCAGCCTTTTTGGTAGAGGGTCATCTAAGCAACATTACTTCAAAGTTTGAATAAAATTGGCCCAAGGGTAGAGGAGGAATTGTCGTTTGAAGATGATAAGACCAAAACTGGGGCCTCTAGTGTGTTCACAAGGTTTTTCAACAATCTTACCTACTGACCTACTTACTGACCAGAATCGACCCATATTCGAAATTAACTGCGATATTGTCAAATGATCATTTTGAGGAAGTTTGATGATGATCGGACCAAAACTGTGGCTCACGTGTGTTCAGAGGGTTTTTCTATGATTTTACCTACAGAACTACTTTTTGGACCAACATGACCCATATTCGAACTTGACGCAGATATTGTCAAGATGATCATTCTGGGCAAGTTTGATGAGGATCTGACCTAAACTGTGGCCTCTAGTGTGTTCGCAAGGTTTTTCTATGATTTGACCTACTGACCTACTTTTTGACCTGACATGACCCATATTCGAACTTGACCGATATATTGTCAAGACAATCATTCTGAGCTAGTTTGATGATGATTGGACCAAAACAGTGGTCTCTAATGTGTTCACAAGGTTTTTCTCTCATTTGACCTACTTAACTACTTTTTTTGACCCGACATGACCCATATTCGCACGTGACCAAGTTGAAGATATTATCAAGATGATCATTCTGAGCAAGTTTGATGATGTTCGGACCAAAACTGTGGCCTCTAGTGTGTTCACAAGGTTTTTGTATGATTTGACCTACTGACCTACTTTTTGACCCGACATGACCTGTATTCAAACTTGACCGAGATATTAGCAAGATGATCATTCTGGGCAAGTTTGATAATGATTGGACCGAAACTGTGGCCTCTAGTGTATTCACAAGGTTTTTCTATGATTTGACCTACTGACCTTCTTTGTGACCTGGCATGACCCATATTCGAACACGACCAAGATAGTATCAAGATGATCATTCTGAGCAAGTTTGATGATGATTGGACCAAAACTGTGACCTCTAGTGTCTTCACAAGGTTTTTTTTTATTTGACCTACTGACCTACTTTTTGACCCGATATGACCCATATTCAAACTTGACCGAGAAATTTTGTAGCGGTACAAATTGTGTGCAAGTTCAGTTAAAATCAAATCATAAATGAAACAGCTATCATGCAGACAAGACCAAAATAGGCAATTTTTGCCCTTTCAGGGGCCGTAACTCCGTAACAACTGATGGGATATAGCTGGTTCAAGAAAGGAACCAAGATCTCATGGTGGTACAAGTTGTGTGCAAGTCTGGTTAAAATCAAATCATAAATGAAGATGCTATCGTGCGGACAAGACCAAAATAGGCAATTTTTGCCCTTTCAGGGGCCGTAACTCCATAACACACGATGGGATATGGCTGATTCAAGAAAGGAACCCAGATCTCATGGTGGTACAAGTTGTGTGCAAGTCTGGTTAAAATCAAATCATAAATGAAGATGCTATCGTGCGGACAAGACCAAAATAGGCAATTTTTGCAATTTCAGGGGCCGTAATTCTGTAACACATCTTGGGATATGGTTGGTTCAAGAAAGGAACCCAGATCTCATGGTGGTACAAAGTGTGAGCAAGTCTGGTTAAAATCAAATCATAAATGAAGATGCTATCGTGCGGACAAGACCAAAATAGGCAATTTTTGCAATTTCAGGGGCCGTAACTCTTTAACACATGATGGGATATGGCTGATTCAAGAAAGGAACCAAGATCTCATGGTGGTACAAGTTGTGTGCAAGTCTGGTTAAAATCAAATCATAAATGAAGATGCTATCGTGCGGACAAGACCAAAATAGGCAATTTTTGCAATTTCAGGGGCCGTAACTCTGTAACACATAACGGGATATGGCTGGTTCAAGAAAGGAACCAAGATCTCATGGTGGTACAAGTTGTGTGCAAGTCTGGTTAAAATCAAATCATAAATGAAGATGTTATCGTGCGGACAAGAAATTGTTTACGGACGCACGCACGGACGCACGGACGACGGACAAAATGTGATCACAAAAGCTCACCTTGTCACTACGTGACAGGTGAGCTAAAAATAGAAAATATACCCCCGTAAACCCCAGTTTTCTCTAAAAAAAATAGGGGTCTAGGGGGATCTTATTTCACGGACTTGTTCACGTGATGAACGATGTTCTAACCATATAAAAGTGAAGCTTCGATAACTCAAGTACGGATAAATCGTTTATTTTGGCTAATTCGAACTCATTCTTTGTTGTCTAGAGAAATGTTCTTAAGCTCCATATATCCATCACGAAAACTCGCCTATATAATTTTGACCCCCTTGAACCCCACTTTTATACAGTGAAACTGGGGTTTAAGGGGGTATACATTAATTTTCTTATTTCTGCTCAAAAACATAGATTATGGGTACTCGATAGAACCGCCTCATCAAGTATTTAACCTAGCCCCATGAAACTTCACACACTTATCCATGATCACAAGGGCTACATTCTGACCAAGGGAAATAACTTTGTTGTCCTTTTTTGGCTCAATTATCTTCCCTTGAAAGTTTGCAAAAACTCAGAAATTGGCTCCCACGGGTGGGGGTGGGGGTGGGGGGGGGGGGGGGGGGCATTGGTCACCTATAGTGACAGCTCTTGTTATAGAACATATTTGACCTAGCGAGCACAAACAGTCTCCCTGTCCTTCATCCCGTGAGTTGCATACAGTAGAATATTTTCAATGGTTCCATCACGAAAACACGCCTGTATAATTTTGACCCCTTTGAACCCCACTTTTATATGGTAAAACTGGGGTTTCCGGGGATATACCTTATTTTTCTTATTTCTGCTCTAAAATATAGATTGTGGGTACTCATTAGAACCGCCTCGATGAGGCGGTTCTAAAGGGTGCCCACAATCTATATTTTGAGCAGAAATAAGAAAAATATCACAATTTTTCATCATAAAATTTTCATTTTTTCGGCGATAAAGGTGGCAATGTATTTGTATAGGCGTGTTTGCGTAATGTGAACCCCGAAGGCTCGTTCATTATAGTTGAGTCTAACCCGTTCTAGAGTCCCTAGGGAAATGCAAATGTATGTTGTGTGTACTTATATCGGTAACAGGACACTTCGGCCCCAAAACCACCTCGGCCCCTAGACACTTCGGCCCCTAGACACCTCGGCCCCAAAACCACCTCGGCCCCACATAAAATTGAAACCCTAGACGGGTCGGCCCCTGGACACCTCGGCCCCTAGACACGTCGGCCCCATATACCTAGACACTTCGGCCCCACTTTGCTTTTCACGGGGCTTCCACTCAATAGGAGATTGGGTTGGATGCCCGATGAGTTTGTTCTTTTTTTTAATTATTTTTATTTGCTGATTTGATTATTTTGATAGGGAGCCACGAATATTTGAACCTATAATATATATATTTATTATAAATTATAACGTTACTAAACGGGAAATCTATATGTCCATTTAAGAAGAATGGAAGATACATTGAAAATTCCCCTCTTTTATTTCAATGTATAATTCTAATTGCATTTCTGCATGATTTAGAGCAGGCTCTTTTTGTACTTTTCTGCTCTTTTGATCATCTTTAGGCTTTTTTATTATCCGAAACAATATCACACCGTTAAAATACTTTTTATATTAATTTCAATAAGTTATCCTTTAAAGTTACTAATTGGATGGTAATCTGGATGGATCGGTGGATGGGGCCGTAAAACCAAAAAAAAAAAAAATAATAATTCATTCCTCGGTTTCGTCAATCATGGTGATGATGGGGGATAATCTTATATTTGTTAACATATTTATATATTTATTTATTTGTTTATCCGGCCTCGGTAGCTAAGCCTGATGCGCGTTTGACTTGTGATCAGGAGGACGCGGGTTCTATACCTACCGGGGACGGCAACTTTCTTTCGTGGAGATTGATTATGAAATCTTTTCTTCGGTCATTCTCTCCCTTCTGCTGATTCAAGAAGGGCAGTTGTCACTTTCTGGCGAAAAGAATGTGCACTGTATTGGTTAACTGCTTACGTATAAGCCTGCCCAAGTTAAGTTTGGTAAGGTAAACTGATCGGCTCGAAAATGAACTAAAAAAGTGTTGACTTGGCCGTTAAACTCCAATACAAACAAACAATTTATTTATTTTTTTATTTATTTATTTATTAGGTAATTATCAGTGTTCAGGTTCGCTGGACTACAACTATCCTCGTAAGTAAACCAATTAATTTTATGTATTCAAAAACGGCATGAAAAACGGTGCAGATCCGGTTCAGAGGGTAGAAGCAATCTGATCAGGATCTACACTGTTTGCAAAGATAAGGATAATCGTGCTCAGCGGGGTAAGGATTAATGAATTTCAGGTTGTAAAGTAAAGTGTGAAGCACAATAAACAACCAGGCGTTACTAATCCCTTTACCCCAATAAAGAGATCCTTGATGATAAACAGATCATTGTCATCAATTTTCACACATTTAATTGTCATTCTAGTTCATATTAAAGGCGGACAGTAACGAGGATAATTGTATACTTTATTTATTTATTTAATAGTCACATTTCTGACTATCAGTTACCCAAATTACTTGATACATGTACATGTGTACAATATGTATATATTAGTGGCAAACAGTGTAGATCTGGATGTGCACTGTGTGCAATGTCTTCATTGCTCGTGTTTTTGTAGGAATTGATCAGTATATTTCCATTGTTATCAAGTTTCACACGTTTAGAAATTCCTATTTGATTGTCATTTCAGCTCATATTTTAAAGACGGACAGTAACAAGTATACTGTATAATTTATTTATTTAATTTATTTATTAGTCACATTTCTGACTATCAGACCCCCAAATTGTATTCATTTAAAATTCGAAAACTGACTGACAGTGTAGATCCAGATCAGATGGATCTGGATGTGCACTGAGTGCAAAGTTTTCATGGCCCTATATATTCTTGTAGAAAAGGCTCCTTGACTATCAGTATCAAATATTTATAATTAGAACAACCCGCTAAACCCCACTTTTCGTGATGCTGACTCAAGGTCAACGTCACGATTGAAGGCGGCGGGTGATTAGCTGTCCTTAAGAGTGTAGTCCAAGTTAACCTGAAAATGTCGTGCATGCGTTGTTCTATTTATTATAAACGTCTCATTGGTTATTTGTTATTTTTATACGAAATGTAAATAGCAATAAAATAATTTGATCTCATTTCCTAACAACTTAATAGAAGATTCCGTAAAACCAAAATTATATAACGAAAAGTTGATAAAATTATATTTCTTACTTCTGCTCGAAAACACAGACCTTTGATGCTGGTTCAATCGTTCTCAAGGAGATGGCTGTTAACTAATATGATAGGGATCTAAGAAATGACTAGTTTGCATAACACAGATTAATATTAAACTAGTTGTAATTAAAGGTTGTCACAGACGCATTCTGATCAGTCCTGCACATTGAGACGGTTCTCACCAGTACACACAACATGTATCTTGGAGCAGAAATAAAAATTACGAAAACATGCCTATACAAATGCATTGTAAACTTTACCGCCGAAAAAAAAACACGAACGTTATAAGGGGAAAAATTGTGATATTTTTATTATTTCCGCTCAAATAAGAAAAATAAGGTTTACCCATGTAAACCCCAATTTTACTATATAACAGTGGGGTTCAAGAGGGTCAAAATTATAAAGGCGTGTCTTAGTGATGTAAATAATGTATGCACCTATGAGCCCCAAGTTTCCCTCTATAAACTGGGGCATAGCGGGGTCTTAATTACATTGACTTGTTAATATGATGTTTTGTTTGTTAGATTTGACGTTTAACGCTCCAATCAACACTGTATCGGTCATTTTGGAGACGTTGCCTCCAATTTTGTGGGAATTTTACCCGACATTTAGATGAAATGACATCTCAAGCCCTGCAGACCAATGAAACCAATAGGGTTTATAAGTATGAACGGTCTGACCCGCACCGCTTTTCCTGGCCAGGCTTAGAACCTCTAAGCGGTTTACCAGTACTCATGTCACAGGCTGTCGGTTTCTTGAAGTCCCGATGGGCGGGGCCGATTTTAACATGATATAACTGCCCATACCCTAACAGATATCAAAGTGGGGCCGAGATGTCTAGGGGCCGAGGTGACAGTGGGGCCGAGGTGTCTAGGGCCGAGGTGACTAGGGCCGAGGTGTCTAGGGCCGACCTGGTTTTGGGCCGACCTGTCTAGGGGCCGAGGTGGTAGTGGGGCCGAAGTGTCTGGAAATCCTTATATCGAGGCGATTCAAAAAGTACATGCATCATACATTTTCCTTAAAGAACACCGAAATGATGTCCACAAGTGTCAGTTAATACTTCCTGATAGGAAACCTCAGTGACTCGAACTATACCATTTTCGAACAAATTTTCGAGGTCCCAAAGGTGTTTGAGACATTGAAGTTCGACTGTATATAGTAAGATTTATACCCAAATAATGTTATCTTCAACCAGTAATTTCGTTTGTTTGTTGTTGAGTTTTACGGCCCATAACATGTAACACTATTTAGGTCATATCGAGCTCATCAGTGTACATTACCACGCACACTTCCTGAGCAGGTTTATACATAAGTACAGTCGAACTTCAATGGCTCGAACACCTTTAGGACCCCGAAAATCTGTTCGAGACTGGGGTAGTTCGAGCCACTGAGGTTACTGTCAGGAGGCATAACGAGACACTTTTAGACATCTTTTCGGTGTTGTATAATGAAAATGTATGTCGTGTGCACTCATTAGAATCGTCTCATCGAGGCGATTCTAATGAGTACACACAGCATACATTTGCAAGATAAAAGACCAAAATCTCCTTAACTATATTCCCCACTATTTCTTCTGTAGAGGATTTCGCTAGGGGCTCAAGAACCGGTTCGACCCATCAATGGTAAACGAGCAATCGGTGTTCGAGCCATCGAAGTTCTACCGTAGTTAACGAGTACAGCGCATATTCATTTTCCAGAAACTGACAACTGCCGTTCTTGAATCAGTAGAAGGCAGAGGAAGATCGTGGAAGAGATTCCATGATCAATCTCAGAAAAAAAAAGCCACAATGAACATTCTATGCATTTTATTGGCGTTAATACGCCTTTCTTTTGCGTTACTGCGCGTTTTTTTGCGTTACTACGCCGTTCTTTTGGGTTACTACGCCTTTTTATTCCCCCCGCCATTCGAATAATGGTGGAAAGGGCATATAGCGTTGCCCCTTGTCCGTGCGTCCGTGCGTCCGAAACTTAAACGCAGTCAATAACTTGCTTATTTCTTGATGGATTTTAAAATTACTCGGCAGAAATGTTAACAATCATGAGACGACGTGTCAAGTGCAAAACCCAGGTCCGTACCTCCAAGGTCAAGGTCATACTTAGAGGTCAAAGGTCAAAAAAGTATCCGAAACTTAAACGCAGTCAATAACTTTCTTATTTCTGGATGGATTTTGGAATTACTTTGTAGAAATGTTAACCATCATGAGACGATGTGGCACGTGCAAAACCCAGGTCCGTACCTTTAAGGTCAAGGTCATACCTAGAGGTCAAATGTCAAAAAAGGGTCCGAACTTAAACGCAGTCAATAACTTACTTATTTATAGAGGGATTTTGAAATTACTTTGAAGAAATGTTAATCATCATGAGACGATGTCTCGCGTGCAAACCCAGATCCGTACCTTCAAGGTCAAGGTCATACTTAGAGGTCAAAGGTAAAAAAAATGTCTGAAACTTAAACGCAGTCAATAACTTTCTTCTCTCTGGATGGATTTTGAAATTACTTGGCAGAAATGTTGGCCATCATGAGACAATCTGCCTCACACAAAACCAAGGTGCTTACCTCAAAGGTCAAGGTCATACTTAGAGGTCAAATGTGAAAAAAGGGTCCAAAACTTAAGACGGTCAATAACTTTCTATGGATTAATACGAACATAGACATATTTTCCGCATTTCTAGTTTCGCCTTTCTTTTGCACCACTGCGCATTTTTTGCGTTAATACTCCTTTTTTCGCGTTACTAGGCCGTTCTTTTGCGTTACTACACCTTTTTTTGCGAACTTCGCATTTTGATTGGCGTTACTGCGCCTTTTGTTTTGCGTTTCAGTCTTCGCCTTTTTGCGTTATAACGCCGTTTTTTAGCGTTTCTACTGTAACGAACATAATCAAAGACACCATGGGGCTAGACTTGTTGACTTGATATGTTGAAACCCCATATCTAAGCTTCGCTACGACACAAGAGAAAAGAATGCAACGTGACTCACACCTTTATTGTTCTATTCCTTTGTTCTTGTTTACCCAATTATGTTCTCTTGTTTGTTAATTTGCCATGTCGTTGTGGTATAGACGGGCTGCAACTAATCTTTCGCAGATCTTCCAGAGCTTTTCAGACTTAACAATTGATAGTGCCCTCACCTTCTTCTTTCAAGATAGGTTACACGAAGAAACATCTTTTATGAGTACATTGAAACAGATAAGGTTGGTATTTTGTGATAATTGAAGGATACTTTTCCTTATTTCTACATATACAGTCGAACTTCGATGGCTCGAACCCCTTTGAGACCATGAAAAATTGTTCGAGACAGGGGATGTTCGAGCCACTGAGATTACTTCCAGGAGGCATAACGAGATACTTTTGGACATATTTTCGGTGTTCTGTAATGAAAATGTATGCTGTGTGTACTCATTAGAATGAGTACACGCAGCATACATTTGCAAGATAAACGACGAAAATCTCCATAATTATCTCGCACCATTTTTTATGTAGAGAACTTCCCTAGGGGCTCAAGAACGGGTTGTACTCAGCCATGGTAAACGAGCCATCGGTGTTCGAGCCATCGAAGTTCTACTGTAAACCTTTTTATGGAGAATTGCCAAAAACTATCCTACAGTTATCACAAAATGTTGCTATGTCTTGGAGTATACAACTCGGACATGAACCAAATTATTCCCTATTGCTTAGGGCGGACACTGCGAGGAAGTTCTGCCCAGCATTACGAAAACAATTTCGCGTCATGAACTCCCCTGTAAATCTCTCTAAAGAGAAAACTAAGGCATCTTTGTTTGATTTGAGGTTTAACATCCCCGCCAGCGCGATAAAGGTCATTCTGGAGAAGTTGCTCCAAACTTTGTTGGACCTTTACCCAACATTGAGATGAAATTACATCTCAAGCCCTGTCGCCCAATGAAACCGCATGGGCGGTCCGACACGCACCGCTTTTGGTGGGCAGGCTTAGATCCTCTAAGCGGTTTACCAGTACTCGGGTGCGATCGGTTTCAGCTCTGCGTGGAAGCATCATGCATCCCATCTATTTCTTCAAGCCCCTATGGGCGGGGGCGATTAACCTATGTTTTGGGTGTTCATTAGATTCCTGTAAATTTCTCTTTATAAAGACAAAACCATGGTTTTCACTGGAATATGCATTGTTTTTTTTTTTTCCTTATCATTCCTTTAATACCACGCCTATACAAATGCATTATAAACTTTACCCCCAAGAAAACAAAAAATTTAAGATGAAAAAGTGTGATTTTTTTTATTATTTCTGCTCAAAATATAAATTGTGGTGACACGTTAGAACCGCCAATATCTATATTTTAGAGCAGAAATAAAAAAAAAAATAAGTTTTTTTTTTTTTTTTTAAATAAGGTTTATCTCTGTACACCTCAGTTGAGTCAAAATTATATTATCGTCATGGAATTAATATGGCACCCTTTATATCATTGGAATTAGCATAATTAAAACAATATTTTTTCCTTCTTTTTTTTCTTGATTTTGGCGCATGTTTGAACAGCATCATGGAGAAAAAAAACATCACGAAAACACGCCTACATAATTTTGACCCCCTTCATTACGATAACACACCCGTGCGACATAGTGCATTTTTCACCTCTCAAAAATGGCTACTTTTCTGAAGAAAATCCGTGATATTTTTCTTATTTATACTGCAAACATAGGTTGTGGGTGCTCGATAGAACCGCCTCAATGAGGCGGTTCTAACGAGTACAAACAACCTATGATTTTGAGCAGACATAAGAAAAATAATGTATACCCCCGTAAACCCCAGTTTTCTCTCTATAAATTGGGGTGTAGGGGGTCTTTATTTCACGGACTTGTTCACATGATGGAACCCCCTACGTATACAGTAAATTGGGGTTTACCGGGGTCAGCCCTATTTTTCTTATTTCTGCCCTAAAATATAGATTATGGGTACTCGTAAGAACCGCCTCATCGAGCAGAAATAAGAAAAATAAGGTTTATACCTGTTAATCCCCGTTTTACTATGAAAAATGGGGTTCAAGGGAGTCAAAATTATATAGGCGTGTTTTCGTGATGGACTTAAAATTGCGCCTTTCATATTCATTGGAACTAGCATTATTCAAACGATTTTTTTCTTTCTTTTTTTCTGGTCCAAACATAGATTTTTGCGCATGTTAGAACAGGCTCATTGGGGAATAACACCAAGAAAACACGCCTATATAATTTTGACCCCCTTGAACCCCACTTTTTATATTTTTTCTTATTTCTGTTCTAAAATAAAGTTTGTGGATACTCGTTAGAACCGCATCCATCTTAAATTTTTCGTTTTTCTGGCGGTACTTTCCAAAACTAACGAAATCGTTAGCTAATATATCGTTAAAACTTGTATCATTAAATATGACAATATACATGCAGAATTGGAGCGTGATAGCTCAGTGGTTAGTGCACTTGCCTCTGGTGCTAGAGGTCCCGGGTTCGATCCCCGGCAGCGGCGATAAAATTTCGGTGTCCGAACAAGCACCATTGGCATCATTTGCAGAGATGACTGTCATAAAGTGCACCGTCCTTCGGATCGGGACGTTAACTGGAGGCCCCCTGTGCAGGGAGAACCATCCCCTGTGCAGGTTAAAGATCCCTACCGTAATTACATGATTAATATGTAGGCTTATATCCTGCAAAACCTGGAGTGTATGTAATATACACCCGCGGCAATGGTCAAATGTGACCGATGCAGTATCAGAAGATAGATAGAAATATATTTGCTAAAAATGTGAGTAGCTTTTGCAAAAAGCTACTACATTTTACCAAAGAAACTACCAGAGTATTAAATATTTCACTTGCTATAAAGTTAACAATTTGGCCACAAACGAGCTCGTTAACATCACGAAAACATGCTTATATAATTTTGACACCCTTGAACCCCACTTTTATATAGTAAAACTGGAGTTTACAGGGGTACACCTTATTTTTCTTAATTCTGCTCTAAAATATAGATTGTGAGTGCTCGATAGAACCGCCTCGATGAGGCGGTTCTAACGAGTACCTGTAATCTATATTTTGAGCAGAAATAAGAAAAATTTTCCAATTTTTCATCTTAAAATGATCATTTTTTCAGCGATAAAGGTTACAATGTGTTTGTATAGGCGTGTTTTCGTAATGACGGTGCTTTGACCAACTGGGTCCTTACTGACGTATGAGATCAGTCGAATGGACATCTAAGTCTACTCTGCAAAGCATTTCGATCGATTGCACATCTATGTGACATATTGCATTTTTCAAACCTCGAGAACGCTACTTTTTCTCATTTATACTCTAAACATAGATTGTGGGTGCTCGTGCGAACCGCCTCAAGGGGGCGGTTCTAACGAGTACGCACAACCTATGTCTTGGAGCAGAAATAAGAAAAATAATGTTTACCCCTGTAAACCCCACCCAATTGTCCCTATATAAAGTGGGGCTTTTCATCGTGCTTTAATTTGATCTCTGTTTGGTGCCTGATGCTGTCTCTGGTCAGGCCCATCGGAGTCTAACTGTTGGTTTTCTTTTGCTACAGCATTTCAGTAGTTTCTTGCTGTCGAGTCCTTACCATTGTTTCATCTCTGCGGTTGTTTGATTTTTCGTGTTCACGGAGATGTTGCACTGGTGAGTTAGGAGGCCTTCATGCGGACTTAACAAATCATTTGTCTTAATCGCGACGGAAGAAAGATATGGGCGAGGATTGTGACACCACCATCCCCCCCCACCCCAGTGTAACCCATTTCTCGTTTGCCTTACCGTTCCAAGGCGGTTCTTCTGTCGTGGTTTATTTTTGTTATGGTTTGTCTTTGAGTGTTTGTATCGTTTATATTATTTTGCTTTGGATAGCTAATGGGCCATTTTGTGGGAAGGTAACTGTCCTTTTGGTTTTCCGCTATTGATGTTTCAGTAAGGGTCTGTTGTTCCATGTTTGTAATTCTTTCCCTTTGGTGTCTCTGATGGGTGCTATGGGTTAATTGTATCGATTCCTGATCATTGCCTTCACTTCTATTTTGTTAACCATTATCTTGCTATTCACGACAACCCCTATCTTTACAAACAGTGTAGATCCAGATCAGATGGCTTCTGAAGAAGCCATCTGATCAGGATCTACACTGTTTGGTATTCAGTTTATGAATTTGCAGCAATAAGTTACATCAAGTAATTTGATTGGCTGATAGACAGAAATAGGTGTGGCTTGAATGAATATTCAGCAAGAAAAGGATTAAGATGATGACTGCAAGCTGCAAAGGTTCTGTTGAGTCTGCGTATAAAAAACTCTACTCATCATGAGAACACGCCTATATGATTTTGACCCCCATCATACCCCACTTTTATATAGTAAAAGTGGGGTTCAAGGGGGTATACATTATTTTTCTTATTTATGCTCAAAAATATAGAATGTGGGTACTCGATAGAACCGCCTCAACGAGGCGGTTCTATCGAGTCCCCGCAATCTATGTTTTGTTTGAGCAGAAATAAGAAAGATATCACAATTTTTCCTCTTAAAATTTCAATTTTTTGGCCAAAAAACTGGCAATGTATTTGCATAGGGATGTTTTCGTAATGCTTGTCGCATCTGTGATAAGTAATTTTCTCATGATCTGACCAGTTTGATTTCCTAGTAAATATATGTTATTTTCAGAAAACAACAAATGTAACAGGATACAGACCATTAGCGCATTAAGAACTACAACATATCAATGTCTTTGACATGCATTAGTTGAAAATTATACGGCAATGGCCTTCCCTAATTCATTCCCTTTTATAGATAAACTAAAATTATATATAAAAACAATAACAACACGCTGGCGAGCAAAGAAAAAGAGATGTTCATTATGATGAAACGTGATGCTGACAACGTATGTGGCTATCATGACGTTCACGAGACTAATACCTTTTTATTGACATCAAGTTGGTTACTTATTCCCGATTCTCTATTCCCGATTCGAATCGGGAATAAGTAACGCAAAATACACCTGCACAGAACAGACGAGAATAACTTTTAATATGTCAAGAAACTTATACTCAGAATCCTGGTGGCCCGAATAGCATTCAAGACACTTAAAACTTACCTGAGCTGCATACCTACGCCTTGTGGGATAGACTCGCATAAGCGGAAAATTCCATTACGATAACACACCCATGCGACATAGTGCATTTTTCACATCTCCAAAATGGTTATTTTTCTGATGAAAATCCATGATATTTTTCTTATTTATACTGCAAACATAGGTTGTAGGTGCTTGTTAGTACCGCCTCAATGAGGCGGTTCTTACGAGTATCCACAACCTATGTCTTATGAGTCGGTTCTAACGAGTATTCACAACCTACAACTTGGAGCAGAAATAAGAAAATAATCTATACCCCGTGAACCCCAGTTTTCTCTATATAAAATTGGGTTTAGAGGAGTATTTATTATTACGTATTTGTTGGCCAATTGACATGTTGCACTGCTATTAAAAATAATGCAACTCTCAAATATTATGTGTTGGGCTTAAATGAACCAGTAACAACCAGAAACCGATTTTTTAACAAATGAAGGACACGAGCATTTTGACAGCATTACAATGTTGCTGCGTTAGATTGGCGATATTTTGTGAGTCTAAAGTGCTATTGGCGGGCAATACACAGAAATGTTTTCACAGAAATTTAAAGGGAAAGTTCCGAGCAAATCGCCTCACAATATAGGCAATATCAGGCTATATTTTGGGTGGGGGACCCTGGTTCGAGTCTCCGGGAGCCATAGCCTGGGAGTTTTCAGAGTGACGATATTTTGTGGGTATAAGGGCCGATAGGCGTTCAATACACAGAAATATTTTCAAGAAAATTCATTTGGGAAGTTTTGAGAAAATCGCGTCACCGCACGTGCCATATATAACTAAGCGCGAGTCTACAGGTGGGGGTACCCAAGTTCGACGCTCCGTAGCCTGGGAGTTTTCAGAGTGACCATATTTTGTGGGTATAATGTACTATAGACGGGCAATACACGGAAATGTTTTCAAAAAAAATCATTGGGAAAGTTCCGAGCAAATCACCTCACAATATATGCAATATCAGGCTATATTTTGGGCGGGGTACCCTGGTTCGAGTCTCCGGGAGCCATAGCCTAGGAGATTTCAGAGTGACCATATTTTGTGGGTATAAGGGCCGATAGGCGGCCAATACACAGAGATGTTTTCACGAAAATTCATTGGGGAAGTTTCGAGAAAATCGCGTCATCGCATGTGCCATATATGACTAAGCGCGATTCTACAGGTGGGGATACCAAAGTTCGACGCTCCGGTGGCCATAGCCTGGGAGTTTTCAGAGTGACCATATTTTGTGGGTATAATGTACTATAGACGGGCAATACACAAAAATGTTTTAAAAAAAATTCATTGGGAAAGTTCCGAGCAAATCGCCTCACAATATAGGCAATATCAGGCTATATTTTGGGTAGGGTACCCTGGTTCGAGTCTCCGGGAGCCATAGCCTGGGAGTTTTCAGAGTGACCATATTTTGTGGGTATAAGGGCCGATAGGCGGCCAATACACAGAAATGTTTTCACGAAAATTCATTGGGGAAGTTTTGAGAAAATCGCGTCACCGTATGTGCCATATATGACTAAGCACGAGTCTAAAGGTGGGGGTACCCAAGTTCGACGCTCCGGGGCCCATAGCCTGGGAGTTTTCAGAGTGACCATATTTTGTGGGTATAATGTACTATAGACGGGGAATACACAGATATGTTTTCAAAAAAATTCATTGGGAAAGTTCCGAGCAAATCGCCTCACAATATATGCAATATCAGGCTATATTTTGGATGCGGTACCCTGATTCGAGTCTCCGGGAGCCATAGCCTGGCAGTTTTCAGAGTGACCATATTTTGTGGGTATAAGGGCCGATAGGCGGCCAATACACAGAAATGTTTTCACGAAAATTCATTGGGGAAGTTTTGAGAAAACCGCGTCGTCGCATGTGCCATATATGACTAAGCGCGAGTCTACAGGTGGGGGTACCCAAGTTCGACGCTCCGGGGGCCATAGCCTGGGGGTTTTCAGAGTAACCATATTTTGTGGGTATATTGTAATAAACGGGCAATACACAGAAATGTTTTCAAAAAATTCATTAGGAAAGTTCCGAGCAAATCGCCTCACAATATATGCAATATCAGGCTATATTTTGGGTGGGGTACCCTGGTTCGAGTCTCCGGAAGCCATAGCCTGGGAGTTTTCAGAGTGACCATATTTTGTGGGTATAAGGGCCAATAGGCGGCCAATACACAGAAATGTTTTCACGAAAATTCATTGGGGAAGTTTTGAAAAAATCGCGTCACCGCATGTGCCATATATGACTAAGCGCGAGTCTTCAGGTGGGGGTACCCAAGTTCGACGCTCCGGGGGTCATAGCCTGGGAGTTTTCAGAGTGACCATATTTCGTGGGTATAATGTACTATAGACGGGCAATACACAGAAATGCTTTCAAAAAAATTCATTGGGAAAGTTCCGAGAAAATCGCCTCACAATATATACAATACCAGGCTATATTTTGGGTGGGGTACCCTGGTTCGAGTCTCCTGGAGCCATAGCCTGGGAGTTTTTAGAGTGACCATATTTTGTGGGTATAAGGACCGATAGACGGCCAATATACAGAAATGTTTTCACGAAAATTCATTGGGGGAAGTTTCGAGAAAATCGCGTTACCGCATGTGCCATATATGACTAAGCACGAGTCTACAGGTGGGGGTACCCAAGTTCGACGCTCAGGGGGCCATAGCCTGGGAGTGACCATATTTTGTGGGTATAATATATTTTTAAACAGTGTCAAGAAATATTTGTAGATATACTTCGAGTGGCGAAGCTCCGAGCAGTTTGTCTCAAATACTGAGTGACATGTTCTATATCTGTTTTGAAGCATGGTCATCCAGTATACAGTTGTTTTAATTGAGCATTCAGTCGACACCAATTGTGTTTCATTATTTGAATTCAGGGGGTGGTTGGGTGAGGCAAAGATGATGTGTATCTTGCATCACTGGGACGTCCAACGCATATGGGGGCGTCCAACTCATATTGACTTACAGTTAGACAAGACCTGCTGCCCTTGCAGCAGGTAAGGGTGTGTGTGTGAATTCGGGTTTAACGTCGCTTTCAGGAATTTTTCAGTCATATCACGACGGTGTCTGGTTGCGACAGGGAGCTCATTGCTCACTTTTATAGTGCTGCCTCACTGAAGTATCATGTCCCAGACACATTACCTGATACCACACCCAGTCACATTATCCTGACACTAGTTCGACCAGTCCTAGCTCTACCCCGTAAATCTGAATGCCAAGCGAGTAGCAGCTAGTCCCATTCTTAACGACTTTGGTATGTCTCGGCCCGGGATCGAACCCGTGACCTCCCGTTCCCCGGAGCGGACACTCTACCAATTGAGCTATCGGGGCCGGTCGCAGCAGGTAAGGGTTAAGTGTGGAATGTCATTTCTTCTGTTTCTACACTTCCATTCATTTTCCTCTTCCCCGCTGTCCTCCACTCCTAATGACTACTTTTCTGATGAAAATCCGTGATGTTTTTTTCTTATTTATTCTGCAAATGCGGAAGCTCGTTAGAACCGCCTTATTGAGGTTGTTCAACAAACTCAGCAAACTTGTTCCGCCAAGGTTACTTAGATATTTCATTGGCATGGTCAGTGGTTTTGTTTGTTTGATTTGAGGTTAAACGTCCCCGTCAACACTGTAAAGGTCATTTTGGAGACGGTGCTTCCAATTTTGTGGGACTTTTACCCGACACTGAGATGAAATGACATCTCAAGCCCTGTCGCCCAATGAAACCAATAGGGTGTATTAGCATGGACGGTCCGCCTCGCACCGCGGTTCCTGGACAGGCTTAGATCCTCTAAGCGGTTTACCAGTACTAGTGTGCGGGCCGGATTCAGCTCTGCGTGCAAGCATCATGCAGCCCATATATTTCTTCAAGCCCCTATGGGCGGGGGCCGAACCTGGTCAGTGCTAGAGAGCTTCCTGTGCTGACTTTATTCTCCTACTCAGTGAAGTTTGTTGCTAGAAGTATTGTATCCCACATAGAAATACAGCGAAATTCCGCTATTAAGACCACCTAAAATTAAGACTAATTTTGTTTTAAAAAAGCTTTCTTAGTATGTTGCAGTTACTCTTTCTTTGTGTTTTCTGCATGCAGTGTCCTCTGGTCAGAGACCAACTTTGGGACTTTTCAAAAGTGGTCTTAAAACCACTTTTGAACAGTCCCAAAGGTGGTCTTAATGTAGGAAATTTACTTATTTTCCATTACGATAACTCGTCCGTACGACATAGTGCATTTTTCACATCTCCAAACTGGCTACTTTTCTGATGAAAATCCTTCATATTTTTCTTATAAATGCTCAGAACATAGGATGTGGGTGCTCGATAGAACCGCCTCATTGAGGCGGTTCTAACGAGTACCCACAACCTATGTCTTGGAGCAGAAATAAGAAAATATTTCTTATAAATGCTCAGAACATAGGATGTGGATGCTCGATAGAACCGCCTCTAACGAGTACCCACAACCTATGTCTTGGAGCAGAAATAAGAAAAATAATGAATATCCGCGTAAACCTCCAGTTTTCTCTATATAAAGTGGGGTTAAGGGGGTGTTCATTTCACGGACTTGTTCACGTGATGCATAGTGCTAAAGACGTAAGGCTGTAATTGAAACGCTTCCTCATTTATTAAACTTAATTGAACCAACTAAATTGAGTCAGTCGAGTTTGAGAAATACGTAACGATAATTTAGAATTAAATTATAATGGAAGACTGATTTTCGTATAAAACAATCCATTCAGTCTGCTACTAAACTGATTAAAATTCCTGAGAAAATTCGGTGAGACTTTGTGCTTAGCGCGAGTTATTAAAGACTTCCATTCACATTGTCATATACATTAATACCACCTTTGGAGCTGTTCAAAAGTGGTCTTTAAGACCACTTTTGAACAGTCCCAAAGGTGGTATCTGACCTGAGGGCACTGTATGCAGAAAACACAATGAAAATATAACTGCAACCTGCTAAATAAGCTTTTTAAAGCAGAATTAGTTTCAATTTTAGGTGGTCTTAATAGCGGAATTTCACTGCATTTCATATACTGATTATGAATGTCTACAATCCATACAAAGTGCACATTTCCATGTACCTTGTTCATTTTTGGTCGATTGTTTGCCAGTCGACCAAAGATGCTAAACACAGTAGCTTATCGTTGTTGATGTTAACACCACTATCACACCACTGCGGCTAATGCTTAATAGGAATTGCCTCACTATTTTTATCGCCGTGAGTTTTGCGTTAGAGTGGTATTTATAAAATCTAGAATGGAATAATGTGTTTGGTTTGGCCACATTGTACACCGAGAGCAGACGCCACAGAACCCGGCGTCTGTCATGGTCTATAGTGTTTGCTTACAGTACAAGAAGACAGACCTTTGTTGAAGTAGCTCTGTTAACGAAACAGAAGTGAAGGCAATGATCAGGGATCGATACAGTTAACCCACAGCTCCCATCAGAGACGCCAAAGGAAAAGAAGCACAAACATGAGACAACAAGACCCAAATGGAAATTTCGATAGCGGAAAGCCAAAAGGAGAGTTACTTTCCCACAAAATGGCCATTGGCTATCAAAACAAAATAATATATTTATTATTAAGCGATACACACACTCAAAACTGAAAAGGAAAACTATCAGGGACTGACACAATCAGATTCCCAATGCCCGCCCCATAATATCACAAGGAAAATAAGTCGAAACGGAAAACGTTGGCTGCTGGTAAACCGAGCCAGCAGCTATTTCCAAAACAGGTGGTGACTCGAATAATTCTAACGATACTAAAAGATGAACAAGAAATAATCAGAATGACCAACATAAAAAAAACATTAAAGAGGAAGGACCCAGAGCAAAAGCACCAACTTGGCGGTTCCAAGGCGGTTCTTCTGACGTGATTTATTTTTGTTATGGCTTGTCTTTGTGTGTATCGCTTATATTATTTTGTTTTGGATAGCCAATTGGCCATTTTGTGCGAAAGTAACTGTGCCTTTGGGTTTCCGCTTGTGATGTTTCAATTAGGGTCTAGTTGTTTCATGGTTGTGTTTCTTTCCCTTGGTGTCTCTAACGGGAGCTGTTGGCTAACGGGAGCTGTTGGTTAATTTATCGACTCCTGATGATTGTCTTCACTTCTATTTTGGAACGGTCAATAAAATTACTAGTGGTTTAAGTATACTTTACGGGATCCCGACCCTCATCTTCACTTTCACTGCGGTTGATACATGTATTCATTCGGAACTCCTGATTGAATCAGAGATGAGGAGATCGAGAAATCCCTTTCAGAGCTTTTGACAATGACGCATATGTTTGTCTTTGTTGTTTTCTTCTCTTGAAGATAGACCCTTTATGAAGTGACTCTGCGATCAAGAAATAAATCCAGAAATACGCTTTCTGAATTTTCTCAAAGACACCTATGTCCGCCTTTTTTGGTTTCTACTCTAGGAGACAGACCTTTGCTGAAGTGGCTCTACGAACAAGAAAGAAATCCAGATAACACGCTTTCAGAACTTTGATCAATGACGCATATGTCTTCCTTTATTGGTGTCTACTCTATGAGACAGACCTTAGTTTAAGTGGCTGTGTGAACAAGAAGGAAATCGGGGAATACGCTTTCAGAACTTATGTCAACGATGGATATGTATGCCATTAAAGCTGTCTACCCTTGTAGACAGATCTTTGTAAAGTAGCTCCGTGAACAAATTAATTAATCGGGAAAAGCGCTCTAAGAACCTATCTTAATGACAAATACGCCGGTCTTTAAAGGTGTCTCCTTTTGAAGACAGACCTTTGTTGAAGACGCTCTGTGAACAAGAATGAAACCGGTGACTGTAACATATGAAAATGAAGGGTACGTTTGTCTTTAATGGTGTCCACTCTTGGAGACACACTTTTGTTGCAGAGATTCTGTAAACAAGAAAAAATCAGAACATATAACTTTGGACATTTTTCGATAACGCATGGTTCTGTCTTTTAAAGACAGACCTATGTTGGTGACAGACCGAGACAGGCCTATGTTGGTGTGGTTCTCTAAACAAGGAAGAAACCAAGGAATACGCTTTCAGAACGTTTGTCAGTGACGCATGCGTCCTTCTTTACTGGTATCTACTGCTGTTGACATTCTTTTGTTTTGGTATCTACTGTTGTAGACATTCCTTTGTTTGAGTAGCTCTGTAAATGAGGAAGAAATCGGAAAATATGCATTTAGAACTGTCCCCAGTGACGCATGTCTGTCTTTAAGTGCGTCTATTTTTGGGGACACACCTTTATTGGAAAGGCTCTGAGAACAAGAATGAAATCGAGGACTTTACTCAATGGCGCATAGATATGCCATTAAAGGTTTATTAAGATAGCTCTGTAATCAAGATAGATATCGAGAAAACACTTTCAGAACGTTCCTTAATGACGCATATGTCTGTTTTGTAGGTGAACAAGAGGGAAATCGAAAAACTAAAAAAAAAACACTTGTCCTTATTATATTATCAAATGCATATCTTCGTTCGTTTGTTTGATTTGAGGTTTAACGTCCCCCTCAAGACTGTAAAGGTCATTTTGGAGACGCTGCTTCCAATTTTGTGGGACATTTACCCGACATTTAGATGAAATGACATCTAAAGCCCTGCCGCCAAATGAAACCAAAAGGGTTTATAAGCATGGATGGGCCGTCTCGCAACGTTTTGCCTGGGCAGGCTTAGATCTTCTAAGCGGTTTTCCAGTACTCGTGTGCCTGTCGGTTTCAGCTCTGCGGGGAAGCATCATGCAGCCCATATATTTCTTCAAGCCCCGATGAGCGGGGGGGCTATCAAATCCGTGTCATCATCTCATTAATGCAATGCACACACCACCCCTGAGAACCCAACTTTATTTACAGAAATATTTTGTTTGCACTCATCAATAGTTTTCTGCTCAAAACAGATTGCAGATAGGTACTCGTAAGAACCGCCTCAATCGCGTACCAACAATCTATGTTTGGACAAGAAATAAGCAAATGTCAAATCTTTTTATCTGAAGCATAAACAGAATCTAAAGATTCAGCTGATCTACAGATATTCCTGCATCTGAGTCTTTGCAAGCTCGGAGTTCAGACAACCCTCTATATATGGCCCTCGCCCATAGGGGCTTGAAGAAATATATGGGCTGCATGATGCTTCCCCGAAGAGCTGATTCTGGCCCGCACACTAGTACTGATAAACCGTTTAGAGGATCTAAGCCTGTCCAGGAACCGCGGTGCGAGGCGGGCCGTCCATTGGTTTCTTTGGGCGACAGGGCTTGAGATGTCATTTCATCTTAATGTCGGGTAAAAGTCCCACAAAATTGGAAGCAACGTCTCCAAAATGACCTTTACAGTGTTGACGGTGAAGTTAAACCTCAAATCAAGCAAACAAAATCGTTATAACGGCAAAACTCGCTATAACGGCAATTTGAATGGAACGACTACTTAGCTTAAGGCTTAGCCTCGGCTCCGAGCGGCGGTGGCTCCCCTCGGGTCGGAAAAGCATAATTCGAGTCCAGTCATGAAAGGGTCTTGGAATCTAATACTCCAAGTAACAAATGTTATAGATATTTGTTAGAATCGCCTCTTCGAGGCGATTCTAACAAATGTCTATACCATTTGTTTCTTGGAGTAATACTGGGGAAAAGGCCTTTTATTACCTATCATACTTCTAACGAGGAATCTTTATAACGGCAAATTCTTTATAGCGGCACAATAATGGGGAACAAATACTGTCGTTATTACGAGGGACCTATGTATATCCCATTTTCTATATTCATATGTTTCGAAACATAGCTCCTCATGACATCCCTAAATTTCGAAATGAACTCCTGCTTTAATAGGAAATGGAGTTGATTCTATTCTATTCTATGCTTGTTGTACAATTCGCGATTTGCTTTTTGTCGCGATTTGCCTTCCTGTATGCACGGGATCCAGTGGGACGCACGTGACAAGGCGTGCTGAGACTAACATCGCACATAGAAACTGATACTGACAGCTACCGTCCTTTTTGTGTTTTCCCTCTAAATAGCACATCATAAGTTTGCTCTTTGTTTATGGCACCAAAGTACGTGTCTGTTGCGATTTGTCCAACTGAAAATGTCCCTTTCCGGTATACAACTAGGCCACTGCATGATAAAACAGGCACAGCGCGAGTTAAAATCAGCCTGCACATCCAACCGCTATCGCAAAGGTTTCGGTTACATGTAAATAAAAATAAAAAAAAATGAGTTCCTTTAAGAGCAATGAAAACATTCATAAGAAAGAAGATGGGTCATACTACGTACGTAGTTTCGGCTAATAAAGCCTCATCAGTGACCCTGTAATGATCCGGCAAAGAAAGCCAGAGGAAACATACTGCAATTTTGCAAATTTTGAATAGGCAGTCGATACAAAGACTGATATAAATCAAATAGGGGTCCAAAAATTAAAAACCTGTCTAGAATATGAGTCTAAGCCAAAAAATTATTTCTGATTTCTCAGAATATTCACGCTGATCTCAAAGGACCAAAAGTAAAATATAAACTACACTATGGTTGTTGTACGGGGAGACGTTTAACGGCCGCCACACGGCACAACACCAGCTGCAGTGAAGGCAAATAAAAATCAAAAAATGAGTTCCTTTTAGAGCAATGAAAACATTCATAAGACCCTCTTATGTAATACTCTATGTTCTACAAATAACTATTACCTAGATTTTCGGCAAGTCAGTAATAGTCAAGCGGACTTGCGCATTGAAAAGCTATTGCGCTTTATAAATGTGGGTCGTTTAATAAACAATCGACCAAAAATATAATAAACTGCACAGGACCGACTGTCTTGGGTCTTCGCATCACGAAAACACGCCTATATAATTTTGACCCCCTGGAACCCCACTTTTATATAGTAAAACTGAGGTTTACAGGGGTAAACCTTATTTTTCTTATTTCTGCCCAAAATACAGATTGTGGGTACTCGTCGGAACGGCCTCGATATCTTATTTCTGGTCTAAAATACAGATTGTGTGTACCCGTTAGAATCGCCTAGATGAGGCGGTTCTTAAGAGTACCCACAATCTGTATTTTGAGCAGAAATAAGAAAAATATCACGATTTTCATCTTAAAATTTTCGTTTTCTCGGCTTTCAAGGGAACAATGCATTTGTATAGGCGCGTTTTCGTTATGGTTTTGACTTGTGACACATAATATTACGTCAAATATACTTGTAATCAATTTTCAGATAAAACCCTGATATTTTTCATATTTCTGCTCAAAACATAGAAATAAGAAAAATAATGTTCAGTAAAATTCCAATATTTTGACCTGCTAAAATTACGACTAATTCTGCTTTTAGAAGCATATTCATTTTTTTTCTTTGTGTTTTCTACATCCAATGTCTTCTAGATAGACACGTCAGTGGTCTAAATACTGAAATTTAACTGTAAACCACTGTAAACGCCAGTTTTACTGTGTAAAAGTGGGTGCGGGGGTGGGTGGTAAGGCTGTCAAATGGACGGACTCACGAAATTAGAGTTATGTGAAGGCTATTTTAAGTGACGTGTCTCAGTCCTTTGAAGTGACGGCCATTAAAAAGATACAGTCACACCTTCAACAAATCAAATAGTCGCATAACCATGATTTCGTTAGAACGGACGGACTAACAAAACAGACGGACAAGCCGAAACCAATCCGTAACTTCAACTTCTTCGAAGTTGGTTGCACAAAAAATGAAAATAGCTTTTGCTTTTCGAGATAAGTACCTCATCACGCGAACAAGTCCATATGAGCCACGCCAAGCGAATTTGTGTCTTCGAGCATTCCGTCATGACAAATTTTAACTGCGCATGCCCAGCCATTCAGAGGGGTCAGGGATATGGCTTTCTGTCTGAAGGTTCCTCTTGCTTCACTGCTTGTATGAGCGAGTAGCGAAGTTCTGGCGAGACTGCGCGGATGCGCAGACTCGCCTGAACCTTCGCTGCTCGCATAGGCGATAAGTACCAAAATCGCTTGACGGGGCCCATATAATAAACACCATCCCCTAAGCCCCAATTTAAATTGAGAAAATTGGGGTTTACGGGGGTATATATTATTTTTTTTAATTTCTGCTCCAAGACATGGAAACCCTTGAACCCCACTTTTATACAGTAAAACTGGGATTTACAGATGTATTTCTCCTCTAAAATATAGACTGTGGGTACTCGTTAGAACCGCCACGATGATGCGGTTCTACCGTGTACCCACTACCTTTATTGTGAGCAGAAATAAGAAAACTATCACAATTTCTCATCTGAAAATTGTTTATTTTCGGCGGTAGAATTTACAATGTTTTTGTATAGGCGTGTTTTCGTAATGAGACCTATATTAGAGAGGTTCTGTTAACAAGGAAGAAATCGAGGAATACGCTTTCAGAACATTTGTCAATGACGCATTTGTTCGTCATTAATGGTATCTACTGTTGTAGACATTCCTTTGTTTCAGAAACATATGGGAGAATATGAAATCGAAAAAAAAAATAAAAAAAAAACTTATTATATTATCAAATCCATGTCATCATGTTAACAAGTCAATCCGAGGAACACCCCTGAAACTCAACTTTATTTGCAGAAAAAAAATCAGTGTGCAGGTATCAATAGTTTTCTGCTCAAAACAGATTGTGAATAGGTACTCGTTGGAAACGCCTCAATAAGGCGGATCTAACGCGCACCCACAATCTTTGTTTTGACAAGAAATATGCAAATGTCAAATCTGTTTATCTGAAACACATACAGAATCTAAAGATTCGGCTGATCCACAGATGTTCCTCCATCTGAGTCTTTGCAAGAGTATATCCCATTTTCCACATTTATATGTTTCGACTCGTATCACCTAATGGCATCCCAAATTTCGAAATGAACTCCTGCTTTAATATGAAATGGGGTTGAATCTACTTTATTTTATCAACGACCTTTGAGAGTTCAAAGATTAAGCGAGACGAGTCGATTCCATTTTTTAGGGGAAGCAGGTTTCGGATAGTTTTTTTTTTTTTTTTTTTCTCGTGATTTTAAACATATAAATCAATGTTATGTCAATATCTACCTAGAAGTCATGGCCGAGTGGTTAATGCGATGCACTGCGAGTCACACTAAAACTCCTTAAGACGAGGGTTCGAGTCCCAGTGGTACATTTTTTTATATTTGATTTTTCATTTTTATTTTATCTTTTTTTATGTTTAAAGTTATTTTCTTTATTTTTTTTTATATTTACATCATTTATATTTTGTTTCCTTTGTTTTGTTTCCAACAATTATATTTTTATGTTGGATGCCGGCCTCGGTAGTTCAGTCGGATGCGCGTCTGACTGGTGGTCAAAAGGACGCGGGCTCGATACCTGCCGGGGTCAGCAACATTATTTCCCATGGAGATTGATCATGAAATCTTTTCCATGGCCATTCCCTCCTTTCTGCTGATTCAAGAAGGGCCGTTGTTAGTCTCTGGGGAAAGAATGTGCATTGTACTGGTTAACCGCTTACGTATAAGCTTGCCAAGGATATGTGTGGATTAGTAAACTGACCGGCTCAAAAATGACCTAAAAAGTGTTGCTTAGACCGTAAAAGCCCAATTCAAATTTCAGGTCCAACAACTAAATGCCTGGTGTTGCCAGTGGCCTTGTTTCACTAATAAGGCCAGGCCCCACCAGCATAGATATGTGCTCCTTACAAGCTGACTGGCTTAAATAACGTAATTAGCACGGTTTTGTTTGCTTGTTTCGTCTGATTTGAGGTTTGGCGTCCCGGTCGGCACAGTTAAGGTCGTTTTGGGGACGTTGCTTCCGGTTTTGTGGGACTTTTGCCCGACATTGAGAGGGAATGATGTCTCGGGCCCTGCCGCTCAATGGGGCCAGTGGGGTTTGTGGGCGTGGGCGGGCCGACTCTCGCCGCTATGCCTGAGCGGGCCTGGGTCCTCTGTGTGGTTTGCGGTGCTCGTGTGCGGCCCATGTTTTTCTTCAGGCCCCGATGGGCGGGGGCCGGCAACTAACAAGGTACCCCGGACCTTGATAAATAAATACATAAATAATTGACCTATACAGTGTTGATGGGGACGTTAAACCTCAGATCGGACAAACAATTAAATAAATAAATAAACAAATAAATATCAATATGTTCATATACACAATGGCTTTAAATATGTCTACATATTTGTATTTGTTAGAGAGAGAGAGAGAGAGAGAGAGAGAGAGAGAGAGAGAGAGAGAGAGAGAGAGAGAGAGAGAGACGCCTATACAATTTTAATTACACTTACCATTCTGTAGTAAATGTATTCCATTCTTCATTCATTTTCTAATGTGTGCTGATGGCACGTGTTAACATACACCAAACTACATATGCTCGTGCAGAGCATGCTTTGGAACGGCCCATTTATTTATAATTTCACGCGCTTTACGCTCTTTTATTTTATGAATGAAATATAGTCTGCCACAGATGGACCAATTACAGCAACAACTCATAATTTTTATTCTGCTGTAACAGTTCCTGATAACACATATCTCTGCACATAGTGCAGATCCAGATCAGATGGCTTCTGAGTCTGATCGGGACCTGCACTGTTTGAAATTTAGTTTGCAAATTTCATCACGAAGACGCGCCTATATAGTTTTGACCCCCTTGGCCCCACCTTTATGTAGTAAACCTGGTGTTTACAGGGGTAAACCTTATTTTTTACTTATTCCTGCTCTAAGGTGTGGATTGTGGGTGCTCGTTGGATCCGTCTCGATGAGGCGAATCTAGTGAGCACCAGCAATCTGTACTCTGGGCGGAGATGGGGGAGTGTCGCATTTCTTCATCTTAAAATTTTTCGTTTTGACGGCGACAAAGGTTGCAGATTGTTTGTCTGTGCGTAGTTTCGTGATGTCAGGAATAAATTACATAAGTTACCTGATTGGTACAAAGTCGAAAACGGGTGTGGTTGGGAAAAAAAAAAAGAATTAATACGAAACTGTCAATATCAACAGATTTACATGTTGTCTGGAGTTCCATCACGAAAACACGCCTTTATAATTTTGACCCCTTGAACCCCACTTTTATATAGTAAGGCTGGGTTTTGCGGGGGTTGACCTTGTTTTTCTTATTTCTGCTCTGGAGTGAGGATTGTCGGTGCTCGTTGGGGCCGCCTCAGTGAGGCGGTTCTAACGTGTACCCGCGGTCTGTATTTTGGGCGGAAATAGGAGGAATATCACGGTTTTTCATCTTAAAATTTTCGATTGTCGGCGGTACAATATTCAATGTTATTTGTATAGGTGTGTTTTCGTAATGCTGAAGTTTGTTGTCATGGCTTCAGATATTGATATACGTGTATTAAGGATCCTTCATGGATGTTTTATTGATCTAATTTTGAAAGGGTGTGTGATATATATTATCGGGGTCGTCTCACCGAGATGATTCTAAAAGTACGCAGACTGTTCCTTACTCTGCAGGGAATCGTAAAAACATGCCACCCTATTATGTCTCGTAGCCAGGCATTACGAGCGAGCCTCATATATTCGAATTCCACGGTACCAAATTTGTTTGAGTTGTCGAAGTTCGACTGTGGGCATTGGTGTAAATATATAGTTGTAAATACAATGGTTTGAGCCGCGACATGAGAATAACAGCCTTAATATGTAAAACGTGAACAATAGAGATGCAGACGGATAATTTACGTACACTTATCTCAAATTTGAAGAGAATTGTACGTAATATTATTCTGTAATTTATTCCTAAAACTCCTTTTGATTTGAAGAAGACTCCTTCTCTTGTTTTTTTGTTTGTTTTTTTACTTTAAGATCGGACTATACTAATTACAGGCTCTTCTCATGACGAGGCTCATTTGCCTAATATGTCAACACATCATGTTGTGTATTATTTTCTGTTCAAAATGGAACAAAGCAAAAATTCCATTTTATACTGTACAAAATTATTACTATGTATTGTTTATATGATACATGAGATATTTATTTAACAATACGTCCAAATGTCTGTGCATATATATGTATACCGTTTCTCCATACATGTCTCCGGTGCCACCAGATCTCTCATGACTGGTTATAGTTCGGGTCACATGTGGGACGCCAAGTCCTGCAACGGAAGATCATGTGGTCTTCTGTCTGGGTACTCCGGTTTTTCGCCTACATTTGGCTACTTTTCTCTTCCTTGGGCATGCATAGTGTGTGCACGTTATCGCCCTATTGAAGTGACTCTAGCGGGCAGCCGCGGTCTCTGCTTCTAGGCGGAAGAAATAAAATATTTGCATAGAACCAAAATCTTTCTATTCAAAGCTTGAGAGGGTTCTGCGTCGAACATACTGGTATTGCAACGGTTTAGCCTCAAGTAATACTCTAACGCAACGTGTCCTTAACCTTGCTCTTTAAATAGACGGATCAGTCTATTATACTTGCTATACGCTTGTTGCTGGCGCTCATTAGAAATGCATCAGCGATGCGCTTCTAATGAGTACCCGCGGCCATTTTTTGTGTGTGCGGTAATAAGATAGACAATTTGTGGATTCCCCTCCTGTCTGTGGCTGTATATAATGACACGTTGTACCTAGCAGCTTACGCCCTCAAGATCCTTTTAATAACAGCTATTCAAAAGTATGAAAATATTTCTAATTTTATTTTTGTCTTCCTTTTTCATCTTCATTTTCATCAGGCCGTACTCGTGTGACGTATTGTCAAGCATGTTCTATGTATCATTGGCATGCTGCGTAGCCCTCTCCCCTGTTTTGGGCGGCAGTGCCAACCTTGTAGCCAGCTTTTCTGATGAAAATGGTTGATGTACCTATTCTTGGTTCTGCCGCCCAACGTGGGATTGGGGGTCAGTGTAGCAATATATTTAACTGTAGAATCTCAGTGGCTTCGCGGATGGTGCTCGTTAGTTTGCTTCTTGTTATCTGCTCAAAACGGCCTGAAATAATGTTTAGCATTCATTTGAACCTTAGGCAAGGTACACGGTTTTATACCGGTATACACAGAAAAGCAGTCTTTGGTAAACATGCAGTTGATAATGTGAATTTCACCAAAAAAGTATTTTGCAGCTTCTTTTTTTGTACTGCATGGTGCTTCTTAGTGCATATCCTCCTATCAAATGATATACATCCAAACCCCGGTCCTGAAAGTGCTTCATTATCAAACACTCCAGGCGCAAATAACACATCTTTATTCAATCACAATCTCAGCATAATACAGTTGAACATACAAAGCTTAATCCCAAAACTCGATATTCTTGAAACCGAAATGCAATATTATGATATACTTGTATTTACCGAGACCTGGCTCAAACCAGAAAATCTAGACGATGACTTACGTATTTCAAACTTTGATATACCATATAGGAAAGATAGGACGGACAGACCTGGGGGTTGGGTTGCGATCTATGTCAGAACTGGTCTCAACTGTATTTGTAGACCAGACTTGATCAACGGAGAACTCGAAGGACTCTGCATTGAACTTATGTTAAAACACCATAAACTTCTCGTTTGTGGTATGTATCGACCACCAAACTCCCCTAATGCACATTGGGACTTAATTGACGACATGTTTGATAGTCTGTCAAATTCAGGAACTAGGGACATCATAATTGTAGGTGACTTTAACAATGACATGCTGAATTCTACAACCTCGACTAAAATGACAAATCTCATTTCCTCTTATAATTTTCATCAACTTATAGATGAACCAACTCACTACACTGAAAATTCGCATTCAATAATTGATCTTGTTCTTGTCAGTAAGCCTGAAAACGTACTCTATTCTGACGTCATATCTCCTTTTATACCAAACCTTGTTCGGTATCATTGCCCAACTGTCCTGTATTTAAAATATCGAAAACCTGTTGGCAAGACGTACAAGCGACATATCTGGCTATATGACAGAGGTGATTATAATGAGTATAGAGACAAATTGACTCTGGTGGACTGGGACCAGGTATTTGCAACCGATAATATAAATGAATGTGCTGATAAATTTACAGATTCCATCTTAAAAGCAGCTAAAGCTACAATTCCTAATAAAACAGTGACCATTAGACCTAACGAACCTGATTGGATAAACGCACAAATAAAACGTGAAATAAGAAAACGGAAACGCCTATTTAAAAACGCTCGACGTAAAAATACAAGTGTCACCTGGAACAAGTTTAAACAGAAACGAAATGAAGTGACCTTAATGATAAGAGAGGCCAAGAAACAGTACAACGATAAACTCACTGATGACCTGATAAGTAGCAACACGAACTCCAAACGATGGCATAGATTAGTTAACCAAATTATTATCCCTCAAAACAATAAACAGCCAATCCAATTTCTTGAAATTGATGATGAAATTGTACAATCTGATCCAGAAATAGCAGAAACTTTAAACAAGTACTTTCTCGAGCAGTCAACATTAGATGACAGTCAAGCCTCGCTCCCAGAATCCCACACTCCGAACTATGAATTACTTGAAAATATACTTATAACAAACGATGATGTAAGGGAAGCAATTAGTTTAGTGAAATCGAACAAGGCCCCTGGTCCAGACTATATAAGCCCCAGGCTGTATAAAGAAGGTGCAGACGTACTTATTCCTCAATTAAGGAAACTATTTAACCTCTCTCTGGCAGTAAGAGAGTTTCCTGTTTCTTGGAAAATATCTTATTTAACCGCCGTTCACAAAAAGGATAGTCGCTCCAACCCCAGTAATTATAGACCCATTTCATTATTGAACTATGCTGGTAAACTAATGGAACGGTGTATACATAAACATGTATCTGAATACCTAATTGAACATTCTATCATTACGCCCTTTCAGTCCGGATTCCAGAGCGGTGATTCCACGGTAAACCAGCTTTTATATATTTGTAATGAAATATCTAACGCGCTTGATAACAATAAGGAATTAAGAATAGTATTTCTAGATATCAGTAAGGCCTTTGATCGTGTCTGGCACAAAGGTCTGTTGTACAAGCTTAAGTCAGTAGGTGTCTCTGGTAAACTTCTTGATTGGTTCAGTAATTATCTATCGGACAGGTATCAACGTGTATGCATAAGAAACATCACATCTTCATGGAAAAAGATTACTGCTGGTGTGCCCCAGGGCTCTATCCTGGGACCTCTGCTATTTATTGTTTTTATTAATGATATAGTAAATGATATCAATAGTCTCATAAGGCTTTTTGCAGATGACACTTGTATTTTCGAAATAGTTGACGATCCTGTTGCTTCCGCAGCGACTTTAAACGGCGATTTAAAGAAAATACTTGCTTGGGCAAAACAATGGTTAGTTTTATTCAATGCCCTCAAAACTGAGGTCCTTCTCATTTCCAAGAAAAGAATAAAATTATATCATCCTCCATTGTTCATGGGAGATACTCAAATAAAGAAGATCCCAAAGCATAAACATCTTGGGTTAATGATATCTTGCGATTTCTCATGGAATGATCATTTAAAAACTATACAAGAAATGGCTTGCAAACGATTAGGGGCATTAAGGCGGCACAAATTTGCTTTAGATAGGTGTTCCCTGCTTAAGCTGTATACAATGTTTGTTAGGCCATTGTTAGAGTATGGCGACATAATATGGGATAACTGTAGTCTGGAAAATAAACGTAACTTAGAAAATATCCAGCTTGATGCTGCTCGAATACTCACAGGAGCTACTAAATTATGTAGTACACAAATGTTATATGATGACACTTGTATAGAACCATTAACGACTCGCCGCGAAAAACATAAATTATGTCAACTATATAAAATGGTGAATAATCTGACTCCTCCTTACCTACAAGAATT